>CM019148.1:94852469-95464296 GCA_009733165.1 Naja naja
AATGACTGTAAATGCAAGCTGGTTGCCAAGTGCCCCAAAGCAGTCATGTGACTGTGGTGAGGGGTGATCATCGAATGTTGAACCAGGGCATAAGTATCCCTGGGGGTGTCTATTGGTGGCTAAGTGACTGGACATAAATTGAGGACAGTCTATATTCCAAAATCCATGCCCTGTATTCCCTCATCCTAATCCAATACTTTAATTATCACACTGACTTTTTATATCATACAAATTGTCCTTTGTAATGTGATAAAAATGAAACATAACTAAATGAAACTTTGGAGTATAGAAATGCTGACTATACTGTACCTAATTAAATCTAAACATGAAATTAAAAATTGTTCCTATTGCATCTACAACTTTTGGAGTATCATTACTTCTCAAAATCATTACGTATCTTTAAAGAAAATAACTGAGAATTTGCTTTTCCACATTTGCTGCTTGAAGGCTATTTATTCCTGTCAAGTGGAAGGAAATTGAACTGTTTCATGCCTGCTAGAAGTGATTCTCCTTCCTAAGTTAAATGATACTATGGTAGTTTTGCATTTGATTCAGGAAGGAAATAGAAAAGCAAAACCATGCAGTTAAATCTTTCAGATGACACTATAAGCATCTCTTTTTTATGTTTGTTCTTATCAAGATGGATGAGATGCATTCTCATAGGATGCTCTGTATTTGTAGAGAATTCTGCAATGGATTTCATTGTTTGGATTTTTAAAAAATGGCACGCCATCTCACCATTTTTAGAGGCATATTAAAGTTCAGTTTTTGTTTCAAACTGGGTTAGTGCCAGAGGTGGTATTCAGCAGGTTCTGACCAGTTCTGGAAAACCGGTAGTGAACATTTTTGAGTAGTTCAGAGAACCAGCAAATACCTCCTCTGACTGAAGATTTTACAGTATCCTTCCCCTGCCACGCCCACCAAGCCACACCCACAGAACCAGTAGTAAAATTTTTTGAATCCCATCAGTGCCATGGGGTGTGTAATGATGGTTTAAGGGTTGGGCAACAGCCGGTTCAAATCCATCTCACTGGGTAATGTTTGATCAGTCACACACTAACAAATGAAACTATTCCACAAGGAGCATTTTATATGCTGTCTTGTAAGGGACAAAGTCCTCCTCCAAAAATATTAAAAAAAAAAACCAAAAGTGTTAAAAAGATGTCCTATAATTTAAATATAATCAATCCCACCTTAGGCGTGAAAGCCTGTTGGATGACTGGGCCAGTCTATTCTTTCAACCTAACCAACCTTACAGAGTTGTTTTGGGGAAATAGGAAGGGAAGGAATATTAAGGTAAGTTTGCACTTGAATTACTTATAAAGTAATAAAGGGATGATTAATTTTTAAAAAAATTATGGAGCATGGAAAAGGAGCAGAGTTTTTTTTTTTATGAATCTTGCATTCTCTTCATTTTCTACATTTAACTTATTTAAATTTTGCACAAAGTTAAAGGCCACCTGGCTCAGGAAGGGTTTTATTGTATGGAATGTTTTCAGTAGATAAACATTGTAAATGTGTCTTATCTGTAGATAATTATTGCTTGGCTAATCCTGCATTCAGTCAATGTAGAGTATAGCAGATGTCTTCTGAGATGAAATGTTAATTGCCAATTCTCTGAGGGCAGATCTGATGGACAGTTATATTTATTTCCTCACATTCTTCTTGGGAAGTTGGATTATTGTGTGATTAGTGTATCAGCACTCAAATAAGAGCCTGCCATCAGGCACGCACCTGCGAGCAAACCCCATGGAAGGCAGTAAGATTTCTTCCAAGGTGATAGAAATAGAATTGGCTTCAAGTCAAAGAACTGTGCAGCACGACTGGAGAAACTGGCCAAAGGCTTTGCAACCTCTCATCTAAAGTTTCATATGACTTAATTTGTTGCAATTTCAGCATGCTGGCTGGGGAATTCTGGGAGTTGAAGTCTCCACATCTTAAAGTTGCCAAGGTTGAGAAACACTGGTCTTGATCAGTGATGGAAAACCTAATAGTGCTGGGAACCACAACTCATAGCAATTACAGTCAGTGAGGGATGCTTGGAAATGTATTCTTCAGCAGCATCTTGTGGGCATAGATTCCTTGTTTTTGATCTAATGATCATGGGATTTCATTTCCCCATTTCTTCTATGCCCTGTATAACTTCAAACTTGTCCTTAGGCAGCTGTAGGTGAAACAAGGTATTTAATTTCTTAGAGGATTCACCTTTGAGGACTTTAGCTTAAAGAGTTGGAAATTCCGGTACTTGGCTGTACCAACTATTTAAGCACCTTTAATTTCAGCCTGTATTTTGCATCTGTGGTTGTGCAGTGGTTAGAATGCAATATTGCAATTTAATTCAGCTCACTACCAGGAATTCGATCCTGACTGGCTCAAGGTTGACTCAGCCTTCCATCTTTCCAAGGTCAGTAAAACAAGGACCCAGACTGGGGGCAATATGCTGACTCTGTAAACCACTTAGAGAGGGCTGTAAAGCAGTATATAAGTGCTCTTGCTGTTGCTACTGCTATCCTGCATAGCCTCTGATCAGATGTAAGCACTCTTTCTAACCTTATATAGGAGAACGCAGTATATATTAGAAACTAGGGTGGCATTACTGGAAACTAATAAACAAGAATGGATGGGTATGTCTGCATATTTTTTCTTCCTTCTGTACTTTATTTTAATTTTATTTTTTTAAAACAAATATTGAAGAGATTTAGGTATATCCATCAAGGTAATCAAGGTCTTCTCCTGAGTAGCTTGATCTTAATTCTTCAGTTGCTCAAATCATATATACATTTAGATCTGGAGATGGAAAAATGATATCTGACAGTGTTATATGTGTGGTCTGACTGATTGATTGATTGAACTTCTGCTACAGCTGCTTAGTTCTTAATTGATCCTCTTATAACTCTTCAACTTAGACTGGTTTTCAAAAAATTCGACTTTACTGTTGGTGGGCATTGGTTGTCCTTTAAAAAACTTCTGTAAATATATGATTTCCACCATCTCTAACCAGTAGGCCATTTTGTATTAGGTATGATGATCACAAAGATCAGCACTGATAGGAACATTGATTTAGAACAGGAGTATGCAACTTCCATCACCTATAGAATTGCACTAGGTTTTAAACAGTGTGCTGATGGCTGGGTTTCAGATGTATAATTAGAAGATAAACACATAACATTTCATTAGTTGTAAGTACCTTTCCAAACAAGATTTGTGTAAAAAAACAAACAACAAACCAACCAACCTGTGCTTCTGTAGTTAATGGTGGATTAGTTGGAGGAGGGAAATCAAGCTTCAGGAATATATTTTCATGTGAAGCAAATATTTTCAAAGTATGGTCACATTATTTTTCCACTTAGTGTCACTTAGTGATGGTCTCAGTTGTGGTCACTAAACAAGGACTACCTTGTTGACTCTGAAAATGTGTTTATCTTCTAATTATACATCTGAAACCCAGCCATCAGCACACTGTTTAAAACCTAGTGCAATTCTATAGGTGATGGAAGTTGCATACTCCTGTTCTAAATCAATGTTCCTATCAGTGCTGATCTTTGTGATCATCATACCTAATACAAAATGGCCTACTGGTTAGAGATGGTGGAAATCATATATTTACAGAAGTTTTTTAAAGGACAACCAATGCCCACCAACAGTAAAGTCGAATTTTTTGAAAACCAGTCTAAGTTGAAGAGTTATAAGAGGATCAATTAAGAACTAAGCAGCTGTAGCAGAAGTTCAATCAATCAATCAGTCAGACCACACATATAACACTGTCAGATATCATTTTTCCATCTCCAGATCTAAATGTATATATGATTTGAGCAACTGAAGAGAATTAAGATCAAGCTACTCAGGAGAAGACCTTGATTACCTTGATGGATATACCTAAATCTCTTCAATATTTGTTTTAAAAAAATAAAATTAAAATAAAGTACAGAAGGAAGAAAAAATATGCAGACATACCCATCCATTCTTGTTTATTAGTTTCCAGTAATGCCACCCTAGTTTCTAATATATACTGCGTTCTCCTATATAAGGTTAGAAAGAGTGCTTACATCTGATCAGAGGCTATGCAGGATGCTGACTCTGTAAATCCCTTAGAGAAGGCTGTAAAGCACTGTGAAGCTGTAGATAAGTGCTATTTCTATTGCTATTGGTCACATCTGTTGATGGAAAAATTCCATTACAGTCACAAATAAAGGACAACCAGTATGTTTTCTCTCTGTCTCAGCCTTGTTTACTACACAGCAGGATTTCTCCAAGGCATGACTCTCAATAAAGAGGTGGGAAACAAGAACAGTAACAATACAGTCATAATTCAACAATAAACCATAGTAGTTTCTGAAGAAGGCATCCAAAGGTTTTTTTTGTTTGTTTCATGTTGTCATGAGACCTCAGACCATGCATCTGTGATTACAATCATTTACAAAAAATATAATTCCCATGTTTCCAAGAGAGATAACACCAGATTTGAGGGGTCCAGATTGGAGGCTTGGAGCATCTCTTTCCATTTTAGAAATAGGCTGACATTATAATTTGAGCTTTCTTCACCACCAATTATATCCTCCTATTTCACATTCCTGATAAGAGGATTTTGAGTCTCCCTCACCCATGAATTTTATCAGCATTACTGATGTCCTGTTCATTTTCAATCTAAGACTTATCTATATAACAGTGATGGCTAACTTTTTCATCGCTATGCGAAAATGTATGTAAGCATGCGCGATGTGCCTGCACCCATAACGCAATGCACCCACAACTCCCCCATGCCCTGCACATGCGCTGCACTTTATGCGGCGCCTCTGCCTCCTGCACATGCGCACATCTCACACACACACACCCCACCGATGCGCAGCAGATACCTGACAATCAGCTGGCTGGCGGAGGCGCGCGCATGCACAGTACACCTGAGCTGGGATGACGGTTCACGCCAGCAGAGATGGCTCTGTGAGCCACTTCCAGCATGTGTGCCATAGGTTCGCCATCACGGATATAACATACATATGATCAAGCATAAGATACAGGTAGTTCTCAACTTACAACCACAATAGAGACTTTGTCATTAGTCATTAAGCAGTAATGTTAAGTGTCATTAAGCAAAACACCATTAAGCAATACATCATGTGGCAGCAACTTGCAACCTTCCCTGTGGGCTTCCTATTGAGTTGGCTCATCGGAAGCCAACTGAAAAGGTCACAAATAGTATTGTGACCATGAATTACTGCAACCATTATAAATATGGGATGGTTGTCAAGCATCCGTATCATGATCACTTGACCATAGGAACATTGCAACGATTGTAGTTGTGTGAGGATCAGTCATAAGTCACTTTTTTCAGAAATGTCAGAGCTTGAACAGTTGCTAAACAAATGGTCATAAATCAACATACAGAAAGATTTCTGTTGTCCTTATTACAGATGAAGGCATGGTGCTCTCTTGCACTGTCCTAGCCTGCAGTACCTATAATGAGCCAGAAAAAGCAGGGTTTGTGTTGGTGAAAATATTAACAAGCAGCTTAGGTTTTCTCTCACAGATGGAGCTTTAACTAAAGGGCAGTAGCCAGGGTGTGAGCACCAGTGAATCAATCACAGATTGCCAATGCACACCACCAGCAAAGCATTAAACATCTCAAGGAAGGCAAAACATGTGTAAAAATAAAGGTCACACTTCAGAGAGATCGATAAAGAGAGAGAGCCCCAATCCTGCAAAACTCAAGCTATACGGAAAGTAGTTCTACTTAGTCATTTGATTTACTTCCCTCCCTGCTGATGCATTCTAGAGTAGGCATTTTCAAGCTTTTCATGCTGGGAAAGTTAGTGATTTAAAAAAGAAAGATCCTGGAACCCCTAACCAAGAGGGTTGGAATAGAAAAAGGTAGTAAATTGGCTATTCTATGAGTAAACTCCTCACCCCCATAGCTATACATGGAATCTCACCAGCCTCACATTTTGAAAAACCATGTCTGGGAGGAAAGGTAGTTCTGAAGCTGTTTGGTCCCAACAATTATTGGCAACTACCCATTTTGCAATGAAAGGGATGGAAGGTAAACTAGACCAAGTAAGCTCTATCTATCCCAATATCTCTGGTCTGTAATTATACAACTATAATAGAAATCTGTTTGAAATATTCCTTGTTCCAAAATTTCTATTAGGATTCTTTTAGATTAGGAAGCTTTTATTAGGAATCTTTTATTCCTAATCTAACCTAGATTGCAAGTTCCTTTGCTGAGGGATCTATTTGAAATTCTCCTTGCATGATGCAACAAACAGAGCATCTGCAACTCCAAATAAGCGTGAAATAAATATCTACCCACTATCCAGTAAGAATTTTATTGTAGCACTTCCCAGTGACAAGGTAAAACTATTTAAACAGTCATGAAATATGTGTTTCCTTAAAATGTCATCTCTAGCACACCATAGGCAATATTGTGTTTGTAACAGTCTGAAAACTTTTGATTATTTGAAAAAATCTGACAAGTTTGAACACGACTGAAAAAAAAAATATCTGTATCTATGTTCTACAAATTTGACCAATCCTGCGTCACATTTTCTTCACATGTTCTTCTGAAATCCTTAAAACCTGGAGAGCCACAAAGCAAATTATATGATGGCAATCTGGTGTATTTCATGTTGCAACAGAATCAAACAACTCAGATTGAAATAATAAAATATTAATGAAAGAGGCAAACTGCATTGAGGTTGGGATTTATCTCTTTTTATACATGTAACTTTTTTGTACTATAAACAAAGGTTAAAAAACTGCAAAAAAAAAATCGCATTCCATCAATTCATCCATTTCAACAATTCCTTTCTTCTATTTACCTGGGGTATGAGTAAAATGTTTAAAAGCACCAAAGACCTTTATAACTACTTATATGTACAATGACAAAGCAATACAGAATTTTACACTATATTTGAAAAAAAAAACAGACTACTCTAGGTCTTAAATAATACGCATGTTTTATAACTTTATTATTAGAATCTTTGTTGCCCAAAGACTGTAGTGTTTAAGGCAGCCAGGCTAGAAACTGGAAGACTGGATTCTAATTCTGTTTTAGGCATAAAGGCCAACCAGATTTATTCTGCCACTCACTCTTAGCCCTAAAAAGAAGGCAAATTACTTTAACAAATCTTACCATGAAAACTGCAAGGACTAGGTCAGGTGTCATGACGAGTCATGACTGACACAAAGACAGACAGACAGACAGACAGAGAGACAGGCAGATACACACATACATGCACATCTTTTATTCTAACTGTATGTAGAAATACTGATACTATTGGCTTTTTAGAAGTACAATTTTGCATTCATGTTAATATATTAATGAAGAGAAGGACAAGTTACTTGGAAATGCTGACTCCTATCATCTGGATCAAAAAGTGTCTGTAAAGGAAGGAGGCCTTTTCATATTTTACTCCCCTAGTCATTGCTGCCTGTAGAGGACAGCACTCTTCTCCGTTTCAAGTCCATTGAGCAAGTGCTGTCTGAAGAAGTTTCCATGGTCATGTGGCCAGCATGGATGTCACAGAACGCTGTTTCTTTCCGCCAAAGTGGTGTACCTATTTTCTACTCACATTTGCATGTTTTCAAACTGCTAGGTGGGCAGGAGCTAGGCCAGGTGTGGGCAAACTTTTTGACTCGAGGGCCACAATGGGTTCTTAAACTGGACCGAGGGCCGGAACAAAAGCATGGATGGAGTGTTTGTGTGAACTAATATAAATTCAAAGTTAGATTACTTCACGTAGCCTTCTGGGAGAGCAAGAGAACCCTCCGCTCTTTCGCTCCGGGCCGGATAGAACAGCCAAACGGTCGGATCCGCCCCTGGGCGTAGTTTGCCCACGGCTGAGCGAGGCAAAGATGGGCTCACCCAATTGCGACATTTAGGTCTTGAACCTTGGCTGCCATCTTCCCAGCTAACAAGCCCAGTGTTTTAACCACTGAGCCACTGCATACCCAAAAAGTATCTGCAGGCCACAAGTAATTCCTGAGATCATCTTAGGAAATAAAACTTCTGGGTAATTATTTTGGAATATGTCAGCCTCTCAGAACCAGGATTAAGGCATGTCCTGAGGATCCACAGAAGTTAATTTTACCTACACTTTCTATTTTTGCCTCTCTTTTTTGAAGACTGAAGCATTACAGGTTGTGTGATTTGCTGAGGTATGTCCTTTGCCTAGGCTCTTCAGTATTTTGATTAATGACTTGGATGAAGAGGTAGAGGACATGCTTATCAAATCTGGAGACAGTACATAAATCATTCAGATAGCTAATACTTTGAAAGATAGAAATAAAATTCAAAATTATCTTGATAGATTACACAAAGGAGTTGAAAGTAACTGATTGAAATTTAACAGAGTCAAATGCTAATTTCTCCAATAAGGGTACAAGAACATATTGCATTGTTGTAGAATGGAGGATAGCTATTGAAAATAGTAATTATGAAACACGCTACACAGTATGAGCTAACAATATGAAATGGCTGCAAAAAGATAAGTGCAGCTTTAGGTTGCATCAACAAAATCCAATTTCCATCACGATGAGTACTGTAATTGTTACACTCTTCTTTGGTGAAACCCATTTCTCTGGGCTCTCACTTCTGGGCATCCCACTTTAAGTTTCAGTATAGGATAAGGATGATCAAAGGATTAAAAACTAAAAAAAGATTGAAGATGATTAGTGTATTTAGCCTTCAGAAAATATGACTACTTTGTCTTTATACAAATAGCAAGTTTCCATTCCTACAGTGCGCAACAACATTTGCCAAATAAGCTATTTGCAGACCATGAGTTTAAGATATACAAATTTGAAATATATTTCAATATTTATAATTGATTATTTCTTTATAGCTTGTGGTTACCATGGAAGAAGACTCATGAAAAATGAAGAAATTATCAGATACCAATTAGAGTTAACACATTAAATTAGAAAGAAAAAGAGCCTTGGTGGCTCAGGCTGTTAATTGCCTGCATTTAAGTTCCAGCTGCCTACAACTGCTGTAGGCTCGAATCCCACCAGGCTCAAGGTTGACTCAGCCTTCCATCCTCTCGGGGTAGGTAAATTGAGGACCCAAGATTGTTGGGGGCAATTAGCTGACCTTGTAAAATGCCACTTAGTAATAAGCAGGCATATACAATGGAATGAAGGCTATTGCTGAGCACACTGGGTGGCATCCCAAAATTGTAAGCCGCCCTGAGTCTCCGGAGAAGGGCGGCATATAAATGTAATTTAAAAAAAAAATGATATATACAACAAAATTTGTCTGAAATGCTTGATTGATTTTACTATGAAGACTTGTCCTCAAGGCAAAAATGAAAAAAAGAAAAGACTGCTTCCTAAATAGTACGCTTACATCTCAGATAAAGTCCCTCCATGCTGCCATTAAGTGCTTCAGGCTAGAATTAAAATAGAATCTAAGAATGTATTTAGAAATGTTCGATTCATAATATTTAGGGATATTTAAAGATACAGAAGGAAAAATAATATTGTGATCACCCAAAGAGCAGAGCAAGGATTTTATCTGTAGTTATTCATCTATTCCAAAGGACATACCATATTTACCCCAAAACATGAAATACGCTTACCGTTTAAACTTTGAGGGCATTTGCCATAATATGTCCTAAGAACTAGGACTGCTTTTGCTTAAAGGTATCCCCACACACACAAAAAGAATAAAGATTGTGTGATATATACTGATACAACATACTGTATATTTGAGATGTACACAGAGACACTTGATCCGTATTTCACACACCATATGTATAGGTATATTTACAGGAATATGTAACTACATGTATGATCTCTACTCCAGAGGTAGTCTTGTGTGCTCATAACCTTAAAGGAGGCAGAGAGACTATACTTAGAATACTAAATAGTTTTTTGAACAAAAGATCTTGAAAAGGATTGTTATTATTCTGGAAAAGATAACATAGAAGGCAACCAAAGAATCAGAAGCTGAAACAATTTCCTACAAGAAAAAAAAAGGAAATATTGTGCTTTGGGATGTCTTGTTTAGAAAAAAAAAGACAAGGTGAAATAAAATTGTAGATATGTATATGTTTATATACAGATAGATAGGCAGGCAAACAGATAGATGCATGCATACATGCTGTGTAGAAATTGAACAGGAAGGGTATTTTTCCCTTTCCTCTCATATACTGTAATATATAACTTTGGGCATTGGATTAAGCTGAACAGTAGGAGATTCGGAAGAGATGACAGGAAATATTTTTCACACTGCATTACTTAATACTATGTAATTTGCTACCACAAGATATACTGATACTCACCAACTGAGATGGCTTTAAAAGACCAGTTCACAAAAACTAAGACTCTGATTGGTGTATCACCTACAAGAGGCTAGGCAATATGATTTTCAATACAAATGTCTAGTGAATAGCTGGATGCCATTGATGCCATATTCAAGAGCAATCTGACTGGCCCACTGAAAGAACAGAAAGGCTGGGTCTCTAAAATGCCTAAAATATTGTTTAATAAAAATGTATAGGTCTACATAATAAAAATGTATATGTCTACATAATAAAAATGTACATGTCATCCCATGGCAGGTTCTATATGTAACTCATTTGCTTAGATCCTTCTTGCTCAATTAAAATGGTATAATTTTTTGTTGATGTATAACACCATTTTGACTATGTATGTCTAGATTTCAGGCAACAAATATGCATCACACAACTCATTCTATCCCATTGGGTCTTATCCCCACATATTAATAATAAATGGGAAATAAGTATATAATTTTTGAGAGAACCGGCTGTTCTCTGACACTGTAAAGCTCCTTACATCTAAAAGAAAATGGGATTGTTCTAATTTCTTTGTTACATGCTTTCCTTGCAGAAGGAAAAGATTTATTTATTTAGTATATGGCAATGGTACATAAGCCTGGAGACAACAGTATTAATACAAATTCATTTTTTTGGGTGCTCGAGACTACTAGTCCATTCGGTGCACTCACAACCTATCCAGATGTGCACCATAAGGGGCAAACTAACGACACACTCAGAATGGTTAACAGCGTTCTGCAGTGCCATCAGAGACTTTTTCCCTCCACCAATGTTGTCTCGCTTGGGCATCACATTTGGACAGCTCCAGCACAATGTGGCATTATTTTCCCACTGAAGTGGTACCTATTAATCTACTTGCATGTAGCATGTTTTCTGCTAGGGAGGCAGAAGCTGAGCACAAGTTATGGGAGCTCACCCCTTACATGGTGGTAGGAGTCCCTAGAGCACAGACCTTCTGCAATATCTTTAAGCCACTGAGCCACCATACCGCTCGGGAGGAAGAGAAAATAAACCCCTTTCCTTTACACTATTGAACATTCTCATGGCCCTAAGGCTTGGTCATTAAATAAAAAGGCCAGCAAAATAAACCAAGATCTACTTTCTCTGCAGCCAAACCTTAATATGGGAAACTAGAGCCAAAACATGAATCCCTTTTATTTTATTTTTTAAATAAAGGAAGAAAAATAAATGTTTAATAACTGTAACATAGGCAAGCTCCGAAAGTAAGATATCTAAATTCTAAAACTGCATAGCCAACTTTGGAAATGCTATTACAATGGAAATGCCTGTAACAAGTTTTCCAAAAGTTTGTTATCTTGGATAAACAGTAATACAAATTTAGCAGTATGGTAATCAAAAGCAGTCAGAAAAAAAGGCAGGAATAAAAAAAAAAACCTAAAGAGCTTGCATCAGTGTGAGCATAATAGACACCTGCATCTTCACCTGTCGGAAGGCAGCTTGACCCTTAGATGTGCTGGGCATCTGCACAGCTCACCTGGCTTCAGTCTCTTTGATTCTGACCCTGGCAACTCCGGTCTTCAAACTAAGAATTTTGTCTCCTCTCTTAGGGGCATCCATACTGGAACAACCAGCAATTAACCAAGGTTCACACATATGGACTACATGTCTGTAGTTGGTCTTTTTTGTAGTTATCCTGCAGACCCAGTTTGGCACTGGAATATATCCGCAAGCCTTAGCAGATTTTTGCAGCGTGGTAATTTTATGAAGTCATGCTTTGCACATAAGTATATTTTTACTATTCTCTCCTGTAAAGGTTGAGACTATTTGTAGTTCACTCTTACACTCTGGGGCCATGACAAAGTGCATAGAATTTCTACAAATCACCATTTGCCACCCATAGAAGTTTCTGCATGATTTACCATTCTCATTACATTATCCAGTATCTGTGAATAGTTTAGCTCCGTATTCACAATCCCATATGCTTCCAGATCATAATGAGATCACATTTTGGCTCCCTGGGATGCAAGGTTTATATACTTGAAGGTTCTCCCTTGCACCATACCTGCTACCTCCCACCAAGTAAGCCCTCCTACCAATCCAATTTCTTAACACATTTTGTCTGTGAGACTTTAATTGAGCCTTAGCATAGAAACAGCTATTTGCTATGTAAAACTTAGAAGTCTGTGATTTACTATTAAGTCATGACAAAGAAGTTGGACACTAACTGGCACCAAAACGAGACAAAACTGAATATAATCTCTGGCACCATCCAGTCCGAAACATTTTTATGGATATGTATGACATGTAGCCTTATTAATCAGATTAATTAGGGGACAGGAATATGAAAGGAAACTGGATTTATTCCAGCATCCAGTTTACTGGTAAATTTGTTAGAAGGGTATGAATTCCTGAATCTTCTACCTCAGTATTCCTTAACCTAAGCAACTTTAAGATGTGGGACTTCAATCCCAGAATTTCCCAACCAGCAAAGCTGACAAACACTGCTCTAACTAGTGTTGATGCAGTAAATAAAGCTACCCGTTTTCCTGCCAAACAATGAATATGCAGATGTTCTGGATTATACTATTCTGTAAACTGCCAACCCATCCCAGATTTTCAGAGGTTTATTACTATGTGCTAACTATTTGTTAGTCTGGTATTACATTTAAATTACTAAGGAAATGACACTGAATTTTCTATCTCATCCATTTTAAAACTATTAAAAATTTAGGGAAACTAATAGAATTATAGCTTAAGCTTTGTTCAAGATAATTAAATTGCATTCTTGTGCACATTTAGAATTAAAAGTATTGATTGCTTAACAAGTGATATGAAAGGGTGACCTGTATTTCAAAATCTGAGCTAACCATTAGAAGCCGAACAAGTATATTGTTTTATATATATCAGGGACACATATTTTTCTCTTTCAATTAGGTTTATGTGAAGATAAACACTGAAACTATCAAACCAATCTGAAATCAAATACTACTACCAAATTTTATTCTTTAAAAATGCAAACCAGGGAAGGCAAACTACACAATGTAAGAATTAGATTTTTGAGGAGCAGAATTCTTGGAAGAGGAATACCTTTTTCAGTCAAAAGACAAAGTATACAGTGGAATTACCACAACCAGTTGTTTTTAATTTTCTTTTACTTTTCCTTTTCTCTACATTTAGGGAAGGCTGGGATTCACCATGTGATCAATAATTTTTATTATGTGTCTGAAGGAACTTCTGTTGTACTAAATAGTAGATTCTGTACCATGCAGAATTTAAATGAGACTCAGATCTTCAAAACAGGATTCTCTGTCTTGATTTGGGGAAATGGTAAATATTTCTAATATTATTTCCAGAAACTACACCAGTGTAGCTTGTTTTCCTATCTCTGAGTAACCTGATTATATCCTTTCAAAAGTCACGTGTGTGTGTGTCTATGTCTGTGTATCTACCAAAATAATGTATTTAAATTATTGTGTTTACATGGTTAAGACAATACAGGAATCAATATATAGACTTGATTAATCTCCAGTCTTTAAAAA
Organism: Naja naja; assembly: GCA_009733165.1. Lineage (NCBI taxonomy): Eukaryota > Metazoa > Chordata > Lepidosauria > Squamata > Elapidae > Naja > Naja naja. Next base: position 94,866,262 of record CM019148.1, read on the forward strand.
CAAATGTTGCCTTTTATTGAAGATTTATTTAAACAGAAGTTTATATATATTGTTGGTCCATAGACTGGATTGGATAGATTCATTCAATGAGTGTTTCAACTAGGGTAAAAGGGCATCTATCCTTATCATCAACTTTTAGGTTCAATATTCTATAACAGATAACAATGGACTTTTTAAATTAAAATATAATTTCAATTAAGGTCTCAGATATAATTGTTATAATTAATATTTACTGATTTAATTTTAACTTCCCCGCCATGTTTCATGAGTGCTTTTATTATTTAGATATTTCCCACAATTCTGTTATTATGGGGAGACTTCAATGAGATATTGGATCCTGAACTGGATAGCAATAATCCCACTCATAGAAAAACAATCATGAGTGAAAATTGAACATATATGCATCCTATAAGAAGGAGTATAACATTTGCATGAGACTAATTTGAAAAATAACTTCAGATGGCTACATATCCTACTACCAACCTATGTGGGGAGTTACAATGAACTGAGTATAATGTAATGATACTTTATCACAATGAACTGAAATTGTTTTAACATGCTTACTTTAGAGGTGTTGGGAAAATGGTGAAAGACTGGCTGGATCAGAGCAAGCTTGGTGTTGGTTTGTCCTTCACAACAAAAAGGTATTTTTGCATAAATCAGCATATACCATACTGGACTAGGATTTCAGATATGCCCTTACATACGTTCTAAGTATATTTTCCATTCTTTCTGTTCCATGTATGTTTTGTAACTTCCTTTCCTAATATTGTTATATGTTATAACATTTGTAGTTTTGGATCACAGAATAATCTGTGATATTCTAAAACTAGATCAGGGTAAAAAGAATTTTGAAAAGTTATGAATTTTTAGAGGCTCACTTTTAGAGCCATATTAGACCTAATCTAGAAAATATATTTATCAGATCAATTTTATTCAACCATTAAACTACATAAGAGACAATTTTTTAAAACTTACTTATGAACTATTATTAATTTAATTTTAAAACTTACTTATGAACTATATTAGACTTTTAATATTTTATATTTAATATGCCAAATTTATAAGCAGTTTCTTTCAGTCTTATTTCTAAAGGTTGCATTACAGTTTAAATGTACAATTTTTAAATAAATTTAAATCCCAAACTCTCTCTTGTTTTGCATGCCAACCCATTAAAAGTCTTACATACTTACTACTGAAGATAGTAAAACAAAACAATACTCAAAATACACTGAAATACAGTTGAAAATAAGGACTATAATAAAGAGCATTTTTGATGCACATGTTCATGGACAGCATTTCAGGTTTTCATTTTGTTTCATTTTTATTTTTTACAATCTAGTAATAATAAAATGAGCACAAGGATAGTTTCAGTTCATTACTTCTTTGATGATAGTTTTTACATTTGCAATCCACACTGCATTCTTTTGGAATATTTTGTTAGACCATTAAGTGATGAATATAATTATCTATTATTGCCTTACACTGACACCTGGTGGAGGATTGCAACCTATTTACTCAATGGCACTAGAGTGAAATTTACAAGCAACTTAAAATACTTTAGAGGCCAAATGAAAACAACCTTATGCAATTTAAAGTACTACTCTTTCTCCCTTAGAAACTAATAATTTCAAACAAGATTTATATATCCAATTAACTGTTCCATGCTGTATACATTTTTATGTGACAAACACAAGTGGAATTCCATTTCCAGTGTACAACCTTTAATATTCCATTAGCAAGTCATTGTAAGCTTCCATAGCATTTCATTCCAAAATAAAATATTCTGAATTAACTTTCCTCCTTAGGATGAAAGATTCATGTCTTTCTTTATATAAGGAAAAACTGTAATAAATTTATACATGTTCACAGCAACAACTTTTTACTTAATTTGTATGATTTAACAAAGCTATACTACATGTTTACACACTATTTCTGTGCAAATAAGATCTGATCTTTACTCAACAGAGTTGGCAGTTTCAAATTACAATTGTTTTTGTAATTGAAAAATGCAAAAATGCCAAGCCACCATTCTTGAAAAGTTGCATCTGTAATAGAATATCTATCTGATTTACTGCATGATTTCTGAATCTTTTTCTGCTTCCACCATATGTCCCAGAAGTAATGAAAATAAAAGTGGGCTATCATCCAAAATTCTAACACATTTCCATTCTGTTCATACATATGTAATGATAGAAAATCATTATTCACAATAAATCATTGTTTCACACTGAAGACACTAGTAAAGATTAAATCCGAAAATAATAATTTCACAAGTTCTACCCACACAATCAAATGTTTTTCTACTCTGACATTTATAATTGATTCATGTTCGTTGCAATAATGGTCCAAAGTTTTCTTTTGTTGAGTTTTTAAAAAGACTACTTTAATTTTCCAATAACCTTCCAGAATCACCTTGTTGACCTGCTCTCTCCCATTCTAATTCTGGTTTAAACATGACTTTTAGTACACAATTTAAATTTTGAAGTTAATGAACTTAATAATATAGTTGAAGATCACTAAGTTAATTTTCCACATTCCAAAACCACTTCTACAAAATCAAAGTCCCACAATAGTGGAGTTTGTGAAGCAAATTTTAACACTCCAAAAAGGAAAAGGAAAATTCTGTTAAAAGCAATAAAAGTTACTGTCAACAGCTCTGGGTCACCATTGGTTTCTTTGGCATGAGAAGTCATGCCTTATTTGTAACTTTTAATAGAAAAATTCAAACAGGAAAAAGATAAAATTGTTAGTAGAAAATCCTATGATAAATGAAGACTTAGCTGTAAATCTGCAAATGGCAGATACTCTTTTCTAAGGCATTAACTTCAACATATTACTTTACTGTGGAAAAAGAATGGTTAGACTACACTAAGTGTTTAAGTTAACTTTGCACATCAGAGAACTTCCAACAATACCTACCTGCTTATGACTTAAAAAAAAGAAAAGTAAGAAACTAGCTATGCAGCTCTATAATTGAGTAAGTATATACAAAAACATATTTCTAATGACTGGCATTACACCTGTTTGGAAAAATATATTTCTATCAAAATTCCCAAACAATGTGTTATTGTAATGGAATTAGCAGTCCTACTTTTTAGTTTTGACTCACCTTGCAAAGCTTTTGATAACGTGGTGATGAAACTGCCATTCTCTGCAAGCGATGTAGCAACACCACAACTTTCTGCAGTGATGTTCTCACCACCGCCATCATTTTAAGTTTGCCACACTTCGGCACCTCAGAATTTGCATTATAAATGAAGAGCACCCAGCATTTTCTCTCGCTGGACAATGATTTGCCAGCTGTCTGAGCATGCTCGCTTCAAAACAGCTTTTCCAAGGGAGAGACTCAAAGGCATAGGCAATAAGCATCATGCTAAAAGTATTCCTTTTCTAGAGAGCCAGATACATACAAAAAGCAAAGCCCGCCTGCATCCTCAATGGCTGGGTTTGTTTAGCAGTTCCAGAAAGAGAGAAGTTGTTGATCAGAGAGAGAGAGAGAGACCCTGCTTCGAAGTGGAGAACTACATACCAGCAAATGTTGATTAATTGACGAGGTAGAGCTGCAGAGATGAAGCACAATTCCTCCGGGAAGCCTGCTCTGACATCATCTAATAGTTCTCCTCTTGGATAGGCTTCATAGAAAAACAGGGAATGGCATTCCTTCCCTCACTCCGGAGGAAGATGCTGTCACCCTCACACTGAAAGCAGCTCTGCCAGAGCTGCGGAGCAAGTGAATCACACAGCCTGCTCTAAATCTTATAAGAACAGAGGGATACCTGCCCTAATTATAGCAGCCATACATTAAAAGACAATAAATCACATAGTGGCTGCTCTCCAAAAGCTAGATCATTGTCCACAAAAGGTAGATCTATAGGGGCAAACCCCTATCTTGTAAAAACTCTCCTAAGCTAATTTGTCTCAAGAGCTCCCAGAAGAAGAATGCTACATGCAGAACTATGAACGTAGAATAGTTCAGGTGAAATCTCCTGCTAAAGCTTCTCCACTGAGCAAGATACAGAAATATTTGGGTTTTTTTAATGGTTTTATATATTTTATTACTCTACCTTCTTGTCTGCTCCGTGGTCAGGATCTTCACAGTTTTAAATCTTGGCAACAAACTCTGACAAGTAGTATCATTAAACCTCTCTTGCTGCGAGAGATAATGTGAGTTTAGCAGCAAGAACATGCTCCCATTGTGGCAAGTGCTTACATCATGTTACATCATGTTTTTAAAAGGCAGAGGATGCTGTAAGGTAGCTTAAACACCATCAATCAAAGTGTAATCAGGCCAGTACTCAAGAGAGTAATGCCTAGGAACCCTAATATGTTACCTTGACTTAAGAAAGATGGGATAGATCATCAAAACACACAGAACTTCAATAGGAATTTTGGCTTCTAACAATCTGGCAGCAGGTTTCATCTTATTTCATCTTTGTGCTTTAGACAGAACTAGATCACCAAAGCAAACAACTCATCTAGCCCAACATCTTGCTGAACGTATCACCTACTTATTACCCATTCAAAATCAGTAAGCAAATATGTTCCATAGAAGACTATGATGAGCAAAACTGGCCTGTGTGATATTCAAGAAAGGGAGACCCATACCAGACAATATAAATTATGTGGGAGTTCAACCATAAATAGAATTGATTATTATGTGCAAAGAACCTAATTTTAGTCAGTAATTCTGGAACCTCCATTATACTCAAAACAATTCCTACTGAGCCCAACTTACAAAGCCTGATTTGAAACAGCAGCAAAATTGCATGGCATAGTCTACTCTATAACATACAGCATTAGCATGAAGAAAAAGCTGAAACCAGGAGAGACAAGCAGGGATTACATGAACTTTTCAAGGGTCAGAAGCCACTCATGGTTCTTCCTATCTGCTGCTACCCTTCATATGTTTTGTGTGTTTGTGTGGTGTGTCTACTTTGTTGAATGTATGTTCCTTTCTTATTGGAAAATCATGAATGGAAGTAATTGGGAGAAGCCCAAAATAATGACAACCTTTCAATGCTTCAAATATCAAATGGCTTAGACATTTAGAGGGGGAAACTATTTTACATTTAACATTGGTTTTTGCTTTTCTGAATTCCATATGATAATTCCAATTGTTTTTTTAAAGCAATCAATTTATGCATCTGGATGCTGAGTAGATTGATACTTCACTCCAGCAACTGCTCAAAAATTCAAGGAAGTTAAATGGCTCACCCAAGGCCAGCAACCAAAACTTAGGTGCATGTTTTTTTGCATGTGATTAGAGCCTCCATATATTGATTGGTCAAGACATCAGAATAGAAAAGTCACAAACTATAAATATAGCGAATTGTGGTTGCTTGACACTAATGATTTAATTGGATCCATTTCCACAGAAAGATGAGATTTATGCCTCCACCAGCTAGAACTTCAAAGATTCTTGCACATCTAACCAATTTAAAGCCATTAGCAAAATCAATGAATGCTTTGATATACTACATTGAATATTTAGAACCTAGTTTCTTGATTCTATGTATATAGGTCTCAGTGTATGTTAGAGTATAAAAACTAATTTGTAATTTTCTCTAGGAATATAAAGCAATGTTATACTATACATTTAAGAATGTATGAATCATTTTTCTACAAAAGTATCCAAGCCAATAATAAAAACCTTGTAATATCAGAAAATCACACAATGAAAAAACAACAAAATCATCGGACATCAGGAAAAAACAACAACAAAGCAATCAATATGCATCAAGCATCACCAAATGAATACAAACAGATCAATTGTAAGTGTTACCAGTTAAAATGTTGACATATTTGAAAAGGCCATCCCCAAAACAGAATATTGCAAGTAAAAAAAAATTACTCCTGATAGTGACCTATGGTGAACTATGAAAAGGCCTGAAAAATAATTTGGTTGGTTTTGTATACTATATCATGAACAAATAAAAATATATGTCAGTAATTAGAATCTGCTAGTTAGCCATTTCATGGAATGACTGGCCCATGATTTGCTTTTTTACTCTAAACCTAGAATTCTAGTCTTATTCAAATTAAAATCATGTATGTAAGAAGCAATATTTTCATGCATGCATATATAAATAGGTTTCTATAATGCTGTCCTTGCTTCCAACTACTTAGTGCATTAAAATTACCAAAATTTTCCAAGGTCTTGTAAACATGATCTTGTTCGGAGCACAAAAAATGTCTGACAATGAAAAGACATAAATCAGCTTGTTCATGTTATCTATATATACTGAACTTAGAAAGTTAGAATACATTGTGTATTATTTTAACAGTGTGATTCTATTGTTCCCTACAAAGCTAAGATGCTGAAAGATATAAAGTTATTGATTAGTTCATGTGGAAGGAAAAAAATGGAGACAGATTGTATTGGTTAACAATTTGACATCAATTAATAATAACATACCAAATACTGGGATATTCAAAATGGAGACACAGAATGATGGCTAGAATAAAGAAGGGGAAGAGAAAAACTGGCAAAGTCCAAAGTAAAGCAAGTCCTTAACCATCCATTATTCTAGTTGCTACTTTCAACACAATTTCATAATGAGCATTTTTAAAATTAAATTCTACATCTTGCCCTGACAGCATTCAAACTTTAAATTCCTTGAAGCCCTATGGAAGATGTCAGAACTGTTTGTTTCTATTCTCAATGTATTGTTAATGTGAACTGGAATTATAGATTACAAAAATAAGCTAATATTAGAAAGCAATATTCAATTGGCTTGCTTCCCAAACCATTAAAATCACTGGGTTTTTTTAACCAACCACATAGTTAAATAAGCTGTTGAAAGTAAACATCTTTTACAATCTTCTTATAGCCATGTTGGAAGCAAAGAGGGCTTGTAGGGGATTTTCAAACCTTAAGCTGTGCAGGTAACAATCGACAATGATTTACCATTGTATCCAATGAAGCCTCAATGTCGCCAGAACCAATTAAATTTCAAACCCAAATAAGTATTTTTACTTCCTCTTTCTCTTTCTTAAATTAATATACTAATATTGTTCCTATTTTCCATCAAATAACAAATATGATACTAAATGGTTCTTTCACTGACTCATGGATAGCTTTGCAGTACTATGGTTTCTTTTGTTAAATCGGTAAATTTCTGATTTAGTCAATATTTAAATGTTTACAGTAATTTCCAATGCTTCTAACTACATAAACTAGTTAAACTTTTTGTTAATTTTCTAATTTTGCAGTATGTGTTTAAACTTCCTCATATTCATGCAGTATGGAATGGATGAATGTGAGGAAGTTTATTTCTTATTTCTCAATTTAGAGAAAATACAGCCTTATTTTCTTCACTTAAAATTTCTTATCCTTTTCTGAGCTATCCGTAACAATGCTTACCTCCTAAGGGAATATTGTAAGAATAAACATACAAAGATACTATGCAAGTATTGTCTTTCTGCGTATCTTCCCACAGGATACTGTTTAAGATTATAGATTAAACAAGGGTGTCAGTAACATTGACTATTTTACTGACACACATATGGATTACAGTTGTAGTAGAGTTGGTTTTTTTCAGAAATGATTAGCCAACCTAACACTTTTTTCCAGGCCTCTAATTAACTTAGAAAAGAATTTGCTTCCTAAGCTTTCTTAGCATAAGAATCTGCTAGCTTACACTTTGTCCAGGTAGTTTGTTTTCTGATGCTATGAATCAATGTTCCTTACTGCATCACCAATCTCCTTAAAATAGAATGATTCCTCTCTTACATGTGACAAGAACATTTTTGACAATATACAGTAACTCCTTTGCTAATTTTAGTTTAGTTCTGTTTTAATAGTATATGAATATTTTACTTCATTCTGCCATCCTCAGCAGTGGTGGGATTCAAATTTTTTTACTAGCGGTTCTGTGGGCATGGCTTGGTGGGCGTAGCAGGGAAAGGATACTGTAAAATCTCCAGTCAAAGGTGGTATTTGTTGGTTCTCCGAACTACTCAAAATTTCCACTACCGGTTCTCCAGAACTGGTCAGAACCTGCTGAATACCACCTCTGATCCTCAGCATTGCTATATCCCAACCTCATCAGCTTTTTTAAAAAAAATTATAATGCTATTAACGTGTAATCCAAACAGTCATTTTGACACTATCACTTTGGGCTTAAATAAACCATTTCAGTACGATCCAGTTTAAATTTATTTTGTGCAGAAATACAATTTCAATGCCATCTTTTGGAATTTTTCAGCATTTTTTTTTCTTTGATAGATGGATAGAAACTTGGATTCAGCTGGGCACAGCTCCCTTATTCTAATTTCATCTAGGACACACAGATGAAAGCATTAGTCCCATCTCCTAGGCTGACCCCTAGCAAAGCAGTTACAATGGTTTGCTTTCAAGATCTCTACGTAACTGGATGGAAATAACCAGGAAATAACATCAGTGGAAGATTTTAAGCTTTCCCCTCAAATGTTATAATCATGCTTTTTCTGTTTGCTAAGGACGCTACAGTGCAGTAGCACCAAGAAAAGTCTATTCTCTGGAGAAAGGGACATACTGTATGCCACTTCGCCTTCCTGTCAAAAAGCAAAATATAACTCTAATAATCGCAAAAAGGCATGTGTGTTCATCCTTTCAGTGCTTTGAACTGTCATTCATAATACACGGATCTGGGACTTATGAAGTGTTCTTTCACAATACAAAGTTAAACAAGCTGAAAGATTTTACCATTTATCTTTTCACCTTAATGAAGGTATAACCAACTGAAGTAGCCTTACCATAGTCAGTGGAACAAAAAAATCTACCTTGAAAAAGCATAACAAATTCTGAAGTTAAAAATCTCATCAATCAAGTACTTTTCTTAAGGACAGGACATAATGAGCAGTGTGATGCTTATTCTTTTACATGTATAATTCATTATAAACACACTGGAGCCTCTTCAGACAAAATTATCTGATTATATGCAGTTCATTGTATAACGCAAATAGATTCCTTAAACAACTAAAAATAATTCATATGAAATGAAAGACTAGATAGAGTGATAACTGACAGAAAATAACTCCATACCAGTTCAAACATCTCATTCATTCATACTTCAGAAGCATTCTAGACTAAAATTAAATGTCTCCAAAAGATAAAAAGAAAATGTGAAACACAGAATTAGTAACCCAATTCAGGAAAATAGCAGTTCTCCTATATAATTCTGACATTTAATTTATAATGAAATGTTACTAATTTTTGATGATGATGATAATGATGATGGTGAAGATGATGAAACACTTAGGAAAAAAATATAAAACAGACTTCAATGTTTAACAGAAACCCCCCTACCAACTGAATGCATGCAAATGATATAATGCATCAAGGAATAAATCTCACTCATTCACTCACTGACACATACACACACGCTTCTAATGTTTTTTATCAGAAGAGAATAATTTGGTTATACATCTAGTCCAAAGCTCAAACCCATCTCAGATTGTATTTACTCAACGAGAGAGACTTCAAATGTATTCTCTCTGTTGGGTGATCTCAGTTACATTTGAATAGAGACTGTCCTTTATTCTTTGAGGTATGAACTCATTCATCTTCAACAACAGTTAGTCAGGAATGCCTGGTAAATCGCTATATAATGTATATTGGCTCAAAATGTGCACAACTGAAGAAGGAACACAACAAACTAATAAAAATGACAGAAATGATATTTTCCAGGGATGACAGAATGTCAAGCTATCAAGCTTTACTTTGATTACATATTGATTGCATTGCCTCAATCAATCCCATTTTTAAGGAACTATTGTTCACTGAGCTATTCGTATATTTTTGTATGCCTTTTTTTAAAATATAAAAATCTCCTGAAGGAGCACCCCCTTTCCTTCACTTCTGATCCAGGCAATGTGAGAAGCGTGCTTGAGAATTTTTGCTAATGGAATTGTGGACCCTGACATCCATGATCAGCCAACTGGAAAAAATAGTATTCAAAGGGACAGTCCAAACCAACTGAGAAGGCTATGCATTTAAACAGCCCTACAAAAGAGAAAGTATAATTGTAACAGAAGAAAGAAGTTTATGTGAGCAACAAAAAAAAACCTATTTGTATGTGAAACCATCAGGAAGGACGGCCTCCAGAATGTTTCTAAAAAATGTCTTTTCCAAACAATAGACATTGTCTAAAAATTAGCAATCATGTATCTAACCCCATGTGCCATATCTTAGGTATAACCCTATGAAGGAATGTTTTCACAATGAGTTCTGCACATTTACAATATCTCTCACAAGTTTTACTAGCTAAAACCAAATGTAATTTTGCTGGCCATCAATTTTCAATGATGGCCACTTTACAGGCATGACTATGAAATATGCATTTTGTCCAATTTATTTGCAATGTTACATTATAGTAGATGATTCTGAAAGCAAATGATTCACAGAGAAAGCATACATGTATTAAAGTCTTCAGGATGAAAACAACTATTAAATGTTTACATGATATAATACAGGACCTCCATATGTTTTCTCCAATGTAAGAACACCTCCAGGAAAATTGTGCTGCTTAAATTACATTACTCAACAGAGTTTGAAAGCCAATATGGATTTCTCCAGACAGAATGTACATTGATAGCAAGATGAATATGGTTATATCTTTGTCCTCAGCTTCCCAAATGCATCGCTAAGCAATCATGAAACTCATCAGATAGAGTGACAGCTTTTTATAGAATTGCAATAATTTGTCCTACTATTGCCAATACTTTCGTGTTGAAATTACAATGAACTGTGATTAAAAGTTACCATATGTTGAGATACAGCCATTCATTTTCCAAACCGTCTTCAAAATACATTTGTCCTTGAATTATTTTAAGACTGCTTTAACATAAAAAAACATCTTGTAATTATTTTAACACAAAAGCCATCTTGTAATTACTTTCAACATAAAAACATTCAGAACCAACATTGAGCACATTCTAAATTACTCATTCATCTAAGGCCATCTAGGAATGTGAAATTCAGATTTGTTGTGGAATTTGAATGAATTTCAGCAACTGTAACTTTAAACTTCACCCAGTTGGGGGTAAAAGAAGCAATGAACTGAGTAATCTATAGAAGTTAATTGATAAAGAGGTAACTGAATTATAATTATGCATCTTCAAAATAAATAATTTGCTCAGAAACAAATATAAAAGAAACTGACTGAATAAAAATGAACCAGATGAAGGTTTTTAAATCTATTCTTTTAGTTTCGTTAGTGTGCATTTACTCATACTTATTTATATAGAACAAGAAAAGTCAGTATTTATTTTTCTTTCTTTTCTTTTGCAAGCATGCCCCATCATTGGTCAATCTTCCCATAAAGCTGATGCAGAGCAAGGGTTTTTTTTTTTCCAACTGGAGTGAATAGCAATGTGTGTGAGAGACAGAGAAAAGCACAAGACCCAAATCTGTTGAGAAAAAGTAAGACACCTCTGCACAGTTTCCTTCCTACTGCCAATCAAACATACTGCAATCATTCTTTCCTCATAAACAGATATAAGGAGGTAACTCATAGCAACACACTGGGCAAAAACTGTCTCTTATTTCCTTCTGATCAGACAAGAAGAAAAGCAGGGCAAGTTGGTTGCTTAGGAAGTTGCCATTCAGGGAGATCTCAATTTATGATTGTTCTGGTGGATACGTAAGACACTAACACTGGATTTGTTGCATGGCTAATCAAGGCATATAAACCTTTTCTCCAATAGGCAAAAAATTGGTGGGTGCTTCTTTGAAGGAACTACAAACAGCATTATCAATCCAATAATAAAACATTTGCTCTCTGTTCATTTTCAGGAGACAGGTACTCAATTTCAACAAGTCACTTGCTTTTATTTCAGCAGACATTTAATGACCACCCTTTAAATATTTATCCTGTGCTGACAAGTTTTATCTTCTGCATTAATCTGATAGTTATCCTTTAGTAAGATTATTTAGCAGCCGAAAATGGATTTTACCATTTTAAGGTCTAGAAAAACATAAAAAATATTCTCACATATAGAATTAGTCATCCTCTTACCTCAATCTGCTTCTTCAGTTCCCTTCCAGGACCACTTCCCGGAGTAGTGGGTTCCCGTTGCAATGCATCTGCAAGGACATTAACTGTAGCTTCTGCTTCTTGTATCCACTTGAGGAACTTTTCAAGGTCTCTGAGCAAGACATGTACCGTCTTCAGGTCAGCCTCCAAACAATTCTGCCTATTGCAAGTTCTATAGAAGGGAAGGAGGGAAAAAATCAGTGGCTACAGGAAAGTGAGAAGAAATAACCCTTTGGGTGACTCAGCACATTTGGCATGCATTTGTTACACGCTATGTACAGCTTTAGGAACTAGTGCTGTACTCTTTTTGTATTAAAACTTATGCCATAATTGTACTATATTTTATACTAAAATAATAATATGAAAATGTATGAAAACCACACAATTCCTCTCCTTGATATGCACAAGGTACAAAACTGCCAGTATGAAGAAAAGAATGGCACACACCTGTTGGAGGTTGTGAATGAGTAAATGGAAAAACTTCTCACACAATGAATGCAAACAATTATTTGAACTTTATTTATTTATTTTATTTATTGAATTTATATTGCCGCCTATTTGCCCATGGCAACTCGAGGCAGCTTACAGAATGTAAAACCATATTTAAAATAAAAAACAATGAAAACTAACAAAAATAATCAAACAAATTAATAAAGTACAACAGAACAAAATCTGGAAAAAAATAAATTAAAAAATCACCCCCCAACTCCCACCCGCTGCCCAAAGACAGCTGATCACATGAGCCATTTGATGAGCTCCATCCAGCTCTGGGTTCCCCAGGCCTGCTGACAGAACCAGATCTTCAGTGCCTTCTGGAAGAGTATTAGAGAGGGGGCCATTTTAATCTCCGGGGAATGATGTTCCAGAGAGAGAGAGAGAGCCACCACGGAGAAGGCCTTTCTTCTGTGTCCCACCAGGTGTATCTCCCTCAGGGATGGGACCCGCAGCATTCCCTGCCTCCCACTCTAATCGGTCGGGTAGATGTGACTGGCAAGAGACATTCCCTCAGATAAACTTGCGTATACATTCAAATCACACAGTTGACGAAAAGTGGCATTATAACAGTGGTGGTTAACCATTTTTGGGCTCTATAACCATTTTAACATAAGAAAAGCTAAATTACATGAAAGAAAATGGTTTTCACTTGATTCTGAAAAGAATACAAGATATGCTAGGGATATCAACTGCAGAAGCTATTTCACAACTGACATACCATCAATGAAAAGAGCCCCTTAGCAGAACCTCTTCAATTCAAGTGAAATTAGGACCAAATCATTATTGCTTTAGATCAGGAAGTAGAAGTTTTCACTGACTTCGGGAGGGGGGGAAGGGGGAGAAAAAGCACAAATCCTGTATCTATCTATTAAATGTCAATTTGGTAGACTATCATCTTTTAAAGGATGTTTTGGAAACAGATTCTGCTACATCTATTTCCAAGTCACAGCAAAAATTCTACATATGTCACAAAGCATTTTTGGTCAGCTCCTTTTATCTCAATGGCAAGCTTGTCTTATCTTAAATTAATAATATATAGTACTTAACCTCCCTCTTCCCTTTTTTTTTTTTTTAAATTACATTTATATGCCGCCCTTCTCCAAGACTCAGGGCACAATTCTGGGATACAACCCAATGTGCTCAGCAATAGCCTTCATTCCATTGTATATGCCTGCTTATTACTAAGCGGCATTTTTACAAGGTCAGCTAATTGCCCCCAACAATCTTGGGTCCTCAATTTACCTACCCTGAGAGGATGGAAGGCTGAGTCAACCTTGAGCCTGGTGGGATTCGAGCCTACAATAATTGTAGGCAGCTGGATCTTAAGAGCAGGCGTTTAACAGCCTGAGCTACCAAGGCTCTTTTGCTCAGCTGCTGAACATAGTTGGGTGTATGGATCTAGGTACATATATTATGAGAGTAGTCTATTATCCAAGAAATAGAATAAGGTACTAACTTATTACCTGCAGTGATTCACTTAACAACTGAAGCAAGAAAGGTCGTAAAATGGGGCAAAATGCACTTAACAAATGTCTCACTTAACAACATAAATTTTGGACTCAATTGTGGTTGTAAATAAAGGACTACCTGTTTGAGAGTAAGAAGACCAATCAGCTCCCTTTCTTGTTACAGCTATAAGAAATCTCAGGCTTCTTGATTTAATCATACATACCACAATAAGAAAGAAAACAGTCCCCAATTTAAATCATATATTGCTGCCCAGTAACATAATCTCTATTCTTCACATCTTAGAAATGTGGAGGTGAGTGCACCTATGTATAATTTAGACATACATACCTGTGCTTCAGGTTAATCCATGAGGTATTCAAGTGATTCATAATTTCCTTCACATTTCTTGTGTCATCACCACTGTAATCTTGAAGAAGTTTACTTGACAGCTCATTAAATGAAATGATCCTGGCATCTCCTTTATCTAGATCTTGCATTAATATCTAAAAAGTAAATATACAGTAGTCAAAATCTCTAATCATTTAGTTGTTGTTTTTTATTAAAAAAATTATGAAGTTGACTAAACCAGCAATGGTGGAATGGGTATCAAATTCCTAGTGGTTTAATCCATGGGACTGAATGCTTTGCACCTTTTTGCAACCAGGGAACAATATCTATATCACCATTTCTATTAAGTCGATCAAAGCAAACTGTTGCAACAAATAGTACGAATGAAAATTCAGGTCATACTCATTTTTCCCATTGTAAAAACAGAACATTACTTCTAGAAGTTGTTTTTCTAGAAATCTCATTCTTACATTTTAGTAGAGGAGAAGACAGAATTAGCAAGATTACCAATATGGAGGCTAAAATATCTGTCTTAAATTGAACATTTTCATTAGAATAAATGGACTGAAGGCAAAATGGGAGAGCAAACTGGGAAATGGATTATGAGCAAAACTCAAACAGATTTTATGTAGGAACAGCAGATAACAAAGGGAAAGATAACAAAAATAGAAAGCAGGTTGAAGATTCAGCAACTGTACAATAGTATTATTTGACCAATGCCCCAAGCTTTTCTTGTGCTTTTTAGAAAAGCTGCAGAAAATGAGAGAAAGCAGAAAAACTGAAAGCAGAAAGACTGCATTAAATGGAGTTTGCAGCCTAGAGACCATATAAAGAGAAATTGATACTCCGAGATCATTTCCTATGTTGAGATACAACCTATGCTAGAGGTGTCAAACTTGATTTCATTGAGGGCCGTATCAGGGTTGTGTTTCACCTGGGGAGAGTGGCCAGAGTGGGAGTGGCCAACTTGACATCACTCACATGCTCAAATGCCATTTTTGCTAGTAATTTTTTTTGCTAGCACTCTGCCGGTGAAAATGAAACTCATGAGGGTCACCCGTAGCCCTCAAGAGTTCTGTTTTCACTGGCAGAGGTACCACGGGCTGGTCCTTTGCTGTTTCCAGGACAGCCCCATGGACTGATCTGAGCACCCTGTGGGCCGGACTTGGGACCCCTGATCTATGCCAATTTATACTTTTCTGGAGTTTCTCTAACTGCAGCTTTTCCGCACTATGACATTGAGGGCATAGCAGTTTTGTGTGTGTGTGTGTGTGTGTAAACATACATGCATGCATGCATGCAAGCAAGCATGCAGTAAGAGTAAATGGCCAAAGAAAAAACTATTGATGAGGGTACATGATTAAAAAATTTGGGAGACCACTGATCTAAAACAAAAGCCCTCAGCAGCATACACACTCTGCAGAGACCTGGAATTTAATTTTTGAATCTTTTTACAGAGCATTTGCTAGCATCGCTGAAATCACATTTTACAACTTTAGCAAGGGGAAAAAAACATTCTGACTCAAGTGGCTTGCTCAAGTGGCTTGTAAACTGAAGATAGCAAGGAGAAAGATAAAGGGGTTTCTTTAAAAAGGGATATATGGGTAATCTTTAAATGCTTCTCATGAGGCTTTTCTTTATTTTATTTTATAAATATGAACAACTGATATTTTTCAGATATTTCCTTCCCAGTCTTAAAGTAACAGGGCATTAGTTTCCATATATAGATATGGTCAACATACAAAAAAAGCTTATTTTATTACTTTTGAAACCATAACCTTATTTCTTATTTAGACTCTCAAAAATAAAACATAGAGATGTCAAATAAAAATATATAAAATACATTTTCTAAATATAGGGGAAATATAATGCTGGTAAATCATTATGCATTATGATATGTATAAGAATAAATATAATATAGATTTATAATAAGAAAATATTATTTATTCTTGACTCCTTTATTTTCCTTATAAGATTATTGACATATATTATGCTTCAATATTTATTTAAGGTTCAATTTTTCCATTAAAAAATATAATACAGTACTATCGATGCAACAACCAAATATTAACCTGGAATGATAAATACAGATAAATATTAGTAGAAACAAAATATTGTTGCTTTCCAACTATTTGGAGTCTATCAAAATAGTAAGGAAATATGTTTACTTTATTAATTACCCAGATTTACCAGATTAAATATTCTTCTGTATCCCAGTGGCTTTTTGGAAAGCAAATTTTATTTATTGATAAATCCGTAAGCTTTTAAGAATGCAAAGTATTCCATTCATTTTTTTAAAAAAATAAAGATAAGAAATAAGGATATCCTGTATCTCTTATATGATGTCAAGATGATTGTTTATTCCTTGGAAACTATAGGAATGACAAATCCAGAAACAAAGCCAAGGAAATCTAGGTTTGCATTCTTGTATATAATTGCAGGTAACAATACAAAAATAGGAACTCAAGGCAGTGAATATACCTAAACCTCCACAACAATAACTCTGTAAGGTGTGTTGGGTTGAGAGTGAGTGACTGGCCCAGAGTCACTCAGCTAACTTTTGTACCTAAGGTAGGACTAGAATTCGCACTACCCTGCTTTCTGGCCTGGTGGCTAAAAGAATGTTTCTGTCACAATTTATCACCAGTCCCTAAGAATCTATTTTGTAGATTCTGGGGTAGGCATTTATATTCCCGATTCCTTTGAACCATAATTTTAGAATCACAGAAACCTCCAATGTCTTCCCTCTTGTATATTGGCAATATACTTATGGATTAAATATTCTATGTGTATTCATTTGTTAACAAACTAACATCTTATATCATTTCAGGAATCTGTATCATTAATAGATTACTGAAAGGATACTGAAAGATAACAGATGCTGGCTTTTTCTTTTTCTTTTTCCTGAGAGGATAAAGGTTGTCAAACATATTCAGAAAAAAAACCTGATGCTTCTGTTTGAGCCCAGCATATATACCTGATCTTGTAAGGACCCAGAAAATGGTGTAATTTGGTAACTAGATTAAGAGTGCTGTGTAAGACAATCAAAGATAAATCAATCTCCAGACAAAGTAAAACTCTGGGAAAGCACAGAAGCAGAAGATTTCTAACTCTACAAAGATGGAGCAGGCGGTAGAGGAGAGACAGTACGAGATTAGGATTTAAAAAAATGTTTAAGACTGCAAGTAACTCTGAGTCAATATCCTGAACTAAATCAATGACATTTTGCAAAAAAGGGCCCACAAGAATAGGTAATGCCCCCATTCAAATATAGGTATAGGATTTTAGATAAAAATTTAATGTCTCTGGATTAATCAGAAAGGAATTAGTTCTGTCTTAAACAGTAAAAAGCAATCTCCAAAGTTCCTAAACTGCTAAAAGGGTGGTAAAAATTGGTCTGTTCTTCCCATCTAGATCAACCAGACCATGGCTGCATCACCAGCTGCTACACCCTCCAACCCCCCAAACTAAGCAAACTGACACATGCCATGAACACATAGCCAAACCTCAAACTCAGAGCCAAACCAAAGCCCGGAACTTACATCACAGCCATCCACTCAGGATATCACATCACAGAATTCAGGAGGTTACACCACAAAACCTCAGGATGTTACAATACAGCCAACGGCCCAGGAGATTACAGCACAAGACCCAGGATGTCACAACAATAGAACTCAGAATGTCATCACACAGCCTATTACTCAGGTCGTTACAACACAAAAGGCTGAGAGATACACAGCCAGTACCTCAGCCACTCAGGGTCTTACGAAAAAGCCAACCAATCTGCAAACATCAACTCCATCAACCAATCCAGAAGTAACAACACAGCCAACCAACCCGCTTACACACACACACACACATCAGGGATGGATGAGTTTTATTGACAGGTAATACTGGCAAGCAGTAATGTATCTGTGGAAAATTCATTTTAATCCAATTAGAAGACACATTCACCACTCCTTAATTTAATCAGCAGAAGGTCATGGACACCACAATCACTCCCTCCCTGCCTTCTCCAGCTCTAACTTGGCAGTTCCCCAAGTTTGGGCTGCTTTTTATTTTTTTAACTAAAAATGGAAAAGAGTGGATGGTATCTAAGAAAAGCTCAAGACATGAAGTATAGAAATCCTGCTGCCTGGACTTTTTTGTAAAACTCTTCAATTTGCAGTTGTATCAGAAGGAGCTGTATCACATTATTCATCTTAATGGAATTAACTGTATGACATGAGTAAGATGTTAAACTGAATCTATGAACCACAGTTTTGCATTAGAAAACATACTTGAACTCACTTTGTTTTCTGAAATTTGTTTGGTAAGCTTTTCTTTAGAAGACTGTAAGAGAGCATGTAGATGAATCTCATACTGTCCAATTAGCTTCTCCATTTCTTGCTTCTGGTCATCCCATTTCATACTGTCAGTAAGCATGCATTTCAGCTGATGCTGACGTACTTCAACCCCATGCTGAGTACCATCCCACTGGTTCCTAACTTTCTCCACTGAAACAGACAGAAAAGATACTGAAAATGTTGCATCTTCATTTTTCTACTACTAAATCTAACCTTTAAAAAAAAATCACTCAAATCAACATTGGATCCAAAATCTACTATTATAGATTCCCATAATCCTGGGGAGGGGGGGGGGTCAAATCTACTTCTATAATACACACCACAAAATACACAATATGCTTTTCTTAATTTGACAATATTATATTGGTTGACAATGTTATATTGTGTAGATTAGTGCCAGTATCTTTGATACCAAACTATCTTAGCAAAATATCTCTTTATTCCATCTGCTTTTTTCTCATTCTTATTAACTTCCAATATAGGCATTCATTTTTATATTTAAAAAAATAGAAAATTAGACAAAAATTGTACATAAAAACTGGATCTAACGTTGTTTCATCTTGTGACTTGCCAACAGTGTTTAAAATGTATCATATAATAAATCTTTTTAAAAACTCACATTTCCAAGTTCCAATTCATTAATCTTTAAAACCAATGAAATCCAAAAATGTGAATATAAATAGCCAATGTCAAGCAACACAGTAAGCAAGATACCTTGCTATATTCTAAATATGGCAAATTTAAGACTTGTGGATTTCATCTCACAGAATTCCCCAGCCAGCATATTTGGATGAGGAATTCTGGGAAGTGAAGTTCGAAAGGCTTAATAGTTGCCAAGTGTGGAGACCTCTGCTATAGATTTTCATTCTCATTTCTTCCTTTTGCCTATCAGGATGAAGGAGTCCTTGGTACTCTCTGAGCTTGCTTGTTTTCTTGCAGATGTTTCATTACCCAGTAACATCATCAGTGCTAGTGGGACTGACACTGATGATGTTACCTAGTTTGGGTAATGAAATGTCTGCAAGAAAACAAGCAAGCTCAGAGAGCACCAAGAATCCTCAGATCAACCCTAAGCTACAAATATTCTCTTTTATTGGTATCAGGATTAACCCTGCCTTCATCTCTCTATGTTAGATTACCCCCAATTCCACCTGGGTTATTCCATTCTGTATCCATCATTTTGTCAATAAATAATATAATGATTATATATTTATTATATCATTTTTAGTTCCCATTTCTCTACTGTTCAGTCTACTGACAAAAACCATATACATTTCTCTGTGATTGCTGTCCTTAAGTCAGAACTTGATGTTTTGTTTTTCAGATTTTGAGCCAGGGTAAAAACTGAATCCAATTGCGGATGTCGATGTTCTAAATCCCCTTCTGTTATCTGTAAAATAATGGAATAAAAATGTGCTAGTAGTGACAGAAGTTTAAGAAAAACAAAGTTATTCAAACCAGTGCTTCAAATATTAACAAAGAAGTGTGCCTTAATCACATTATAATCTGCATTAAAAAGCTCTGCATTATAATCTGCATTCAAAATAAATAATAGTCAGACCAGTCAGAAATCATGATCTGATGTGTTGCGATTACAATTCTCAGAATTTCCAGGCAATAAGGTCATGATGTTGGGAATTTGGAATTATATAGTAACCCACACCTGGAGCCTAGTTGAAATAGGGGTTAACCACCTGTTAGATTTGCATAGTAAGTTTAGAGATGTTGCTCTCGCAAAGTGAGTAGAAATAAAGCTATATAAAATTCATATTGATTCATAAAAGGCTGCAGTCTTTCATACTTTCTTTGTAAGATTTCTAAGATTCCAGATACATTGTTTATGTTTCTCTGCTCCAAGGATTTTTGTTCTCAATGTTGATCCTAGGTTTTAGACACTGTATATTCAGAGTGTACTGTATTAATCAAGAGGGATTTTATTACAGCAGAAGCTTTAATAAAATCCCTGTTGATTAAAACTCTCTGATTCTCCCCCCACCAATTGGGTAGTGGGGGATCTTTCCATTCCCCACCACCCAGTCCCAACTGTCAAGTACTCATCCTTCATCCCTTCCCCCACCTCCCCCATCACAACTGATGAAGTTTCTTGGATGAGAAATGAAAAGTTTTGTTATTCTTCAAGGAAAAAACAGTTCAGTTGTCTTTGGAGAAAGCACTTATGTCCTGAATGACTGAGAATCTCCACAGACATACACCAGTAGCTACTTAGCTACTTAGCGCGCACTCACGCACTCATTTGCTCTCCTCCCACCCACACACATGTAGACACACACAGGTATATAGATACACACATATTCACACATGCACACTTTTTCCTCAGCAAATTGCTAAGAAAAAAATATCTATTTCTGACCCTGTGCCATTAAACCAAATACAAAGAAAAGAAATTCCTGTGGATTTTCTCCGTAATTGTTGTTGGTGCTCATCTCCATTTTAAGGCCATGAAGAATACTTGATCTAAAACATGGCAGCTGAAAAGTTGAGATTTTTCTATTAAATTGCATTAAATATATTCTCACAAGCAATTTATTTGTCCATTGCTGTCTATGATACGTTATGCCCAGCTCTATCCTCAAGTTATTTATTACTAATTGCATACATATGCTGCTAACATCAGTAGCAAAGAAAATGTCAGCATAGGTTTCTGTAACTATTTCCCCGTTAACTTCTGTTGGCAAATTGTAAATGCCACCATAAAATATTCTCATTTCTCCTGAAATTCAATTGCAGCTTGCCTAGAGCTGGATCTTAATGATTAACAATTCTTGAGCAAGGCAATTAACCTATTTCAATTTGAATTTAATTATTTTAAGTTGAATAGATGGGCTGCAACTATATGTAGATAATAGAAACATTTCAGTTGAAGGTTACTCCAAAGAGGCAGAGTCCTGCATGCTTCTCTGGGAAATTTTGATCCTATTGAACCTGAGGAAGTGGAGAAGGCTCTTATAGCTGCTTCTGAGTGCAATTAAAAGAACTGTTTGTCGTCTTTAAAGCATTTCTTAGCTTGGGACCAAGTTACATGAGGGACCAGTTGTTTCTAACTGTTCAATTTGGTCCAGCAGATTGACCATGCTAAGGGTCCCATCAGCCAAGTAATAATGTTGGCTGATGGGGTAGGAGGTATGCCATCTCTGCCATAGGCCCTGACCTCTAGCACTTTCTGCCTCCACAAAGTAGGATGGCCCCAACCCTGTTAGCCCTTTGTAAGGCCTTGAAAACCTGGTTATGAAATTAGGCCTGAGGCCCCAAAGTATGTCAAAAGTCAGTCAGTCTGTCTCTGTCTCTCTCACAAACACACACACACACACACACACGTATCTTTCCGCTTGGTTTTAACATATTTTATGATTATTTGCCACCCAGAATCACTTCTCTGACTGAACAAACAGACGAACAAATGAATAAAATACATACATAAAAGTGAACTTGTTCTAGCAACAATGCCCATGTTCAATATACCTCGTAGTCAATTTAAACATTGGACTGGTTTTAAAAAATAGTCAGACCCTGAAACAACGCCAATGTTTTATATGCTACTGGATGCAGGGGAAAAAATTAAAATAGGTATTCTAAAATGCATTATAGGTTTCCTGGGCTTCTTATGAAAACTAATAGTAAATGTGCACATTCCTGATCAAGCAAAGCTGTGTGCATCTACTTCAGTGAGCAAATTTATGCTCAGCCTGACTCTGTGAAGCATGGCTCATTTTCTTCTATCAATACTCCACAGAAGTTTCCTTGGGGCAGGGGAAAAAAGACATCTTAACAGAGTATGATGATGTGCGATCAGAGACACTGCACACAAAATATTATTCTGCTGCAACGGAATGGATTTAAGTCTCACGAGCAAGAATGGAAAAAGACCACTGAATTCCCTGCCAGTTGCTCTAAAATAGTTGCTGGGCAAGAAGGATTCAAGCAAGGAAAACAAAGCAATAATTTGCAGAACTGGGCGAACATTCAAAAAAGGCATTCAGTCTTTCTGACTAGTCATTTATACTGCTAAAATCTTGACATTACCAAAAATAAGCAGAAGAATGCTCTAATCAAACTCAATTTCATTGAGGGCCACATCAGGGTTGTGTGCTGGGGTGGACATGGCCAGGGTGGACGTGGCCAGCTTGACATCACTTGTGTCTGGGTGCCTGTGGTGACCCGAGCGCTCTGCCAGCGAAAATGAGCTCCTGAGCTCCATTTTTATCCACGATGGCTTTCTGCAATCCTCTGTCAGTGAAAACAGAGCTCTGTTTTCACAGGCAGAGGGCTGCAGGAGGCCGTCACAGCTGAAAACGGAGCCTGGGAGGCTCCATTTTCATTGGTAGAGGCACCACGGGCCAGTCCTTCACTGTTTGCAGGGCAACCCTGAGGGCCTTGAGTTTGACACCCCTGCTCTAATCCTTATTCTTCTTTGGATTTATTTTCTCAATAATTGTGAAATACCGTGACAGACTTTTACTGAACAACATCCAAAACAAAATAGTGAAAGGGATTAACAGAGAATATTCTAAGGCTTTCCAGTTGCACCTCAGAGCATCACATACCTTCATGCGTGCAATCATCCGATTGATTTCTTCAATATTTCCAACAGTAACTATACTGGACTTTAGCATCTGGTCGATCAATGCCAACCAGTCAGCCAATTCTGTCGTAGTCTGATCCAAATCAGCAGGTGTCGAGATTTCCAAATGATGCTGAGTTTGTGCCACATTTTCTGAGGCAGAAGACACAAGCACTGTTGTTTGGAGAACAGGGAAACCTAAACAACCAACATAATTGAATTGATATTTCAACTTGTACTTATTATCTAGAATTTATTTATATTGGAAAAGCAAAATAACACAATCCTCTTGTAGTTCCTATTAGTCCACTTGTACCTCTATTCTACACTAACCATTTAAAACTGTCAGGATTTTACTGTTAAGAGATAGGATTCTGAAAATAGCTTCTTTCCATATGTCTAAATAGCCACCAATTCATCATTTAATCTAACCTCTAGATACATAACTAGAAAGATTGCTGCTGTCATTTTTTTTTGCAAAATCTCAAATCTTTGACACCTTAGTGAGGTGAGAGAAATTCACTTTCTGATTACCGCATTCAAAACAGTTCTGAAACATTCAAACACGAAATCAGCAATAAGCTGAGGGTAAACTCACAACCTGCTGCTATTCTTAAATTACTATCTGGGGGGGGGGGAATAAATTGAAAACGTTCATTTTGCAGTCAAAGAAATGCCATTGATTTTCGTAAGCGACATTTACTTCCTGATTCTCTAAATCATAGAAATGGAAAAACACACAAGTACTAATTTTCAAAAAGTGCAACTACAAACTAGTTTCTCTTGTTAAGTGAATACATTACAAGTGCATTTTTCAAAATACATTTTATGCTCTTTTAAAGTAAAAGTATCCTTTTTCGTCAAAATCAAAATAAACAGACATCTGCTTCTTTATCCACTTTAAGTTTTACTAAGATGACAAAAATATATCTAAATGTTTCTCCAAAGAGGTAATTTTCTGCTTACCAGAGGACTTTGGCACAAGATGCTGCTGATGAACATACCCCTCCAGTTCTCTCAATCTGGTGGGTGCTTCCTTGAACACCTAGTGTTGTGTATGGGGAAAATAACTTTTATATTCTAAAGATCATGGGTATTGTTGTACAATATTAAGCAACTACAGAAAATTGTCGGAAGGACAGTTAATATTTCACTAAACAGCCTACAAAAGATCAAGGGATTTGCAATTGGTCCTGAAAAGGTTTGGGAGATCTTTGGAAGCTCTATGGTTCCCTTAATATGGCATCAATCATTGACACTATTTTCTTCTGCAGTTAAGTACTTTAATGGCTTAATGAACTTCATGGAGTTTATTATATTTAAAGGGAAATTCTCAAAACAAATATTCTTCCTGAAATTTTGATGCATTGGATTTATATTACATCTTTCCTCCAGGAACACAAAGTTGCTTACATGGTATTTTCCCTTCATGTTATCCCAAAAATAATAATCAGAATAATAATTACTCAGAACAGCTTACATCTCATGACAATACATCAAACAACAACATCTGCAAATCTCAGGTCTCTGGGAAGGACTTGATAGCTGGATAAATAATGCCAAATATGTGTAAACATCTGGCTGACTGTATGACCAACATACAATAGTTGGTAGATTGGACAATGAGAATAATCGGTCACAAATCACTCTATGAGCTTCTACAGCCATGAGTAGATTAGAATCTGGATTTCCTCAGTCCTCCACCAATACCATAAATACTGTATCCTAGCAATGCTCATATCTGCTTCAAGTTTCCTTTCCCTCTAAGCTTACTACACCATATTTCACCATATGCTAAAGTATTATTCTAGGATATATTTTTGGGCAGTGATCATTTGTTTCATTACATGAGCCTAAGAACTTTTACATTACTCAACAGTGTGATGAAATCAATGACTTTCAACAAGAACATCTCCCAAAATGAAAAAGCAGGCAGAATAGCCATATAATACAATCCTGCTGTTTTCTTGTGAACCACCTAGAGCATGGGTGTCAAACTCAATCGCGTCACATGACATATCGTGACATGTCACGATGGGTTTTGCCTTTGCAGAGCTGGGGGGGCATGGCCTGCGCGTGATGCATCTGGCCCACGGGCTGCCAGTTTGACAGGCCTGACCTAAAGTCATTAACATCGGGCAGTGTTAAATTGAATAAAATAAATACACTGCAATACTACTTCAAAATGCAGTTGAGAGTTATGTGACTGAATGCTTGCACTAATAAAAAGATACTCCATAAGCAGCAAAGCTGCCTACCAGATGATGACTACTTCAGAGCCTTTTTTCTATGCCTGTTAGGTTTTCATTTTTCCTGCAAGGGAACTAGGGAAATATTCAGTCTTACAGCAATGCCAAAGTTTTGTGGGTGTGGCTCTGAATAGTTGTTGAAGGAGAGAAAGAAGGCTTTGAAACTGAAATTTCAGCTGAACTTCAAAGGACAGTAGAAGAAACTTAATATAAAAACTGAACACTGTGGAAATATACAATAATACAATACAAGTAATTTCCAAAGATAGGTCAATCTGAACATATACATGGTGCTGTACACAAATGTACTATTATTGCCGTAAATTTAAAGCAATGAAAATTTTACTACGAATTTTAACACTAACTTTATCAAACAAGTTATCCAATTCTGTCCCATAGAATGTCCCTATCTTGCGTGAACACAACTAAAGGAACAATATTTAATGCACACAGATTAAAATGTATACCTTCTTCCATTTAATATTCAGGGTCTTCAGTCTATTAGCAATATTGTCTCTTTCCTGAGGCCCAATGCTTGTATTTGAAAGTACCTCTGCTTCTTTTCTATTTAGCCACTTAAGTTTCTCTCCTTGTATATCCATTTCCTTAATCAGACACTAAATGAGTAAAGACAGTGTCACTCATTCATTAAAAATTGGTTATTGCTTATAATCAGGGCAGTAATATGCTTCAAATTCTAAGAGCACAAAAAAACCCACATTAAGTGGTTTTGACAACAAAAATCCAAAGAAGAATTTATTTTGAAGCAAGTTCCACTTTCTATGCTTGCAAAAATGTAAGTAACCAATATTTGGTGTCGTGAACAGATTACAAATAAGCCATAATTTTATTAATCATAACACATGACATTAAGCTAAACAGAAAAATATATAGTTTAACAAGTATAAGAAAATCATGTTTATGTATGAAATTTATAGATTATACTTTTGATCAAGTGGTACCAACAGATACTTTGAGTAGTCCTTAATGTTATCCAACAACAACGAAAAGGAACATGATACAATAAATAAAATGCTTA
Organism: Naja naja; assembly: GCA_009733165.1. Lineage (NCBI taxonomy): Eukaryota > Metazoa > Chordata > Lepidosauria > Squamata > Elapidae > Naja > Naja naja. The sequence continues at coordinate 94,892,787 of CM019148.1, forward strand.
ATATTTTTAATGTTACTTGCCATTAATTCTTGTAAATTCTCTTCATGACTGATTGCAGGTTTCTCATCCAGGGAATTTTCTACATTTTCAACCCAGCAACTAATTTCTTCTAGTTTTCTTGTGAAATCTATTAACTGCTGATTTTTTCCTTTCAGTCTGAACAAAAACCCCAAGGTAGAATATGAAACAAAATCACTATAAATATTGAAATAGATATAAAAGCAAAATATTCCTTCTACAGCTTACTAAGCATCTTGGAAATGATATACTACAATATTAAAAACAAGATTGAATGAACCAGATGCCTTAATGACACAAATTCATAACTTAATTCCATTTCTTATCTAGAAAGTCTTCAAATGTAGGCCTTAAGTCTTCAAAAAAGTCTTCAAATGTAGGCCTTAAGTCTTTAAGATACTTTTTTTTCCAGCAATACTTAGCAGTCTTATGAAAACATCAACTTAATATCCTGATAGAAAAATTCAACAAATTGATACATAACTTTCCATCAGATTAAGAAAATTTATGAAAACTATTTTTTCACCACATTATAAAAAAGATGTTGAGACTCTAGACAAAGTACAGAGAAGAGCAACCAGGATGATTAGGGGACTGGAGACCAAAACATATGAAGAACTGTTACAGGAACTGAGCATGGCTAGTCTAGTGAAGAGAAGGACCAGGGAAGACATGATAGCAGTCTTCCAATATTTGAGGGGCTGCCACAGAGAGGAAGGGGTCAAGCTATTTTCTAAAGGGCCTGTAGACCAGACAAGGAATAATGGATGAAAACTGAACAAGGAGAGATTTAACCTGGAAAAAAGGAGAAACTTTCTGACAGTGAGAACAATCAATCAATGGAACAGCTTGCCCTCAGAAGTTGTGGGAGCACCATCACTTGAGACTTTCAAGAAGATATTGGACTGCCATTTGTCAGAAATGGTGTAGGGTTGGAATAGATGACCTATAAGGTCCCTTCCAACTCTGATTATCTGTATCTGTAAAGATTTTTTTTCATCTTGCCTTTAATACTTTTATAAATAACTCAACGTAGCGAGCATACCTAATATTTTTTCCTACTCCTATTTCCCCAACATTATCCTGTGAGATAAATTGCGCTGAGAAAGAGTGACTGGCCTGCAGTCACCCAGTTGCTCTCATGCCTAAGTCGGAACTAGAACTCAAGTTTCCTGGTTTACCAGCCTGGTGCCTTAACCATTACACCACACTGGCTCTCAACTAGATTAATATCATTTTATATTACTGTATGAATACGACAATGTATAGGAGAAATCGACTTTATAGTAGGGATCATTTAGGTTTTGAGGAGGAAATAGTTTTAAATACCAATGCTTTCCAGCATACTTGTGTTAACATTTTATGTTAATGCAAAATCTGTTTTTACTTGGATTGTGTTCATTTTGGATAGAAGACTTCTTCAAAATTATTAACCACCTGCCTACTAAGAAGCACTCAGAAATTTCCAACAGTGATTAATAAAATGCAATTTCAGAATATTCTTTCTTCAGTTGAAACACCAAAGTAAACAAAAAAATCATGTAAATTAATAATTAATTCAGATTCCAAAGCAGGGAAAACATAAAACAAATGCATGTTATATTATATGTTATATAGAATATTAATGTAGCATGAATACATGATGTATGATTGATATATATCATATATATATATCATATATATATATCATATATATATATATATATGATATATATCATATATAACATTATTATATCATATATATAATTATATTTAAATAAATCACATTTAGAAACCACCCATCTCCTTTACAGAGTGATTCTGGAGAGTGCATAGAATAGTAACAGCTATGAAGCTGTTTTAGGGAACTGCCTTAGGAAATGTTTTAGAATAAAGATATGAGAAGTTTCTTTTGGTGAAAATCCACAATGGCATTGCCAAATTTTAAAGAAATTTATCTCCTCTGCTACTAAGATATCCTTAAATCCTAAGGGGTCTGGTTACCTCTGTTGCCTTTCCATGACTTCAGCATTGATGTTTTTCCAGCGTTTATACAGCCCAGCTAGTTTTTCTTTCAGGAAGTTTCCATCCGTATTGGAAAGTTTCTGGATTATTTCCTCTCCTGTTCTATTTAGTGTTGAGAAACTGAGCTTATGGCTGCTGATTCCCTCTTCAAGTTCCTGTTGAAAATGCATATATATAGGTAGAGGCTTCAGTTTTGACCCAGAATATCTATATCAGATGTTATCTCTGCTGCAAGAAGATAGATTTGTGACAACTGCTGTTCGTGCATCTGGACTGGACTTCCTTTTTCCTGATCTATGTGAGGCTGCTTTTTAAAAAAACCTGAGAAACATTATCTACTATTAGTAAAGACCATTAGTTTGGAGCCCATGTATCTCTTTCTGCAAAAGGCTGCCTATTTGCTTCTAAGCCTTGCCCAACATGTTCTATCTCAGGGGTATCAAACTTTTGTTGTCATGTTGTCATCACGTGACATATTTTTCCCCTTCGCTAAAATGGGGGTGGGAGTGGCCAGCACGTGACGCATCTAGCCTGTGAGCCGCAAGTTTGACACCCCTGCTATATCTTCTCTTCAATATTCTCAGCGACTACATTTGAGTTTCTAATATTGCAAAGGCTTTCTCCTCTATCACAAATGTGCTCCCCCTTTCATTCACACACATACTTAAACCTCTGTAAAATAAAGGTCCTGCCCTCAGCTTCATTTGAGGAGAAAGATACAATTGTCTCTACTAGGGGCAAGACTTTCTCAGCAGCAGATTTAATGCCTGCTCTAGAACAACAGGTCTGAAACTCTACTAGTAAGTGTGTTTAATATAGCACCCCTCTCCAAATGAAACTAAAGCACTGGCTTCTTACTTTTTTTAGTTCACTACATTTGTTTCATCAGCATCTTTGGAAACTATGCAAATAATTTCTCAATACAATTCATGTAGGTTGACTTTATGTTTTAATAGGGCTAAGCATTGCATTCAGGCAAAATGTGATGGCACAACCTTTGGGACATAACGGTGGCCCTTTTGATTTACTGGCAGTCTCATCAGAAGTGTTATCAATGTAATATATGCACAAACCTTTGAAGCATCCGCACTGGGCTTTGAAGGCAGCACCAATGCCCTTTGCAAAGCAGTCTTTTAATTGCTTTGTACAACTCCTAGCTGCCAACATTACAAAAGCTGACAATTGCCACTTTCTTCTGTGACAACAGTAGAATTAAAAGCTCTAACTAGAGTGCTGGGCTTAATACATAGTAATACACAGTAATCAGTTACCTGCTGGTGTATCCTGGCTTTTTCTATATCCAGGCTGCCATCTGGAGCGTGGGCTTCAGCCAGCAAGCCTTCTGCTTCTGTTAGCCACTGTGAGAGATCATTTAGATCACAATGGAACTGTCTCCACTCCTCTATAGACTTATCAAAACTACTAAATGGAATAAGAAGAACAGGAGAAAAAAATGAGGAAGGTAAAAATGAGGAAGTAAAACAAGATAATTTTGCGCTACAAAATACATACATGGTAAGATTGCAAAATAGAATATGTATGCAAGTGAGTGTGTGAACATATGTAGAAGACAACAGATGCAATCTTGGCAAATAGTTTATTTTGGCTTATTTGTGTTGAAAACAAAGATATTTAAAGCCCAACTTTAAATAAAGGAAGCACTATTCACACTTTCGATCCATCCATTTATAATTTCTATCATTTCAAACTCATAAAGAAACAGAAAGAGAGTGCACAGGTATACAGGCAACTTACAAAATTTAATTCCTATTTAAAATCAGTTTGTCTATACTTTGAAGCAAATGTACCTAGATTAATTATAACCCTGGGACACGTGAATCACAATAAACTAGTTCTATTAGCTGGAACTCCAGGAAAAAGAATTAATTTTACAGACTTAGCCACAGAGCTGGCCCTCGTTCATTCCTCATATAACCAAATTTCAGAGGAGACTAAGTTGCTGAATATGTGAGTGTAGCACACTTTTTTCCATGCGGAAGCCAAACATGAGACATAAACTTCTTAAGGTCACTGGGGCCATTTGCCAGATTTACAAGCAAAGAGTAACAAGCTAAAATTAAATAATGGTCCTAATAAGCACCAAGAACAGATAATATCCTTCTTCAGAGAGTAAGCCTTCCACTATGCCAAGCATGCCAATCAACAGAATGTTTCAGTGTGTCTTCTATCACTCTTTTCCAGAAAACAAAATTAAAGATAAGTGCCCACAACTAAAGCCAACAGACATTTCATCTGTCTCCATAGGATCTAAAAGAAATATTCTTCTCAGTGCTATCTGATAAGGCAAGCTACTCAAATAGTTCACTACAATTTTTCATCCATCCTACTGGAAAATATAAACATGTTTTTCCTCTTCTTCCACCTCCTCCTATTATTTTGTGTTAGGTGTACTGCTCAGCCAACCATCAGCAGAAACTGCTTCAGCACTTGGTTGGTTTCCTTTTTCATTTGGAGGAAGGCCTTTCCTTCCTAAGAATTTCTGGGTAAGCTATTTATTTTTTATTATTTTTAAGATGGTAAGAATGTGAGCATAACTATTCCAGTATCTACTCCATCCATCCCCCCTACTTATGCTTCATAAACAACATTGTGAAGTAGGCCATCATTCCATCATTCATTCCAGGGGCACCACTTTATGAGTCATGACTGTCCATCACTTGGCAGAAAAAGGGAAAGGAAGAACAGGAAAAAGAGTCCTTCCTGATATTGTCTGTCAATTAAGGAGAGGAAACAGAGCAATTGAATAGGAGGAAAGTGAACAACCTGTAACAAGGGAAGAAGCTGCAGGAAAGTCTTAAGGGTATCTTGCCTAGAGACACCTAATTGTTCCACTGCTCCATGGGTGAAAGAGACATTACAATTTTCAGGTCATTACAGCTGAAAAAAGTGCTTTTTCCTCAACAAAATCTGCAACAAAATCTTCCTAATGAGGAAAAATAGGACATTTATATTCCACATAGTAAACATAGCTTTCTATGACATTATTTAGAGATATATTGTTATTCCCAGTTGTGAGGTATAGCTATGAACCAAACTGTTTTTGTATCCCAAGTTGACAGGAGAATTCTTCCATATAACAAAAGACTTATTCATACCAGTCTTGGCTTTAAAATCTAGGCTTTAAAGAAGCCTACTTACTTTTAAGTACAATGCAAAATAAGATACATTATTTATGAGATTCAAGAACTGTCTTATCCTGCAATGAATCAGCTAGGAAATCTGCTTGTTGTATTTCACCAACTGACTATGAAGTTTAATTTCTGTTTTAAAATGGGAAGGTTTGCCTACTTCATTGTTAATTTAATAAGATCATTTCAGTTTCCAGATGAATGATGGGGCTTCAAATATAGTCATGGCACAAATGTCTGCAAATACTGAGGAAGAATTTTTTTCTAATGGCTGCAGTGCACAAACAGCAAATACAAAACTCTTTTCGAAAACAAGTTCAAATGATGATGCTAGGGACTGATGCAATTCTACAGGTGCAGTCTTTAAAATATAGGGAACAAGAATGAAAATGCAATGAAAAGAGTGTACATGATGTTTGTGCAGATTCCTATATTCTCATGAATTAATTGGCCTACATTCTTGTGACTTAAAAGAAATGCCAGTAAACAGAGGTCTCAGCTGGCTACAATTTATCTTTTAAAAAACGGCAAATGCTAAAAGAAACAGAGAGAAATGTCTAAGATACAGCAACTGTAATTTGCAGAGAAAAAGAGATTGAGAAGAAAAGAGTCAAGTTTTTCTCCATTCCACGCTATTTATAAAGTTAAGAACATGATGGTGCCACTTTAATTTTCATTTTTAATTTAATACATAGTTTCCTTACACCACCTAAATTAACACTTCTTGGTTCCCTGCCTGATAGTTTGCATAGTAGTTTGCTAAGCAACTTTGGCAAATAAACAATATTTTATAAATAATATTTTAAAATGTTACCCTATTTACATCCAAACTTAGCACAGCTGGTTTATACTGCAGAGACAGTAGAGCTACAAAATGGCTACTACCTGATTCTCTGCCTAACTCATCACATTTCCTTGGCGAAAAACTGTAAGTACAAAATATAGACAGTCCTTTTACTTACCATTTGCGATCATTGTACAATCTGTTAATTCGATCCCATTCTGCATTAAGCTGGGTTAGTGAATCTTCTATTTGAACAGCTTCAGGTCCAGATGCCTCTAGTATAACATCAGGTTGCTTTTCATGAATAACTGCAATCTGATCCTCTAATTTATCCAACATATCTTTTATATTCTGTAGTACAGTAAAACAAAAATACCAGGCAGAATTAGCATCCACTCAAAGATAACGGCCAGCTGGAAAAATAGAGCCTGATTAGATGGCAACAAACATCAGTATATAAGTATATTTACATCTTTCATCATTTGGCTCATGGCTTAGAATGATGCATGCATATAAAGTATAAATGGTTTACTTTTGGCTCAGCACGATGTCTGAAGGCATCCATTACAGCTCAACATTATAAGCAAACTAGACCATTAAGGCTTGCTCAAGAAACAAAAACAGCAATGGTCTTAGTAACTTTGGAAGCCAAACCATGTCTCCCAGATTAGGGAGTACATAATATAATATATAAGACACCAGCCTGAAGATGGCGAGTGGGATCTCATCAAAACGTCACCAAGGTATTCTCAATCTATGTGGCTGGGCAAATTTTGCATGGTATTTCATAAACTCCTTGGTTTTCTGGCTGGATCTTGTCTTTGGGGTTTCTTAAGATGTTGGCTATTTTTTGGTCAGTGCCAAAGGGTGTCCTGATATTGTGTTTGTGGAGAATTTTGCTGATTTTATCTGTGGTGCCTTTGATGTAAGGGAGGAGGGCGATGCCATTGTCCTGTTCTGTGTCTTTGTTTTGGGGGGGAGTCTCCCTTAGGATTAGGTTGGTGATTGTGCTTCTTTGGAATCCATTGGACATTAATATGTTAGTGAGGGTGTGTAATTCTGTTCTCAAGTGGTCTTTGTCAGCTAGGCGTTTGGTTCTGGAGATGAGGGTCTTGGCTACAGAGTTGATCTGGGCAGGGTGGTGATGGGATTGTGCATTTAAGTAGCGGTTGGTGTGTGTCTTCTTCTGGTAGATGGTGTGTCCTAGGGAGCCATTGAGCCATAAGAGAATAATTAGGGAAGCCATCGAAGACAAGATCCAGCTAGAAAACCAAGGAGTTTATGAAATACCATGCAAAATTTGCCCAGCCACATACATTGGACAAACCAACAGGAGAATAAATGCTCGCATCACAGAACACAAAAACCCAGTCAGAAAAGAAGAAAAAACTTCCTCCCTTTTCCAGCACCTTAAAGCCACAGGACATGAAAGTGATTTTGAGGGATCCAAACTTATCTCCAACACTGAACACTTCAACAAGAGAATAATTAGGGAAGCCATCAAAATAGAGAAACACCCCCATAACATGAATAAACGGGATGATACTTCCCGCCTACCAGACATCTGGAAACTAGCCCTAATCAACAAACGAGTCCCAGCCACAAAAACCAACACCGGACCCAAAATAACACATGATGCCACCACCAATCTCCCTCACCAGACTCAAACCCAAGCCCACCCCACAGACAAAAGGCAACCACCATCCAGAAACCAGACCATAGCTGCAACTCCAGCTGCTACACCCCCCTCCGACCCCCAAACTAAGCAAACTGACACACGCTATAAACACATAGCCAGACCTCAAACTCGAGCCAAACCAAGGCCCGAATGTCACATCACAGCCTTCCACCTAGGATACTACATCATGGAACTCAGGAGATTACAACACAAAATCTCAGGAGGTTGCAACACAGACAACGACCCAGGAGATAACAGCACAAGACCCAAGACGTCACAACAATAAAACTCAGAAGGTCATCACACAGCCCACTACCCAGGTAGCTACAACACAAAAGGCTGAAGGACACACAGCCACTACCTCAGCCACACAGGCTCTTACGAAAAAGCCAACCAATCAGCAAACACCAATTCCACCAACCAATCAAGAAGCAACAACACAGCCAACAACACAGCCAACTAACCCGCTTACAGCAGAGCCAGCACATCACACCCCCCCTCCAGTATTTATAGAGAGAAGGCAGCTCAGATCACGCTTTGCTGGCACAAGCACGAAGCCGAAGACACTAGCCTGAAGATGGCGAGTGGGATCTCGTCGAAACGTCGCCAAGGTATTCTCAATCTTACACAGGACAAGACCCGAATACACCAAGACCTACATACTACATACTACATATATATATATATATATATATATATATATATATATATATATATATGTTTATATAGATTATATATATATATATTGGGTGTCTTCAGCTTCTCCCAGGAGAACGAAGCTGAAGACACCAGCCTGAAGATGACGGATGAGATTTCGAAACGCTGCCAAGGTATTCTCAATCTTACACGGACAAGACCAATACACCAAGACCTACATATATATATATATATATATATATATATATATATATATATATATATATATATACACACATACATACATACATACATACATACATACATACATAATGCATAATGCATAACAGTAATCATTTTCTATTTTATTATTTAAGCCATCCAGAATAGCCCCATGGCGAGATGGGCAGTAAATAAATTTTACAAATAAATAAGAAATGAGGAATGAACTGATAAAATCCAGTAAATGCAATCTTAGCCTTATGCTGTAGGATGTGAGCCCTTATAAGTAGGTGTATGTCTATAAATATGTCTGTGAATTTTGTTTGATCTGGCCCAATACAACTTTCTAATAACATACTTCACAATGGTCTTTATCTAATTTTTTTCCCATTCCTTTTCAAACTTTTACACTGCTTTTTAAAATGATCCAGTGTTTGGTTTATTAAATGAATTGTTTTATGTGTCCTGAACCTAACAAGTGTTAGGATGGGTGATGATTCTAGAAAAATTAGACCCAGATGCCTATAAATCAAGACATATCCAAGACAGAACCCGTTTTTTCAAGTCAGAAAGTATTTTGAGATATACTGCCATGCACTGGAGTTAAAACATTTATTGAGAAGAATATTAATGCTCTCTTATATTTTGAATTGTAATATTAGATTTCAGGTTCTAGTACCTTTAATGAATCTTCTTGAGTAGAAAAGTCTTCATAGATTGCTGAATGAAGTTCTGGAGCATTTAGCAAGAGCTCAGCATCAGCTATAACCAGCAAAATCTTGTTAATTTCAACCAGGTATTCTGCAGGGAATGGAGATTCCCTGGTCATTGATGACTGAGACCCTTGAACCCTTGGTGGAGTTGCCTAAAGCAAAATAAACTTCAGTTAACTAATTCTTTAAAACTAATCTCATAAAAAATACAAGAAAGGTTCATTTATTTTCATTTCCATTATATTCTAACCTTACAATTTAATGCTATTTTTAATTAAATAATTCTTCAGATGATGCTCTATTTTAATTACAAGGAAGTGTTTCCACTGTGACTAAATCAGGTGTTCTCGTGAATTAATTTCTTGTATCCTTTTGCTTAGCTTTTAACTATATGCCACATAAATTACTAGATAAGCAAGTATATAATATGGTAAAACAATACTCTAATCAAACAATGATATCCTTTTCTAATTAAGTAGTTCCATTTGCATTAAAAAGGGAAAGGAATAAAGTCCTGAATTCTCCTGAAATGTATATATATCCACATTCTGATAATCTTTAGTTAATACAAAAATATACACTTCAAGAGCTATTGCAACATTACTTACACCCAGAGGTTTCTTTCATTAATCAGGTACCTGAACCATAATTTACAGTTCACAACATGACTTTTCATAATAGTACAGTTACGGTAAAACAAGGAGCTACTGGTATAATCTCACTTGTAACTCTACCCAGAGTATATGAACCAATTACTCACTGCATATTTATGAGGAAGATAACCTCATGAAGCCTATTATTTAGGCCCCCAAAAGAACACTGTATATTTGGAAATACTACTACAGTAAATCAGTGGATTTTCTTAAGTTATAGAGTCTAATAAATTGATATAAAATTAAACTAAATATATTTCACAAATGTTCTCAACAGTATCAAATAAAAATGTCAATTCTCATTTAAATACGTAACAATATGACTGCATAGGGAAAACGCACCAAATACCTTTGGAGTATGTCTTACATTTCATTCTATTTTATTAAAATATTACATTTTCATGATGAAGCTAATGAAAACTCATTGATCAGTATACTTTTGGTATGCATTGTTCAAAATTTGCATGTGATTCCAAGTATCAATCCTCTGCCTGAAAACCTCTAGCAAATGTAGAAAGTTGTGATTGATCAGTGATAGCAAAAAAAAGTAGTACTTCAGAGATCAACAATTTTAAGGCTTAAGCTTATGCCAAGTAACTCCATCTGCATAACTATCCTGTCTTCCCATTGCCTCCCCATTCCAAGCTCTTTAAATAACACATCAGTCAAGCTACTTCATGCTTCTGGCACATGAGATGAGTTGCAGTTCATTAAAGCTTATGCCTTAAATAACATTGTTAGTTCAAAAACTGCTACCAGACTCTGCCCAGGTTTTGACTAGCAAATGTTAGTTTAATTTTTATTTCCATTTTTATTTCAATTTTGTGCTTTTGATTTTTCCAAGGGGGCAAATATATAATTAAAACTTTATCATCCTCTGTTTCCAGGCTACTTCAGTGATACTTGAAAATAAGCAAATCACATAGCAATGTCACCAACACTGTGATTCACCAGTGGTCTATCCAATCAATCGCTTCTTTGGTTATAAGAACAAACTGGAGATGTAATATTATGGGCTCTTATGCCAGAAGAGCTACTAACGAAAGAATTAGATCTCAAATGAATCACTTTGAAAGATGGCTCCTGCAGCATGGCCCTGTCTCCTTATACAGCGTATTTCTGAAGAGCCATGTTTTATAACATTATACATTATAACATTATCTGAGAAAGCTAAGTTTTAAATTATGATAAACATTATCTAATTGTAAATTTAGTGGCCTAGATGCTGGTGATAAAACAATAATGCTAATCTTCATGGCTTCCAAGGGCATCTGGCTAATTACTGTGGGAAATATAACACTGGAGGTGATGGCTCTTAGCATGATCCCACAAGGTCATTCATTCAACAAGACACACAGTTACTGCTTCTATTAATTAACATTGCATCCTACCTTTCCTGCAAGGAGTTTCTATTAGCTAGAAATGGTTGCTAGATAAAATAGAGGCAATATATACTAGATTTTAAAAAATCCCCAATTGGCACATTTCTAAAACGTGGTCAGTCAAATCCTGACACACAAAAAGTGATTTATTTGTTTTCTGAATTACACTGTTGGAGTCCATTCCAGAATGAAGGTCATTAAGATCCCAGTAACAAAGTCTTAGACAGTTGCAATATTGATCAATTGTTTGGCATAATGTAGGTGGCAAACAGGGAAGATTAATGAGAAGCTCAAACCCCTGGTCAAGGTTCAATTCAAAATGTAAGGGAAAAACTATAATTTGTTAGATCCCTTGAAATAAAATGCCTTTGAAACAGAAAAGAAAGTTTGGGTAATCAACAGTGAGTAGGGGAGAGGGCTGAGAGAGAAAATGTGAACTCCAACTAGGCAATATCAAGATAAAAATTAAACCTTGGGGTGGATTCACATATACTTCAATTTAACAGATGAATTCTTTACATTTCTGTAAGTGTAAAGAACATTCCTTGGTCTTCATGGAATGGAAATCAGGATAATGTTTAGGCGTTATCTGATTCATTATTTTTGTACTTGTAACTTTTGAATAGCAAAGTATATTCAATTCCCACTGTGTGTAATTGATCTTCAAATCAATGAAGAATGGAGGCAACCTTCTCTTATCCTTCCATTAAGCATTTCTTAATATTTATCCTAAGAAAGGAGAGTTTAATACTTCACCTACTGCTGCTCTATAGGACCTGTGGAGTGATGCGCACTCTGCCAAACAAAGTTGTCAGAGGTCAGATAAGAGTGGATAGTTCTTGGAAGATTTTGTTTTCTGTGCACCAATAAATACTACATCTCAATATACAGATCCCTTTATTCTTTTGGAGAGGATTTAATGCAACCCTACTTCTTTTTCGTAGGAAACTAATCGCTCTAGTATTTAGAATAATATCCAGAAAGACATGAATGGACAGCAGATAGCAATTTGTTTTGTGTTAAAGAAAGTCTGCAGATAGATCTAAACCAATATAAGAGTTGTAAAATGTGGTTCCTGTAACCATGGGGTGAGGGTGAAGAAGGGAAGAATAACAAAACATGCCTATCCCATAGTAACAAAACCTATGTAACAAAATGTATATTGTGATGAAATGACATAAATCTTGTAATTTTAATACTTGCAATTGATGTCAAGATGCAAGTACAAAATGCTGGGGTTGAACTGTTATGTTTGATTTTTCAACATGATTTTTTTAATGAAACTTGATGGGTCTTCTCCATTTGTCAGCTGTGTTGATTTCAATTCGCAGAATTTTCATCAATGGGTATGCTGGTTAACATATTCTGAAAGTTGAAGTCAACACATCTGAAAGATGCTCCCAAGTTGGGTAGACACCCATTATGCAAATCCCTCAAGACCAATTACTTTTTTTAACCATCCTTGAGGATCACAGCTTACATTATGTGGTAGTTCATTATAGAGTTTTCTAGGGTTTTAGTATGACTGGTGGGCCATCTGTACAGCAGCACTAACATCGAAGGAAGAAACATTCAGTATATGATCACTAGTTCAAAATTACTCTTCCCAAGCTCCTATTAGCCTCATGGAAAGAAAAGGCATATAGCTACTGCCAAGCTGACCATTATTATTCTATATTACACAGAACTCATTTTGAGATTTGAACATTCCTTTATCTCATCCTCAATTGGTTTTAGATTTACAAGTTACAGAAGAGTCATAAGGAGATTGATTAATTTAATTATGAAGCTCCATAACCAGTAATGCAAAAAGATTTGACAGATTGCCTAATACACAAGCCTGTCCAAAAAATTACTTACTGCTCCACAAGTCTCATTATATAAATAAACGTAAAACAAATCCTATGGCAGACTAAGAATCTGAAAAAAGTGGATCCATTAGAAACAGAAAATGAAAAGTCATTGTATATAGGTTTGAATTATTGAAAGAGTTTCTTAAATTAGCTATCAACATCCTCTCAGTAGGCAGGAATCTCTCTCCTAAATCACTATTACAATCAATCATATTTTCAAAAATGTCTGACTCATTAAATCCAAACAAAAACTAGTACAGGTAGTCCTCAACTTCTGATCGCAATTGAGCCCAAAATTTTTGTTGCTAAGCGAGTGTCAACTCATAAAACATTTTGTATACATGTTTTATAGTTGACAACAGAAAGAAGCGGGGGGAGTTTCAAAGAGCAGGCAGTAGTGTGGAATCAAAAGTATATTCCATTCATATTTTCTTCAAAGACTGATTAGATGACTGAAGCTTCTGCTGTGAAAAAATCTAATTGGAGAGCATGATTGATGACTCTTAGCTATGGATGTTTTTCGTTGGATAATGCATGGGGGGCGGATAAAGCAGGATCAAGGGTGACAGTGAATTACGTATCTCAGAGTTGGCTACATCCAGGTAAATGCTGAATGTAGAATGTTAACTTCAAATAAATCTTTTTTAGTTTTGGAAGTGTGGCTCAAGGCTCATGATTTAATTGGAGTAACTGCCGGAATCCTGACAGTGAGACATTTGTTAAGTGAGTTTTGCTCAATTTTACAACTTTTCTTGCCACAATTGTTAAGTGAATCATTGCTTATGTTAGTAACACAGTTCTTAAATGAATCTGAGCCTTGGTGGCTCAGGCTGTTAAACGCCTGCTCTTAAGATCCAGCTGTCTACAATTACTGTAGGCTCGAATCCCACCAGGCTCAAGGTTGACTCAGCCTTCCATCCTCTCGGGGTAGGTAAATTGAGGACCCAAGATTGTTGGGGGCAATTAGCTGACCTTGTAAAAATGCCGCTTAGTAATAAGCAGGCATATACAATGGAATGAAGGCTATTGCTGAGCACACTGGGTTGTATCCCAAAAATTGTAAGCCGCCCTGAGTCTTCGGAGAAGGGCAGCATATAAATGTAATTTTAAAAAAAATTTAAAAAATTTAAAAAAAATCTCCATTGACTTTGCTTGTCAGAAGGTCAGCAAAGGGGATCACATGATCCCAGGACACTACAACCGTCATAAATATGAATCAGCTGCCAAGCATCTGAATTTTAATCATGTGACCATGGGAATGCTACAAGCACTGTAAGTATGAAAAAAGGTCACAATGTCATTGTAACTTCAAATGGTTACTAAATGAACTATTGTAAATCGAGGATTACCTGTATAAATATTGTCTTTTCAGGAATTAATTAGAACTAAGATTTAGCAAGCTTCCCAGTTAAGCAAGAAACTAGCCAAAAGTTACCTCTTTTCTGATTGGATTTTGTTAAGTTTGCATGAAGAGTCAGACGCGAAGAGCTTCAGTGAAGAGTTTATTAGTGACTACAGCTCGAATGGACCCGTCTTGGCTGGGCTATGGCTGCTACTTATAGCCAGCAGCCGCAGTTGCCAGCCAATCAGAGTGCAGGGTTTTCCCGCACTTTTCAAACCAATCATATTTGACATTTTACAAGAACAATTCAAACTAAACCAATGACATTCAACCCTACATACATAACAGATTTTATACCAATGAGTCAGAAATATTTGAAAAATATTATTGATTGTAATAGTGATTTACGAGAGAGACTCCTACTTACTGAGAGGATGTTGACAGCCAATTTAAGAAGCTCTTTCAATAATTCAAAAAACATATACAATGACTTTCCGTTTTCTGTAGTTATAATCAGTTGGGAGTATTCTTTGAACATATGAAGAATACGGATGAAGATTTGATCCAATTCGTTGAAGTTGTGGGAATCAGTGGCTATAAGCCTTGATGTCTCTGAAGGTCATTGCTGGAAGATTGGTCAGCTTCCTTATAAGATTTATTGGCCACTGGGACAAGAGTCAAATGTCCAATCTAGTGTGGCACTTCCTAGGTTTTTATATTCTTATGTTTAGATAAAGATGAGCTTTAGAAAATATTCATAATCCACTCTTACTTCATATTGTAGGCCAATGTATTTCATATTCACAGAGGATACAAAATCCATGTAGCTAAGTTCAAGAATTGTTCAATTAGACAGGGATTTTGAGGTCTCTGTAATGTGTTCATATGACTTCTAAGCCCAATTTAAAGTATTACTTATTACTTATAAGCTGTACAGCATAGTACCAGGTTGTATCAGTCACAGTTTTGATTTGCATAGTTAACACTGTCTGGTTCATCCTGGAAAGGCTGCTAAAAGTCACTTCTTCATTCAAGGTACATGAGATTTGAAGAAGACAAGTGGTGGAATAAGTTTAAATTAGTTCCCCAGAGTAAATTAATTATTGGGAGGGGGGACAGTAATATCTTTAACAGAATTAAAATCATTAGTTTTGAACACATTATTACATTTCGAACAACACAAACCAAGTGATCCTTATGCAACATAAACATGACAGAGTTCAACAGTCATACTTGAAGGCAAATTATCAAAAAAAAAGTTGAGATTCAACCTATGTGGAAGCACAAGTTTGGAAACACTGGGCTGCACAGCAGGAACTATTAAGAACAAAACTATTGATAACAGATAACAGACATTCAGAGTTGGAAGGGACCTTGTAGGTTATCTAGTTCAACCCACTGCCCAAGCAGGAGACCCTACACAATTTCTGACAGATGGGAGTCCAATCTCTTCTTGAAAGTTTCAAGTGATGACGCTCCCACAACTTCTGAGGGCAAAGTGTTCCAGTGTTTGAGTGTTCTCACTGTCAGAAAGTTTCTCCTTATTTCCAGGTTAAATCTCTCCTTGTTCAGTTTCCATCCATTATTCCTTGTCTGGCCTATAGGCCCTTTAGAAATAGCTTGACCCCTTCCTCTCTGTGGCATCCCCTCAAATATTGGAACACTGCTATCATGTCTCCCCTGGTCCTTCTCTTCACTAGACTAGCCATGCCCAGTTTCTGTTACATTAATGAGTGGTTTATATTAAAAATAATTTACCTTTGTTTTCTCCCTCTCTTCTGCTTCTTGAAGTCCAGAAAGACTTGTATCTGTTTCACTAAGCCACTGCAAGTGACTCTCTGCTTCCATTTCATATGGAGTAAATGAAGGTGAAAGTTCTAATACCTGCCTCCTTTGTAATGACCGAAGCTCCTACAACCCAAAAAGAAAGGTTATAAAATTAATAATCAAGGTTCTATAAGATGGGGGTGGGGAACTATGGCCCTTTAATGACTTGTGGGCTTTGACTCCCAGAATTCCTGAGTCAGCCATGCTGGCCATAGTTTCCCACCTCTGGTCTAAGAGAAGAACCTTTTCTGTCCTAGTCCTTGCCCTTTGGAACATCTTGCCACCAGAGATGAGATCTACCCCCAGCCTTCTGGCCTTTTGGAAGTGCCTTAAGACCTGGATCTGCTGGATGATTTGGGGCCCCGATGAAGAGGCTCCAGTTTGGAGATGGTTGGTGCAGTGACATAAGGACACCATTTCCATTTCGCTCAAGGCTTTTGTTTTTTAGTCTATATTTTATACTTGTAATTTTTAAATCATCTTATATTTAAAATTCTTCTTAAGTTTATATTTTATTGCATTATAAGCTTCCCGAGTCATAGAGATATTGAGATGGATAGCACATAAATTTAATGCAGGAAGTCCTCTACTTACAACAGTTCATTTAGTGACTGTTCAAAGTTATCACGGCACTGAAAAAAAGTGACTTATGACCATTTTTCACACTGAAACATCCCCATAGTTATATGATCAAAATTCGGACGCTCGGCAATTGGTTCATATTTATGACATTTGCAATGTCTTGGGGTCATGTGGTCCCCTTTTGCTACCCACTGACTAGCGAAGTCAATGGGAAAGTCAGATTGACTTAACAATGGTGCTACTAATTTAACAAGCGCAGTGATTCCCTTCACATAGGCTGCAAGAAAAGTCACAAAATGGGCAAAACTCCCTTAATAAATTTCTCAACATAAATTTTGGGCTCAATTATGCTTACAAGTCAGGGACTACCTGTAAATAAATAATGATAGTGGAGAGGAGAAGGCAAAAAGGTGGATTCTATATGTCTCGCCAACAAGAGTGAAATTTTTCAGGTGTGCATAAGGCTTCTATGGGAAGAAAGAAGAAGTCACAACTAAAACATTTTAGATCTACTGCACAGCAAGGCTACTTTCACTGACCTTTGCACTGGTTTGCTTGGTCTGAAGGAGGAGGAGCTGCAAACGAATTTTTTCTCTCCGGTTATCTTCCATGAGCTGCTGTAACAAATGCTCACCTTTTTGCAGAACTTCCTCAATTTGAGCTCTTTCTTCATCCAGCTACCATTTTAGAAAGAAGGACATATTTTCAGGACTACTTGGGGCCACTAGCTTTTGTTACTCCCAAAAGTAAGACCATACAGAGAAACATGTATAGCATGGTTGTACATACTTAAAAACTATTCCGAAAAAGCGCAGCAGGCCTCTCTGCTATTCACACCATGCACAAAGTTGAAAAATAAAAAGGTATCAATCCCATAAAGAAATCACCTTTCTATGGGTTGGCATCAATAACAGAGAGGTGTTTCATTGCATGAGTTTGGAAGTACTTTCTCAGAATCCTTTTTTGAAGAATGCAGAACTCCAATTATAACAGTTTATCCTCCATACAGAATCAGTGAATTCATATTTTGTTGTGAATTCATTAGGAGGTCATTGTAATTACTGGCTTTGCAAAATTTAGTTGTACAACAATGCAAAACAGTCTTCAACCAAGACACCAAGCATTAAAATAATAATCTAATATCAATGTTCTGTATCTATATTTATATCTCCTCCAAACAAATTTCCTTTGTTGCAGAAGTAAGCCAAGGCTATGATACAGCAACAGCAGCTGGGGGAAATCACTGTTGAATATATCCTACACTGCCTATGAGCATCCAAATGCATGATTTCAAATATGGCACAACTATACATTTTATCATAATCAAACAAGACAAATCCCTTGCACATGTAGAACTGAATGTACAAAGTCATCAGGAAGACCACAATGGTAAAACAGCTGATACAAGCAAGATCAATATTTTATTGCATGCAGCAAGTGAATTACAAACTCGTCAATAAACCTCTAGGTCACAGGATTTCAGATTTAAAAAAAAATCATGCCTGGGAATTAAAAGAGGGGGGAGAAAGAAAAGGTAAGGATGAGTATGATAGTTTTGTTTTAATATGAAGTTCTCCAACCTTTTCATCATCTTCTTTTGATTCCATGTGCTTTTCCACTATGTTCAGCATTTCCTTTATCTCACATTCAAATTTATCAAGGTCTTTAGAAGCCACTGCAATTCCACAGAGCTCCTGCTTAGCAAATCTTTTATGAGCATCCTGACTGAACAGCATCTGACACACACAAAAATAGCAAGCATCCTGATCAGTAGTCAATATATTTGTATACATATCACATAACTGGAACAGTATAGTTGTAAATAAATAAATAACCTTGTAGAATTTCTCATCCCCAAAACTCACACTAAGAAATTATCTTTTGCAGATAGCTTGTAGGCTAGTGCAGAAACAGAATTACACATAAAATAAAATGATTCGGCAAACCCCCAGAATATATTATTTTATGTGCTTTTGATGACTGAGAAGAGAAAAGAAGTTTTGGATAGCATGTCATTTTAACATTTTAAAAATTAAATAACTATCTTCTTTCTTTTTCTTGTTTTAAAAGTATTGCTGAAGAGGTATTGCTGTCCTACTCAAAGCAGGGCAGAACTAATGCAAGTAGTCCTTATCAACTGCTTCATACAATAAATGTTCACAGTTATAACAGTTTTGAAAAAAGTAACCAGTGTGCAACTCTTGCATTTATGGCTTTTACATAAAGCAAAGAAAAGCTGAAGTATTGTACTCTTTCATTTAGAGACTGCTTCGCCGAACCACGAAACTAGCTTGTCCCAAATGCAATTGCTAAACAAGAACTATCTGTATATTTTTGTCCCTGTCCAACCATGTGCACAAGGAGATAATCTCCTAAAAATGCAAAAATGCAATGAAATATTAGAAAGCAGTTCCCTTTGACAAAATACAATGCGTTTCACAGAAACATTAGAGAAGTAAAAATCAGCAATATAAATGTAAAAATAGGCCAGTAGATACACTTTGGGACCAGGAAGTCTTCTGTACTCACCTTGGCACTTCTGATGTGCTGTGATACTTTTTCAAAGTTCCTATTCAGTTCAGTCAATTTGGGTTCTACAAGCTCATGGCATGATATGCCACGACCGCTCATCAGCATAACAGCTTGGTCACGTACATTATCAACTCTGAGACTAACAGCATCCAATTCTGATGTTAGGCGCTGTGAATGGAAAAAAATAGGATTATTGTTTAGATCACAGTAGGATTAAAAAACGAAGGAAGGGAAACAAGACAGAAATTAACCTCAGAACCTGGCAGACTTTCATTTGGATCCAAAATATGTTATTACTGTCTAAGCCATATCAGTAAAATTTTGCTACCTTCACTGTCTCTTCTTTCTTGTTGGCAGGCTTTTTCTCAATCTCATCCAACAGAGCTTCAGCTTGGTACAGCCAAGTGCTTATGTGGGCAACGTTCTCATCAAAAATCTCCAGTTGACTTTGGTGATTCTGTAAAAGAAAGACAAAGATGAATCAATGGAAACATACCTTAAATGTCAATAAAATTTAGCTGTTTTAATAGAGAACATTCACAGTGGTCTTTCATTTGTTTTTTTCAGCTCCTATAGTACCAAGACCTAAGAATTTGGTATTTATTTGTTACAATTTTAGTCACTAGATTTATATCTTATTTTTTTCTTCCAAAGCTCAAGACAGCATATTATACACTGTATTCCTTCCAGAGAATTTTTTTTACAACAAAAGTTCCAATACTGTTCCCACACATGCACCAAGTGTGAAATTCAACCACCTCGCCCCACCTCAGGAGAGGTAGTAGGGATGATTTGAATCGATTGGCCCCACCCACACCCACCTGCCTTCTTCCTTTTAGAGACTGAGACCCACCAAGCCATACCCACCAAGCCATGCCCACAGGGCTGGTAGGGAAAAATTTTGAATTTCACCCGACATGCACACATGCGTGCACACACACATGGAGATGGAGAAATAAAAATTATATATAGATTTGTATTTAGATATATAGATATAGATGGAGAGGAGGGAGAGTGAGAGGAAGAGAGAGGGGAGGGGGAGGGAAATCATGGCAACATCTTGCATTTAGGGCACTTGGTAACCAGCTTGTATTTACGGTTATTTGTAGCAACTTGCAGTCACATGATTGTAACTTTCAGTATTTTTTGCCAGTTTCCAGCATACTTCCAATTTCTGGCAAAACGCCTATTGAAAAAATGGATTCACTTAACAACTGCTGCTTTTGCTTAATGACTGCTATCAAAAAAGTTGTAAAATTGGGCACAGTCACTTGGTGACTCTTGATGACTGCCTCAACTTACTACCATAATTTCAGGCTCAATTATGGTCATAAGCTAAGGCCTACCTATAAGATAAAGACAATGAAGTGAGAGGCACATTCAGAGTTGCAAGACAGATGGTAGTCCTTCAAGGTAGAACAAACCTGAAGATCTAACTCATGCATACTAAAATACTTTGACTATAGGGTTACAGTAATAAAATCTTGCTTCCCTGAATGTTCCTCTCTTCTCCCTGCCCTGAATGGCCAAGTCAGAAACACTTTCTCAAATTCCCTTCCAGCTCCAGGCTCAGATTTCTCTTATTTGACCACTGCCTTGGCTGCAGTTCTTCATCCTCTTCTTCAAGATTATTCTCAGAGCCTATTACATCAATTTCTGTTTTTTTAAATTTTGTAAAAGCAATTGTTATTATGATTATTGCACAGATAATGGGTACAGTTTATTTAAATTAACTCCAAAGAATATTTCCACGACTCCTCTTATGCAATAATTATTTTTAAAGTATTTATTCTTGGGCTAAAGCTTCAAATAAAAGATTTTGATACTTCTTGGTCATGAAGTAAGAAGCAAATCTATCAAATTGTTCAATACATTTTACTATTTCCGGAACAGCTGTCAAACTTCATCATCTGATACACTTTTCCATTTAACAGGTCATCCTAAATACTCTTTAGATATATTGTCCTAGCTGGCCTGGCCATGAGACATTCCAATTTAACATATCTTGGAGGCATTCAATTGAGTAAGCATGTTCTCTCCTTATAGGAAACTTGACATTTGTAAACATTTCCTACTTCAACAGCAATAAGACCATCAACAATGCATATTACCCTATCCAAAGCCATACAGAAAACTAACTGAAGAGCATCCAGAAGCTCCAGTTGGTGCAAAATGCAGCAGCCCACATGGTTTTGTGCAGACCTCGGTGTGCACATGTCACCTCTCCTGCAGGGGCTGCATTGGTTGTCGATTTGCTTCCAGGTGCAATTCAAGGTGCTGGTTGTCACCTTTAAAGCCCTTCATGGCTTGGGTCCAGTTTATCTGCAGAAACATCTCTTGCCAGTCACATCTTCCCAACCCATTAGAGCAAGGAAGCAGGGAATGTTGCAGGTCGCACCCCTGAGGGAGATTCACCTGGTGGGACCCAGAAGAAGGGCCTTCCCTGTGGTGGCTTCCTCTCTCTGGAATATCATTCCCCCCGAGATTAGAATGGCCACCAATCTAGCACTCTTCCGAAAGGCACTGAAGACCTGGTTTTGCCAGCAGGCCTGGAGAACCCATAGAGGGATGGAGCCCATCAAATGGCTAGTGTGATCTGCTGTCGTCGGGGCAGATAACAGATAATCAGAGTTGGAAGGGACCTTGTAGGTCAACCCTCCGCCCAAGCAGGAGACCCTACACCATTTCTGACAGGGATGGGGGGGGTGGGAGTTGGGTTTTTTTGGGGGGGGTTGTTTTTGTTTTTTTTTTTTTTATTTTCCCAAATTTTGTTCTATTGTAGTTTACTAATTTATTTCATTCTTTTTGTTAGTTTTTATTGTTTTTTATTTTTATTTCTGTTTTGAATATGGTTTTTCATTGTGTAAGCCGCCTCGAGTCACCATGGGCGAATAGGCAGCAATATAAAGTAAATAAATAAAATAATTCTACAAATGTCAAAATTTGCCATTTGCCGTTTTAACTCACCAGAAGTGTATTGCACCAATCTTCGGTCCAGGTTCGGACTCTACTCCATCCAGCATTAAGAACACAGAGTTTTTCCTCCAGAGGAGTTTCACTTCCATCCACTAAGGCCTGCAGTGCAGCACTGCTTTCGGTTACACTGTTCAGATCTACTTTCTTCCTCTCCAATTCTCTTAGCACATTCTGGAAGTCAATCAGACCATTAACAGAACAGAATAAAATTTCTCAAGGTGACAGAACCAAAAATTTTATTATTGGTTTGGTTTCTATCTGGATCAGTTTTCCCAATGAATGGCATATCCCTGCAGTGATATATGATAGTGAAAGGAATCCAAATATATGAAATGATATATGATACCTAAAGGAATCCAAAGCAAGAGATGTTCTAAAATTCAGGAAGTCATAGAATAGAAAATTTTCAAAGAAATTTTAGTCTCAGTAACTGGTAAGGTTATTTTTTAAATGCTCTATTCTTTGTTTTAAATACATTCTGTAACTGACTTTACAAAATCTATTATGACATGTCAGATCGATGCACATTACAGTTATTATGCAATCTGATAATAAAGTAAATTTATTCCACAAAGCTTTTTTTTTGCAAATTTGGGGAACTACATATCTTTCAAGGGGAAACATTAAGATTGCTTTTGCAGGAATATATTTTTCATAAATTGGAAAAACTTTTTAAAATAATTACTATACTTTAAATGATCCTAAAGCAGTTTAAGTAGCGGTTTACTAATAAATCAGTCTCACTTTCTTAAATGGTTCTTATTTTAACGGAGAAAGATGTATGCAATGAGTAATCCAATGCAATAGTAAAGTATAATTTTAGCCTTACAAATTTTTTGCTTATATAGGCTGTGTAAAAATTCTGGACCTAGTTAACAGCATAATAAACGTCCAGCAAATTATGATTTGAAACTACCGTGTTTCCCCGAAAATAAGACACTGTCTTATATTTTTTTTGGCTCCCAAAAACACACTAGGTCTTATTTTCAGGGTAGGTCTTATATATTTAGGGTGCCAAATAGTGGGTGTGAGTGTGTAGGGGGGGGGTGTTTCGCGGGTGCACGGTTGCTCCCTGAAAAGTCTTCCTGGAACTGGAGATTTACACTAGGTCTTATTTTCGGGGTAGGTCTTATATTAGGGCAGGTTTAGAAAATAGTGCTAGGTCTTACTTTCGGGGTAGGTCTTATTTTCGGGGAAACACGGTATCACACTAACACTGTTTTGAAGACAAAATAAGCATTCCACAGAATATAACGTCTGTCATATTTTAATAAACTGGACAGCTATGGTTTGTTGCTTAAGTGTCATCTGAGGTTTCCAATGCCAATCCAAAAAAGAGGAAGTTATACAAATCTCAAAAATCTCTTAAAATATCAAATCTACATTTAATTCTAGAGTTCTCTTCAAGAATCTCCAAGCTTTTTCTCCCATGCATATTTTTTATGGTAGGATATACGCTTTTCTTCATGATACAATTCACTTTATAGGAATAACATGCAGAATTATTCCTACAATTTCCTATTTCAGTGGGAAGCCACATGGTGCCTTTTTCACTTTAGATTCATGCATGTTCTTTGTTCAGAATAAATAATACACAGAAATTATATTGTTTCGTTTTCAACAATAGTCCCAGGCCCACAAACCTCCTCCTAGCAGGCTAATGACATTTTGCACTCAATTAGTCAAAGAACTGACTAACCATGACATTTTTAAAATAGCAATCAATAATTAAAACAAGCAATTACGTTCAAAAAGCCAACAGCTGCATTACATTAATAGAAAAAGAACTAAGTACAGAGCATTGGATCTGTTAATTTTTTAATTCTGTTGGTAGAATTCATCTGTTTGAAATGGTAAAGTTTTAAAATATCTACAAATGGCAAACAAATGAGTGAAGTCTGTCAAGTTGAGTTCAACATTGTGACCTCTTCTAAAATATTAATATAATAAATGCATATGAGCAGCATGCATATTACAGAATTGCTTTCTTTAAAAAGAATGCATAGGCATATATGGAAAGGAGAGGACAGGAGACTAAATTTCTTGGAGGAAGTCTCTAATTCCTTGCAGTACTCAGCGTGACATGTTCAGATGCAATATAGAATATGCTTCCAGATAGATTCCCTCATAAAACCAGAAGAAAAATCCAGGTGGATTAACCTAGATTTGAAATCACTGAATGCACTCCATCTGCTGGATTCAAATATTTAAGCTAGGTTCCAGGTTAAAAAGGTTTATTTTTGTCCAACAATAAGAACTATAACAACAAGTATCAAAACGAGATGCAAATTAAGAAGGCTAAGGACAGCTGCTTACCTTAGCCCAAGCGATTTCAGTGTCCAGATCAGAAAGTGTACGTTCTGATGCGGACTTATGCACCAGTTCAGCTTCTGTCACCTCTAGCCATTTGGATAAGGAGTGGGAGACTTCATTGAATTTGTATGAGAGTTGCAATGCCTGTTCTAGATCTTGTTTTCCTTCTGTCACCTGTTGTTGTTTTTTTTAAAGTATATAAAAAGAATGAGCATCGAGAACAAACAATTAAGAAAACTTACTTGATCAACATTATGTGTGGGTCACACAGTGAGCAGATGTTTGGATGGGATCTGGCATTTTTATTTACCTATCAAGTCCTTCCCAAGGACCCTGCATAGACAGATGTTGCTGTTTAACGGTGTTAATGATATCTTCATAGGATGTAAGCTGTTCCAAATAAAACTGTTATTTGCAATTGACTAGTGGGGATTTTGTCAATACTAACGGTTTTCACGCAGTGTTCCAGATCTTTGGAATTGCACCCAAAGCACCTTTTAAATTTAGTATTATTCCACAACCTCTATTTTGGCTGTGGTTACTTGCCTCTAAAAAGAATTTGTCCTCATCAGTCAACTACATCTATGAAGGAAAAGGGATAAGGAAAAGGCATTTAATGACAATTCTACAAGATAGATGGACTCATGAAGGAAAATATGATCTGTCAAGAAACCACCTCTCAGATCATTTATTTTATTTTCCAAAAATATGTGTATGTTGCTTTTTTATTTTTATCAAATCTCAAAATAGAGTTACCCTGGATAAGCCTGGACTATATTTCTCATCAACCACGACTACTAGATAATAGTATTGATGTGGAAATTCGCATATTTTCATCTCTGGTTTAAAACATTATAGATTCTCATTACAGATTTAACTTGTGAATAGTAAATCATCCAAAGCCAGTCGGGTTCACATAATATTTAATGAAATGCTTGAAATTCACCTCAAGTGGATTTTACACACTGAAACAAAACTGTGCATAGGAAAGACTAACCTGCGCTCCCAAATCATTATAAAGGAATTTCAGTGCTGTCAGTTGTTCATCCATGCTTTTGGGGTTGTCTGTCTGCTGTTTTTGTACAATTTGCCTTCCTGTTTTGATCACTGTCTCCACTTCAAGCTTTACTTCACTCAGGGTCTTATAGAGTTTCTAGAATCAGGACACCATATAGTTTAATTGTATTATATTAAAATATAGTATTTCAGCTTCCAGATTTAATTTCACTTTTCAATAACCATCAGAATTGAACCACATTATCATTTTTATGCATACCAAATCCACATTCCGTGGTGCCCAGTTTGCTACAGTTAAGGACAAATATTAACTATAACTAGATTCAAATTAGTCAGTAACCCAATTTTGAGCAATGGTTTCTATTTAGAAAATAAATAAATAAAATTCCCCCAACATCATAGCAAATAGAAGTTACCATGAAGAATCAATGGGAAATCATATGGCAGCTTAGAACAAAAGAGAAGAGGAAAGAGGGAAAATAACACCCAAGTTCCCAGCATGTTCAAAGGCTGGTAATGATGTCTGAATACAGCCCAAGTACAATAAAATAACTCCCTGATTTTAAAAAAAACACTTCAACTTGCTAAGACTTTGCTTGTTTTTTATCTGACTTAGACTGATCACATTTTAATGGGAGATTTCATATTTGCAGTACAAATGTTTTAGATGAGGTAATAGAACAGGAACTCATCAAAGCTACAGATGACACCAAGCTGGTAGGAATAGCCAATAGCCCAGAAGATAGGATCAAGATCCAGATGGATCTCAACAGACTTGAACACTGGGCCCTATCTAACAAAATGAAATTCAATGGAAAGAAAAGTAAGGTTTTACATTTAGACAAGAAAAACCAAACATACAGGTGGAGATCAGGTGAAACTTGGCTCACTAACAGTAACTGTGAGAGGGAGTTTGGAGTCCTAGTAGAAAATCACTTAAATAAGAACCATTAGTGTGCTCCAGCTGCCAAAAAACCCAATGCAATCCTTGGCTGCATTAACAGAGGGACAGAATCAGGATCATGTGAAGTGTTAGTACTGCACTATTAGGCCTTGATAAGACATATTTGGAACACTGCATCCAATTTTGGTCACTGCAATATAAAAAAGATCTTGAGACTCTGGAAAGAGTGCAGAAAAGAACAACAAAGATGTTTAGGTAGCTGGAGGCTAAAACATGTGAACAACAGTTGCAGGAATTGGATATAACTAGAGTAGTGAAAAGAAAGACTAGGAGTAACATGATAACAGTGTTCCAATACTGATTTGAGGAAATGCCACAAAGAAGAGGGGGGTCAACCTATTTTCCAAAGCATAAGAAGGCAAGACAAGAAGCAATTGATGGAAACTAACTAAGGACAGAAGCAACATAGAACTAAGGAGAAAGTTCCTGAAAGTGAGAACAATAAACCAGTGGAACAGCTTGCCTTCAGAAGTTGTGGGTGCTTCATCACCAGAGCCTTTTTTTTAATAATGTTTATTGAAAGTTTAAAAAAAAAGAATATTTTAAAAAAAGAGAAACATGTTCTCACATTTTTGCAACGTTTTCATAGCAGTGTACATTTCTATTAGTGTCAATTAAAGTCATTTGCTACAAGTAAATCTGTAACTTGTTTTCTAAATCCTTACTTATATATGCTATTATTACCACTATAATACAATATTTAATTATATTACTTTACATATATACATGGCTATATATACATTTATCCTTATTTCCATTTTCCCTTGTTTGTTTAATCGATTTCTCTAGACATTTTTACTTCCTTTTTATACAACCATTTGTACCACATATTCCAAATTGTGAAAAACTCCCCCTCTTCCTTGTTCTTTAGTAACATGGTTAGTCTAACCATTTCTGTGCATTGGTGGATTTTATTAGCTATTGACAGTTCCGCATCACTGGAGCCTTTTAAACAGAGACTGGACAGCCATTTGTCTGAAGTTGTATAAGGTCTCCTATTTAAGCAGGAGGTTGGACTAGAATACATCCAAGATCCCTTTCAACTCTGTTATTCTATTATTCTGTTTCCACACAGGTCTGAAAACAAATCATCCTAAAATATTGGCTAAATGAGCGTGTTAGTCTTTTATATTGATGAGTAAAGTAAAGGTAAAGGTTCCCTTGCACATGCATGCTGGTCGTTTCCGGCTCTAGGGGGCAGTGGTCATCTCCGTTACAAAGCCAAAGAGCCAGCACTGTCTAAACACATCTCCCTGGTCATGTGGCCGGCATGACTAAACACCAAAGGTGCACGGAACACTGTTGCCTTCCCACCAAAGTGGTCCCTATTTTTCTACTTGCATTTTTACATGCTTTCAAACTGCTAGGTTGGCAGAAGCTGGGACAAGTAACGGGAGCTCACTCTGTTAGGCGGTGCTAGGGATTCAAACCGCCGAACTGCCGACCTTTCTGATCGACAAGCTCAGCATCTTAGCCACTGAGTCACCGGGTCCCTTATACTGATAAGATTCTATATCAAATGTAGCTCCAGGTGCTATTAAATTGGAGAATAAAATCATGCTCTTAGAACATATAGTACTCTGATAATACGAGTGAAAACCATTCTTTTATCTCAAGGCGCAAAGTCTCTTCCTTTCATTCATGTTTTCTACCACTGCTGTGAATGTCAACTGTCGAGCTACTGGAAAGTTCACTGCCATGGAGGTAAAGAAGCAAACAAAGTTTCATAGAGAGAAATTAGGAAAATTTGGTCTTAGCATTATATTACCATGCACTTATCAAAGTGAAACTGAATGATATCCGGATCAATATCCTTCACATCCAAGATATGGAGTTCAACTTTTACACTATCCAGAACTCGTTTACAATCCAGCATACGCTGCTCAAAATTCGCTGGTTTCTGGAACAGCTGATATTTCGTAGATATCTCCCGGAGCTTTCTCTGTTTATGTAAAAAAGCAAAGATTTGACACATTTGCACCCTTAGAATGAAAAATCTTTCTACTAACTGTTCTTATTTATAATTTATATCTTACTCTTCTAGTTCAGTATTTCTTTCTTTTTTTATACCATTATGGATTTCCTTTCCTTATAACCATATTTCCCTCTTTTTTAACTTACAGAATAATTTATCTCTAAATCTGAGACCTTAACTTTTCCACTTAAACATGACAAGGTCAATTTTTCAAAAACAAGATAAAAAACCATCAAGAAGTTTTGTCTAGGATTATGTTTGGGGATTTTCAAAGGTACAGTGTGTACTCTGTTTTCAAATTTTCTTCACTTCTGTCAGTCTCAAAGGATAAAACCAGACATGGAACACCACGAACTAATCAGTTCTCCCTCTAGCTACCTATCAGAGAATTCACAAAATGGGATTTAAACACCATCTCATGTCCTGAATTTATAATACTTCCCAGAATATCAAAAATCTTCTTGCTTGAAAGGATTCCTCATCTCTAATTAGTACTGCCTTTTTTTCCTTCTTCTACCTTTCAAAATCAATGCTATCAAGTTTGCCACTTAATTCTTTATCAACTCCAAACTCAACTCTTCTATCCTGGTTTCTATTTGCTATGCTCCACTGCATCTTTCTCACTGTTCACTTTATTGTGAAATGCCTCTGTCTAGATTCCATTCTTCATAATCTCTGTTTTGAAACAACTACTTTCTCTTTCATTCTCTTTAGGGGATTTATTGGGCACCTCTACTTAGTTTTCTGTAGTCATTAAGGAGTGCTTCAGATTTTTTTTTAATTATGCTGCCCTTCTCCGGAGACTAAGGGTGGCTTACAATTTTTGGAGTGCAACCCAATGCACTCAACAATAGCCTTCATTCCATTGTATATGCCTGCTTATTACTAAGCGGCATTTTTACAAAGTCATCTTATTGCCCCCAACAATCTTGGGTCCTCAATTTACCTACCCCGAGAGGATGGAAGGCTGAGTCAACCTTGAGCCTGGTGGGATCCGAGCCTGTACTAATTGCAGGCAGCTGGAATTAAGTGCTAGGCATTTAACAGCCTGCACCACCAAGATAAGCCAGCCAAATGCCATAATCTTAATATTATCTATTCCTCAAATATTTATTCTACCTATTTGCAATGCTAATATCCATCCTGTTCAACAGATATAGATTTTTCAAGTCCCCCACTCTCTTTTCATATAAAATATTGGAAAAAGGATGCCAATAATTATTAAAATGTTTAACAATTGTCCGAAGAGCTAAGAAAAGTGTATTATAGCATATTTCACAAATAAGAGCTTTCAGAAGTATGTAAAAGTATTAGCCTACTTTTTCAAAGATATGCCTATAGGAGTTGAAAAAGGGAAAAGACTGGAGAAAATGAAAGTAAAAAAGAACAGAACTTTATAGTAGGTAAAATTATCACAGTTTCTACTGACAAACACTGCATTTGAAATTAACATAGCACTGCAAAGACTGGGAAATTAATTAGTGTGGGGAAAACCTTGATTCACATTCAGGTCTTTGATTCTTTTGAAATGTTTACCTGCAAGACATCCAAATGAGTCCCACCACGGGGGGATCGACACTCTGGTGAAGGTGGCATTAAAGAATAGACATTCTTTCTAAGCTCTTCCAAAGTGGACTCATGAGCAACAATCTCAGCTTGGATTTTCTGCCATTCATTATAGAACATGGAGAAAAGAGGACATAGCAGATATCAATCTGTCTATCCAATAAATCATACAACTAAAATGTATTATAAAGAGTATAACATCCACTTTACTCAATGCTGATTTCAGGGATAGACTGCTTATTTCACAACCAAGAGATTACTGAAGGTTTTCTAGTGCAATACACCATCAGCATCTCTTCATAGAGCACGTATTCCCTTAATTATCTTACAACTCAAAAACCATGTTACAAAATGTTTTTAAGGTAAGGTATGGTAAGAAAGGAGAAGAGAGGGGAGGGGAGGGAAGGGAAGGGAAGGGAAGGGAAGAAGGGAAGGGGAAGGGGAAGGGAAGGAAGGGAAGGGAAGGGAAGGGAAGGGGAAGGGAAAGGAAGAAATACCTGTGCCTCTTGAGGCATTTGGAAGGCATCTATTCTATTGGTCAAATAGGATGTTAGCTGCCTATCCAAATCCTTCAAGCTTTCCTGAAGAACCTGCAACATGTGCTCAGTTTCTCGCATCATCTGAAGTTGTTGCTCCAAAGAAATCTGTTTACTGACTGCCTAAGGGAAGGCAAAGAAATATATTGCATGAAAACTTTAGAACCTGTATATAAACCTAAATATAAATGCAAAAATAGTAAATCAGAACTGCTTACACTATGCTGTTATTTTCTGATTGTCAACATCCCTTGTGGTCAAGGGATTCTTGCTGAAAGGCACATAATTCAGAGATTCCTAGCATGTCAACTTAAGTCAGAAGCACTGACTTCAGCATTCACATTTGTTATCAAAACTTATGGAAGTTTATGGAAGTTTCCAGAGGACATATTAATACCATTGAAATCATGATGGGATCCATCAATCCTCATAGACAACAACAGTTTTGAAACGACTATCAATTCAGCTCTTTGTTCCTTGCAAGATCCTCTGTCCTGTATTTTTCAAGGCCAAAAAGGAGTTCTCATTCCAAGACGGCGGGTAAAGTTTTAAAACTACTATGGCTTTACTCCGTATTCTATAATCTGAACCATATAAATCTGCTCATTATACTTCAATCCTTTTTAAAATATAAAATCAGATCTCCAGTCATTTTACACATTTATGTGGGATGAATCTTTGTTGGTACAGATCATTTG
Source organism: Naja naja (assembly GCA_009733165.1). Taxonomy (NCBI): domain Eukaryota; kingdom Metazoa; phylum Chordata; class Lepidosauria; order Squamata; family Elapidae; genus Naja; species Naja naja. The sequence continues at coordinate 94,924,207 of CM019148.1, forward strand.
CCTCGTTTATAGCAATCATGACTTAAATTTGCATTTCTAAATTGTTATTTTTTCCCCTTTTTGTTTGAGGAATGTAACCCCATGACTTGGCATCATAATTCTGTTTCTCACCTATACAAAAATATAGGATCCACTAAGCCGAATCTGGATCTGTACAATCAAGAATTCACTCAGCCATCCAATTTATGGTGTAGGTCATGCAGTTGTCAAACTTCTGACAGACCATAATGCAAGATATACGTAGTGTTGCCATAATTATGCACATCTGACATTAATATAGGGCAGCCTTACTTCTATAAGCTTGTGAAGAACACCTTTAAGCATCATTCAAAACTGTACATTGTGGATGCTGACAGCAGTAAAAACAAATGTTTCATTCCATCAAAGTTACATATCATACCACATGACTTAATTCCTCATAACGGGCATTGAAAACTTCCAACTTTTCACTGATGATTTCATCAAGGATGCCTCCATCTATCAGTGTTTGACCAAGCTCCCGAATTTGAGTCCGATTGTCAGCTGGATGGCGCAGAATAGATTCCAGTGACTAATGAGAAAATAATTAAACCAAAATGTAGGCACTTATTTTCTAACATATTGAATGCAGCACTCTTGACATTTTAAAATTGGAAAAAAATATCATTCAGAAAAAGCATAAATTTACAGTGTCTGAGGACTCACATTGCCATTAAGAGAACAATGAAACATATGGCATCTTATCACCCTAAAATAGTTATGGAAATTACAGACAAATATATCAGAACAGTGGGACCCATAAAAACAACTCAAGAACTCTACCAAAACAAAAAGAGCAAGAGGAAATAAAATTAGCAGATGACAGCAGAATCAGTGCAATGTAAACCCAAACTTGAAAAAAATATAATGTCTTCAGACAATAAAAAGGAAGGAAGACAGCATCACCAATGGGAATGCATTTTACAGCAGAAGGTGGTGGTGTTTGTGAAATCTCCAGGCACGATGGAAGCAGACATGGGCCTCTACTAGACTGCAAAAATCCAGGAGACCATTAGATGGCAGCACAAGGAACTTTATATATCTCTTTGCTGCCATCTAGCAGCAGTAAATTTTGGCATTCCCAATCCCATATTTCTGCCTGAGCTGATCATAATAGGTATGAAGGGTCAAAGAGCAAATGCAGCCTCAAATTTCCTACACATGGAACATTTAGGAAAAACTGTCACTCTGAAGTAACTACAGACATATACTAGAAATCCTTCAGTTAACTGTGGATAATCAACAGTTGCCTGGCTAATATATTCTAACTACAGTTTCTGAAAGATCTATATAGAACATATTGCCATTGTCTACTCTAAATGCCAGTGAACTACTGAACAATAGAAGCCAAGTTTATTTTATATGCATTATGCGCCAGTCAAAGCAAGTTAAAAGAATTCCAATTAGTCAATATAATCACCAAGATTTAAAGTGTCCTTAGAAAACTTTTGTCTCAAAACAAAAGTTACTGTATCATTAATTCTTTTTTTTAATCATGTACTTCACTGTCACGTTTCAAAGAATAAGAAAAGTAGTTAGCAGAACAAAGGTTGGAATATTTTGCAAGAACACCATTTGTTACATAGCAGATCAATAAAGGTTTCTGGTTCACCTTTCTTGTTAACAACACTGAAGGCAAAAATACCAATGTTTCAAAATATGTTTAGACACCCCGAAGTGTCCACTAGGAGTGGGAGTGTAAAAAAAGAAAAAGAAAAGATGGCAGGCACCAAACACACATTCAAAAAAAGAGGTGAGTCTACATAGGGATGCTGCATCTGATATTTTGCCCTTTTTTATCTTTGATCAAAGATCAGAGACTGCAGACACCCGGATTTCTTTTAGCTCAAATAAGATTTTTTTTTCATGTGGGCCTCATTGATGCATCTTGAATGAAAGCAACCAAAAAAAACCCTTTCAGCAGGTCTGAGTTCTGTCCACTTCTACAATTACTTAAATATTATTTAAAATGAGGAATTTTCATTGTATTTAAATATAGGAGGGGGGGGAAATCTTCAGTTAAAAAAATCCCAAGCTCATTTGCATAAGCTATTTTTACAGACTATCCTTTGTACCTCAAGGGCTTCACTGACAGCATCTATTTTCTCTGGCAAGTGTTCAGTTGTTTTCATTTTCTCTTCCAAAGTATTCAGCCAAGCTGCTTCTAGGTCCAGATAATGTAGCAGTTCAATCCAACAAGACCATACTTCCTGAAGGGAAAGAATATATGAAAGAAGTAAAGACTAATTCTACTTCAGAGGCTGGTTCTTCTCAGTCATGAGATAGATTTATTTCTTAAGCTTTATGTAGATTTCCAGAGTATACTATTCATCAATAGCAATGATTTCTAAAACTACTCGGGATAATTTACTAGTTATTGCCTACCGATGAGACTTTCAATTCACTCAGCCTCAGTGTTCTCACTTGTTCAACTCACTTACTGTATCTCCAATGCCAATTCCAGATGTTTGCACTATATACAATATCAAAACGATGGGATAGTATGTTACAATGAGGATAACTTAGATGCCGCATGAAAAAATATATTTGGAGACAATAACCAGTAATAGTTTCCTAACTTAACAGGCAAAAATGTATTCTGCTTATACATATTCTATACTTCTTTACCTGAATCATTAATATAGAATTTTCTAATTCACCATCTTAAACATAACCCAAAATTGATTTGGATCACATTCCAAAGTTTGTTCCAAAGCTAGTAATGTATTTACCAATGTGACTATTGATTAAAATAGAAAGCTGAGTTTAAGGACTTGACTCTATCCTGATTCACAGCTACAAAGAATTAAATAAGAGGCCTGACTGCACTGTTGCTATTTCACATTGCTATCAAAAGTATTGTAGGAAATATAGGAATGCAGGTAGAAGTTAAATATACCTGAAATACTTAGCAGGCAATATATAATTCAGAAATAATCACTATATTGATGGAGTCTTAATATATGCATTCCATTAGCTATATATTTCTCATCCATATATTCCTGGCTTTTCACTGACATTTTAAAATCAACAAAAACAGTGCACTGTCACTAATTTTGGAGCCACTATTTAAACGTTCTTTACTTGCATAAGAAATGGATTCTAATTAATGGGTTGTAACTACAATCCTTTACTATTTAAAAAGCAGTGTTAACATATGTGTGAGGCTTAAATTTGTGTTGAGTCTTGGAAAGTGCCTACAGTTTTCTTGGCAAAATTTCACAAGTAGTTTGCACTTGCTTTCTTCTTGGGATTGAGAGTGAGTGACTGGCTCAAGGTCAACCAGCTGGCATTGTGCCTAAGGCAGGACTAAAACTGATAGTCTCCTGGTTTCTAGCCTGGAACCTTAAGCACTATGTCAACTGGCTTTCTAGGAAGCTTTAAAATATCTAGAATTAAGTATATAATAAAAGAGTTTTGAGTTTGTTCATTAAATAAGTTGCTGGTCTAACAATGCCCCCATCCCCAACTTTTAAATATAGAGCAAAAATATACCATTGGCATGATTTCTTTTTAACTTGGGGAGTAAAAACTTATGTCTTAAGCCCTCTCATTGATGTTCAGGGAAGAAAGAATTAGTTACGGGCCATACCTCCAAAGTGTGGCATTTCCCTTTGATCCTGTTGCACAGTAGCTGGTAATTCTCCAATACAAGGTTGAGCTCCGTTGTTAAGTCCTGACCACCAGATGGCAGTTTAGCAGCTAGCATTTTGATGCTGTCTTTCAGAATTTTCACCCTCACTTCTTTCTGCAGCACATCTTCCTTTGCTCTCTGCCCAGAGGAAGCAAATATTGACCAAACTAAATTGCAATCACTATATTAACAATGGAATCTGAACTAATAATTAAAATACTGAAATGAATTGTTAACACTGTATTTCATATGTACGTGAGAAGCGATACAATCCATGTCTATGGACATTCTTAGTCATCCTGGTCATCGTTATCGCAAAGGTGCTTTTTCAAGAGGCAACTGGACTGGTTTTTCTTTGAAGATGTTTTGCTTCTCATCAAAGAAGCTTCTTCAGTTCTGACTGAATTTCCCACCATACAGTTAGAGCTGAAGAAGCTTCTTGGATGAGAAGCGAAACGTCTTCAAAGAAAAACCAGAAAGTCCAGTTGCCTCTTGAAAAAGCACCTTTGGGATGAAATCCATGGCTCCCAAGACACTTCACTTGAAGTTCTACCATATTTTATCTATTTGCATTTATAAGCCACCCAACTCCAGTGGACTCTGTAATAAATATAATTTATATTTATTCTACTAGTTGCCTACCATCCTTCTGACCTTCCTTGACACACAAATGGATTTCATCTCTACAGATATTGGATTGCAAACTGATCTATATAAATCTGGTTGCACAGAGTCAACACATCCCAAGATAAATACTTACTATGCTTAAAGATTATTGCCTCAAAATTCCCAATTCATATGGCAAAAATAACTAGTACATTTAAAAAAAACCTTTCTGATCACATATATTTCTATGGTGTAATTTTTAATAATCTTACTACAATCAAGAGTACTACACCAAGTTTATTATTCTATTGAATGTGACTGTTTCAAAGTAAATAATTTTTCAAACACCAAGGTCATGCTGACTAGCAATTCTGACAGTGGCAAAGTCAACATAACTGAGGAGCACAAGTCTGGCAAAGGCTACAAAGCACTCAATTGCAAAACCTTTTATAATTTAACAGAAAATGCCAGTGGCAATCCTGTCACTCAATTCAAAAAGCTGCCACATTTTCTAATGTTAAAAAAAAACCTACAGTCTGATTTAGTGTTTGATAGCCAGACTATTAAGAATGTCAGTTCCAAACTTTTACTAAAATTGTACTGCATAAAATGAACAAAACATTAAAGAAAGACTCTTTACATTCAGAATAGCTGTATCTTTTTTCAAATGTACGTAAGTATTAAAATTTGTAATTTTTTACTCCCACTCATGCATCCTTTGTATTTTCTCAGAGAGCTGATCAGCCACTATTAAATTACAATTAGGCATATGATATGAATTAAATTAGGATACAAGCACATATAAAATTAAGCAGCATTGAAATTTCAAGAATAACCAAAATGGGCTCTGCATCGTTATCAGAGTTTCAAAGTGTTACACTCTCTTATTAATTCCACTAATTCTACATTCACTTTAACACTGTAAAATTAAAGCAAATGTCATTCCAAACTCCAGCCTCCTCTTATCTCACTATGTTGCAAGATTGGGAATTTCTACTCCAACCAGTATTTGCTGATCAAACAGCAGTAGCCTGAAGCCATCTGGTCAAATTGCAGAATACATGACAGGGCTATGCAGCAATCTGAGCTCAACAGAGAAAAATATATTGAATATGTACATGGCCAAACATATTAAACTTATTAGCAGCACCTTAAATCATATAAAATTTTAAGATATGCAACAGTTTTTATATATATTTTCACACAGTGCAAGTTCTAGTAGTGACAGCGGACAAAATATGGTCTTATAAATATGTAAAAAAAATTTATTCATATTTATATGCCGCCCTTCTCCGGAGACTCAGGGCGGCTTACAATTTTTGGAGCACAACCCAATGCGCTCAGCAATAGCCTTCATTCCATTGTATATGCCTGCTTATTACTAAGCAGCATTTTTACAAAGTCAGCTTATTGCCCCCAACAATCTTGGGTCCTCAATTTACCTACCCCAAGAGGATGGAAGGCTGAGTCAACCTTGAGCCTGGTGGGATTCGAGCCTGCACTAATTGCAGGCAGCTGGAATTAAGTGCTAGGCATTTAACAGCCTGCACCACCAAGGCCCTTAAATAGTCTGGATTAATTCATTTTCAACAGTTAAGTAGGAAGGATAGTCAGCTTCAAACTGTTAAAAAACAAATCACTCTGGTCTTTCCAGAAAAGCATATCCTGATGTAATAATATTAATAACAACTAATACACACCCATGTTTAGTGACTACATCACTTTTAAAATACAATTTCAGTTTTTCAAGTATTCCTGACCTTCATTTCTTCCACTGCATTCTCTAGCTCATCTGGATTCTTATATTCAAAATCTTTCTCCAAATATTCCTCTTCAGCCTGAGCCATCCATTCTTGCATTTCTGTCAAATCCTTTTTGAGATTGACAGCTTTTTCCTGATTTTCTGATAATTGATTTTTATGGCAAATGATCTAGCAATTCAAACAAAGCAACATAAAGTGCACAGCATTGTTTAAAGTTATTATTTTAAGAGTGCTGTACAACTGATGAAAGAAAAACATGTGATCAACAGAATGGTGAAAGTTATTTTGAGATAACAACATTCTGCATTTTTTTGTCAACATGAGATCTAGGAAATAACATTTTATAGTTACAAGAACAGGCAAATGTAACTAATGCAGTTCTACTTAATTTTTAATGTTTTATTGTTCACATTAAAAATGAAGAAACCCATGATGATAGCTATGGCAGTGATGGTAATCATGGTCATCATGGTTTATAATGTATGTTAGCAGCAGTGAACTAGATTCTTAGACTTAGAATAACTTTATTGTCATTTTAAAGGTACACTAATCAGCATACATTAAAATGAAATTTCATTGCCTACAGCTCTCAAAGGGTCTCCACCTTCAATATACACTACATAAACATGACTAGATAGATAGATAGATAGATAGATAGATAGATAGATAGATAGATAGATATTATGCATATATCCACATACCCACATATATTATATGACACAGAGAAACAAGACAGTCTAGTTCGGATGTATAAATGTACATGGTGAGAAAAACAAATAAAATACTTGTTACAAGTATTTAGATTTCTACCATTTCACACAAGAATAACCCATTACTAACACTCTCAGTTCCACTTCTTCCTACTGGGTATGTTCACAAATCCAGTCCAAAATATAAACTGACTAATCTGAAAGAATAATGATGTCATTTTTTGATGTTTTCTAAACAGCATGAGGGATGCAAGGAAAAGGCGTTACAATGTGGCTAAATTCTTATCATTTAGATGATATGAAAATAATGAAAATTGCCTACCAGTATAAACGGCAACAATAATTGCCCTACCAGTTAAAACAAAATGGCTCATTGGATATATTTTCTGATGAGAATCTCAAACAGATGAGAAATTGAGGCTAAGACAGCATCATCTATCTAGCAAAATAAAGATAAAATTTGAACTGAAAACATCCCAGAGCCTAGTTTACACTATAACAAACTTATAGCCCTCCAGCTGAATTAGTGCATAACTGCCATCTAACAGTAAAGAATATTGGTAGTTGTAATTCATCCCATATTTACTGTATTAAATTATAGCACAGTACATTAGTTCTATAGTTTTAAAATTAAATTGGTTATATTATAAAACTGATGATTTTTCATAGAGTAATGTAAATTTAATTATTTAGTTTGTATTTCTATTTAGGCACTTGTAAATGTAAAAATGGGATTTTATATGTTGAAAATAAAATAGGATACCTGATACTATATGACTGGTTGTAATGCATGTAACAATGCTACTACTTGGGTACAATGACAGATATGAAAATGCAAGACTAATAGTACCAAGAACCTACCTGCTTGCTTAGTTTGTCCCACTGGGATTGGATGTCTGTCAGTTTGGATTTCACCCAAGCATTAACAGGCTGGCCTCTTAAAGAAGACTCTATTTCCTTCATCTCTTTTAGAGACAATTCAATTTTTTCCATTTCAATAATAAACAGCTGTTCATAAATGAGAAAAAATATTTTAATATCTATCTCCAAAGATGCAACTTGATATGTTGCTTATTTCTGAGACATTTTATGGATTTCAAAGACTTACTATGTTTGAAAAAAACAATTAACAAAATAATTTAATACATGCATACAGAGAGAGGGGGGAGGGAAGGAGGGAGGGAGGGAGGGAGGGAGGGAGAGGAGAGAGAGAGAGAGAGAGAAGTGTCTTTTTATTTGAATGAGGTTACAAGGTGCTTTTTTATATCATATTAACCAGAGGTGAGTAACTCCTTAAGCACACTTTACACTCTAATATTGAACCACCAAAATGACCATTTATTAATGATAGGATTTTTACCCTTGGAAGGAGATTTAACTGATAAATGGTTACTTAATCCTTAGCTTGTTAAAAAGAAAACTTTTCTGGGTACACATAAGATGCCTAATGATAAACTTAATGATAAAATCATTTTAAAATGTCAGTGTTCATACAGCACACATAGCAGAAATAAATAAACTGCACAACTATGTTAACCAAGTTAATAGCTACAATCCAAAGATCAGTATAAATAAATAAAAGAAGCTTCTCTTTTACTTCTTTTGATATAAATTTATTTATATACATCAATAATCCCTATCACTTAACACCAAAGCTGAATAATAATAGCAAGGTGTCTATTAAACACAAGAAAGTAGGTAATAAGCAATGGGTTTATCTATCTCCTTGTGACCAGAGAAATTCAATACTGATCAAACCCATGTAAAATTCATGATATTCTTGGTGACTGACATAGCTACAAAATGAATACATCTAATTCAAATTAGCACTGATACCGACAACTATGCTACGATTGTGACCTGCCTGAAAGCTGGTTCCAAAGTTACAAGTTTCAGCTGATCATAAAACTCCTATCTTTGATAGAGTAAGCATATTAGACGATCTGTATGCTACAGTTTTTCAACTTTTGATTCCAGATATGTGACAGCCCAACTGACAAATTTAAAAAGAAACAATTTTATGAAATACAAGATGAAGACAAGAACTGCACTAATTCAGTTCCATTTTGGAAATGAGGGAAGACTTCAGCAACTAAAAGAAAGTATGGATGAGAACGGATGCGCTATTCACTAATCATGTTTCTCTTTCTGCGAGCCCCCATACTGGAGACCCATGAATTAAAACCATGCATCTGGAAACCAGAAGAACCCTATTTACTGCCCAGAGAAAATATACCATCACATATAGGGTTTATATCTATAATGTGGAGAGCCTGCCATTATGCTTAGTGGTGTCCTGCTAGAAAGTCTTGCTTCTGAAACATTAATAAAATTTCATAATTCATCCAAAGGGGGACATTTTTTTTCAGCACGTTCTCCAACCAGTCTGTATCTGATTTGGCTTGTTAAAAAAAAAAGATGATCCAAGCCTCCCCGGGGTTCAAAGGCTTAATTTCAGTACAACTGAAATTAAGCAAGCCCAGATCTGTCAAGCCACTCATCGGACCTACATCATTATTGTTACCTTGCAAGTGCAGACTAGGACCAAAAAGAGCTAATAGCTCTAATAAATTGCTTTTAATTATAGGAGGGGAGAATTTTCTTAGGGAAATTTCCCTCTAAGGAAAAAAAAAGTGATGGTAACCAGATGTGCCAAAGAGAGTGAGCATAAAAATATAAAATGCTAAAAAAAGTCTATATTCTTTTTCTAAACATGTACTCATAACAATTAAGATATTTATGGGCAGCATCAGTGATATCCTTTGGATAGCCAATCAGAAGTATGCTACAGGTAGTTTAATGGATTCCACCTATGACCATGGTGGCTAACCTTTTTGGGCTCACGTGCCAGCACCCAGAAGGAAATGCGCACAGCCCCCCATGCCCCCTGCGCATGCATTTGCGAACCCCTCCACTGCCCCCTTACCTGCACTGCGCTTCCCAACTGATTTTCGGCCCATTTGAGGCTTTTTTCGGCCTGCCAGAGGCTTGAGGGATGCCTCTGCAGGCTTTGCAGGCCGAAAAATGGGCCCGTTGCATCATTTCCGGTAATTCCAGAAATACCAGAAGTGAGGCAACGGGCCTATTTTTTGGCCTGCAAAGCCTGCAGAGGCATCCCTCAAGCCTCTGGCAGGCCAAAAAAGGCCTGAAAATCAGCTGGGAGGTGCACACATGCACAGTGAGGTAAGTTTGCCTGGGGCTCATGTGCCCGCACAAATGGCTCTGCGTGCCACCTGTGGCACACGTGCCATAGGTTCGCCATCACGGACCTATGACATACATAAAAAGAGACTTCCTTCTTCCATCTTGCATTCACATTATTACTCTGCATTCATAAATTGAAAATGTAGCAATAATAGCTCCTTGATAACAGAAGTTTCATGCACTCTTCTTCACAATGTTTAGACACAGTCAAGGAATAAACAAAATGGGCATATGCTGTAGTATAATAAATTGATGAATCTTACCATGCATTGATCAAGCTGTCTCCGAAGACCTTCAGGTTCTGTTTGCTTGATTTGGCCTTTCATTAGGAAATCTTTCACAGAATCCAGCCACCTCTGAACTACTTTTGAATCAGCCTGAATATAATATAGGAAAGTTAATGTTTTGTAATGTGATGATGTATTACTCAAATGCCAAATACTCAATTGTTAGTAATTAGTTGCCATGTAAATTTTAAAAATGCAAATATCTGCTCATAACATTTTATTAGGTTTCATTTCATTTGTTAACCAAAAATCCAACTACAGAGATATTTTTTTAGATGACAATCAACACAGAATAGTAACTACAGTAAACAGGGAAAAAACAATTTCCGAGAGTTGCCTCAATAGTAGACTTACAACTCTTTAGATCAGGGGTCTTCAAACTTGACAGCTTTGAGACTTGTGGACTTCAACTCCCAGAATTCTCCTCCAGTCATGCTAGCTCAGGAATTCTGGGAGTTGAAGTCCACAAGTCTTAAACTTGCCAAGTTTGAAGACTCTTGCTTTAGGCTCATACCTTGGAACTGAGCAAGGACCAGAGTCGTATTTCACTAAATTAGAAAAACATGTGACCAAAATTATAATTTTGTATTACATTTATGTAGGATTATTTATTTAAATGATTTATACAGCTGTCAATCTCACAAATGCAACTCTGGGCAGCTAATAATAGGTTAAAAGCCAAGAGCAACAGCAGCCCAAAATGATTAAAAGCAACTGTAATAAAAATCAAACGCAATATGCCTAAAATTAAAAAAAATTCCTTCCCGTTGCAAATCAAATAGCAGGCAAGCAAAGCAACTAGCTTCGCCTAACCATCTGGCTCCAATGCTTCAGGGAAAAGCCAAGACTTTGAAACCTTAGGTCATGGCCATCCAGACCTCATGGAACTCAGCAGGTTCCATGACAGAGAAGACACATCTCTTACATTTCCTATTCATAGAAGAAAGTGGAATATGTTCACCCTGTTAGATCTGGTGGGTGAAAATAAATGGAGACAAACAATCCAGCATACAACCTGGCCCTATCAAATATAGGTTCTATAATTCCTGTCTGCTTTAGAATGGACATAGGGTATACCTTCTTTTGTAAATACCTTCTTTCACTAAACATCTGGACTTTTTTCCTGTACAATTTTGTTTAGTCATTGTCTTGAACCCTTACAGCAGCAGTCCCCAATCTTTTCGGCTCCACAGACCAGCATGCTGCATGGAATGATTTTAATTGAATTATTGGGATTTCTATTTGATATTTTTTAAATTTTAAATTTTGTATTGTATGTTTTTATTGTTGTGAGCTGCCCTGAGTCCTTTGGGAGAGAGGGCGGCATATAAATCCCAATATAAATAAATAAAATAAATGATTTAATGTGTGCACCTGCCACTTGCACAAATGGAACTTTGTGTGCTCACCCACTGCTTGTGTGGCCCAGTTCTCAATGGGCCACAGATCAGTACCAGTCTGTGGACCAGGGGTTGGGTATCCCTGCCTTAAAGAACCTGCTAGTACTCTAGTGGAGATTGGGTGGCAGAACTCTGAGCTCACAGTTTCAAAGATTTTCTCCAGTTTATCAAGATTAACAGATTCATCCAACAACACTACTGACCTGAGTAGAGTCCGATTAAATCAAGGGACTTTATTTGACAGATGCCTAGAATAATGCTCACAATACCCTGCAATGTTTTCTGGACCCTCCTTAGTAGGAGTGACCAGATTCCTTTACACATGGTTTCCAACTAGTTCTCCATAAATGTAATAAAGACAGAAAAATCACTGTGTTTTGCTGCTCTTATTGTTATGAGGTAATCCTTAAGAAAGGCTCTCAATCACACTTTACCAGTTTCACTGTTTTCCTTCAGCAGGATTATGGGTGTTTCTAATGCCAATTCATCTCCTGGAGCTCCTCTGAAAACCAGTGCAGGTTCCAGGATACAAGGACTTAGAGGGGCCATGCAAGTACAGTTCGGTCCAGGGCTATTGTTACTCTCTCATTCCAAGCAACAGCTAAGGCCTCAGACATGCACCAGAGCAACACATTTTGTGTTCACATTTAGAATTAAATTCTGAGCTATTTTAGGCTATTGTAAGAAATTTTAGAAATGCTACTGATGGAATTTAAGAGTGTTTTTCATTGTTTTCAATGATTATGTGATCATATTGACATGTTCTGCCTTGTTTGTCCAGTTCTTATATTCTTAGCTCTATCTCCAATTTTTTATTATTTTACAGCTTCATTTATGAAATGTGTCCAAAACTGATGGAACATACTATATTCCCAAAAATATTTGCTCTATTTTTAGAATGGAGGTCTTTATACACTGACTAATATTTACACAGTGTTAAAAGAATTATTTTAGGGTTAAATACTCTTTATGGACCATTAGCTCTGGACACTCCTAAATCAATCTCTTATTTTTTTCCCTTTTGACTCAATTGCATTTAAGACACATTTTTTCCTGTTGTTGAAAACCCATTGTTGGATTTATCCATCCCTTCTAAATATTGTCAGAATGTTATTCTACCATTTGCTTCTAGGTCTCTAGTTTACCCCACTAATAGTTAATATCTTGACTGTCATCTGTTTCTCCTATTAGTTTCCATTTTCCCTTTCCATGTATTGTCCTCACCAAAATATGTTTTTTTCTGATTCTCAAAGTCAAAGGTATTTATTCTTATTCTCTCTAACTACTATTTCCTTTGATGTTTCATAACTTCCATATCTACCAATATCTTCATCCCATCAAGCTGATGAGGGACAAATTCATATGATTATATGAGATTATATGATCTCGCAAATAGTCCATTGAACTTCACTTCAAATAACACCTCTGAGTCCCCTGTGAGCTACTTCACAGATACCCTTCGAAAATAAAAATAATGCACTCCAGAGGTGGTATTCAACAGATTCTGACCAGTTCTGGAGAACCGGTAGCAGAAATTTTGAGTAGTTCGGAGAACCGGCAAATACCACCTCTGACTGGAGATTTTACAGTATCCTTCCCCTGCTACGTCCACCAAGCCAGCCCACAGAACCAGTAGTAAAAAAATTTGAATCCCACCACTGGTGCAGTCATATTAGTTCTTTCTTAGGAAATAATCCAGAGGTCAAATGATTAATTTACACCATTATCAAGAGTGCCTAATGTAGCAGTACTGTGTGAATACAGAAGCCCTGGACCTCTGGAACTATTCTGTGATTGCACCAATGACATGCTTTCATAATTGCAAATGTGCCAACTGGCCCAGAAAGGTGTTGGACCATTATTTAGTCTATTATCAATTCTCTCATTACACTGAGTGCATGAACCCTGCTTTACAGAAACAGTTAATATTCATTGTCATTCCTCAGCAGAGAGTAGAAAACAATCATAGAGGAAATAAATGCTTTAAATGTCAGGTAATAAATCAAGCCTCATTTTCTCAATTAAACAGTAGTTGGAAACCATTCAGGCCATCTTTCATTAACCTTAGCATAAAGAAATGTCTAAACACATAAAGAAAGATAAGTATATATATACATACAATCACTGGAGACTTTTATATCAACTTTAAATTTTATATTTTCAGACAGTAAACAACATCCATTGTTACCAACTAGATATAAAATGTTAAACTTTCTCAAGAAGCTACTAAAATAATTTATTTCTGCTTATTCGGTTTTTAGATTGACTCTCCACATATTGTTATTTTTCCCATTCAACTGCAATCACTTCTGGCTGCAGAATGATTGATTCATATAATTGACATACTATTTGGATTCATATAAACAGGTGCTAACATTATAGCTTGCTGCAAAATATAAATTAATTTGAGAATGAGGAATATTACATTTACAAGAAAGTATTTAAACAAAAGGTATATCTAGTTACCTCAAATGTCCTCAATTTGCAAACAGTTTCTTCCAATAAGTGAACATCTTTAGAAATCTTTAGTTTTAATTTATCCCTGTATCCTTGCAAACATTTCAATTCTTGCTTGTATAGTTTTGATTTTTCAACAGAAATATGCTTCTCCAATACTTGTGTGTCTGCAACAAGTTTATCGACTATGCCTTTTTGATTTTCTAGGGTTTCACAAAGCATCTGCAGGGAATAAATATAAAGATATTAATTGTATTTATACAAAATGGTGCTCCTTCATGTTTTCTATCCTATAAAATGTATTTGATTTATTGGCGTAATGGAATTGACCTTTGTATCAAATTAGGATGTTGTCCAGTGCCAAACTGAAAGTTATGCTGTATAATTAAAAGCTTTTAATAATATTGAACTAGTCCAAAACCCTGATTCTTGTATTGACATCTTGTGTTGATTTTTAGGCAGCAGTTTACAATAAAAATGGTTGGAGGTATGCCTCTCATTCCATCCACCTTCAACATTTGAAAATCTAAAACTAAATTCTATGCACAACCCTAGCCACTGACATCAAAGGGACAATTAACTAACGATTAATTCTTAACTAGAGTCCTTTCGGAGAGTGGCGGCATACAAGTCAAATAAAATAATAAAAATAAAATAAACTATAAGAATTCTAACCCAAAATGCAAAAGCCCAGATAAAATAAAGCCTGACTTGCTAACAATGCATTTTAACAATTTCTTTAAGAGCTTTTCTTGAACTTAACTTTCTCCTTATTAAAGGTATCAACCATTTTTTCCAACACTGACAGATTATTTTGGGTATTATCACAGAATCACCCATTCTCAGCAACTTTAATTGCTAGAAATGGGATAGCTTTGTGCTTTAGTTTAAAATAATTTAGTTTCAATTAATTTATCTATGGAGATTCTCAGTCATTCAGGTCAAGGTTGTCCCAAAAGTGCTTTTTTCAAAAGGCAACTGGACTTTTTTCAAAAGGCAACTGGCTTCTTGGATGGGAGGTTAAATATCTTCAAAGGAAAACAAAGTCCAGTTGCCTTTTGAAAAAAGCACCTTTGATTCCATTGAATTTAGTAAAGACATTGCCTTAATATATCTATGTTTTTATTTGACCTATAGGAGAACCAATTTCATATTTTGTTTTGATCACATCAGAAATAAGTTAGACTCGTGTTGCTTAAATCTTCATTTTTGCCAGTCATTTTGAATCTGCCAAATGACTAGATGCACCATCACATAAATTAGCATTTGTGTACTGCATTATTATTTTTTCTTAAATGGGTTGTGATCTGCTTAATCCCAGCTAACCCCTCCCCCCCAATATTTATTTGCACTTGCAAATTGACAGCTCTGCAAGGAAATGATTATTCTGGCTACTTAAACTATTTAGTTAATGCTTCATAAATATTCTAAAGCTTTGTTTATATGAAAAAAGAAACATTTGTCAAAAAGTATTTTGGATGCAGCCTTCATTGTGTCTGCATTTCTGCATTCCATGTCTCTGTTAGTGCTCTGTCACTGAGCAGCAGTTTTCATACATAAACCTTTTATTTGAAAAAATGTAGAAGACAATCAAACTTTCTACCCACATCCCAACATTAGTCACCAGAGATAAAAACCTAATGTGATAAAGACATGAAACCAATCCTCCCATATTCTGCTTCATCTGAACTTAGAATTTAATCAAGTGCCAAGAAGAAACATACCTTTGTCTGCTGCAAGGCTTTTTCAATCTGAGTCAAGTCATTTACTGAATTCATGATGGAGTGCACTTTGCTTTCCAATTCATTCAACTCATCCTTAATTTTTTTCAAAGAATCTAAATAAGTCTTGGGGGGATGACTTTCAAGTTCTGCATTTAAAGTAAGCATTTAAAGTCAAGTTAACAAGTTGCTTATACAATTTGAACCAAAAATATCAAATATAAATACAATATAACCTAGCAGAAATGTTGGTCTGCAGTACATACAGACTTTTTCAATTATAGATAATTACTACTTGAAAACAATTTTTTTAAAGTTTCTTGTGGCGAATGTATACAAACTGCTTCCTAAAACTTTTGCAAAGCCACTGCAATAACAGGACTCCGATATGTGTTAGTTTACACTTATCTCAGGCCAACATTCTCCTCCCAACAAGAGTCAAGAGGAGCTCTGATCTGGAAGTAATCAGGTTGAAGAAAGCTAATGCACAATGTAGTATTGATTTTTCTTTATAATTCAAAATACAGAGTGGTTATATGACAGCTGGAATCACATTAGGGTTGGAGTCTATCAACAGAAAAGCTGGATTAGAAGCCAAGCAGTTTCGTCTGTGGACATAAATCTGACCAATTGAATTGTTGATTCAAAAAACCCTCAACTGTACTGTGAATCCCTGCAGAAGAGTGTACAGTAGATCTACATTTTAAAGACCAATTACTTGGATGGCTGATGTCAAATAATGGTTGCAGGCAGCTTTGCCAGGGTGTCTCTTCTATGCCTTTTCACTATAAATAGCTGTTCTATGATGTGCTGCTGCTCTATTTAATTCAGTTCTAAATGTATGCTAATATTGATAGGATTTGATTGTGGTCCAGAATGGCTTTACTGTTTTCTGGGGCTCTTTGGCAGCTAGCATTGAAAGAAACATCTGCAGTACTGGTCGCTTACATAAATGTTAATCAACTCTCAGAGCTATGTCTGTTTGATCTGTTTGTTTTATTGACCGCAACTGAACAAATTAGTGGCTATGCATCCTAAGTAATGAATTCAGATTTAAACTTTTCATATGTTTTTCTTCCTCTTCACTTTTCCTTCAAAATTATTGCAGGGGAAAAGATGCTTCAATTGTTTATCTTTGCATTTGACAATTTGTCAAGGAGGGTTATGATAAGATGTTTCTTGCTGATTGTATGAAAATCTGAAATATTCAAATTATTAAATTCTAATAAGAATGTTCACCTTCTGCTATTTATAAAAATCAATATCCAATTAATAATTCAAATGCAACTGCTACATTATTCTTTTTATTTTCATGTTTTCCTTTTTTTGATCAACTTTACTTTAATCCAAGCTTCTATTTTCCTAAATGTAAAACATAACATTTAAATATAAAATATTTAAAATATATTTTGAAGGTGAGTTTATTTGCTTTTGTTATTCTATATACCTTAAACAAAACTTGTGCATTCAGCTGACATAAAAACTTAGTTAGGGGTGTATTAACTGGACAGCTAGTTTGGTATAATTATTAAGGTTAATATTAGCAATTTATAATAAGGACAAAAAGGCAGCAAATCCACAAATAAAAATCAAAACAATTGGCAGAATCCATGTTCTCTTCCAAAGCAGAAGAAGATTCTGTGAGTGGAACCCTCTTTTCACAGGAAAAAAAGGTGTCTGAATCTGAGCATTAAAAAAAATCTATAGGGAATTGCAAGCATACTTAAGCTGCATGAAAGAAAAGCTGTCTCAACCCAAGGCAGCATTGAGCAGTAATAACTTCAAGCGTCTTGACATTTGGGTTTTACTAGCATGTTTTATTGACACTGACATTTTCTGTGTTTATTGCTGAATTTAAGTAATACATTTTATATGTTTGATTTTTGTTTAGTTGCCCAAGGCAGACATTTAGTCTGGCAGGGTATACATTAAGCCATCATAACAAATGATGCTCCTTAAGACTTCCTATTCAAGGTCAACAAAAGTGAAGGCAGTTCTTATGTTTTAGACATATGGGATGCCCTGACAGATTGAACTCTGACATAAGAGAAAGTGCTTAATAGAACACAGAACACAAAATTAAACCTCGCCACTTTAGACAGTCATCTTTACTCCCACTCTGTCTAAATCCTTTGAGCACACCAAAGGGACGATCTGACCTTGGAATCAATACAATCATAAGGGGAAAAAAGCATTATATAGATAAGGACAGGTACATGTTTTGACATCACCTAGGAATTCCATACTCTCTCTTTTCACCAGCCTTTGGAATGATCTGCTTAATAAATTCATTCATTCCAGAAAAGCCCCAATCTAGATGACACTGGGAGGAAGGTGGCGAAGAAGATATTTCTGACATTACAAGAAGAAGGCCAAACAATTTCTTCCCTTTTAAGATTATGCTTGTGGTTATTTACATAGCGTTTGCCAAAACCTAAGATGAATGCAGTCCCAGTTGCGAGGCGTTTGCTCCTAGCAAAAGCGGAAACTTAAGACGATACAAAGGAGACGAAGGGAGATTTTATAAAAATCAAAGCACACCTCTCTTCAGCTTCTGCAGAAGAAGTTCTAGCTCCTGCTGGGCAGAACTGAAGTGGCTGTTCAAAGAGCAAAAGCTATCTTCAATAAAGTCTGGAGCAGCAGGATGAGATGTCAGCTCCTCGCACTTAACCTTCAGGTGTTCCATTTGAGGAGTCAGACTTAAGAGGTTTGTGAGTTCCCCCTAAGAAAGACAGAATGCCAACATTGGTTATTTTTAACATTAACATTTTTAAAGACTGCAAGAACCTCATTTCTTTGGCAGTTTACAAATATGATTAAAATTACAATATAAAATAATAAAACAGCAACAACTGTTCAGGTAAAAACATCATCCCCATCACTATCATTGTCATAATAGTATAATAACAAGTGCAAATAAGACCACAGCAAAACAGCCTTCATTAAGTCTGAAATAGATCCCTATAATGACTAGAACAATACTATTGTCCATGTAAGTGCTAGAAAGACCATAATACAAACTCCGGATAAACTTCTCTAGGCAGAACATTCCACAGATGAAGAACCACAAAGGAAAAAGCTTTTCCTCTTAGAGCCATGTTTCCTCACCAGGTGGTACACCAGAACAGACCTTTTCAAGATCATGTTCAAGTCCAGGCACACAAATATGAGACAATGACTGTTCTCTAGCAGTACAGGTCAAACATCAATAATTGCATTTGGTGCATGAAGGTTGTCGAGCTTACCTGGCACGACTCCTGTAGCACTGCTAATGGTTGATCCTCAACTGCAGAATTGTCTTGCAGCCATGCTTCTTTTTCGCTCACAGACTTATTGAGCTTACCCAGTTCACTAAAGTAAATATTGATTTCATCCTGATATTGAACTTTTCTTGCTACTTCTTCCAAGTAGCAAGCAGCCCCTTTCCATTCTGCCAAGAGCCTCTTAAGGGCGTTGCCTGTTTCTTCAGTAGGAAGCCCTTCTGAACAAAGAAAAGGAATCAATTGTACAAGTTGCAATGCATGGAAGATTTTATTTCAGCTATATTCCAGATATAAATACTAAACAGCGGTGGGACTCATCTCCGGGGGGGATGAGACTGCCTATCGAGATGAGGTAGACTGGTTGCTTTTGTGGTGTGGAGACAATAACTTGGTCCTCAATAAGACCAAGGAGCTTATAGTGGACTATAGAAAGAACAGATCAGACATCCAGCCCTTGCTTATCAATGGAGACCGAGTGGAGCAAGTGGCCAGTTTTAAGTTTCTGGGTGTTATCATAAAAGAGGACCTGACCTGGGGTGCTCATATTGCAGCCCTGGTCAAAAGGACCCAGCAGAAAATATACTACCCGAGACTTCTCAAAAAACAACAACTGAATGAAAAACTGCTGGTGACCTTCTATCGCCGCACCATAGAGAGTATTTTAATTTACTGCACCTCTGTATGGTTTGCCAATTGCACAGTGGCAGATAGGACAGCACTCCAGAGGGTTAACATCATTGCCCAGAAGATCATTGGTTGCCCTCTCCCCTCTTTGGAAGAGCTTTATAGGTCCTGCTGCCTTAAAAAAGTTCAAAACATTCTCAAAGATCCATCTCATCCTGGGCACCCTTTTTTTGAACTATTACCATCTGGCAGACGGTACAGAATAATAAAAACAAGGACAAATAAGCTGAAAAACAGCTTCTGTCCCAGGGCAGTAGCTCTTTTGAATTCTGCTGCATACTGCAGTGTTGCTGAGGTGTCGGGAGTTTTCGGTTCAATGTGTGGAGGGTGAAGGATGTGTGTTTGTGTTTTATTTTCAATGTGCACTAAATATGGTGTTTGATTTCGTTGTACAAGGTGCAATGACAATAAAGTAAACTAAACTAAACTAAATCAGAATTTTGAGCCACAGGTTTGTGATGGATTAGTTCACTTATCTTTCTAGGACACAATAGGCTAGTTCATAACTAAACAAATGAACAAAACACATTATGGCTAAGCATCATGCAAGGGACAGGTCAAACAATATCTTTTTAATAAAGCATATTTATATTTTGCAACCATCATTTGACACATGGCTTCATTTAACTAAACTCTCACTTCTTAATGAAAAGAACAAAAGCAGACAAAAACATTGTCGTAAGTGTACATATGCATTAAGAAATTACACAAAAGCTTAAGACTGATCAACATGAATACATGGATATTAGCAAGAGGAAAAAGTCACAAATCTTTTCCTTATTAGGCATCATTCTCTGTATTAACCTGTGATCTGGATGTTGAAATCTTCTAAATGGTTTAATTAAAAACCAGACAATGTTAATAAAAGTTGTGTGGCTGCCTGAATTTTGCTGGGTCAAGGCCATCAAAATATTCCAAATTTCATTTGGAAACTAAATCCTGTTTTCTCCTGCATAGTTTCTGGTTCCTTCCTATTTACATTTGCTGTTTTGAACAACTTGAGAGAAGAACACAGCTTGAGAATGAGAAACTTTAGGTGAATTCCAGATGTTACTAAACTAAAACTCCCAGAATCCCTCACCTCTGACATGATCATGGGGTTGCTGGACATTGCAATTTAGCAATATCTGGGAGGGTCCATAATTTCCCAGCCCTGACTTAAGCATAGTAATTGAATACCTATTAGAATACATGCTGGAAGATGAAAAACAAGACTGAATGGTTTATAATTAAAATTCACTTTCACTAAGAGTTTTTTTCCCCTCAAAACAAAGTTAAAGATACAAAACTTTAATGAATTTACATTCATTAAGTCCTGCCTTCTCAAATTTATAGGACAATTTTCATTTCAGTCAATTAACACTAGTATATCAATGCAGACTTTTGTGCCCATTATCGGTCCGATAGTGATGAACTTTTGGATTAATAAGCTATGATCTAATTATCTGGTATCCTGACATATGGCCAGCAATTGTGCCTGGCAACTTCAGAAATGAAATAGTCTGCTCTGTAGCATACTTTTTGGCAAATACACTTAGAGATTTAATTTTGTAACAAAAACAAGAATTCAGTTAGTTCCTGCCTCTGAGCTGTTGAGGTGTCTGCCACAAAGCAGATCACTTTTACCTTTGAAGGTGCCAGCCACTGTTACTGGCAAAACATCAAAACACTAGATAATTAGAACACAGTCTATATAGCCTGGACACCCATCACCATTAAATTATTACTAGCATTGTCACAAATTTCCATTAACATACATCCAGATGGATTCATACTTTCTAAAAATTCCAAATATTAACAAGAGAAAGTAACTGAAAAGACATGCGCTTCTCCCTTCCATTATATCGTAACATTACCTTTTCCCATTTGGTCTAGCAGATTTTCTACAGTCTGCTTCAATTCATTCAACGTTTTCTCTTTTTCCACTCTTTCTTTCTTTATTGCCTATCAAGCAAAGCCATAAAACTTAAAGTGAAAATCTAAACATTTAAAAATTCCACTAAGCAAAATTGAGTCTTTTTTCCACCTCTGCAATTAGTAACTAGTAATTCTAACTTTTCAGTAGAATTAGAACACTAAATAATAAACCAGATGAGGATGCATTTACTGTATATCAATATGCTTTCCACTTAGGTCATATTTTCATAAAATCACCATACATCACAAGCTGAAAATTAATTAAGTTTTCAAACGCTATATCCTCAGAAGTTTACATCTTTTTGAGCATCTTATCACACTCTGAAACTCCACTGTCAGCCAATTATCACTTATTAAATAATCTTTACTTAAATTAAACATTGTGTCTCCAGATTAGCCATTGATTTTTCTGTCTCTCTCTGATGCTACTGTGACATATAGATCAAATCAGAGTGACAGAAAACTTAAATGAGTCTTTGTAAAATAATGTGTCAGAATCCTTGTAAACAAGCTATTCTGGTTCATAGGAAAGAATCCATTAAATGCTCTGGAAGTACCCTCCAAATATATATAATTATTATAGCACTATGCGTATCTCTGACAATATTTCACATAGGAGGTGTCTCTGTGGTGATATTCTTAATTAGGCCTTTTAAAATTAACTTAAAACAATTATTGTCCACATTTCCATTTTTTATGTCTTCTCTCCAGAGTGGGGACCAGGAGGTTATTAGGTGTCTCTATGAGCTGAAATCATGATTTCACTTTATTTTCTGTTTTATTGAGAGAATTTCTGCAGGGTCCATATTTAAGAATAAGATTTTCTCTAAAAACATTCTTCCTTCTCCAAAGTAAAAAGGGAATTTAATACAAGGGAGGAAACCGAAAAGAAGCCAGAAATGCCTATTGAACCTCTAAGAATTACCTGTCGTTAGTAAAAGTGCATTATTTGTAGCCAGTAGAGAATAATTATGTTAGCCAAAAATATATTTATAAAAAGAATTCAATTTAGATGAAACTTTCCTATCAGACTCTACTTCCAGCTATTAGCAAGACAATGTATTCACAGAAAATGCCTTCCCATTTTTCTCTTTACCTTCAGTTTTTCCTTCATGCCTGAAGTCTCTCTCATCTTCTTGTACTCTTTGATCTCTATGGCCTGAATGGCAGCTTCTGATTTTAAAATCCCATTCAACAACTCGGCAATTTCAACATCAAGCCTAGCATAAGAAGCAGAACGATGTTTGGAATCATTTCTCCTTCCATTCAAAACTCAAAGATCTTAAAGCATTTTAATAATATTTTCCCTTCCGCAATCTTCCAGTTAATCCACTAACTAACATTTCCTAGATTTGCCGGGGTACATTTTGTCTTGAAGAAAATAGTTACATTCTCTATATTCTCCACTTTACTGTTCCTCATCCTAAAAGTAGTATCTTCAACTTGCTGACTCCTTCAAATATATATGCCTGAGAGCTCCATAATTTCCAAACATAATACTGGGAGGAAACTGTTAAGTTTGCATGAAGAGACAGACGCGGAGTGCTTCAAGCTCTTTTGTTTATTAGTGACTACAGCTCAGAACGGACCCAACTGGCTTTGACTGCTTCAAGGCTACAGCTCAGAACTGGCTACTTATAGCCGGCAGCCGCAGCTGACAGCCAATCAGAGTGCAGGGTTTTCCCGCACTTTCTAAACCAATCATTTCCAACACTTTACAAGAACAATTCAAACTAAACCAATGATTTCAAACCTGCATACATAACACCCCTCCCCACTAGGTTCAGTCCATACTCAAACCCCAATCTATCTAATGTATTCTTTTAAATAGGTGGGGCTCTTACATGTACGTTGAGACCTACGTGGTTCAGATGTTTTAAGGTTCTCACCTTCTGAGAGAGGAAATGTGTCTGCTGACATTTCCTTACTTGGACTTCTAGTAATGGTAGAACCTGTTTGGTTACTACAACCTGGTCTCTCCTCCCAATCCATCTCCAACCCAATGTCAGCACCCAAATCAGGTAGTGGTGTGCAATCTTCCATTTGTAAAAATGGTTGTTGGCACTGTGACAGGTTGATTCCTGTCGTGTTAGCTCGTTACACATGGGGTTGATTCTTGCTTGCTGATTATCCTCATAATCCTCCCCTTCCCCCCTAGAAGAGGCAGTAGGTATGGGAACCAGGGAGGAGCAATGGCGATGCTCCTGAGGTAGTCTGGATCTTAGCTGATCAATATGCCTGCTCCAGAGGACACCATCCTCCATTTGTACCCTGTAAGACCTGGGGCCCGTGATTTGGGTTATCTCAGCAGGAATCCATAATGGTTCACCCATAAGGTTCTTAGCATAAACAGAATCACCCACAGTGAAAGTGCGAATTTTGCTAGTGGAATCTAGTGGTGCGTTGGGGGCGTAAGTGGGATAAAGGGATCAAGGGGAGACCTGAGTTTCCTACCCATCAACAATTCAGCTGGGGTTAAGTTAGTTGAAGGGTTGGGAGTGATATGCTGGACACTGAGTAGTTTTTCAACTTTCTCAGTGATGTCCCCTGGACCCAATTGCTGAAGTTTTTCCTTGGTAAATCGTACCATACATTCAGCCCAGCCGTTAGCCGAAGGATGCCCAGGGGCTGTCAGGGCATATCTGATACCCTGCTGTGCTAGATATGATTCAAAAAGGTTGGATGTAAATTGAGGACCATTGTCAGAAACAAGCACATCAGGTAACCCATGAGTTACAAAAGCTTTTAAGCTGTTTGATGACAGCTTCAGTTGTGGTGGATGCCATAGGGATAACCTCTAGCCATTTGGAATATGCATCTACTATAATAAGGAAAGTGTGCCCTCTGGTAGGGCCAGCAAAATCAATGTGAATCCTGGACCATGGGCCCCTAGGACATTCCCATTCCTGTGGGGGAGAGGTGGGGCAGGCCTGACTATCTGACAGTTGGGACAAGATGCAACCCAGTTTTCAACCATTTTGTCAATACCTGGCCACCATACATAACTCCTGGCCAATCCCTTCATTCTGACAATTCCCGGATGACCCTCATGTAACATTTCCAAAACCTCTTTTGTAGTTTTGCAGGAATAACCACCCTGTTACCCCACAAAATACATCCTCTTAATACAGATAATTCAGTTTGCCTGGATTTAAAAGGTTGGGCAAGTTGAGGTAGATCTTGAAGTGGCCAACCTTTCTTAATCCAGCCTATAACAGGAGCCAATAAAGTGTCTTTGGCAGTCTCTCTGGCAATTTCAGCAGCATGTACTGGAAGCTTGGCAACAGTTTCTAGAAAAAGGTGTGAGTCTCAGGAACAGGGTCCTCAATGTGTGAAGGAAGTGGGCAGCGACTCAAAGCATCTGCATGCCCAATGTCTTTACCAGGTCTGTGGATCAGTTTGTATGAATAAGCAGCAAGAAATTCAGTCCATCTCAGCATTCTTGGTGACAGGATCGTGGGCGTTGGTTTGTCCCCTGCCACAATGCCTAAAAGAGGTTTGTGATCTGTGACAACAGTAAATGTTCTCCCATATAGATACTCATGGAATTTCTTGACAGCTGCTACAATTGCCAAGGCTTCCTTGTCCAGTTGGCTGTAGTTCCTCTCTGCTTTAGTCAAGGTGCAGAGTAAAATGCAATAGGGGCTTCCCTCCGCTGGGAAGCATGTGGCTCAACACCCCCTACTCCAAAAGGGGAGGCATCACAAGTCAGAACAACAGGCAAGTTCTCAGAGAACTGTATCAGTACAGAATCAGACGTGATTTGTCTCTTGATATTGTTAAATGCAGCTTGTTCCTTCCTGCCCCAGACCCATGTAGATTTCTTGTCTAGCAACCTATGTAGGGGTTCTGCAATAGTTGCCTTCTGAGGTAGAAACATATGATAGAAGTTAATGAGTCCCAAGAATGCTTGTAAATCTGTTTTGCATTTTGGCCTGGGGGCTTCTTTGATTGCCTGAACTTTGGCCTCTGTGGGGTGGATGCCATGTTTATCTATCATGTAACCCAAGAATTCCACTTTATCTGTTCTAAGTGTGCATTTTCTTCTTTGACTTTTAACCCCGCTTTTTGAATCTGATCAAGACTTCTCTGAGTCTCTCTTGTAACTGAGTGTCATTTTCAGCAGAAATTAAAACATCATCAAAATAGGCACCACCCCTGGCAACCCTTGTAACATTCTTTCCATAAGGCTTTGGAAGATGCCAGGTGCCACGCTTACTCCAAATTGCAACCTTTTGCATTTGAAAGCACCTCTATGGGTCACAATGGTTTGGGCTTCTGCAGTGGCATCATCAACTGTTAATGTTGATATGCCTGTGCCAGGTCCAATTTGGCAAAAACTGTGCCCCTCCAAGAGAATGTAATAAATGATGCACTACTGGAACTGGATATGCGCTCTGTTGTAGCACATGGTTCAATGTCCCCTTGTAGTCTCCACAGATTCTTACAGACCCATCAGCCTTGACTGGTGTGACTATGGGTGTCTCCCACCTGGAGTGGTCAGTGGGCTCTAAAACCCTTGGGCTATTAGTTTATCTAATTGTGCATCAATTTTTTCCTTTAATGCAAATGGAACCCTTCTGGGTTTTAAACGGATTGGTTGTACCTTGGGATCTATGTTAAAGGATATAGGGGTCCCCAAGTACTTGCCTAATCCGTCGCTGAAGACCTCTGGAAACTCAGACTTCAAGGCCTCTTCCCATTCAGTGTTGCTCACGTGATTGATGCCAGTCACCTCGATGCCCAGCGGTTGAACCATTCAAGGCCCAGCAGACTTGGGCGGTCCTTGTCCACGATGGTCAGTGGTAGGCTTGGTGTGGCCCTTGAATTTCACGTTGAATTCTCTTGTTCCAACTACTGGAATCTTGTTCCCTTGGTAGTCTTTAAGAGTCAATGCTTGCTTCTTGAAGTGATTCTTTGGATGTTGGAAGTAGTCTGTGAATAGTGTCCCATGACACCATAGAAAGGTATGAGCCTGAGTCCACTTCCATTTGGCAAGGCCTTCCTTCAATAAGTACCTTGACATGCACTTTTCTGCTTTTTAAGGGGAAGAATGACCAATAGTTACTGTTTGATGAGTTTCATTCTTCCCATTTGCTTCTGTACTGCCCCATTTTCTCACTGAGGTTGTTAGGCTTGAATTCTTTGTCTTTGCTTGCAGCAAACTTCCTTCTGTTGGGTGGAGTTCTGGATGATTTGCAGACTCTTGCTAGGTGTCCTCTTTTATCACAACGGAGGCAAATGGTGTCTAAAACTTGCATTCAGTGCGGGATGGCTTCCCCACAACCTCTGCAGTAGAAATCTTGCCTCTTTCTTCCCAGGTCTTTCTTTTTGCTCTCCATTCTGAGTCTGTAAATTCCTTCCTCCACCTCACTACAGTCTGACTCAGAATCTATTTGCTCACAATGAGTTGTTGTGGACTTTTCCACATCAGGATGGCTTGTGGCCTTGTTAATCTTTTTCATGGCTGCTGCTGAGGACTTGGTAGCTTCTGCTGAAGAGGCTTCTTCTATTGCTTCTTTCAGCGTGATCTTAGGTTTCATTAATAATTGGCTCTGCAGCACCTTGTCTTTAAGGCCTAAAACGAAACGATCGCGCATGGCCTCCTCTAAACTGTTGAATTCGCATGCACCCCAATGTCTCTTAAACTTGCCATGAAGTCGTTTATGCTTTCGTTTTCCCCCTGATCGCGACGGTAAAACTCGTGTCTCTTAATGAGGCACGATACTTGTGGCGCGTAATGGGCTCTTAACAGCCTTTCCAGATCAGGCCAAGCCATTACCTTCATGTCTGCTGCTCCCCGAGTGCCTTCGCCATCTTGAAAACTGCCGGACCGCAGTACGTAAGGAAGACCGCCCTCTTCCGCTGCTCGGAAATGGCGGCAAGATCGTTTCCTCCAAATACATTTGGAAACGATCTGCATACGACTCCCAGTCTTCTGTCGTCAGATCGAACGGGGCTGGGGGGGTGTTCAGCGCAGCCATCTCACTTGTCTTCTGTTCCGCGTTGCCTTCTCTTCAGGGGAATCCCACCTTCGTCGCCAGTGTTAAGTTTGCATGAAGAGACAGACGCGGAGTGCTTCAAGCTCTTTTGTTTATTAGTGACTACAGCTCAGAACGGACCCAACTGGCTTTGCTGCGGCTGCTACTTATAGCTGGCAGCCGCAGCTGACAGCCAATCAGAGTGCAGGGTTTTCCCACACTTTCTAAACCAATCATTTCCAACACTTTACAAGAACAATTCAAACTAAACCAATGATTTCAAACCTGCATACATAACAGAAACCATATATTCAAATCATGTTCAGCTAGGCCACAGGTGTCCAACTCGCCACATCACATTGCTGTCATGTGACATTTCACAATGGAGCTGTATAGGCGTGGCCTGCGCATAATGCAGCCAGCCCCCGGGCTGCCACTTTGACACCCCTGAGTTAGACTGATCCAGACACTGGCAGGCCAAGAAAGTGAAAGCGCAGAAACTATTGCAGGTTTCTTTTATTTCCTAAAAACTGGCAGCAAGATGATTCTTACAGCTGTTATTGCACCAGCCCTCATCCCCATGACCAAAGAAGATGGCTGTACTTTGAAATTGGGGAAAAGCAATGAGATAAACAACATCCATTGAAGACTTAAAGCAGCTTGTCCAGTGCTCCCTCCCCACTGTTAATTCTAAAGCAACTGGCTGCTTTCATCTGTAATCAACACATGCATATGGTAAAAATAACCTGAGGTAGATTCTGGGCTAAGTCTTGATTTTCTTAACACCAATTAGTTGAATTAACTCAGTTAACTCACTCCATTAAACCACAAGCCAAGTTAACACACTGGCTTCATGTAACACACTAAACAAAAAGAGGTGTGTCATGAAGGGACCACACCCAATGTGTGAAGGAAAAAATGGATCAGCCTATAAGGGAAAATAATGGATTGCAAGCAAAGAAAATAGTTTTTCTTAATCTATCCAGGCCGGAAACGGGTCTCGTTGCGGGGGGGCTGGGTGAGGGGTCCACGGTGGGCAGGGTGGGACTAACAATCCCTAGGGTGATCGGTTATGGCAGGAGGGGACGAGACAGAGGGCCAAATTATGTTTCAGGAGTACGTCTCCGCTGTTTGCGTGCGGTGATGTGCTCCGACCCTCAGGTCTCTACCCGCTCCCCTGGGGTCTTGGGAGATGTGGTCCCTGAGCTTAAGCTGGTGTATGTAAATGCCAGATCCATCGCTAATAAGTCACCCCTCCTTCGAGAGCTTATCGAGGAGGAGGAGGCGGATCAGGCATGTATTACCGAGACCTGGCTGGGACCGGAGGGTGGTGTCCCTCTGTGTGATCTATGTCCCCCAGGTTTCTGGGTGCTGCACCAGCCTCAAGCTCAGGGAAGGGGTGGAGGGGTAGCCATAGTTATCAGGGAGGCTCTGTTTCCAAGGGAGGCCACTTTCCCGCAGATAGGCGGGTGTGAGTTCCTCCTCCTGATTAGGCCAGGGAGGTCGGTTGGGTCTGTTGCTGACGTACCTGTCCCCCAGATGCGTGGCGATGGCCCTTCCTGGGCTGCTTGATGCTCTCTCGGAGGTGGCGGTGGAGTTCCCCAGGCTTATGGTTCTGGGGGACTTCAACTTGCCTTCTCTGGGGGGGGTGTCGGGATTGGCCCGGGAGTTCATGGCAGCCATGGCAGCCATGGACCTGACCCAGGTGATTCAGGGGCCCACTCATGAGGGGGGAAACACACTCAACCTTGTTTTTGTCTCGGGGCGGTGGTGTAATGATCTGGGGGGCGGGTCACCGATTACCCTACCCCTATCATGGATAGATCACTATCTCCTGCGGCTGGTCTTCCAATCGGCTGCCCCTCGCTGCTGGGATGAGGAGCCACTACGATGGTTCCGCCCCAGACGCCTGATGGACCCTGAGAGGTTTCAGACAGTGCTGGGGTTCTTGCCCACCTCCCTTGACCACAGCCCGGCCAATACCTTGGCGGCCACCTGGCAGCAGGCGGCCTCGGCAGCGCTCGACCAGGTTGTCCCCTTGCCGTAGACCCCAGTTGGCCCCTTGGTTTTCCGAGGAGCTCCGGGGGATGAAGCGGTGGAGAAGATGCCTGGAGAACAGGTGGAGGACTAGCCATTCCGAGTCTGACCGTGTCCAGCTAAGAGCCTATATTAGGACTTACCTGGAAGCGATTAGAGCGGTGAGGTGTGCTTACTTCTCCGCTCTGATCGTCCGCAGATGATCGCCCTGCCGCCCTGTTTAGGGTCACTTGCTCCCTTCTTCACTTGGAGGAGAGGGGGGACCCTCTGCGGGGCAGAGCAGAGGAATTTAGTTTACATCTGGCGGATAAGATCGCTCAGATTCGGGCCGGCTTGGACTCTGACTGGCAGGGTGCAGATGATGGAGCGATGACGAGTCTGGCTGATTCTATCTGGGTTGAGTTTGACCCTGTCTCCCTGGATGAAGTGGACAGGATCATGCGGAGGTTGTCTTCCACCACGTGTTTATTGGACCCATGTCCTTCCTGGTTGGTTTATGCCTCCAGGGAGGTTACACGCAGTTGGCTCCAGGCAGTTGTCAACACCTCTTTGAGTGAGGGTTTCCTTCCAGCCTGGAAAGTCCAGGCAGCGTTGGTGCAGCAACTTCCGTTGTTCCTGGAGGAAACTGATTATCTAGACCTGTATCAATCGGGTTTCAGGGGACTCGGGATGATCACAGGGGTTTTCCTCTGTCCTGGTCCTTTTAGACCTCTCAGCGGCTTTGATACCATCAACCATGGTATCCTTCTGCGGCCGGGGGTTGGGAGTGGGGGCACCGTTCTGGTGGTTCTCCTCCTACCTTTCGGGCGCTTCGCAGTCAGTGTTGACAGGAGAGCAGAGATGGGAGACCCCTCACTTGTGGGGTGCCGCGGAGTCGGTTCTCTCACCTCTCCTGTTTAATATCTACATGAAACCACTGGGTGAGATCATCCAAGGTTTTGGGGTGAGTATCACCAATATGGATGATACCCAGCTTTACATCTCCACCCCAAACCAAATCAGTGATGCTCTCTCGTGATGTCCCGGTGCCTGGAGGCGGTGCAGGTCTGGATGGGGAGTAACAGGCTCGGCTCAACCCGGCCAAGACTGAGTGGCTGTTCTTACCAGCATCTCGGTTTTCAGTGGATGTGCCATCTTTGGTCATGGGGAGAGGTGTTGCCCCGTGGATAGAGGCGAGGAATCTGGGTGTCCTCCTGGATCCACAGCTCAGTTTAGAGGAGCAGGTGGGGCTGTGGCCAGGGGCTTTGCCCAGGTTCGACTGGTTCGCCAGCTCTGCCCTTATCTGAGCGAGATGCCCTTGAGCGGTCACTCATGCACTCGTCACTTCCAGAATCGACTACTGCAATGCTCTCTACATGGGGCTGCCCTTGCGGACCACCGGGGTTGCAGCTGGTGCAGAATGCGGCGCGTGGGCTGTGATGGGGTGTCCCGATACTCCCATGTTACACCCCTCCTCGCACTTGCACTGGTTGCGGTTGCCTCCGGGTTGCCTTCAAGGTGCTAGTAACAGCTTATAAAGCCCTAAATGGCTTGGGTCCAGGGTACTTGCGGGAACGTCTCCTGCCAGCATCACACTCCAATCGCCCCGTGTGCTCCCACAGGAGGGGCCTCCTTGGGATTCCGTCGGTTAGACACTGTTGGCTGGCGGTTCCCAGGGCTAGGGCCTTTTTTGTGGGAGCGCCTGCCCTATGGAATCAGCTCCCTGTGGATCTCCATTTGGCCCCTGATCTCCGCTCCTTCCGAGACCTGAAGACCTGGCTATTTCAGC
Source organism: Naja naja (assembly GCA_009733165.1). Taxonomy (NCBI): domain Eukaryota; kingdom Metazoa; phylum Chordata; class Lepidosauria; order Squamata; family Elapidae; genus Naja; species Naja naja. Next base: position 94,955,657 of record CM019148.1, read on the forward strand.
AGGCGGTCTGGACTGACCTGGGGGTGGGTTATTTTAGTTGTTTTAATTCAATTTTAATTAACTGGTTTTAGACTTGTAGTTGTTTAATTATTTTTTATTGTAATCTGTTCGGTTTTTTAAATGTTCGCCACCCTGTGTCCTTAGGGAGAAGAGCTGACAAGTCTAAAATAATAATAATAATAATAATAATAATAATAATAATAATAATAATAATAATAATATTGTCCTATGTTCAGTGAGAAAAGAATGATGTTCCCAGACCGAGAAGTCATCTTACTTTTTTCTCATTTCAGTATCCAGGCCAGTTTGCCGCCTCCTTGGTAGAGGTGGTGGCGATTGTTCCATTTGGATATCCTGGGCTGTTTTTTGTTTCTTGACCAGGATTGTTTCAGTGAGAACATTCTGAGAAATCTGGGGCATTCCAACTTTTACAACTGCCTCAGTAACCTAAAGGAACAATGGAGACAGGGGTCAATCTTGATCAAATGAAGCTAAAAAAAAATTCCAAAAAAATGTCAAAGAATGACAACTTTGTTTAAATCACGAATGCAATTAACGGAAGCACATTCATATCCAAATGAAGCCCCGACCAAAACAGAAAGAGAAGGTAATATTTGGATGGTACCTGATTAGAGTAATCCTCAAGTTTCTGAACTAAGTTGTCCCATCTCTGTGTGAGTTCTTCAAGATTACTGTCAATTTTTTTTAATGCCTTCTTGTTGTTCAGGAGCTGTGCCAAATCCTGGGCCATCTCATTCAGCTGCTCTAACATCTGGTGCTTCTTTCCCATGTCTTCTTTCAGACTCTGACAGTGAAAACACAACAGCCATGCCATTTTAGAGAAATGTCTTTTGCTCAGATTTCCCACAGGAACAGCTACTTTCTTAGAATGTAAGATGTTTGTAAATTTGTAAATTCTAACAGAATAGGAATTATGGATAGAGAAAGATGAGTTTCCAGAACTTTCATATCCATTTCACCCGAGACTATTTATTTTGAATAGCTAGAAATAGCTAAAAATGCTAGAATAGCCTGTTTTCCAATTGGCTGTACCCAAATTCACAAACAATATGCTGAAAATATGGGAACTGAAGCCCAATACGGATAGTTTTCACTTACCGACTGCAATGGGGAGTGGTGATGTGGTGACTCCATCACTAAGCAATGCAATTGTAAAAAGTGAAACATCATGGAACCATGATGTTTCATGCCCCTGATGGAGACTGACTCAGAGGGAGAGGAGGAACAGCCGACAGGGAGTGGAAGTGTGGCTCCGGAGATTGTGGAGGAGGATGGGGAAGGGCAGAAGTCAGCTGAGCAGTCAGAGGAGGACCCAGGCCCATCCCCTATCCATCCTAGGGCATGCAGGGAAGAGAGGATAAGGGAGAGACGTGGTCTCCTCAGGAGGAGAGGGCCTTGATCCTCTTCATGGGCTGCAAGTGTAACAACTGAATAAGAGTTTGGACCTGCGTACTGGCAAACGCTGGAAACAAATCGTGTAAATATTTCTAGTTTATAGTTCCTCTCTGAGTTTGGCGTCCTTCCCAGTGTGTGTTATCTGTGGACATCCTCCAGCCCTTATCTTGCCTGGTTTGTGTTGCTTTTTTCCTTCTTCGTGTAACTGTGTGGGAGTTTTTTTGTCTTCCGTCAAAGATATTCGGAGCTTGGAAGCAAAGTGAAGGAATAAAAGGGGCTTCACCTGTTTTCTGTGACTGTGTTTGTTTTGTAATTCCACCCTGGGTCATCACATATGATCAAATTTCAATGTTAGTTCTGGTTGTGATAATTAGCCAAATCACCCACAATTGCTAAGCATGATTCACATGATCATGACCTGTCATTTCCTGCTGGTTTCCCCAATGACTTTGCTTGTCGGAAGCCAACTGTGAAAGTTGCAAATGGTGATCATATGACCTAGGACTCTGCAATCATAGTAAATGCACTGTGCTGCCAAGCACCCAAATCACAACCACCTGAAATAGCCTAAGTGTGAAGAGCAGTTGTAAGTCTTTTTTTTCAATACTTTTTTAATTTCAAATGACTGTTGATCAAGGCAGTCAATAAGTAAGGACTATCTATATATCTGGGAAATAGGAAGTTTGGAGAGATGAGGCTGCAATGTTATTTTTGGGTGGTTACAGAGAGTTCCAGGCCACTATTACCATTCAGAGGTTCCACTGCATTGAACCTTGGAAACATTAGTAGAATTGCCCACATAAGAAGAGATCTTGCCATTTAAAACATTATGGGTAATATCACTACAAAGGCATTCCCTGAGTAAAAACCAAAATTGTTTCAGAGTGTGGGAAAGTTCTTGATCATGATCTATGCCTGCAACAGACACAACATGCCTTAATTCTCATTCTCTCTCCCTCCCTCCCTCGCTCCTTTCCTTCCTTCCTTCTCTCGATCTCTGTCTCCCTCCCTCTCTCTCTGTTATATCTGATAAATAAGGTGTAATTGTTTATTTATTAATTTATTAGATTTACAATACAAAGAAAGTAATACTCACTGCCAGCTTTCGAACATTTGCACCCAGCTCTGTTTGATCTTTAAAGTTGCATGTCTGTATTCTGCTTAAAGCCTCTTCTTTTTCCACCAACCAGGCTTTCAACATACACTGAGGAAAAAAGTACACCCACAAATATACTTACTTAATTCCCCTATATTATACACCACCACCATTGCATCATACATAAGCAAGAAGACCCCAGAATCATAACAATAATCAATCTGCCCTTTAAGTTACAATCACACAAAATTATGGGTTGTTTCCATTTTCAACATAATAGGTATCATGCTACATGCAGCAACTATGATTGGGTAGGAATGTCTTACAACTCAATTGCTAGATATTCATGAGATAATAGCAATAGCACTTAAATTATATACTGCTTCAGTGCTTTGCAACCCTCTCTAAGCCCTGGGTCCCCAACTTGTGGCCACTAGGCGACATGAGTGGCTGACCAGTGTGTTCACATGTGCACACTTGCATGCACACCCCACTTACACTAGCGTCACCACAAGTACTGCACTCACAGCCCTGTTTGTGTGCACTCGCAGCCCCATTCGCATGCACACATAAAGGTGCCTGCCCCTTCCACTCAAGCTGCCAACCCAGAAAGGTTGGGGAACTCTGCTCTAAATGTTTACAGAGTCAGCATATTGCCCCCAACAATCTGGGTCCTCATTTTACCAACCTTGGAAAGATGGAAAACTGAGTCAACCTTGAGCCAGTCAGGATCGAACTCCAGGCAGTGAGAATGAGTTATTAGCCTGCAGTACTGCATTCTAACCACTATGTCACCATAGCATTAAATCCAATCCAAACAAAAATTATGAAAAGATATAATTCAGAGAAAGAGGGTGTTGGTACTTACCTGATACGCCCATTCTCCAGGAGCTGTGAAGAGCATTCAGTAGTGGGAGATGCTTCAATCTCTCCTCAGATAGGCTGGGCTTAATTACAAGGACACTCCTCCTCCACCATGGTACTCCTCCCTAGTGTCCCCCAGTTTTGGTGAAGTCGAACTGTTGACACATTTTCGTCCTTCACCTTACCTAAGAGTTGGCCGGAATAGGAACCCCACCACACGGAACTTGGGTGGGGCTGGATGCTCTTCACAGCTCCCGGAGAACGGGCATATCAGGTAAGTACCAACGCCCTTTCTCCCCTGAGCTGTTCAGAGCATCCAGAAGTGGGACATACCAAAGCTTGGCCTGTCCAACGGGAGGGAAACCATCTGGATCTATGTTTCTTCTTGGCCCGTGTGGACTCGTTGTAACACTCTCCTGCCAAATGAGGCCTCTGCAGAGGCAAATACATCAATTTTATAGTGCCTGATGAAAGGTGATGGAGAGGCCCAAGTTGGCCCATGCTGCCAACATTGCTGCGCTTCATGTGGAATGCGCAGTTATGCCTCTAGGAAAAGGAAGTGACCGAGTCTCATACACCTTGCCTATCGTGTCTCTCAACCATCTGCCAATTGTTGATGGTGAAACTTTGTGCCCTTGGGTGGTAGTTTGAAATGAAATGGAAAGAGCTTCCATTTTCCTAAATCCAGCAGTACGGTCTAAGTAAATGCGTAGGGTGCATCTCACGTCAAGCCGATGCCATTGGTATTCGAGTCTATGTGTTGGTCTCGGGCAAAAGTTTGGGACCACTAACTCCTGTGCCCTGTGGAAGGCTGGATTAATTTTTGGCATGAATGTTGGATCAGGACGGAGGACCACTCTGTCATGGTGAATATACATAGGTCTTTTCTTACAGACAATGCAGCTAGTTCAGAGATTTGTCTTACTGATGTAATAGCTATCAAGAAGACTACCTTATATGTCAGAAAATGGTGGCTCAAAGGGTCCCTCAGGGCTGCTTCTTGGAACAGTGATGGATGTAACTGCCATTCCGACTGATCAACTGTGGCCCTGCTCAACCAGTCTGCCTGGATGTTGGACAGACCGGAGATATGCTCTGCCCTGATAGACAGCAAGTTCCTCTCCGCCCAAAGGCACAACTTCTCTGCCTCCCTCATCAGTTGGCCTGAGTGGGTACCCCCCAAACACTGAGTGTTTGTTTATATGAGCCTTCTTTGTAACGTTGTCTGTCAGAATCAGGACGTGTTTGGACCGAATCAGTGGAATGAAACTGCAAAGAGCCAGATGGACAGCTCTGAGTTCCAACAGGTTTATGCTGTATGATTGTTCGAGGGCAGACCAACATCCTTGTACCATGTGGTGTTGGTAGTGCACCTCCCATCCAAACAGGCTGGGTGTCTGTCATGATGATATATCTGTTGGGTTCCTTGAATAGGCAACCCCTGTTGATCACGGGTGTGGTCCACCAGCAAAGAGATCTGAGGACCTTTGGTGGTACTAGGACTCGTGAGTTGGAAGTGTCTCTTCCTGACCTTTGGAAGGGCAACAGGTACCACTGTAGGGTTCTGGAATGCAGTCGGGCCCAGGGAACAATAGAAATAGAGGAGATCAGTTTCCCCAATAGTTTAGATAACCAGATCAAGGATACCCATTTAAAGGTCCTGATCTCCTGAGCTAGTTGTCTGATGTTCTCTTGTCTGTCTGGAGAAAGGAAGACTTTCCTTTCCATGGTATCTGTAATGGCCCCTAGATGAATTAGGCGAGTCACTGGAGTTAAGTGACTCTTAGCCCAGTTTATAGAAAACCCATGGTTTTGAAGAGCCTGAATGGCAAACTGGGCGTCTAGTTCAGCCTGACTAACCAAAGATGACAAGATTAGAATGTCATCTAGGTAGCACTGTAAACGGATGGGTCTACCCCTGAGATGACCAGCCAGAGCTGACAAGACCTTAGTGAAAGTTCTGGGAGCTGATGCTAGCCCAAAAGGAAGAGCAATATATTTGAAATGCATATTATTATAGCAAAATATCAGAAATTTACTGTAGGAAGGCAAGTATGCCTCAGTGAGGTCTATAGAAGTTAAGACGTCACTCTTCCTGATGCCAAGAAGAATAGATTGTAACATGGTCATTTTAAATTTCTGGTACACCAGAGAGCGGTTGAGGCATTTTAGATCTAAAATTGCCCTCCATCCCACCAAACCCTTTGGAACCATGAAAAAGTGTGAGTAAAACCCTGTCCTTGCTGATCCGGAGCCACCGGCTGAATAGCCCAGATCTCCAGCAGATGATGTATAGCCGTTTGCCTAAGAGATCTTTTGGCAGGATCTCTAGAGACAGGTGATTTCATAAAGAAGTTCGGGGCGGGGGGGCGGATTGGAAATCCAGAGCCAACCCAAATCGTACTGTATCTCTGACCCAAGAGTCGAAGGTAGAGGAGTCCCACTGATCGGCGAAGAATTTTAGACGACCGCTGATAGGTATTTCCTGAAGTTCCCTATTTGGGACACCAGAAAGACCTGTTTCCAATCCCACAGAAAGGTCTCTTGCCTTGTCCTCCCCGTGTAATCCTGTCCCCAAAGTCGGACCTTTCAGGTTGATGCCCTTGTCTATATCCTGGGGTCCTTTGGGATCGGTTAGAGTAGGAGCCCTGGTAGAAGGGACGAAAGGAGCTCCTCCGAAAGGCAGGAATTTTTTCTTGTTCCCAGATTCCATTAAGAGCGGATCAAGGACAGAGCCAAACAGTTTATCGCCTGAGATGGGTGCAGAGGCAAGCTTCCACTTGTGTTTAGTGTCAGTCTGCCAATGCCTGAGCCAAAGCAATCTACGAGCAGATACCTGAGAGGCATTAGCTCTGGAAGAAAATTTAACAGCGTTAAACATCGCATCAGCAGAAAATTCTGCTGCAGCTATTAGCCTGGCAATGTCCTGATGTGCTCGAATATTGGAGTCAGGAATGGTGTCCCTGAGATGGCAGAGCCATCTCAAGGAAGATCTAGTAAAGAAGGATGCGGCTGTAGCCACTCTTATGCCCCACCCATCAGCTTGGTGAGCCCTGCGAAGCACTAGTTCAGCCCTCTTTTCTTCTGGTTTGAGTGCCTCTTCGGTTTCACCCGGGATACTAGAGGAAGATGCCAACGTCACTATGGGGTCATCAACCTCAGGGGTGTTAAGAGTATTAGCAAAGTCAGGGGCCAGATTATAAAATTTTCTATCGTATCCCGTGGGAGCAGGGTAAGTAGCTGCGGATGCCCACTGCTTTTGAACTAGGTCTGAAAATATATGAGGTACTGGAATGACATCCGCTTCGGTGACAGATTGAGAGAAGATTAAGTCTTCTGACTCCTCCTGTGAGCTCCCTTGTTATGAAGCTGGGTTCGGTTTGTTAAGTCTGGCAGTATTCTTGGCCTTAAATAATAGCAACTTAAATAATTGGGGATGAAACAGGCCCGTGAATATCGGTTGGTCGGGAATCAAACCTTCATCATCCGACATTCCCCGCTTAAGAGGGTCCACCTCTTAAAGATCCAGGTCAGTCCATGGGCTGATCCTGACTCGACCTGGAGGAACTGGTCATTCTGTTCACCCTCCTCCTGCAGCCCCTGAATGGGAACATCTGGATGTATGAGAAACTCCCTGTGGGGAGGTACCTGTACGTAAGGTTGCTCCATACTGCTTACCGATTGTGAGTCACAATCTGAGACTGCCGATCTTTGTCTGATGGCCTCTGACTGTTGGACTCCTGCTGCGATGCCTTGACAGATTGCCATCTCCATCCAAGCCTTCATCTTGGCAGGGACTTCTTCTGGTAAGATGTCCTCCTGCTGAAGTCCGGCCACTGTAGGGGTGAATGTGGCCTCTGGGGCCCATCGTGTTGCAGATGTTGTGGCCAAGTTCTTGGGATAATGTTGCGAGATGGATCCCCTCCTGGACTGCGAGGACAGATCCAGGGGGAGGGACAGAGGATTTGGGGCTTCAGCTGTTAGCATAGGAGGCAGGACTGGGGTGGTCTTCTCAGTCTCTCGCATACATCTCTGGATGTGTCACTCAATGGCCTGATGCCGTCTTTGGGCATCCTTTGGACATCCTTTTGAGAGGCTTTGGAGGGCCCTTTAGAGTCTTTAGATTTTCCATGAGCCTTGGTTGTGGCTCGTGAGGAAGGGGCCCGGGAACTATGGCCTCTTGCCATTACCTAATGAAGATCTAATCTGTGTTATAGTAATGGGATAGCAGCCAGGGGCAGTTGGCACGCCCAGGGACCTGTTCCACAAATGGACAGGGAATCCTTATACTGAAAATCCCCACTGAAGTTATGTTATGTTATTTTGTTTTATTTTTATTTTTTATTTATTTATTTATTTAGGTTTTTTTAACAATATCAGTATATATTACCACTTCAAATGGAGCCAAATTAGACCAAATGTGAAAATTTAGGGAACACCTAATCAGGCCAAGAGTTTCCTTGTAAGTAAGCACGAGGCCTGCGACAGCTGCTATGCACAGGCGGACTGAGGCCTTGGTGCTCACTGTGAAGCTGCTGGAGAAACCCTGTGAGCATCAGCCAACTAATGAAACCACTGATGAAAGAGTGGGGTTGAAGCTTCTGGTCTTTGAAATAATTCCAGTTAGCAATAATATTGACTTTCTCACAGTTGTGTAAAAGGTGCACTTGCACTGCACGCTATGAAAATGGCGGCTGTAGTTTTGGCGCACAATCCAGCAGCTACGTCCGCTGAGAGCCGAGCCTCTAACAGTAAGGCTTTTCGGCGGCTATACTAATTAAAGCGGGGAAGGGTATCAGTGCTAAAACCTCTACCCTCTGTGATGTTCTGTGGGAAAAGGCTACGGGCCGTTGAATCGGCCGAATACAAGGCAAGCTCGGCTGTTCGGCCTGGGGCTGCTTGAAGATCGCGATGACCAGCTAGCTATAGCGTTCTAAAGCCAACAGTTAGTTTACAGTGGCACGATGGTAAGGCGAGGCGTTTGAGGCGTTTGAGGCAAAAGCCTCCTCAGAGCTTTGAAGGCGCTGACGAGGGATTGGAATGCTCTGACAATGAAACGGAGGTTTCAATAGGTCTCTGATAACAATTAGGGGTTCTAATTTAAGAAGGAAAAGATCAAACCTGAGAATTTTGGAGAGTATTTTTGCTATTCTGGCCAACCAACAGAAAAAGCTGCCTAATCCTGTGAAGGCTGAGCAAAAACTAGGGGACGCTAGGGAGGAGTACCGTGGAGGAGGAGCATCCTTGTAATTAAGCCCAGCTTATCTGAGGAGAGACTGAAGCACCTCCCCCTACTGGATGCTCTGAACAGCTCAAGGGAGAACAAAATGAAATCCCCCCTCAAATATTAAGTCCCTATTTTCTACTCTGTTTATTCCTACTCAACAACAGAAAAATGAGGTCGGTGTTAAACTCTGGTAAATCTTAATTTTCATGGATGAGATTGAGTAAATTGTAATTTTTCTTAGGTCCTTGGGAGATAAGCAGGATAAAAATGTACATGGGAGGAAAAGGAGAACATGAAATTATGAAAACACAGACAAAATGGAGTAATAAGAGGTAAAAGGTAAGATTTATTGTGAATCTTAAGACCAGACCTTTCATCTTCTTCTATATGCAAATGTTTGGTTCCCCCATTCAGTTTTTTTGAACCAAGTTATGACAAGGATCAGTCTTCGTTTCATCCTGGTGCTAGTTGGGTCAGTCTTCCCAAACACTATTTTTTTAAGTTATTAACTGTCATTAACCTTAAAGTTATCTTTAAGTTAATTCAATTATTTCTGTTTGATCCTCACATTATTTATAGCAGGAGAGGCAAGATATCTCATACTGCGGTAGCATTATTCACATCTACTATAAGGTATAATGTCTAGGTACTTCCTGCTTAATTGAGTTCTTCTGAGGTCATCTTTTGGTACATAGACATGATTTATACCCAATATTTAGATATATTCTCTACTATATATACAGCAAGGCTGCTACTTTTTTATTTTGATAGTAAAAAAAAACAAGCAAAACTTTTAGACACTATAAATTATATTCAATCATAGATACCATTACTTGATGCAATTTTCTGAAATAAAAACTACATTTTTATCAGATCAGGCCCAAATATCCCCATGATGATTATAGCAATAGCACTTAAAATTATACATGGCTTCATAGTGCTTTACAGCCCTCTTAAGCGGTTTAAAGAATCAGCATATTGTCCCCAGCAATCTGGATCCTCATTTTACCCACCTCAGAAGGATGGAAGGCTGAGTCAACCTTGAGCCATTGAGAAGCGAACTCCTGGAGTGAGCAGTGAGTTAGCCTACAGTACTATATTCTAAACACTGCACCACCATGGCTCATTATTTTATGCATTTCAGTACTGTTCAGTTCTCGTGTTTGGACTAGAAACAGGGAAATCTAAATTAAACCCATTCTCAGTGATGGAAGTGCACTTAGAGACTTTGGACCAATCACACTTACTACAAGGACTACACAAAATAGTAGTTAAAATGGGAGAAAACTGGAGAAGGTTGTATATGTATAGCTCCTGGAGGAAAGGTAAGATAGAAATCTAATCAATCAATAAATGAATATTAGCCACTAATAATGAAATGGCCACATTTTGAAAAGAAAACGTTTTGAGGGGAAAACACATCATTTATTAAAACATCCTTACATATAAATGTTTTTGAAAACTGGCAGAACTGTTTTACCCCCATTTGTTCTAATGAGTCTTAACAATTCCATTCTTTAAAAAAAATCAAAAATTAACTAGGACCTGAAAACCAATTAAGGTTTTTACAGAACAAAAATAGGTTTCCTATCACCTTGGAGATTTAAAAGTTCATCTTTGACCTAATAGATGCTTTTTGTCTGGTTCAGATGAAAACTACAGTTTAATTTTACACCTGAATAATGGCATCGCTTCAGGAAATAAAAGAAAATAGGATTAAAAATATGAAAGGAAATCAATTCTCTTTTCAGATTTTTGTAACAGAGAGAATCCATATACTACTAAAATTCTTAGGTCTGTAACCTTTAACTGGGCAAATCAATGCATCAAAGGGCATCATCACTGAGCTTTGGTGGCTCAGGCTGTTAATTGCCTGCACTTAAGTTCCAGCTGCCTACAACTGCTGTAGGCTCGAATCCCACCAGGCTCAAGGTTGACTCAACCTTCCATCCTCTCGGGGTAGGTAAAGTGAGGACCCAAGATTGTTGGGGGCAATTAGCTGACCTTGTAAAATGCCGCTTAGTAATAAGCAGGCATATACAATGGAATGAAGGCTATTGCTGAGCACACTGGGTTGTATCCCAAAAAATTGTAAGCCGCCCTGAGTCTTCGGAGAAGGGCGGCATATAAATGTAATTAAATAATAAATAATAAATAAAAACTTTCAATTACGATACCTCAAATAGGCTAACTTATAGAACGCCTGGACTCATTCCAGAGGGAATGAAATTTGGGGACGTTGTGACAGTTTCAATACAGCCAGGCAACTGCTGCTTCAGTGCCACTGCCACATTGTTGCAGACATGTGACCTTCATTTTCAACAATTGGGCAACCATTTGTCTGAAATGGTATAGGATTTCCTGCTTGAACAGGGGGTTGGAATAGAAGACCTCCAAGATCCCTTCCAACTATGTTCTTGTGTTATTCTCTTAACATTCACTTACAGCTTTCTGGCCACTTGCACAGTTATTCACTTCCTCACTTCCCAACAGCAGTCATTTCCCTGCCAGAAGGGAAGGTGCAGGCCACTCAGGGCTCACTCAACGACAGAAGCAGGAATTGGTGGGATTACCATCACTCACCTGTTCTTCCAACAATTCTTGCCACGAGGTATTAATCTCTTGCAATTTGAGCCATTGTTCCTCAGTCCAACGGCAAACTGCAGTCCAGCGTTCACCAAGTCTCTGGAAATAACACCAAAAAAAAGTCTGATATCATACCGTTTCCTCTAAAAGCGGACAGAAAATCAAAATTAATAGAATCACAACTGCTTAGCCTTTTGCATTATTTTTATCCCAAAATGCTTACTTTGGAATGGCCTTTCAATTAAGATCAAATCTAAGAAGTAAAACTGTACCATTTAACAGGACTGCTATGTTTGGAAGATTCTAATAATCAGTCTAAGCTAATCAGACAGAATCTAGATTTATGGACATTTATTTAATCTCAACAGGATTGAAATACAGTAAAATTGAGCTGTGCAACTTTAAAGGGCTTCTGAAGTGTATTCAGCACACACCTGTCAGCATCTCCCTGAACCAACTTGTTTTTTTCTCAGATCACACTACATAAAGAAAAAGATGCAATTTCCTGAAATAATTGCTGACAGCTGCTACTCAACTGTTTCTGAATGTGCCAATCATCTTTTCCCATTCTAATCTGGATATCTTCTCAGTGCTACAGTAATTTTTTTTAATTTTTCTTTTTTTTTGTTCAATGTTGACCAACATCTGGAAACTTCGCAACCACATTTGATACATATCCATCACATCATTCCCTTTCAAAATAAAAAATGTTTAATTTGGCAGGCATTCTAAACACTACCCAGCATATGTGTATGTATGTGTGTGTGTGTGTGTATGTGTGTGTGTGTATTCATTCATGAAGTATTTTTTTAATTTTCACTAGTAAATATTCAGCTTATACTTAAATGAACATCTAAACATCCCGGATAACTAGAATTTTCTTTAAAAAGTCCTGAATAGTTCATGCTTATGTATCAGAATTGACATCTGATAGAAAATTTGTCACAAAATTTGAACTCATTTTTTTTTTCTTAAACAAGTTTTTCTTACTGCTGTGGACTGTTTTTGGTGTTATGAAAATACAAGTTCCATTTAACCAGGCACACATGATTAAATCCATCTCTTATCCATATCTGCATAAGAAATCCTACATTTCTTCAAGAATTATTATTTATTTTATATAGCCACCCATCTCATATGTGACTCTGTGAGGTTTACAATAAAATAGCTAGAAAAACCATAAAATATAAATAAAATAAAATACATGGCCGAGCATCAAATAATAATCATTGACAAAGCCAAGAGATGGGATCTATCACAATGCCAAGGCCCCAAGGTCACAGACAAAACCTCTTTGTAAGGGCCTTATGAAAGGCCAGCAGGGTAAGGGCTCACATTCTCTGGTGGCATACTGTTCCACAGGACAAGCAGTGGACAGAAAAGTCCGTCTTTTGGCTGGGCCCCACCAGCCACCATTCCTTAGCCAACATCACCTCCTGGAGCATGCCCCTCCTGCCACACCATATGGGGTAGGTACAAACAATTGAGACAGTACAATCAACATAATTAATTGACTACATAACCACTACAACATCTATTGTTACTATTAGGTTTTGTGACACTAAGATGACAAGCAAATGTTGATTCAAGGAGATCCAGATTCAAATCTGAACATCCATTGAGTGACTTCAGGGTAGTCACTCTCAAGCCAAGCAGGTTGTATTTGTAACAATAGAAATGAAGATGGCTTTCCATGAAAGCCACTCTGACCTTCTAGAAAAGGTAGTATATAAATCTAACCAATATACACATTAAACATTTTTGAAAGCATTCACCTTCATGACTCCATTCAGAATGACCAGTATGGGATACACAATATAATAAAAATAATAATAATATCCACTCACTTGCAACTGGTCCTCCAAGAGAACTGTAGCACTCTCGCCACTATTTTCATCAACAATGACCACCATATGAGTCAGGGAATTGACTTTAACCTGTTCTGCTTCAATACCTTTTTGGAGCTCCTGAAAGAATGTATTCCAATGTTACAAAGGTCAGATGCAGTGAAAGTTCAGAGAACAGAATGGAGGTCACATTTTCTTAGGGGCAACATTCTAAATCAGGGGTGTCAAACTCAAGGCCCCCCGGCTGGATTCAGCCCATGGGGTGCTTAGATCTGATCTGCAGGGCTGTTCGTGGTGCCTCTGCCAGCGAAAATGAACGCAGCCCTTCCAAGCTCTGTTTTCGCTGGCAGTGGGTTGCAGGAGGCTGTCCCAGCCAAAACCAGCTTGGGAGCCCGTTTTTGCTGGCGGAGTGCTTGGGCCACAACATACGTCCCCGACACAAGTGACACTGACCTGGCCACGCCCACCCTGGCCACGCCCATCCCACCACCCCAAGGTCAAACACAACCCTGATACGGCCCTCAATGAAATCGAGTTTGACACCCCTGTTCTAAATGATCAGAAAATGATATTTCCCTTCAACAGAAGTCTTTCTTCAAGAAAAAGGTATGAATTGTATCATATCACATATGAATTTTATACACACACGTACACACACACAGAAAGGAAGTCAAGAAACAATGTAAGATTCCAAACAAATAATGCTGCTGAATCCCAATAACCACAGCATGATATTATAACATAAGGCAGGGGTCCTCAAACTTGGCAACTTTAAGACTTGTAGACTTCAACTCCCAGAATTCCCCAGCCAGCCAGGAGATTTGGAGGTCCCTGCCATAAGGGAATCCAGGGCTTATTTTAAAATATAACAATTCTCATTTAATTACAACCAAAAAATTAAAGTGTGAGAGGGTTTTCCCCTATTGTTTGTATGATAAAGGGGTAAAAATACTTTATGTTCATCCATCTGTTGCTGAAAGGTCTCCAAGTCTTCAACTAAGTACTGAGATTCCATCTTTCGAATGCGTTCCTCTGTAACAGTCAACCAGTCAGACAACTGCTGCAATTGATTTTTCTGTAGCTCCATCAGCGCATCATGGAGGCTGCCCAAGTAATAAAAAAAAACCAGGAGTAATTCATCCAAAGAGCCCTGAGTTCACAGGTTCTGCCTAAGTGTAATCATAATGTAAACAGGCAACTTGGTAATCCTAGCTTTCTGTGGAATAAATTACTCAGAATGCTGATCAAGCCTTTTGTCTAACTATGTTGTACCACAAACACAATCAATGAGACTAAGATCTCAATAAATCCAAATCCTTGCAAAGTAGGATGGTACAAATATATAATTAACAAAAAATATGATTAACATATTATATATCTATGGATGAAAGCAAATTCTATATAGCTTGGGACAGAATCTTATTCTACAAGGTTGTTGAGGGATCCCTGCTGCAGCGGGAAAGAAGAAACTCCTATTTTTCAACTATAATGTTCACTTGCCCAATTTCAAAAGCTATTTTATGGTAAATAAATAAAATTACCAACTAATCAACCAATTCTGTAAATAACTACTTAAAATTAGGATTTATTAAATTGTGTTGAATTGTAATCTATCCTCTGACATTAGGAACTATCTTAATAAAAAAGTTCCTTTCAAAAAATATCTTAGGATAGTTTTAAATTTTCAGTCAGAAGTGGAAATGAATTGTCTTCCAGACAAAATGATCTAATAGTAATCTATAAAACTTCGCTTTTTTATGCTTCCTCCATCCCCACATCATGATGTTGTGGCTTAGTTTAGCTCACATGCTTTTTGCTTTGTTCTCTCCTCTATAGCATGATCATGGGGCTTGGATCATATGCTTAAACCATCTTATGTGTTACACAGTACTGCTTTTTGTTACCTCAAATCCTTATCTGACATACAGCTTGAGACATATTCGCTAATTTGTGGAAAATGTTAAATCTAGACCAGAAATTCAATCATGGGGGGGAGGGTTGTACACTACAGACCTGTGCTATCAACATACAATTATTACTAAATAATGTTTTAGCCAAATTGCCTTGGACATCAAACTTCAGCTTAACAGATTCATGTTTCAGGTTTACTGAGAGATTTAGTCAACAGGGCAATTCAAAGGAATGATTGACTGATATGATAGACCTTTGTTTATTTTCAAGAGCAACTGGTTCTACTTTTAATGTTAGTAAGATATTCAATTTAGAAACCAAAGTAAGTTTTTAAGTATACACCAATATACTGTATGTATATATGTATGTATATATGTATGCATGCATGCACGTGTGCATGTGGAGATAGACAGACAGACAATTTGAAACATCCCATTTTTAAACAGATCCAACTCAATATTCATTTTCTTTTTTGCAAAGATGATTTAGATGACTCTTCAAAAATATCAACATTAAAAAAATGTTTAGCCTTAAACACTGAGAAAGGAGCTTAACATATTACATCACATCTGGAAAACTAAACCATGTGCATAAAACATGTGTAAATCATGCCACTCACTAGGATTGGCGATCCATACTGTCCACTCTGAGAATCTCCCATCTAGAATTCAACAGGTTCATTTGTTCCTGGATTTCATTTTCTTCCTCTACTGAAATATTGCCCTGGGCTATCAGTTGACTACCAGCCTGAAGCACACTGCCCACGCTGCTCTGATGTGCTGTCAGCTCCATCATAAATGCCTATAAAAAGTTCAGACTAATGTGACCTAAAGCAAACATTGTTTCAACTATTGCATTAACTGCCAGATATTTGCAAGCATAAATATAATTTGCAGCATTATACAACAAGTAGCAATTCTCAAAAGAGCCATAGCCCACAGTAACTTAGTATCCAGGCAGAGAATGATCTCATTCAGATTGTTAGTATGTTATAGACAGAAGTAACTTTAACCATTTGGCTCCATGATGGTCCTAATTTCAATTAGCTCCCTTTCATTTCGGAAGTGAGGACAACTCTGATTCAGGCTAAGACCGTGATGAATAAGTAAGTAAGTAAGTAAGTAAGTAAGTAAATAAATAAATAAATAAATAAATAAATAATCATTCCTTAATCAGGTGATGCTTGATAAAAAGCAAGCAAGTAGAGTACTTGGTCTGACACACTCTTTATGTCCAGGTGATATTAAAAGGTAAAAAAAGTAAAAGCAGACTCATTAGATGAAGCAACTCTAGGTACCTTCTTCAATCCTTCATTGTTAGGAAACTACAGTCAACTCTGAGCAGAGAGGATTGGATGCAATTTAAGATGAGCAACTACACAGAAGAAAATGTAACCCATAAGATACCCAAGTTTCTTTGTAGCATTTTCTGGATGGGTGAAGGGAAAAGTCTAGATTTCTGAAGCCTTAATTAGAATCTAATTCATTATCCATGGATTTGAAAGACCATCAAGTGGAAACTATATTAGCCAGTCTCTTATAATAAGCATTCTTCAGAGATCAGCCATTTTTAAGAATTAATGAATGAGAGCTGAAGTTTCCAAATAAATAAATTGAAGACTTAAAAAAGATTGTCACTTCATAGTAACAACTGTACAGTAGTATATATTATACCAAGGCTAAAAATAAACACTCAGCTTTAAATAAATACACCACAATAATGTGTCCATTAATGATCACTGCTTTTTTTGATTAAAATACTGCAACACAAGTAAGCATCTCAGTTTCTTGTGAATATTAAGGCAGTGAATAGATTTACAGGTGTATACACAATAGTTCCCTATTTCAAAGTTTTTTATCTTAAAACTACAACAGCAAAATATACAAATACAAATCAAGATAAAAGTCAGTTATATTATACTTTAAAGCAGTGGTCCTCAAACTTGGCAACTTTAAGACTTGTGGCATAGCTGGCTGGAGAATTCTGGGAGTTGAAGTCCACAAGTCTTAAAGTTGCCAAGTCTGAAGACCTCTGATTTAAAGTATCGACTAAAACTGCATGAATTTTATCATGAATAAAGGTACAGTTCTGAAGGAAACTTCTTTTTTCATAATAATAATAGCAACAACAGTAACACAGAGCTTATTCCAATCAGTTCCATCTCCTACATGAATGAAAAGCAGGATTTGGGGCATGTTAAAGATAATATATGCTCAGCTTCTCTCATTTATTCCAGCAGCCCTCAACCTTTTAGGCACCAAGGACCAGTTCTGTGGAGAAAGTTTTTTCCACAGACTGGAGGGAGCATGGTTTTGCATGCTACCTGCATCCCACGGATGGGGTTTAGCTTGTTTACACAGCCCAGTTTCTGGCATGCCGCAGCCTGACACCAGTCCACCGACCAGAAGTTGGGGACCCCTGATCTATTCTACTGTAGTAAAATCCACTGAAGCTTATGTGGTAACCAATTTCTTAATATTTAAGTGGTCAGGACTTTTGTTTTTTGCCATCTCTATACTTGTATACCCTTGTAAACATTACAAAATAAAATATTACGAGGACTTAATTGATTATTTAATTTAAAAAATCCACATATAGTTGCCCATCATCCCCAGCCACTTACTTCATGTGTAGTAAATTGTTCCTTGACTTCCTCAACATCATCAGATATGACTTCCTGCTCTTGGAGGGCATCTTCTGCAGAGAGCAGCCAAGTGAGAACTTCCTCCAGAGCTATCTGGTAGCTGTCCAAATCTATATCCACTTCAGTCAAGGTGCTGGATGCTTCTGCTTTTAAAACTGCACAGTTACCTTCAGAAGTTGCATACTGCAAGTAGAAAAATCAAACTGAAGGCCTCTTTTCACAAAATTATTTTCCAACACAGTTGTTCCTCCATATAGGAACACCTTACTGTAACAGTATATAAATACAAAAATAGTTTGATGGTAGATTAAAGCTATTATGCTATTTGTATCTTCTTGGGGGGAAAGCATGTTTTTGTAATAGGATACTCTTAAGGGACCATGATATAAGCAGTAACCACATATAAAGCAGCCTGTTTAGTGAGTGAGGGGGGAGAATCTTAGAAGTTATAATAAACTAGAAATCAAATAGATTGGTGGTATTGTTATGACCATTAATGGAGATTCTCAGTCATCCAGGTCATGGTTATTCCAAAGGTGCTTTTTTCTAGAGGTAACTGTTTTCTTTGTTTTTCCTTGAAGACGTTTCATTTCTTATCCAAGAAGCTTCTTTAGTTCAGAACTGAAATTCAAGAAGCATTTTCAAGGAAAAACAAAGAAAATTCAGTTGCTCTTGAAAAAAGCACGTTGGGGAACATATTAACATGCTTGTTGTCCTTTGCTGACAGTATACATATCTGCCCTCACAAATCCATGGAGAAATCCTTTATTTTAAATAAAACACTGTCTGTATAAATTTCAAAGCAAATGTTAACTTGGTGTACTAAAACTGCTGGTGAGAAAAACTATTTAAGAGTCACTCTTAAGAGCAATGTTCTGTGTAGCTCACACTGAAAATTGATATCACAGCTCAATATATTTTATAAGTACTTCTAAGATGTAGAGACTTCATCTGTAAAAAAATATCCTATCTATTTCAAGTATGAATGTCTATCATAAGTCAAGTTTCCGGATGCCCAAGCATGGTATATAACCGCAAACCTGTTATCAGCTAGGATCTCTGACAGGTGCCTGGCAAAAATCCATTGAGATATTTCAAACACTTTAAATAGTACACACACTGAATGTTTTTCAACCAGTCTAACAAGAAGCAAGATGTTAGCATGTGACAATAGAAACTTTGTTTATAATTTGTTGGTCATTAGGAAAACAAGTAAACGATAAATATACTTCCAAGAATATCATTAATTTGTGTTTGTTATTTACAAAATACCCAGCATTATTATAGTGCTGTGACTAAATAGGTCTGGTTTGCCCATTTGCAATCTCAAAATTATTGCTTTAAAAATAATGGAGTTGTTTAGACCCCCCAAAGCTCTTTGAACTACACTATAAATCTGAATTGTTTCATCCTCTGTTTACTCCTTAATAATTATGAAGTCAAACAGCTGTGAGCTTTTCATTCTCCCTTGCCTTTCCAAATTTTTAAAAGTATATGTTTAAGTCACAGTCAAGAATCTGATTAGCTCCTTTTAAACTGAACTGGAACATCAAATGCAAAAATGTCCAAGCTAACTGGCTTAATTTCTAACTTTGGCAACTTCTCAAAACAAAGTAGAAAAAAACAATTCAGTACTTTTGTGTGCATCAAAAATTTACTGAGTGTACAATTATATAATTTCCAACGCACTTATTTTTTAAGAAAATATATGGCTGCACTGTACTTTAAATACCACAGCAAAATGCCTGGAAAGAATCTTTATCATTCAAAGTTTCTTATTTGCAATAAAAAGATATGGTGGACTCTCCTTATTATGTATTATAATCTGATAATTTCATTACAATATACAAGTAAATAAACATTGTTAACAGCTTTTTACAAAGGAGAGAAGGTTCAAGCAGTTGACCATTTAGCATGCACTAAGCTGGGTTTCTCTGTCTGAAAAACTTTTAAGATGTGGAGTCTTAAACTACAGCCTGAGGACTTCTAGAAATTGAAGTCCAAACATCTTAAAAATTACAGTGAGAAATACTGCACTAAGTCAATCCAAAAATGTAACACCTTTTATTTCGCTATTTGTAATAGGAAATAGTCATAAAATTACTTCACAAAAAGTTTGGTGTCATCTAATTTTAGCTATGCAATGGCAAAGTGGATTTTGGAAATTGCAAAACATGTTTGAAGGCTTACTGGAGTGTCCTTAGGTAGCCCATGCCTATTATATACAGGGAAAAGCTAGCAAAATTTCAATACATTCAACTGTAGAAGATCATGGTGATGGAAAGTTAAATGCATTTTTTTTTCTTAAAAAGGGAGAAAAGAAGTCAGTGAAAAGAATGGCACAAATCGCTGCCACAAAGAGAAGATTACAAGTAGCCACATTTCAGATACAGAAAAGTGGTCTGAGAGAATTAAGATGACCCATTTACTGTGACAACTAAAAGAAAGTCACAATGATCAAGACTGGAAATAAGAGGATGCACTAATGCTGAAGAAATCAAAATTTTAGGGTGGAATAAAAATATGCTATACAAATATGAGAGAAAAAAGGTAAAGAGCAACTTCATTGCAGTAGGACAAAGTGGTGTTGAAAAAGCTGAGCAGAGTGAAGAAGAAAAACATTTTGGAGAAATGTGATGAGGTAGAGGAGAATAACAAACATTAACAAAAGAGGGAAGGAAAAAATTAAGTACATACAGGAAGGCATTGATTTGCTATCTCTGGAAAACAAAAGATGAGGGCTTAATACTAAACCTGTAAAAGCTTTATACCAAGTACTTTCCAAACATGATTGTTTGTTCTGCTCTCAATACTGACTGCACACCATGTACTGTGACTGCTCCTATCTATCCACAAACAAGAAATAACACAAAAACTGGGTGGGTGGGGATTGCAAAAACATGTAACACTGGGGTGGAACCACTTAGCATGTTCTTGTTCCCATATTGAGATAAATACTTTGTATACTTTGGGAGAGTTGCAGACCAAAATATCTGTAAGACACCAAGGTGGGAAACATCTGAAGTGGATTAATGTAAACAGCAACACTGTTATTCATGGAGAGACTGCAGCTAAGTCATCTTGCTTGGCATATTGGATGGCTAGCAAATATGTAAAACAATATTTAAGGATGGTATCACAGAGGAAACCATAGAAAGCAGCACCAAAATACTAAGAACTGAGAAATTATTAATCAAATATATTGAACATATCAAACATATACAATAAACACCCAAACAAGAAAATGAATACTTGTAGATCTACTGCAAAAATATCACTGAGAAAAAAAAATTGGAGACGCTCTATAAAACAAAAATTCCAAAAAGAAGATCAGAATCTGTTTATGAGATCTAAGAAGCAGAAAAGACAAACATGGAATATGCTTGAAAGCATTAACATGAAAAAGAAAGCGATTAGGGCTACGTAGCATTTAAGATTCAAAACAAGAAGGTGCTTCGACACTCAAAGGGGCAGCATGCTCTCAAACTCCTTAAAGTAACTCTCCCCCCCTTCTCATTGCTCCACTGTCTTGAGAAAAGATGGATTTGAGCAACTGGCGACAGATGTTTTGTGTACATTCTCCCTGCTCCAAAGCACTTTTGTGGCTTAGAATCCAAAGCTCTGCTCAGCTCTAGAAGACATAAAGAGGTAGAATGGGTAAAGATAAAGGAGAAAAGATAAATATGTGTAGATGACAAAGAGAAAGAAGAGGACTAGAAATCAGAGAGTATGAATGTGCAGTAGAAGGGAGAACTGAGAGAGTAAGCAATTTTCAAAAAGAGAAGCGGTTACCAAGAGGAAGAGAAAATATATTCTCATTGGAAGAAAGGAAAGATAAACACCAATCTGAAAAGGTAACAAGAGAAAAACTGCACATGACATTATAGTAAGTTAATGATAAACAAAGACAAGAAGGAAACAATGTGTCCCTTCAGTACTGCATGCTACTTCTGCTGACTGCCAGCTTCCAGCTGTTCGACTGCGACCAGCTCAGCCATCCATCCTTCTGAGGTAAAATGAGGACTCAGATTGTTGGGGGCAATATGCTGACTCTATAAGCCCCTTAGAGAGGACTGTAAGGCACTGTGAAGCGGTATATAAGTCTAAGTGCTATTGCTATTTCAGAATCTTATTGAGTCCAAGGATGTAATTATATGGGAGTTTTCTCAACCTTGGCAAATTTAAGATGAGTGGACTTCAACTCCTAGATTCATAGGTATTCTGGGAATTGACATCCACATTTCTTATAGCTGCCATTGTTGTGAGGGAATGCTAATTTACATATGATTACATACACATACATATTTACTGCATTTAATACGTTCTGTATATTTTTATCCACTCTTATATTTTTCAATGTTCAGTCGTGATTGTAAAGTACTGGTAAGCTGTCCTGGAAAATTTTGCTTTAAGGCATGTATTTTTAAAACTAAATACAATACTGTGAAAGAAAAATTAGTGTCATCAATATGCACCACCTGTATATCTTCTTCACATTCCTTTTTATATTTTCTTGGAAGAGTCTCTACTTCTCGAATATCTTCCAAAGTAACTTGCTGAGGAAGGACCTCAAATAAAGATGTCAAATACATAATAATGGATTTCTTATCAGGAAGCTGTACAGCAACATCTGAAAACAGAGCATATAAAAGGGATACTTATTTGATGGCTATGCAAGGTTTCCAGGCTAAAGTTATGACAGATCCATAAAACTACACTCATTATCTTCAAGTCCATATCCTCAAAATAGCTATCCCCGCAAAACATAATAATTCAGCAGAACAAATACAAAACCTGAACCGCTAAACTGACAACCATCACTTCTCCATTATCATGTTTTTACCATCATAATTATGGTAGCAGATGGATTTAAATCAATTTTTTAAAAGCACAACATGAGTGACTGCAGTATATGCCAACTATCTATTAATGTTTAAAAACCTACAACAAGGGCAGACAAACCTATTTTATGCTTGGACTTGGGCCCAATTTCATTTATTTTGAAACTTTTTTGACCACTGGGGAGCCAAGATAATTTGACTAGCAATGTGGCATATCACTATAATTTCCAATCTACTTTTCTCTAGTGATTGGTGTTTTAAGAGAGATTAAGGGATAAAAGGTAAATGTGACTATTTTGCTTCATTTTGTGGGAGGAAATGCTACTTTGTTCATTTATATTTTATAAATACAGAGAACTAATCAATATGAGTACCATTCAAAAATCATTAAAACAGAAAAAGAATCAGTAACTTTTCTCCTTAAATTCAGCTGTATATTCTTGTGAATGTTCTTAAAATCACCCAATTGTGCTGCAAAACTGCATAACGCCACAGGTAAAGGGTCCCTAATTTCTTATCTAGAGCAACACTGCCCCCTTTCATCTTTAATATTCTCTACCTCTAACAGAAAGAAATTATATAGCAGTTATATAGTATTATAATATTTTATACCTTCAGGGTCTAGCAATTTTTCTATTCCCAAGTAATTTTTAGCTATGTTGAAGGCATGTTCTAATCTTTCGTGTGGAGCCATTTTGGTGACTTTATCCCAGCTGAAGAGCTCAGGTCTAAAAAAAATTAGAAGAAAAATAAATGATTTTTTTAAAAAAACAAAGCATACATTCATTCATACTATAGAATGAAAACTTGTATGCATTACGTATAGCAATAAATCCAAGTAAATAGCTTATGAACACATGAAATTCCACACAATTGCTGATATTTTGTAGAAAGAGAAACAATGGGAAATTACATAACCATCCTCCTTCCAGCAGAGTGGATTTTCCTAGATGCATTATTTGTTTTTCTTTCTTCACTCTTAATATAAAAACACAAAATTAAGAGATTTGGGGGAGCCAATAATATGAGGCTCTGTAATATTGAACATTGTCTATGTTGTTTTCATAAATACTAAAATGATGGCACTGAACAGCTAAACATGGGGTTGAAGCACATGTTACATACATAATATGTAATATGTAATATGTACTGTTCCTGTTCCCATGTACTTCCTCTGTTTCAAGGAAAAGCAGAGTCAGCTGCATGCTGCATATGAAACAGAATATGTTTCAATAATTTCAGAGTTGTTCAACTGGTTTCAATGATGCCTAGTCCAGATTATATTTATAAGGAATGAGGCCTATGAATCCATATACCCTCAAAACGAATACATTTCTTTATGCAAATAGATGGTGTAAGGCTTCAATTAGCACATGTTACATTATCAGATTTTCGAGGAAAAAATGTTTATTATATCTTTCCATGTGAAACTAGAAAGACAGGTATTTGTACTTCATGTTTTCCATGTTTGTTCTTTACAAAAACATAACATAAAATTATGTTTATTGCCTTCTCACACAAATTAGAAACCACTCCATTAAAACATGCTCTACTTTCTTTCTATCTAACCTGTGCCAAATGGCTTTAAAACAATTCCAAGGATTATTTATTGAAAACTCGGGTTTTCTACACTGGTAACTTTCCTTCTATCATCCCCAGAAACTGTTTTGTTAAAATTGTCCAATTTGAAGCAAAATACCTTTCCCCCCCACTGAAGTATGAAAATATTACAGATGCTGGCAAGCAGCTACCTACCTATGCTTGTGGATCAATGCATTGAAGGCAAGCCCATTTGTCCAGCTGGTGGTGAAATTCAAAACATTCACTTCATTATATGATTTTGTGGACTGCCGCACCCAGCTCAACAGGATCTTTTCACTATTGGTTTGCTGTAATTCTGACATTATATCTTTCATTACATCTTTAACCTAAAAAGAAGTGCCCAAGGTCAATAAAAAAGAATTAGAACAGAGGTCTTCAAACTTGGCAACTTTAAGACTTGTGGATTTCAACTCCCAGGGAGTTGAAGTCCACAAGTCTTAAAAGTTGTCAACTTTGGGGACCCCTGAATTAGAAGGACTCAAAAAACATAGTCTCAATCTTAGCATTCAAATAACACTGCAAAATGTTAAATATTAGAAATAGATATTGAATTATGCCAAACCACAGCAAATGAATATTCAAAACATTATTATCTAATTACTCCATATATTAATTCTTCTGTTTTAGACTTTAATCTTTGTATCCCCTAATGAGGTTTGTACATTAAGAAAACTGTAGTACCTGCAGTAAAATCCTACTCTGGTTCCCAAGCTTAGATGTCTTCCAGTAACAAATTATTTAGCCATGGAATCACATTGAATAACTTTCTTGGATATTTCTACAAGGAAGGCCTAGAACACAATCTGATAGTTTCTTATAATTAAAATATAGATGAATTTTTAAATTTCATTAAAAATGAAATGTTTGGAATGCCATCAACTGAAAAAGCAGTAGAATTTGGATGCAGACAAATTGTTTCATACACAAACAAATCAAGCTTGAAGCATCCCATTCTGAGTTCACAACAAGTTGTTTTGACCTCACTACAAGTGTTCAGAGACGTTCCATTCATACCATAAATATTTTAAGCACAGTATACTTCTAAAACAACATAAAAATGCTTCCAATAAAATCAGCTTATTGAATTGAAAACAGCATGTTTCAAATTTAAAACATTTTCTACCCCTAGTATAAACTAATCTTGAACAGATAAGGTATGACAAATAGCTCAAGTTCCTTCTTTCACAGTTAATTAATGTACTGACTTACAAACCAAAATTAGAAATGCAACATGGGATTTAACAAATCAAAATTTTGTTCAATAAACCTAAATTTTAGATAGAGATTGGGTGTTGGTGCTTACCTGATACGCCCTTTCTCAGGGAGCTGCGACAAGCATCCAGGAAGTGGGAGGTGCTCAGTCTCTCCATTCCGATAGGCTGAGCTTTACTGAAGGACGTTCTGACTCCTCCTCTCCTCCCGTACGTCCCCCAGTTTAGTGAAGACGAAGGCTCGACCCAAACGAGCCGACAGGGAGACCCCAAGCAAGCTCAAGGTCAATGAGGACACAAGGTCGGAACAGGAAGAACCCACCCCAGATGGAAAGGAAGAAAGGGAGGGGCTGGATGCTCATTGCAGCTCCCCAAGAAAGGGCGTATCAGATAAACACCAACGTCCATTCTCCAGCGAGCTGCTCCAAGCATCCAGGAAGTGGGACATACCAAAGCTGGGCCTGTCCTATGGGAGGGACTCTGTCTGGGCCGAAGATGCCCCCCGAGCCGAGTGGACCCTTTGTAACACTCGTCTGCCAAAGGAGGCGTCCGCCGAAGCAAAGACGTCAACCTTGTAATGCCGGATAAACAGCGATGGCGAGGCCCATGTCGCTGCTCTGCAGATCTCAGAGATATGAGCCTGTGTGGCCCAGGCAGCGGACGTAGCTGCACTTCGAGTAGAGTGGGCAGTAATACTGGAAGGCACCGGTAGGGACTGTGAAAGGTATGCTTTCGCAATAGTGGCCCGCAACCAGCAGCCAATTGTACAAGAAGACACTTTGCACCCTTGTGAGGTGGAACTAAAGGAAACAAATAGAGCCTCAGACTTCCGAAACGGAGCTGTTCTCTTGAGGTAGACACGCAGAGCCCTGTGGATGTCCAGTCGATGCCACTGGTGTTCCAGGTCGTGAGAAGGCCATGAACAGAAGTTCAGAAGAACCAGTTCCTGCGCTCTGTGGAAGGCCAAATTCACCTTCGGCATGAAGGTCGGATCAGGACGCAACACCACTGTGTCAGCGTGGAAAACGCAGAGATCGCCATGACACAACAAGGCGGCAACCTCAGAGATGTGCCGAGCCGAAGTAATCGCAACCAGAAAAACAACTTTGTATGTCAGGAATTGGAGGCTGATGGACCTCAGGGGCTCAAAGGGATCCTTCGTGAGAGATGCGAGAACCAAGGGAAGGTCCCATGTTGGAAAATGGTGAACCACAGGTGGGCACAAATTGGTCACACCCCGAAGAAAAGCCCTTATCCGAGGGTGGTGCAAAATGGAAGGAAGACCAGGCCAATGCACCACTGATGCAATGGCTGCCACCTGACGCTTTAGAGTGTTTGGCAAGAGGCCCTTGTCTAAGCCTGCCTGAAGGAAATCCAGTACCTGAGCCAGTGATGGAAGAAACGGATCCGCCTCGTGGGAGAGACACCACGTAGAGAAGGACTTCCACGAGGCCTCGTATATCCTGTTCATAGAAGAGTGGCGAGCCGCCTGGATGGTGGTGATGACCTTTGAGGAGAGGTTCTCCGCCCTTAAATGTTGCCGTTCAGCCTCCAAACGGCTAGTTGAAGCCACTGGGGTCCGGGTGCTGGAGCGGACCTTGGGTGAGATGCACTTTGTGACCTGGGATCCTCCAGGGGTCTTCCGTGGAGAGGCTGCGGAGGTCCGCAAACCACGGCCTCCTCGGCCAGAAGGGAGTGACTAGGATCAGGGAGGCCTTCTCCGCCAAGAGCTTTTGAATCACTCTGGGGATCAGTGGAATGGGAGGGAATGCATACAGCAGACCACGGGGCCAAGGGCAGCAAAGAGCATTGACGTCCTCTGTGCCTGGGGCAGGGTATCTGGACACAAACCTGGGAAGATGAGTATTGAGGGGAGAGGCAAACAGGTCCACGCATGGGCAGCTGAATTTGAGCATCAGCTCGTGAAACAAGTCGGGGTGAAGGTGCCACTCGGAAGGATCCACTGTTGCTCTGCTGAGCCAATCCGCTTGAGTGTTGTCCACACCCAAGATATGTTCTGCCTTTATGGAGCCTAGATGGCGTTCTGCCCAAAGACATAGCCGCTCTGCCTCCTTCATCAGGAGAACAGAGTGGGTACCCCCTTGCCTGCTCACATGTGCTTTCGCCGTGACATTGTCTGTGAGGACGAGGACGTGATTCCGATGAATGTGAGGAAGGAAATTGCAGAGGGCAAGATGGATCGCTCTGAGTCGCTCTGAGCTCCAGCCAGTTTATACTGTTCCGCTGTTCGTCCTTTGACCAGTGACCTTGGCATGACCAAGACTGAAGATGTGCGCCCCATCCGAACAAGCTGGCGTCTGTGGTAATTATGAGTCTTTCTGGCTCCCAAAGAAGAGATCCTTTGTTGATGGACAGATTTGTCCACCAAAGTAGGGAGAGTCTTACTTTTGTAGGCACCCGGACCCTTGCTGCAGAGTTGCTGCAACCTGACCTTTGATACAGCAGGAGAAACCACTGGAGCGCCCTAACGTGGAAGTGAGCCCAGGGAACAATGGAAATGGAAGAAATCAATTTACCTAACAATGTTGACAAGTCAGCTAGTGGAACCTGCCGCGAAGATCTAATACGTTGGGCCAAGTTCCTTATGCTTTCTAAGTGATCTGGAGAGAGGAAAACTTTTTCCTCGATAGTATCAATTATTGCCCCCAGATGGGTCAACCGGGAGAGATTACTCTTCTTCCAATTAATGGAAAACCCGTGTTGCTGTAAAGCTTGCAACGTGAGCTTGGTGTCCATGTGAGCTTGTCCAGCTGAATGGGATAAAATTAGGATATCGTCCAGGTAACACTGGAGCCTAACCAGAATTCCCCTAAGGTGAGCCGCCAGGGCCGCCAGAACCTTCATAAACATCCTTGGGGCCAAGAAAAGGCCGAAGGGAAGGGCAACATACTCATAATGGTGATTATTATAACAAAATCTAAGAAATTTTGAGTGGGCAGGCCGAATCGGTATGTGCAGATACGCCTCTGTCAGATACATGGAAAATAAGAAATCACCTCGTCTGACACTAAGGAGTATAGACTGGAGGGTGCTCATCTTAAATTTATGATAGACCAGCGATCGGTTAAGCCATTTGAGGTCCAAGATCACCCTCCAGCCCCCTGAGGCTTCAGGGACAATAAAGAGCAAAGAACAGAAACCCTGTCCCTGCTGGTCTTTGGGAACCGATTGAATGGCCCTGATGTGTAGCAAGTGGTTAATTGCGGACTCCATCAGGGCCCTTTTTTCCGGGACCTTAGAAATCGGGCATTGCATAAAGAAACTTGGGGGGGCAGAAAGGAATTCTAATGCTAATCCAAAACGAATGGTGTCACGCACCCAGGCATCAGAAGTGGACAACTCCCAGCGGTCAGCAAAGAAGCGAAGGCATCCACCTATAGGAGCTAGATCCCTTTGGTTAATGAGATCTACGAGATCCTCGACTCGGAGGTCCCCTGAAACCTCTCTTGCCCTGACCCCCCTGTCGACCCCTGTCTGAAAAATCCGACCTGTCTGACTGTTAGTTGCCCCTGTAACCCGATCCCCTGAGGGTCCTGGAGGAGAAAGAACTCTGGAAGTAGGGACAGGAGGGGCCCCTGCGAAAGGGCTGAGAGAACCTGTTGTCAGAACAACGAAGAAGGGAAGGGAGGATCTTTCGTTTGTTCCTAGTCTCTATTAATAGAGGATCTAGGGCAGGGCCAAACAATTTATTGGCCGGCACTGGGGAGGAAACGAGTTTCCATTTATTTTTACTATCCGCCTGCCAATGCTTGAGCCACAGTAATCTACGGGCAGTAACCTGTGAGGCAATGGCCCTGGCTGAGAACTTTACGGCGTGAAAGGTAGCGTCGGCGGAGAATTCCGTAGCTGCAATTAGCTTTGCTACGTCCTGGTGAGCCCTAATGTTGGAACTTGGAATGGTATCCCTCAGGTGGTGGAGCCACCTGAGAGATGCCCTGGTGAAGAATGATGCTGCCATGGCCGCTTTGATAGCCCAGGCATCTGCTTGGTGGGCTTTACGGAGGGCAATCTCGGCCTTCTTATCATCAGTCTTTAGGGCATCCTCCGCCTCAGTGGGGACATTGGAAGAGGAGGCCAGGGCTACTACTGGATCATCGACCTCGGGGGCAAATTATTAGTGAATTCTGGATCCAGATTGAAGAACTTTTTATCAAAATTCGAAGGGGCTGAGAAAGATGTTGCTGACATCCACTGCTTATGGAGGAGGTCCGAGAACATTTTGGGGACCGGAATAACCTCCTCCTCGTTAACTGGCTGAGGGAAGACCAGATCGTCATCAGCCTCAGAATCTGTAGGATGTGGGACTGAGGGGGGGTTTGGAATGCGGGCTGTGGTTTTCGCTTTGGAAAGAAGGGACTTGAACAACTGTGGTTGGAAGAGGCCCGTGAATGTTGGGTGGTCCAGTTTTACGTCCTTGTCATCGGACATCCCCCTTTCTGTGGACGGGAGCCCAAGGGGGTCCTCACTCTGTTGAACAGAGACCGAGTCAATCTGAGCAAGGGGGTCCTCTTCTTCCCCCACTCCTGATCCTGAATGAGATGAGGGTGAAAATCTCTGAATTGAGATACCTGTGAAACGACTGAGTCTGCTCTGACCGAGGATCTGATGGATCGCGAGTCACCTTCTGATCTAAGTGCTTGTCTGGCTGTCTTAGCACAGGATTTGCAATGTAGCACCAAGTACATTTGGGATGGACCTGAAAACTCTACAAGAAGTTTCACATTATGTTTCAAGTTGTTGCTTAGAGCAGTGTTTCCGAACCATGGCCACTTTAAGATGTGTGGACTTCAACTCCCCAAATTCCCCAGCCACCTTGTGAATGTGTGGAATTGAAGTCCACACCTCTTAAAGTGGCTAAGGTTGACAAATACTGGCTTCAAGTACCCAGAAATTCAAGAGTGGTTGGTCAGCTGCCATGAAAGTTCTATAGCATCTCCAG
This sequence comes from Naja naja, assembly GCA_009733165.1. Lineage (NCBI taxonomy): Eukaryota > Metazoa > Chordata > Lepidosauria > Squamata > Elapidae > Naja > Naja naja. Next base: position 94,985,862 of record CM019148.1, read on the forward strand.
CTAATACTCAACCAATACCCATCAATGCATTTTACTGCAAAAAAGTGGGTCACATACATGGGCTGAGAAAAGGCATCAAATCTGCTCACCTGCCAGTGCAAAATTATGCTCCATAACAATCCAAGTGTCAGTTTGTGATTTCCATCAACAATGTCTGTCCCTCCGATGTTCACCAGATCCACCTGGAAATATTTTCAAACAATGAAAATGTCTTCTTAGTCAAAGGCATGCAAACTTTAAAAGAACTAATAGAAAGTGGGGAATAGAGACCCAATGGCCTATCAACCATTATCTACTATAACTCTCACCATAGATACCACTAACTTCAAAATGACACTATAGAGCACTGCACACCAGAATGAGACACACAGTTTTTTCCCAAACGCCATCACTTTGCTAAACAAATAATTCCCTCAACACTATCAAACTATTTACTAAGTCTGCATTACTATTACTATTAATCCTCCCATCCTTCCTTTCACCCATCTCCTCCCACTTATGACTGTATGACTGTAACCTTGCTGCTTGTATCCTAACAATTTTTATTGACTATTGCCTAGTATGATTTGATGGCTTATTGTACCCTATGACTATTATTAAGTGTTGTACCTTATGATTCTTGACTCTTGATGAATGTATCTTTTCTTTTATGTAACTGAGAGCATATGCACCATGATAAATTCCTTGTGTGTCCAATCACACTTGGTCAATAAAGAATTCTATTCTATTCTATTCTATTGTTTCTCACATTCCTGGAATCAGCTATGTAATTTAATGATTTAATTGTATGTGAATAATTCATTTTAGACAAAATGAAGTACTATATAATGCACTGATTTTAATATACTGACAATATGATGATATCAATTCACAGGAATTTATTTTCTTTTTAAAAAATTATACCAGCAGGGGATGAAAGTGTATTAATGAATAGAATATAAGCAGGTGGCAGTTTTGATCAGGAGGGTTTTTGCACAACTGCTGGTTGTGAGTAAGTTACACACTTTCCTGGAACAATCCTATGCTCTAGTCACCTCCCATCTTAGCTATTGAAATGAGGTCTACATGGAGCAGCCCTTGAAAGTATCCAGAAGCTTCAGTTGGCTCAAAACATGGTGGCCTACATGGTTTACGCAAACTTAAATGTGCATGTCACCACTCCTGTGGAAGCTGGACTGGCAGCTGATTTGCTTTCAGGTCCAATTTAAGGTGCTGGTTGTCACCTTCAAAGCCCTACATGGCTTGCGATCAGGGTATTTGAAGGACCACCTTGTTCCAGTCATATATACCTGACCTACAAGAGTAAGGAGGCAGGGAATTCTAAAGGTCTCCCCTCTTAAGGAGGATCATCTAGCGGGATAAAGAAGATAGGCCTTCTCTGTGGTAGCTTCCTACCTGTTGGAACATCATCCCTGAATAAGAAAGATTGGCCCTCACTTGGCACTTTTTCACAAGCTCTGAAAACATAGTTCTGCCATCAGGCTTGGAGATTCCAGAGTGATAAGAAGCCCATTGTGGCTTTTCTGATTGTTGTCCCTAGTAGGGTTGTGGGGCGGGTTGTTGCTTTTTGTATTGGGGTTTTATTCTTCTAAGCCATCCAGAGTCACAGAGAGTGAATTGGGTGGCCACATACATTTTTATAAATAAATAAACAAATAAATAAACAATCTATATTAAACTCTTAATCTTTCATTTTTTGCAAAATAAAAGTTCTGATGCTATCAATGCAACCTTTCCATTGCAAATATTTCCAAGGTTATTGCTGCAACCACAGCGTAGTTATCAGTAATAAGAAAACAAAGTTTTTATATTTTCCCATAAAAAAAGTTCTATTACTGAGTCACTACCTTAAATCTTTTAATGTAACTTAACCACTTTTAGTTTCTTAATTCATTCTCAAAGCAGAGCTTTTTCCTAAAGAACAATTGTATTTTTAACAACAAAAATAACTTTTGGGGAAAGAAATGATTTGTCATGTTACAAGGAAAAGGCCATTTCCAAGAAGCTGAACCTGCCAGCTCCAATTCTCTTTCCTCCTACACAAGCATATATCATAGATCAATCTGAAGGAGCTTTCAATTCTAGGGCCAGATTCTGGAGAATGTACAGAGTAAAAAAAAGAATACAGGCATCAGGAAAGACATTTGATTGTGTTTAATTCAGCAAATGGAATCAAACTAGTATCCAAGTCTAAGAGTAGGCAATATTTAATTGGATAGTCTGAGAACAGACTGAAGTCTATACCAACAAAATTACAATTTGGCTCAGCCACACTAAATAAATATTCATATTCCATCTATAGCCCCTTAGGATCTCCAAGAACAAGAAATACAAGTTCACTTCTTACAGTAAATGATCATGCCATATAGCACACTTTGTTATCTGCAAAGTACAAGCAACTAGGAAAATAGAAAGGAAGTGTGTTAAGTTGTACAAAATTTTAGTCCACATACCCCTACTCAAAGACAGAGTTTTCAGAAAACAATTTGACAATTATCTTTTCCCCTCAAGTTTCAAGGAAACAGAGATTTAGAAACTTACATTGTTCTGATGTAAAACTTGAAGTACTTTGTTGACATTATTCAAAGCATGGACTCTAGTAGTTCCACGTTCTTTTAGCTTGTAAAAAGAAAAAGAAAAAAGAAAACAATATGCAAATAATAAATGTTACAATTAACTTTTCAGGAAAAGCACAATTAAAGCAATGATGCAGATTTTGGAACATTTGCTCTAATTGAACTGAATGCATATCCTTTTCCTTTATCCAAGTAACAGGAGTGCAACACCCAGCAGTATGCATTATTTTGGCAACATTTATGTCAAAACATTTTAAGAGCAATACTGTACAAAACGCACTGTAGCAAATTTTAATTATGTGCATTCTTTTTCTCTCTTGAAACCTGAGTTTAGCAAAGCATATTTTACAATTTTGTTTAAAACTTGAAAACTGGTGTAGAAACAGAATTTACAAACCATGTTTTTAATTTACAAACCTCTCATTCGTTATTCAGTGTGAATAGACTTCTATTTCCAACAGTCAGAGAAATAGATTTAAAACCTTGACATTTCATTTTGCTTCCTGCTGAGGATACTAAAATTAGCTAAACTAAGTGTCACTGGGCAATATAGACAAGTTTATTCAACCTTGATAACTTTAAGATGGTGGACTTCAACACCCAGAATCCCCTAATATTCTATTCCAAAATTCTGATATTGTAAATAAGCAAAGGCATAGTATTTTAAATTATCTTTTCAAGATGGTGATAATAATGGCAATTACCACTTACCAGTGGGTTCCCTATTAGCCCTTCTAAAAGATCTAAGAGTTTCCTCCCATCTCGAAGATCTGTGAATATATCCTTTATTGGCTGTTTTCCAAACTATAAAATAAGATAAATAATTTTTAAAAAATAATTTCTGGGTCCAAACTACAACACAAATGAATAAAAAGACAAACTGTAGCCAGATGTAATCTTGAAATACTATTATCTACACATGTTATAGCATTCCAGATTTCTTAGTATGATCGTTATAACAGGGCTGTGCTCTGTTTTTTTTCACACATTCCTATTCTCTTAGACGGAAAAGAATAGCACAGGAAGAAATTTTATACCCCAGGAATGAGATAGAAAATCAGAGGTTTCTCTTGCACGAAAATCATCATCTTTAAATGACCCCATAATCCTTTGCGGGGTGGAGCCTAGGCAACTGAATGGAGCTGAGTGATTAGTGGCCAGATGCCCTTCCTATCGCCAATTCAGAGTTATATTCAGCAGAGATATATATATTCTTATCGTGCCCAGAGAGAGAAATATCTGCCTAGGATCAAACTCATAGCTTCTGGATTGTGAGGCGAGAGCTCCAGATTGTGGAGCTCTCGCCTCACAATCTGGAGGCTGTGAGTTTCATCCTCTGACCCTTGCAAGGAAATGATTTACGGAATTCATTTTAAATACATTATACCACCAGAATACCTATAACAGGTACCGGTAGAGTGCTACGATATTTTATTTATTTATTTATTTATTTGGATTTCTAGGCCGCCCCATCTCCCGAAGGACTCGGGGTGGCGTACAACCATATAAAAATACAATACAAATATCACAACAGTTAAAAACTAACTAGACACCCAATCAAAATTAAAATCATAAGACAAATCGTTAAAACTCCCATTTCCCCCTCAGTCCAGGTTGACCAGTTGGAATAACCATGTCTTCAAGCCACGACGGAAGAAGCAGAGGTCAGGGGCCGTCCGAAGCTCAGGGGGCAGTTGGTTCCATAGGGTGGGTGCTCCCACAGAGAAGGCCCTACCCCTGGGGGTCGCCAGCCGACATTGTCTGGCTGACGGTACCCCAAGGAGGCCCCATGTGTGAGAGCGCACAGGATGTTGGATGGCCGTTGCTGGAAGCAGGGTCTCCCGCAAGTACCCTGTCCTAAGCCATGAAGGGCTTTGTAGGTTGATACCAACAAATAATGAAATATATTGAAAAATAAATGTATTATAATGAATAATATAATATAAATAAAATAAGTAAATAAACATGATGAAAAACTAGTCTTTTAAGCAAGGAAATCCAACTCTCCCCTGTAGAAGTGAAACACCAGTATGGAAGCAGTAGACATAGGTAGTCCTCAACTGACAACAGTTCATTTAGTGACTGTTAAAAGTTACAAAGGCACTGAAAAAGAGTGACTATGACTATTGTTCAACTTACAACCATCACAGCATCCCCATGGTTACATGATAAAAATTCAGATGCTGGGCAACTGACTCGTGTTTATGACAGCTTTCTGACAGTGAGAACAATCAACCACTGGAACACCTTGCCCTCGGAAGTTGTGGGAGCACCATCACTTGAGACTTTCAAGAAGAGATTGGACTCCCATCTGTCAGAAACAGTGTAGGGCCTCCCGCTTGGGCAGGGGGTTGGACTAGATGACCTACAAGGTCCCTTCCAACTCTGATTGTCTGTTATCTGTATATGAAAACAGTTACAAGAAGTAGGCATGGCTAGTCTAGTGAAGAGAAGGGGAGACATGATAGCAGTCTTCCAATATTTGAGGGCTGCCACAGAGAGGAAGGGGTCAAGCTATTTTCTAAAGCACCTGTAGGCCAGACAAGGAATAATGGATGGAAACTGAACAAGGAGAGATTTAACCTGGAAATAAGGAGAAACTTTCTGACCGTTAGAACAATCAACCAATGGAAAAGCTTGCCCTTGGAAGTTGTGGGAGCGCCCATCACTTGCAACCTTCAAGAAGAGATTGGACTCCCATCTGTCAGAAACCATGTAGGGTCTCCCGCTTGGGTGGGGGGTTGGACTAGATGACTAGATGACCTACAAGGTCATCTGATTATCTGTTATCTGTTTGGCTGCAGTGTCCTTAGCTCATGTGACCCCCTCTTGCAAACTTCTGACAGGCAAAGTCAATGGGGAAGCCAGATTCACTTAACCACCATGTTACCAACTTAACAACTGCAGTGATCTACTTAACAACTGTCTCTTTTAGCAACATAAATTTTCAGCTCAATTGCAGTTGTAAGTCAAGTTGTAATCAAAAGCACCTCCTTGCAACTTAGCCATAGAATGACTGTAAGGGAGAAAAAGAATAATTTGGGCAGTATCATTTCCAAATATGGAAATGTCATACTCTAGAACTGTTCATTAAAAAAGTTTCCAGTTTGAGATGAAATGAAAAGGTATAAAAGATAAACAAATGTCCGTCCCCCCCACCCCAACCCTCATTCCCATCTCAGATTGTCATCCTCTGAGGCCTAAGTAAGCTATATCTGGAAATATTAAATGCTACATTATGCAATAAGAAGAACTAGTGTATTTAGGAACTTGGTTCTTTGCTGCATGTCCTTCTTCAGTAAGATCATGATTCAAGCCTGAAAAAGCCTACTTTACATAGATAAAGCTCACAAAAATGCATTTTCTTTTTGGGAAAAAGTCTATTACAAATAACTTATGCTCTTTTGCTTGCTTCTACCCTTTGTGTAGCTTAAGCTTGAATATTTCCAATCTACCACCAGTTTGTTTTCCTTTGTCTATATATTAATTCCTTCAAAGTCACCCAACAACAAATTTAACACAAGACAAAGTCAGTTTGAAATCATGGGCCCTCAATAGCTGAAGTTTAGATAATCAGCTTACAAAATACCTTAGTGCAGAAATATGACTAAGTTCTGGAAGGATATTATTTAAACTATATTTGGATAAGATTTTTTTTAAACTTCTATTTATAGGAAGTACCAGTGATAAATAATTTGAAACTCTTTTCTTTATTAAATAGGTGTCAATCCAGGCAGAAATTTCAGTATCAGACCTACTTGGGTACAGCCAAGGCAAGCCACATGAGCTGAGTGATGGAACTGTATAAAAGTGCTTAGAGAAATTGTTTGAAGATAGCAGTCATGAACCAATAGGAACTTGGTAGTACTAGGAACCTCTAAGTTTTCGATCCTAAACTATGTTCATGAACTGGAAACAACCATTCTATTCACCAATACAGGCAATTAGTCCTGTTCCCTAATGGCAGCAAAAAAGCAAAAAAAAAAAGGCTAGAAAGACTGTATGTACTCAAAGAATACCTTAATAAAGCATATTAAAAAGGGGGAAGCATGGAGTTACTTTAGCTCTTAATTACATTAACTTCTTATCAACTTATTAAACTTTCCTCCTCATCAACTCATAGGAACCAAACATGAAGATTATTGCTACTGGCTATTTACTATTCAGGAAAGGAAAGATTTCCAGTACATAGATAGAAAACTAATTTCTAATTCATGTTCTGTAAGCTAAATATGGTACTTTGATATCTGTGTCAAGATTTTCCATTTGATGTACCCAAAGCATGAGAATTTGATGTGGGAAACGATTCACAAAGCAGAAAGGTCACTACGCAAGAGAAGAGCAGTTTCAGTAAATAAAATACAGCGCATTTTGCCAGCATCTAAATTTAGTGCACCATCTTAAATGAGAATGAACTTTATTGTGGCTTTCTATCTGTTTATTTTTCTGCTTGAATTCCTGTTTGCATTCCACTTATTCAAGAAAGCAACAAATTAAATGTTGTTGAGGCTTTGGGGAAGCTGGATATTTGCTCTTTGATATACTTGTGACCAAAAACAAAACAAAAAATAGTTCAGTTAGTTTATTTATTCATTTTAATGACAATACAGCAAAACTCATGTATAATAGATTATTTCTAAAACAGAAATGAATAGCAACAACTGTATTTACTCCCGTGATGCTAAGTAAGGAAAAGCAGACTTGTCTTCCAAAATATTGTTTAAAGTTTAAACCATAATTGAAAGCAACCTGATTTTCAAAGACTATCCAAGTGAAATCAAAGCTCTCAGAATCACATTAACACAGTGTCTAATCAGGATTATGTGTGTCCTGTATTTCTTCATTTTAACCATCATAATTTTGACATTTTATAGAGAAATCTCAGTTCTAAATAGCTCAAAGAAAGACATCCATATGCTCATCCATATGAGCTACTTCTGGATATCTTTCCCTTTCTGCAAAATCATTTATAATTAGATTTTAATACCAAAACTCCAGTTAAAGATTGGCTACAAAGTAGAGTGTAAAAGTACGACTTCAAGTCCTTATGCAAATTATGAGCAGAATCAAACTTTTTTTTCTAACTGATGAAACAAACAAACAAGAAAACGGGTTAAAGGCTGAACATCCCCAAGCAGCTTGGGCACTGCAATCCATTTACACACTATTAATTGTTGAATTGTGACTTATAATTTGAGTTTAATACAAGTTAAACTATCTTTTAACAGAGAACAGAACGAAGAAGCTTTTTGGGTGGTCATCCATGTTTTATTTCAGTTATTTTAAAAGATGCTAACCTAGGTTTTCTGCACAGAAGCAGACCCTGCATTCCTGCTGTCAAATTCTGCCCTGGTGTCCTCACTGTTGAGGAATATTAAGCAGCATTAAAACAGAGGTGTGCACTATCTCCAGCTGAGGGCTGCACCTGGCCTTTGACTGATGAGCCAAAGCTAAATTCCAACAGGAAGACAGAGAAGCAGGCGGACCAGCATATAAACTAAATCTCATTTAATTCCTACTTAATTACACTTTAAAGAACTTAATTAGATGAGTTAATATAATTGCTCACTGTGTACTTAAAGAGTTTTTCTCTCCTGTCTATGCCTAAAAAGATACTTCTGCATTGGAAACTTTTCTTCTTCTGCTTCTTCAGAGCTACCTGGAAGCCTGAACAAATACATTTGTGCTTTAAGGAACAGCAAAGTGATACAGTCAGAGGAGACCCAAAGAAATTTTGCAAATTATTTGTTGAGTATCTACTGTGGAACTAAGGAACTAAGAGAGAGGAGCTGCTACTCTGTCATCCAATAAACTACTCGATAAGTACAGCTCACTGCATATGCAGAAGGGGAGGGAGAAATATTTATTGCTAATACTACAGGTAGTCCTTGACTTACAACCACAATTGGGCCCGGAACTTCCACTGCTAAGCAAAAAACATATCAGAGATCAGAGATGTTTTACAGCAAGGGTGTCAAACTCAAGGCCAGGGGGCTAAATCTGCTCTGCGGGATCCTTAGATCTGGCCCCCAGGGCTGCCCTGGAAACAGCAAAGGGCCGGCCTGCGGTGCCTCTGCCAGTGTAAATGGAGCTCCGTTTTCACTGGCAGACGGCTGCAGGAGGGCAGTCCAGAATGAAAATGGGGTACAAGGGGCACATTCATTTGAGCATTCAGGAAGGGAAAGGAAAGGAGAAAGGGAAAAGGGGAAGGCAAAGAAAAAGAACAGAAGATCGGAAGAGAGCAAGGAAGAAAAATAAGAAGGGAAGGAAGAAGAAAGGAGAATGAAGAGGGAAGGCAAAAGAAAAAAGAAAAAAGGAATGAAGGAAGATTGTAATGAGAGTGAGGGAAGGTCTCAGGGAAGTCCTTAGCACTTGGCCACCAAAGGTGCCTCTGACACGAGTCCTGTGTCACGCCCACCAGGGCCATGCCCACCCCTGGCCATGCCCATCCCTGGCCATGTTCACCCCGGCCCTCCAAGGTCAAGCACAACCCTGATGTGGCCCTCAATGAAATAGAGTTTGATCCCCCTGCAGCAGAGGAACGCTATAAGGTCAATTCATACAGACACAGCCAAATCTCCAAAGGAACATCCTATAGAAGTTACCGAACCTTGCATTTAACTGAGATCCTCCATTGGGCCAAAGGTCATACTGAGCACCCATACCCACATCACTGGATATGTAATAACTTTGTTCATTGCTGGAAAAAGAAAAAGATTTACTTTGGAGTTGTATTTCTGACATTGGCAACAACACTGCTGACAATGCCATACTGCTCTGAAAAGGACTGTAGAATTTCTGTATGCGGCTTTTAAAAGACAATGAATCAAACATTTGTTTCCAGAAAGGTCAGAATCTCTGGAGAAGGTTCTGCTAACACAGGCAGCTTTCAAGAAACATATAAAGTACACAGTCTATTACTGGGCCCTTTATAATGAAAGGTATTTCAAAAAGTTATGCATTAACCAAATCCTGCAAACTGGAGCTGAGCAGGGAAAGAAGGAACTCAGCAACAAAGAAAATGGCCGTTTTAAAGGGTGATTAGCACAATTAGGTTGCAGCTAATACAAAGCTTTCAAGTGGAGAAATAGGGAAAGAGCAAAACAAATATTGCTGGGGATCTAGAATTGGAACATATTTTAATCCAACACATAACTGAAGACGCTATGTTTTACTGAACATAAATAACTTAAGCTAGCCTTTTTCAACCTGATGCTCTCACATACAGATGTTCAATACATCTGGAAGACAAGAGATTCAAAAACAGCCACTGTGAGCCATCCTTACCTTCGAAAAACGAGTGTTTATCCACTTGGTGAAGGTTTTCTTTTGTACATCTTTGTGTTCATCTAGAAAATAACACAATTAAGAAATTTAAATATCGTTCTCAGTTTTATGCAATAGTATCAGTCAAATTTTTTTCTTCAGGAAAAGTTATCAAGAAAAAAACCAGTGGTTCATCTGAATATGGAGACATGAGGCAACATTTTAGAATATGATTTTCAAGCTACATGACTCTCATAATTCAAGGATAATATATGTCTCTATCAGAATGTAAACTTGGTGTTCATAAACAGATTTTCTGTACTTCCTGACCAAAAAAATTTCTTAACAGTTCTCAAAAACAAACTGTTAATCTTTTCAAGAGAAGCAAATTCTGAAGACAGATAATTTCTGGAGAGCTCATACAAACTAATTACTAAGAAAGAGCTATCAAATTCCTGCGTTTTACTGGGCTAAAATGCTTCAAACCCTGAAGCTCTTAACAGGCAATCAGAAAGTCCTCTTAATTTGCTCCCAGAGAGATAATTACCTTAATTACCTTCCACAAAGATAGAGGCTAACATTTAGAGATATCTGGATATCTCACCTCTTCTTAGGATTAAACATTGGTTTCTCCTAAAAATGTGATATCAAAGTTAGATTTCCCTCTCTGCTGAAGCAAAACACTGAAATCATTTGTTAGATTTCTGTTTCTTCTTTGCTTTGGTTCACTCCTTTTACTTTTATCAAACAGAAGTTTAAGATTAATATTGCTTATTTCAAAATGTGCTTGGAAAGTCAAACACTTTCTGACATCATCCATTATATTAGGACACAAAGGTCAACATTCTTTTTAACTAGTTCTTAAAATTCCCCTTTCCTTTAATTGCTTAAGGAATTTAGAAATAAAAGCAGGAATTAGCCTGTGGGTTTTCAATCACAAGACCAAGAATGCTGCAGAATAACAAGCTTCCATTTGCTTGCCTTGGGATTATAGTGCTCTAATCTATATGCATCAACCCTCTCTCCAGACTGTCCAGGCAGAACTGAAGAATTGAATGGCCAAATTATTCATTAATTTTTATACATTACCTCATTTAAAAAAATCAGTAATCCATAAAAACATCAACTAACAAACATAAATCATCAGAGAACCATTATGCACATCCAAATGCTTATGTGAACTGTCTCAACATGCCATTTAAGAGACAACAGGTGGGATTTTAAGACATGCCTCTAGGCAGGGAATTTCACAGCAGTAAAATTAAGATGACCCTGTCCTATAGAGCCATCCTTCCCACACTGGTGCCTTAATGTGTGCAGTTGTTTAGTTTTATTTATTTATTTATTTATTGAGACTTGTATGCCGCCCCATCTCCGAAGACTTGGGGCGGCTCACAACTAAAACAGTAACAATAAATAATTAAAAAGAAATTAAATAGATTACAAGCCCAAAAACGAATTTATAAACATTAGAAATATAAAAAACCCCTCCTACAAGGTCACGGCCCGAATTGGTCAAACAACCAGGTCTTTAAATCATGGCCGAAGGTGCGGAGGTCAGGGGCCAGGCAGAGCCCCAGGGGAAGTTGATTCCAGAGGTCCGCGACAGAATAGGCTCATCGTCAGGGGACCGCCAGCCAGCATTGGCCCGCCGACGGGACCCCAAGGAGTCCCTGCCTATGTGCTCGCACAGGGCAGCCGGCAGTCGCTATCGGCAGGAGTCCCTCCCTTAAATATTGAGGACCCATGTCGTGAAGGACTTTGTATGTTAAAACTAGAACCTTGAATCTCACCCGGAGCACAACCGGCAACCAATGCAGACAGCGCAGGAGGGTGTTAACATAGGAGAACCGGGAAACTCCCATCACCACCTGCGCCGCCACATTCTGCACCAGCTGCAATCTCCGGATGGTATGCAAGGGCAGTCCTAGATAGAGAGCATTGCAGTAGTTGAGTCTAGAGGTAACAAGGGTGTGAGTGACTGTGCGCAGGGCATCCCGGTCCAGAAATGGCGTAGTTGACGAACTAGGCGGAGCTGGGCAAAGGCCCCCCTGGCAACGGCCCCCACCTGCTCATCCAGCTGGAGCCATACATCCAGGAGGACCCCCAGATTCTGTGCCCTGTCCACAGGGGGCAACACCACTCCCCCTATGGTTAAAGATGGACATTCCTGACTGGGCCGAGATGCCGGTATGCACAGCCACTCAGTCTTGGCCGGGTTGAGTCGCATGTTCCTGCTCATCCAAATCCGTACCGCATCCAAACACTGGGTCATCAGGGAGAGGGCATCACCGATCTGGTTCGGGTGGAGATGTACAGCTGGGTGTCATCTGCGCATTGATGGAAGCTCACCCCAAACCATGGATGATCTCACCCAGTGGCTTCATATAGATGTTAAATAGCAGAGGGGAAAGAATCACCCCGAGGGACCCCACAAGAGAGCACCCTCGGGCCCACCTCTGCCCCCCACCACATCACCGCCCCGAGAGGTAGGAGGTGAACCACCAAGCACAGTGCCCCCATTCCCAACCCCTCGAGTCGCAGAAGGATACCATGGTCGATGGTATCAAAAGCCGCTGAGAGGTCTAATAGGACCAAGACAGAGGAAAGACCTCTGTCCCGAGCCCTCCAGAGATCATCCATCAGCGTGACCAATGCCGTCTCCATGCTGAAACCAGGTCGGAAGCCCAATTGATATGGATCCAGGTAGTCCGCTTCATCCAGGAAGAGTGGAAACTGCCGAGCCACCACACTCTCAACAACCTTCGCCAAAAAGCGGAGGTTGGAGAGTGGACAAAAGTTATCTAACACGGTCGGGTCCAGGGCAGGCTTCTTCAAGAGGGGTCTCACCACCGCCTCCTTCAAGGCGAGGGAAAACACCCTCTCTTAATGAAGCTGACAACTGCCCGAGCCAACCAGTAGCCTCCCTGGCGCATAAGCCAGCCAGGAAGGACACGGGTCCAATAAACATGTGGTGGAACTCAGCCGCGATAGTCCTGTCCACTTCATCCTCGAAACAGGATCAAACTCATCCCAGATCACACTGGCCAGACTGCCTGTATCCCATTCCTCAGACCACTGCAAATCAGAGGACAACCTGTCCAATCCGAGCGCATCTTATCCGACAGATATTGACCAAACTCCTCAGCCCTTCCTCAGAAGGGTCTCGCCTCCTCCATACAAGGAGAGAGCGGTAGCCCAAACAGGGCGCTGGGCGATTCTGCGGACGCTATGAGCGGAGAGATAAGATCTCCTCGCCGGCCTCATAGCTCCCAGGTAAGTCCTAATATGGGCTCTTAGCTGGGCTCGATCGACTGGGAGTGGGTGGACCTCCACCGCTGCTTCTAAGCCCCTCCGACGGCATTTCATCTCCCGGAGATCCTCCATATACCAAGGAGTCATCTGGGATCCATGGCACATGAGGGACACATGGGGACAACCCTGTCGAGGGCACTAGACGCTGCCTGTTGCCAAGCAGACGTCAGATCCTCGACAGAGCCGTGGGCAAGGGAAGAGGGAAAAAACCCCAGTTCCGTCTGGAACCTCTCAGGGTCCATCAGGCATCTGGGGCGGAACCATCTAAGTGGCTCTTCATCCCAGCAGCGGGGGGCGGCCTGTTGAGACCAGCCGTAGGAGATAGTGATCAGATCATGGAACGGGCAGTGCCATAACAGTGGCCGGCCCTCTGTCACTACGCCACCGTTCAGAGACAAAAATTAGGTCAAGAGTGTTTCCCCCTCATGAGTTGGGCCTTGAATCAATTGGGTCAGGCCCATGGCTTCCATAGAAGCCATGAATTCCTGGACCAAGCCCGGCGCCCCACCCAGGGAAGGAAGATTGAAGTCCCCAAGGAATATAAGGTCCGGGAATTCCACCGCCGACCCTGAGAGGACATCGAGAAGCCCAGGCAGGGCCGCTGCCACACAGCTGGGGGAAAGGTATGCAAGCAGCAAGCCCACCTGACCATTAGGCCCCCACCTCAGGAGGAGGGTCTCACTCCCCGCCATTTCTGAACGGAGACCTCCCTTGGAAACAAGGTCTCCCAAATAACCACAGCCACCCCACTGCCCCTTCCCTGGGCCCGTGGCCAGTGCAAAACCCAAAAACCTGGAGGGCACAATTCAACCAGAGGGACACCACCCTCCGGGCCCAACCAGGTCTCGGTGATGCAAGCCAGGTCCGCAGCCTCCTCCTCTATGATCTCACAGAGGAGGGAAGCTTTATTAGCCACGGACCTGGCATTAAAATACACCAGCCTAAGCCCAGGGGTCCCGGTTCCCGTGCCCCCTAGGGAGGAGGCCATAGGGTCGGAGTGCCACCAAGACAAAGATGGCGGGTGCGAGCTCCCAACACATATGGCCCTATGCCTAGTTCATCCCCAACTAACACAATAATCACATTATTGTGTTGCATATGACAGAAACCATAATCCAATAAGAGAAGTTTAAGAGAATATATGATATTTATCTACAAATATCGAAAAGGACATAATGTGCTGGTAGGTGCTGATCTGTCCTATGTTGGAACTGAAAGGAAGTCAAAGAATAGTGGGTTCAAATTAAAAGAAAAGAAATTTGGCCTGAATATTAAGAAGAATTTAATGATAGCAAGAGCTGTTAAGTACATCAGTAGTAGATCCACTTTCACTAACAAGTTTTTAAATAGCTATGATGATGATGATGATGATTATGTTATCCATTCAGTTGTGTACGATTCTTGGCAATTCTAAGGGCTGATCTTCTGATCTTGCAGTTGTACAAAGTTAGCACCCACCCCTCTCTTAGAGAAATGAAATATTTTGAGAAATATTTTTTAAAAGCAGAATATTATTTCCCTGGATGAGAAATAGAGAAACATGTTTTTAGAGGGAGAAAGCAGCCCCCACCTTTCTTAACTCGCCGCCTCGAATTCCCCTTTGGGGGAAGTGAGGCGGGATATAAATCTAATAAATAAATAGCCCACAGCAGATGTCAGCACTTAAGAGATAAAGAGCTTACTGAGATCTAGGTAGCTCTATTCATAAGCAAATACCCTCACCCAAGATCCAACAAAGGTAGGATTAGCCTTCAGCCACAAGTGGAATTGCCCAACACAAGCATTCATTGCATCATTTCAGCAGTTCAAACTTCAACCAAACCTGGGAGCTCAGACAACCTATAGAGCCAGCCATAACCCCTACAACAGCCAATAGAATATTTTCTTGCACAGGAACTGGAAGCTCAAGTGCAAAGCCCAAAAGAAGGCATAAAAACCCTTCATTCTCAACTCCATGTAGTCAGCTGCACCAGAACCATGTGCTCTGCATCATCAATAAATGGACCCTCTTTCCAATCAGCCTCCAGCCTCCATTTTGTCTCTAGTGCCTTGGAACTGAACCAACACACTACTTTTTTGAGTTGTTCTATTGTGTCAGATTTGATAATGTCCAGCCATCATGTTATTTGATGGCCTGGTTTCCTTTTACCTCTAAGTCTTCCCAACACAATTGCTTTCTCTGGTGAATTCCCCCATATGGTGTGGCCAAAATAAGTGGATTCAGTGGGTTCCTGCAGCAGATGGTTAAACTATATGACTTATAGTACTTTCCAGCTCATACATTTTATGATTTCAAGTCTAGGGGACACCAGGCATCTATTTTCCATCCAAAATGGAAAATGATGCTCTTAAGATATATACATAAGAGAAGGCAGTCTGCTGTTTAAAACATTTAGCATAGTGGGGGAGAACCCACAACCAACATTTAGGTAATAATACTGCTGAATTCTAAACTCTCATCACTTCTAAATGGATCAGTGAGCGGATAGGGACAATGACAGCTATGCTTCATTGACATCTGACGGCAATAACATCTGAATAACAATAGCACTTTCTACTTTAAACATCTCTTCATCCAGATGAAACAATCATCTTTTGCTTATGGTTTTGGATGATAGCTATAAGAAAAGCCTACGCAGGAAAGATTCTGGGCTGGAACAGCAATGCTAGAAATGAAGCTCACTGCCAAAAAAAGAAAACCCCACCTCTGCACCCAGCGGAGCGCTTCAGTAGATCCTTACAAGAAGAACTGAGCACTGACTCCTTTCCTTGCCAACTCCCATCACAACAGTAACTTTGGGGAACTAATTAGCCCATTCCAAGCTTCAATATATTTGACAAAATCCTAATGCGTGAGAAGCCCAAAGCTAAATTCATTCTCTAGGTACTCTTTGCTTTTCTCTTCACCTGATTTGTTTTCCTTCTTTGAGGAGAATTATTTCAAGTCTAATTTACCTTATAACTTTCAAGGCAGACAGATTTTGTTTTGTTTTTATTTTGTAAATTGTTCAGCCAGCAATTCAACCCAGACAGCAGGATATAAAAGTGAGGCATAAATAGTTTAATCAAGTAGTGATTGCAAAGTAATAAATAATAATGAATACATAAACACACCCACGTATCTTCACTTTTGGTATTTCTATGAACCTTTTTTGCATAAAAATGCAATAAATATTAATAAGTTAGGCAATGCCTTTTATTATATCACCCAGTATTATTTTTAAACATGATTCTCTGCTTTAGATAACAATCTTTGCTAATAGGATTGCTCAACTGGCAAAAGTTCTTTTTCCAGGATCCAATTATTAAAGAATTTCACTTTTTCATTTAAAAAAACCTCAAAAACCCCAAAAGATAGCTTGACTGCTACTAGAAAGAGTATAGGATTGTGGAAGTAAAAAAGGGATGTCTTCATGTTTGATATGGAAGTCATTTCAAGCCCATTCAAATGTGTGAACAAACATCACAAACACAAGAGTATCTTAGAATCATTTTTAATCAAATACAAAACACCTTTGTTTACTTATATTCTATGGTTATGTTTACACAGTATGCCTATCTATCATTTCATTAATCATAATTTGTTGTCTAAGCCACAATGGATTGATTGGCAAATGATGCTAATCTATAAGATACACCTTAGAAACCATACCTCATATTAAATTTAAAAGTTTTCTAAAACACCAGTATGCCTTGAACCAGCTTTATATATGGAGTTCAGTGCTCTGATCATAGAACAATCAGTGTATATTATTAGTAATATATTATTAGTAAGGAATTAGAAGAAGATGAAAAGGAAAATTTGATGTCAAGCATCTTGCATAATAACTTGTTTCAGTAAATAGTAACAAACTTCATTAAGTCCTTATATTCTAATTAACCATCCAGTAACCTCGAAGCCTTAGTTGTCAATTGATCCATTAACCCCAGTCCTGAGTTCCCTACAGGATTAATTGTTATGTGACAAAGTTCACCAATTCTATACTGGTTACTTAGGTCACCAAATACATATTTGAGCACTCATATCATTCATTTATGATTTATTTAGCATTGGAATAGCATACCTATAAAACCAATTCTGTCATTTACAAACCATAGTTTCTTGTTTAGTGCTATATGTGAACCCCAATCCTTTTGGCTTCTTCAACAAATTTTAGCTAAAATGCCATGATATTAGTATAATATACTATATGAGTCTATTATCTAATCTCAAATTCATATAAATTCAAGATAATCCCATTCTATTTAAGTGTGACATCACTGATCATAAGAAGATTCTTTGTAATAAGCCAATCAATGGGTAAGAACATCTTTAATCAAATGGAAAGATCAGCTTCATCAATGTAAGCATGTTAAGACATTGAAAAGAAACTTTATTAATAAGCTAATAAACCCACCTATGTATTCCAACCACTGTAATTGTTCTAATTATTCTAGAACAGGGGTCTCCAACTTAGCAACTTTTTAATACTTGTGGACTTCCACTCCCAGAATTAGCTAGCTGGGGAATTCTGGAGTGGAAGTCCACTAGTTTTAAATTCCTCAAGTTTGGAAACTTCTGTTCTAGAAAGTTGAGAAAGCTAAAGGTTAATCATTTATCTCTGTCAGCAGTGGGAGGAACACAGTGAAGGTAATCTGGGCACAGCAGAGCCTGCAGAGCATGGGGGCAGCTGGGGCTTTGTGCTGTGGCATGGGGTGGCTATGTGTGAGGCTTGAAGCAGGGGTACTCAGTAGTGGTGTTGATTGAACTGGAACTGAAGTAGAGGCATGGGTGGCAGCAAGCAACTGGCTGAGATTTCTGAGGGCCCTGGGCCACCACCATAGAAAATGCATCTATGCAGAGCATCCAAAAGGGCAGACATGGGGGGGGGGAAGGTAGGTGGAAGGAGCTGAAGCATCCCTGTAGTCAATACTAGTCATAAATGTGAGTGGGCTGCCAAGCACCTGAACTTGATCATGTGACCACTGAAGTATTACAATGGCTATATCTTGAATGCTGCTTCTAAGTCACTTCATTCAGTGCCATTGTAACTTCAAACTGTGGCTGAACAAATGGCAATAAGAAATACTTGTATAGACACACATAACTGCCACATATCATTCTTCACCACACTTTGATACTGCCCATTCTTCTCACTTTTCAACTTTCTTTTGGTCCAATAGCACAAAGCCCTGCATTTTCTCAGACCTTTTGAGCTGATAAAATTTAAAAGTGCCAAACTGTGGGAGTATTCAGAGACATCTCACAGGTGGTCTTTCATCCAAATTAAACTATAGTTAATATTTACTTGATTCGGAATGTAAAGCAATACACCCAAAGACTATTATGAATGACATTCTGTCAATCTATGCAATGAAATGTGCTATATAACCTGATACCTCATTCATTTCTTAATGGCCAGCACACCAAAGTTATTGTCCAAACCTATCTTGGACTTTGCAGATTATACAGATACACTAAACTTTACAAACTGGAACCTTCCAGATATGTTTGGATTACAGGTGTCACAAGGCATTAGCTCAAATTTCTGGGAATTGCAGTCCTATCTGAAGGTGCCAAATTGAGATCAGATGGTCATGGAAATACTTCCCAATTAAACTCTTTTATTGTAACAGTGAGCTAAATTTAGTGGCAAAAAAGCATTTGTTTTTCTTTGAAGGACCCAACATTAAACATTAAAACAGATTGTCTGAACGAGCCTCAATTTGAGGGAAACAATGTGTAATACTTCAGCTCATAATCTTGTGACATAATCATACCAATAGTAAATCCTGACAACTTTCTATCAAAAAAAAAAAAAATTATGTTTCTAATCAATAATAACTTACCCGCACATATGCTTTACCACATGGAATTACCACACACACAGAAAGAGACAAAATCATATTTTGGCAAAAAGATGGCATCTTTTTCATAATCCTGAAAACGCAAATTAAGTATACTTATATTCCATTATCTAACATTAAATATTCCACTCTGAAGAATGAAGACTACTAATTATGATTAACTGCTAAATGAAGAGTACCATTTATTTTCTGAAGTAGAAAACTTCCACCCTATCTTTAATCCTAAAGACCATGAAGCACTCTAATTCACAATTAAGTACACTCAAATAATGTGTAAGAAAGTACGCATGATTTCTCTCTTTATACCACTCTCTCTTTATATGGCACTGCTCTAATTTCCTGAACTGGCAGAAGTATTCTCCTGAAAACTAATCAGTCTTACAGAAAATAGGAATAGTTACTACAGCTACAATCCTAGAACGTTTTTAAGGAATAATAAATCTGAACTAATTTAATGAAAACTTGTTTTAAACCAAGTGCAACAATGTAAGCATATTTTACTTCATTGTATTATAAAATTATGCTTTGTGGTTTTACTGCTTGGGAAGCAAGCAATATGAAATGGCAGCACTAGCTCCTGTATTTACAGTAGCCACACTATGAGCCAGTGGATTGCTGTCATGTAATGGTAGGCCAGATTGTTTTCCCTATTGCTGTGCAAAGAAAATGGGAAAAGGAAGTATTGTCTTGAACTTCTAGAGATAAGATTGGGGGGGGGGAATCTAATAAGTAATTAAGTCAAGTTAGAGAGTACTAAATATCTCAAATTTGATTTGCTTCTGAAATTATTCCTGCCAGATCTTTGCACAATGGCATATCCTGCAATCAAGAAAACAAGGATCTCTAGTGATAAGAGGATTCTTAATATTTCAATAGGGATTTGTCTCATACCCCCAAAAGCTCCCTATCTCAAAATATAAGATAGGAAAACAAGGAACTAGGAAAAACCTTTCTGGACATGCAACTATCTTGTTTCCCATACAGCTGAAACTTTATCTCCCTTTATACTTAATATTAAACTATATATCAAGGCAACATAAAGATTATTTTATTATTTAATTTTAATTTACTGATTTATAAAGCCAACTAACTGAAACAATGTGATTTTCAGTGGTGCATATATGATTACGTCCGTTTATCAGTATCAAAAACCATTATAAAATGAATCTGTCACATAAATGTATACACTATCTTATTTGTTGCTCTTTCCAGTGACCACCATCATTAATTATATCAAGCAACAATCCTTGCTCAAACAGGACAGTTCTTTCAATTCAAACTTAGATAATATGCCTAATATATGATTGGTCAAAGATTACCATTCAAGTGCCATGAAAAGGAGCCAATAGAAGGAGAAACTTTCCAAAACAGCACTGAGTCATAAGTAACAGTTTCCCGGAGCAAGTAAGAAACTGAGCAGGAAGAAACCCTATTGTATCCCATACAATTTTTAATAACATGAGTTAACAAATAGATTAGTTTCCTTCAATTGCTACATCTGTCTAGAAACCACAGCATATGCAAGTCAGTAGAAAAACATAAACTGGGCAAACAGGAGGTCCAAAGGTTTAATTACTCTTAGAAACAGACTGTTCGTTGCATTTTCTTTCTATTCAACTCATGTTGACTACTATTGTATCTCAAGTATTCAAGTGTTTTCAGAACGAAAGAAGAAAAACCCCACTAAAAGAGCTTGGGGAATTAAAACATCTCCCTTATCCAAGTTAAATCAGCTAGAACTATGTGAAAAAGAAAGTAAGACACAGAACAGAATGTATTTTTTCCACCGTGAATGTTGCATGGTTACAACAGTGTATATGGAAAGTACTTTCTTCCTTCCTTCATTTAATTACTCTAGGTTACATGCAGCTTCAGTCAGGAGATGAGAGGGAAATTAAATATATAACCATTTGCAACAATATTGGTATCAAATAGCCTTTTATGATTAGTCAGTCTCAGAATCAATAAGAATTCAGTATTGTTCCCACGCTGACTTCTATACATGGAAAATTGTATTTCAAATGTATTCTATTGCAGATTATCCCAATTTTACCAACTTCATCCAGAGTTATTTAAATAATAATACAAGAACTATTTTTTCAGTTGCTTGTAGCTCCGTCCTTCCTACTCCCTTCCTTCCTATACCTATCTTAATTACTCTACAATGTTATTTATATTAAATTTAGTATTTTAATTAAAACAATTTCACAAGAGAAATACATGAATGAACTAGCTTTCATCACTTGGCTATCCTGGGCAACATGTAATCATAATAAAAACAACAAAAAACACAACCTGAAAATAACCCATCAATGCCTTCTTATTTTACCTAAAACTCTGTATGTCTCTAGTATCTACATATCTTATTTCAATGGGGAGAGCATACCTGGTCTGAAGAATCTAAAGCAGGGTCACAGAGAGAAATATATTCCTTGAGATAGGCATTATAATCCCAAATCATTTAGCTTTAAAAGCTCCCAAAACAACTTCAGAAGCAAATGAACAACCAGTAAAACAGGCACAAGATCAAGGCAATATTGTCCAATTCAGAGGCTCCAGTCAAACCCTAGCAGTCTTAACTAACATCAATAGATGCTTCTGAATTGTTTCCAAAGAAACACTATGAAGTGCATAAAACATCAGATGCTAATGTATCTTACAACACAGATATGAAACAGAGATAGAGTAGAAAACAGTTATTCTTTGAAACAGTTGTTCTTTGAAAAACATTGTTTTCCATGAGGATGTTTAGTAAATCAACAGTTCCACACATATAGTATGTGCTTGCCAAAATCTCTATAGTGATTTGGGAGCAAGGAGGGATTTTTTAATTTACTTACTTACTTTTTATTTTGCCTTTATGCTTGAAAAGTAACTCAAGGTGGAAAACACAGAAAATGCTCCTTCCTCTTCATATTTTCCCCACAACAACCACCCTGTGAGATGAGTTGGGTTGAGAAGGTATGACTGGCCCAAAAGCACTCAGCTGACTTTCATGCCTAAGGCAGGACAAGAATTCAGAGACTTCTGGTTTCTAGGCCAGCACCTTAGCACTACGTCAAATTTGCTTTTTTATATATAACTTCTGCAACATAATCTTTCTGGCTTAAATATGTAGCACTTAAAGTTAATCCCGTGCATTAAACATGAAACAGAAAAATAATTTCCTTGCTCAAATTTTCCCGATATGATTCTTTTCTATTTTTTCTTTTTTAATACTGGACTTCAAGAGCCATTCTCCTATCCTTGAATATTCCTTGAGTCAACAGAAGATTAAGCATTTCCCTTCAAATTTATGGTTCCATAAAAGGTACCTATACACTCTAGCTTTTCAAAAGAAAGGAACAATACAATGCTCCAAATATGTCACTTTGTTTTCACTGAAAATACTTTCTTAAGCTGTGTCTTATTACAGACTTAAAAGTTTGAAAAGCTTGGTGCAATTCACAACCATTTTTGTCCCAGGATTCTCATCAAAATGGATCTGGATCCAGTTACCAATAATTGTCTTATCTAAACCTGAAGATCTAATAACCAGCTTCCTTAGATTGAATCACTCCACAACTCCAGAAAGTTAAAGAATCCAATCACTGGAAGCTATAACAATTACCTTAGAAAAAATGAATTTTGTGACCAGTATGTTAAATTCATTAGCAGCTTAATAATGATTATGATGTGTATTCCCTCACCAGATCTTCCCACATCTAGGAAATGATCAGCCCAAAGTAGCTAGATAAAAACAGAAGTTTCAACCTCCTTCCTCACTTTAGAATAGCTATGTTGGAAATGGACAATCCTAAAGGAAAGACAAGTCCATCTTCAGCCACAGAATAGGTTATTCATCTATTTTCTTTCTCTATTTTCCCCACCTACCCTTTGGGGCAACTACTAAAAGAGTGATGATGTCAGAATGAATCAATGAGTATTTATCATTCATTTTGAGCGTTCTGTGTTTTTTATCATGCAATTCAATTATGGATTTCTCTATATATGATGTTGCATCAGAGATAATGATCAACCCAGTACAGTATCTGGCTTGCTTCTATATTCCTCTCAAAAGATCAAACCTAATCACCCTGCTCCTTTTGGAAATAATATCAGTTTTGTGCCATTTTCTTAAATTTGTACCATTAGAATTTTAAAGTAAGTTACAAACAAATCTCATGACAAGGCTTGGTTTTGTATTTGTTGGCACATGCTCAGCAATGTTTAAAGATGAAAATGCAGTACTAAAGAAGTGTCTTTATTAATTCCTTCACTGTACACCATCTTTTTTTGCACTTCAGCTTGATATACAGAAACTGACTTTAATGAGCTTCACATATTATGGAAATAAAGACAACCATATTTTGAGCAAGCCAATGCTTGTTAAATTGCTACTGTATTTTGCTAGCTCATTTTGCTATATTTGCTTTTGTCAACCCCTTTTCATAAATACAAGCTATCAACACAGATTTTGTCAGACAGAAGGCATTCTTATCCAGGCAAAGATAAGAAAAACAAACATTTAATCTGGATGCAATATGACTCACTTTCCAAAACATGAGGGGAAACATGACAGGACAGATGTATACACTATTTTCTAGGCACTCTTCTTTTTTACTGTCTTAAAAACTAAGGTTATGTCACATCATTTAAACATTTTAGAAGATGTTGAAAAAAATATCACAAGCAGTTTTATTGGTTCACTTAAATAAATGTTGGAACCTTTGATTTATCATCATTTACATTATAGAAAAGGTAACTTTCCCAATTTTAGAACTCCTCAAGTGTCATAAAACTGGAATCAAATGTTGTGTTAGCAGACTTCTCATTTTACAATACGTTCTCAACCTTTTCTGCTTTCCTGTAGGCCTAGCAGCCCAAGAAATTTATTTAAAAATGTGTATTCTGCCTATTCCCGTGTTATGTCTCTAAGCAACTAACACAGATAAAACAACAAAATCCCAAAATCAGTTGAAGCCCACCAAAAATTATTTAAATTTAAAACCATTTAAAAAAAGAAAAAGCTAAAACCCCTTGTAATCATGGTGGGATGAACAGACAAACAATTTGGTATAGTGGTTAATGTGCTGGCTCAGAAACCGGGAGTGTTCTAGTTCTACTGTAGGAATGAAAGCTCGATGGGTTGACTTTGGGCCAATTATTCTCTCTCAGAAGAGGAAGGAGTATTATCTATGTTTGCTGCCTTGAGTTACTCACGAATTAATTAAAAGTGGGATAAAAATCCAAGAAATAAATAAATCTGTTGAGTGTAACAAGATCTTCTGAAACTTTTTAGAAATAAGTTGTGGTCTTAAGTCCACAAGCCATGGTGCTAACCAACTTTTCCACTCATCAAATTCCAGTACTACTAGAACTGCATCTTTTAAAAATGTATGTACTGTATTACTTAACTAACATCTATGGTTATGGGGACAAGACTGTGAATGTAAAGAAAATAAACACAAACAATAACTTTGATTTAAGATCTGAAATTGCTATAGATAATACAGCTGTTTTTTAATCTTAAGCAGTTCATTGCATTCAACGATTCAACAATCCTATTAACAAAATCACATATTTAATATTTTAATACAGAACTGAGCATTGAATTAGATTTTTACATACTCCGGTGGCTACAACCTGTTAGAAATACAGGCATTTTGAATATTTTCCGTGTTGTCCTTTTATCTCCAGATAAAAGGAAGTTCACTCAAATAAATATTGAACTACGGCATGTTATGAAAATTTGGGCAATGACTCATTTCCTTCCTCTTTAACACAATTAAAGTTTTCACTTTTGTGAGAACATCGTGCCAAGGAAATCTTGTGTGTGTATGTGTATGTGTAACAATGGCTAATGGCTCCCATCCATATAAAGAAGAAGACTGCCCATTTACATGTAAGAACATTTATAAGGCACAGTTTCAAAATTTTCAGAATTAATCTTAGTTATGTTTAAGTCTCCATAACAATTCATTCAATAATGGCATGTTCCATTCCTATAAAATAAGTATATTTTGGTTCAAAAGCTTTTATAGATAAAAAAACAAAATACTGGAAGCCTGTTTGAAACTCATTATCAGTTGCCTTTATTATTAAAATCAGGGGGGGAAAACAACTTATATAGTATCTCCAAAGTAAGTAATTTTGTGAACTTACTTATATCCACTCATTCTTTCTTTTTACATAACAAAAACTGCAACAAAATTATTCACCAGAGACTCCTAGAAATTTCCATCCCAGACCAGAAGCCAAGAATTCAGTGTGAAACCTCAAAAATCTTAACCTTTTTTCTTTTTTCCTCCCAAACCAAAAATATCCCAACCTATTATTTTAAAACCATAACAAACTAATGAG
Organism: Naja naja; assembly: GCA_009733165.1. Classification (NCBI taxonomy): domain Eukaryota; kingdom Metazoa; phylum Chordata; class Lepidosauria; order Squamata; family Elapidae; genus Naja; species Naja naja. The sequence goes on from CM019148.1 coordinate 95,011,208, forward strand.
AAAGCATCTATTATATAAGGGTTTTTTTAAAGAAAGAATATATAAAGAAGCTTGTGACAACTGGAAAATCAGATCAGAAACCTCGCATGCCACATTGATGTTGAAAAGTTCTCACCTACCTTCCCACCCATCTTCTAGTGTTATTTCTATCCTTCTTACCACTAAAGTTTCAGTGAAGTTACTTCATTACTCCATGGCGGTTAATGAGACAGTTGATCTTTTGGTGTGTTATATTTAAAAGGGAAAACAGCTTTGCAGGGGATGTCTATGAATCCTCCCAAACTAATGCAGGAAGTCCTCGACTTACAACAGTTCATTTAATGACTCTTCAAAGTTACAATGGCACTGAAAAAAGTGACTGATGACCATTGTTCACACTGAGGACCATTGCAGCATCCCCACGTTATGTGATTTACATTCAGATGCTTGACAACTGACTCACATTTATGATAGCTGCAGTGTCCCAGAGTCGTGTGATCCCCCTCTGGCGACTTCCTGACAAGTAAAGTCACTGGGGAAATCAGATACACTTAACAACCGTGTTACTAATTTAAGAACTCCAGTGATTCACTTATGTGGTGAAAAAAGTTGTAAAATGAGCGAAACTCACTTAACAAATTTCTCACTTAGCAACATACATTTTGAGCTCAATCGTGGTTGTAAGTTGACGACTACCTGTATTTGAAGTTCTCCAAAAATGCTCAAATGCCTCCCAGTCTTTTAATAGTGGTTGCCTAGACTCCATGGCTGTACAGTTAAGTTTGGCAGCTCGACAGTATGTGTGTGTCACACATATACTGTAGTATATATACCAGGGGTGTATATACTGAAGGTCTGTCGGCCAAATCCGGCCCGTTGGGTGCTTACATCTGGCCTGCAGGACTGCCCTGGAAACAGTGAAGGACTGGCCCATGGTGCCTCTGTCGGCAAAAATGGAGCTCGGGAGGGCTGCACACTCCATTTTCGGCTGCAACGGCCTCCTGCAGCACTCTGCCAGCAAAAACATAGCTCAGGAAGACTGTGTGCGGTTCTCACAAGCTTTGTTTTTGCTGGAAAAAGGCCATCGCAACCAAAAATGGAGCCAAAAATGGAGCAGGAGGCTGTTGCAGCTGAAAATGGAGCCAAAAATGGAGTGCTGGCAGAGTGCTGCACGAGGCCGTCGCACAGGAGTGGGATCCTACCGGCATAATAACTGGTTCACTTCACGCAGGTGCGCACCAAACACACGTGTGCACATTACTTATAAATTACCGGGTCCGGCAAGCATTCACCTGCTCCAGCTGACAAGTGGCATTCAGCTGTGCCACGCAAAGCAGTTGAGGAGAAAAAAGGAGAATAAAGGACAGCCTAGAGCCCCAGCAGGTGGGTAGACCAGACGACCAGAAGAGCATCCCAGTGAACGGCTCTGTGTCAGCTGCTCCTCAGAGCTACCAGTTCTATAAAACCGGGCCGAACCAGTAACATCCCACCCCTGCCATCGCAACTGAAAATGGAGCCAAAAATTGAGCTCCATTTTTGTTGGGAGGGTGCTAGCAAAACAAACTACTAGCAAAGGTGGCATTTGATCACACATGTGAAGAGCTGGCCACACGCCACCCCAGCCCTCCAAGATCAAACACAACTGTGATGTGGCCCTCAATGAAATTGAGTTTGACACCCCTGATATATACTATACACACCCATCATCCTATCAACTTTGTCTCACTGGTAAAATATTAATTGGAAATCTTTCTTACTATCATCTTCATATGGCATTGGCTGTTACTCCTACCCATTGTTGAAGCCTCTCTTCAACTATTCTGTTACTCCCTTTCTGTAAATGTCTCAGCTTATTTTCAGGATACCAGTTAATAATATCTGCAAAACTGCCAATCTACCCTGCTCAGAAAAACTTGTGAATCCCCCTTTCCCTGTAACAAATCCTGATAGTTGCACTATCGAATTGTTTCAGATGCTTCAAAAATAGATCGCGATGTAATGGAATACAAGTCTTCAACCATGGCTCAACTATTCATACTATTTTTTTTAGTAAATTATGGCAAGGCACAGCACATTTCTGAGTAATAAGTATCAATACAGGAACATGTTCAGTTTGAATATGAACAAGTTCTGACAATATACAAAATATGCAATTCACAAATATGTGACTTCAGAAGAGGTTATATTAATATATATAAAGCCTTCAGCAAAAAAAGTTGAATAAGTACAATTATTTAAAACATTCCCACCCCACCTGCTTTTGCTTAGCCTTTTCCTTATTTTACAGAAAAAGAACATTCCTCTCCAAACAGTTTTCCACAATTTTTCATCAGAAATGCATTTGAAAGTTATTGAAGTATTCATACTTCCTGTCTATAAGAAATGTTTCCACCATTCTCCTGATAATCGAAGAAACAGGCAATACAATGAAATATTTGCTTTGCACTAAACAAATTAGATTGCTGGACGAAGAGCTGCTTCAGACCAAAATTAAAAATCATGATTTAGCATTATATCCAACAACCAATGACCATTGTGTCTTCATTTGAAATATTCCCTTATCAAAACAGAAAATCCCTATGACCAAGGGTAAAAAAACAGTGGGGATGGGGAAAATGTCCAACTTCCTGCCAGCTTGACTGCAGCTGACCACTCTATGGCAACTGATAGAAGGATCATTCTATCTGGCCTCTGAAGGATTAGGGGGAGACTGGTGTATCCAATCTCCAGCAGCCGCAGGAACAGCTAGTCTACTTGGCCTCTGGAGGGATAGGGCAGGATTGGTCTACTGAATCCCTGGGTGGTAGCGCAGCAGTGCAGTGACACTCACTATGTCAACTCCTCACCTAGTTCAACCAGTACCGTCCAGGTAAGGCTCTGCTGTGATCCCAAAACGTAAAATGAGAATTTATAATCTAGAAAACCAAAACATGGTGATGAAACACACCAAATCAAATGGCGGATTAAATTCCAAATATATATACACAACAAATGTGTTCTTTTCTCTGCTGTCCATTCATCAATTTGTTTCCAACTTTCCGCAAATGCTGAAGAAGTCTTATTTTCCTACTAAGCTATGATTTAGCCCTAACTGCAGATACTGCAGATTACATAGTCTCCCTCCTTTTCCCACATATGGGAGTTTCTGCCTCCATTTTGGAGTAATTGTGGCTTGTTATGACATCTGAACACAAACAATGTTTTGTCAACAGATAGTGGGGAAAAACCAATTCCAAACTAAAGCTTATAAAGCAGCCATTTAACATATTTAACATACCATTATTTAAGATGCTGCATCTTTATGGTATTGTCAATCTAAAGTAGGGAAACTTTTAACTGAGCTGAAAAAAAAATCAGGACTGATACCCAAAACTGACTGCCAATTCAGTTAACTCAATTCACAGTCACCAATAAATACAGTTTGCAAATTTCTACTGAGTTCTCATTCTAGTCTAGCTCATTCTGTGCTAAATAGCAGTTAAATATTGTGCCAAACTCTAGACTTTCTTAGTCATGTGAATTGAGTTTGTCTCTTTTCACCTAAAAATAGAAGGCTGCTAGGGAATAATGCCAAAATATGATTTAGTACTATAGAGATTCACTAGAAAAAGTGTCTACTTCCAGATGTCTCTTTTCTTCTTCTATTCAACTTAGAAAAAATCCACTTACTGTTTGCACCAAGGCAATCATGATTATGTAAATTAAGGTGGTTTAAGTTTACATAAAATAATAAAATCTGGTTGGAAATAAGGTACAAGCTGAATATTGTAATATTTTTTTCATGAAAGTGGAAGAAGAAAAGCAGCAGTAGCAGTTACAATTAAAGTGGACCCATATATTAGTCTGAGATTCAATACAGGTAGTCCTCACTTATCTGTTGTGGCCTGCCAGCTGCCAGCAAACCTAGCTGCAGAGTCAGACGAGGAGGAGGTTGAGGGAGAGACTAGGCCAGCTTTTGAGTCTTTGGAAGGCTCTGATAAGGAAACAGTGACAGAGGCAGAGCCGGGGCCTTCTGTCCTCCCCCAGGAGGAGACACAGCTGTCTTGGGGCATGAGCTGAGCAAGGGGGAGGAACAGATGGGGCCCATCCCAGTTGCGCGTATGTGCAGAGAGAAAAAGAGAGGAGAGCCATGGAAAGCTGTAAGTTGGCTCTCAAGGAAAAGCAGACATGGACGCTAGCTAGCCCCTCCCTGGCTGGGAAATAAATAGTTTGGGTTTGGGAATGGCCAGTTGTCACAGACAACTGTTCACTTTTAGGATACAGCAAGCAATTTGGATTTCATGACGAGGTCTGTTGGGACTAATTACTTTTAATTTTTGTTTATCCATGTAAATAAAAGACTGTTCCTATCCTGTTTGAAAAGGGGTTTGTTTGTACTTGTGAGTAAGTGGCTTATCATTACTTGCTAAGGGCTGGTCAGAACACTTATCAACCATTTGTTCAGTAACCATTCGAAGTTACAATGGTGCTGAATAAGGAGACATATGACCAGTCCTAAATGTTGCAGCTGTAACAGCATGCCCACAGTCACATGATCACAATTTGTGTGCTTGGCAACAAGCATAAACTTGATGGTTTGCATGACAGTTATAACATCCCATGATCATGTCATTGCCATTTGTAACCTTCACAATTAGCTTCTGATAAGTAAAGTCAGAAGGAAACCTGGCAGGAAGTTGCAATCTGTGGTCATGTGACACTGCACTTAGCAACTTGTCGTGATTTGCTTAACAACCACAGCTGGATCTGACGAACACCATTGGGCACCATCATATGATTTTTCATTTTACAACCATAGCACTTAGGGATAGAGTTGCCAGTCCCAATTGTGGTTGGCAAAGTGAGAATTACCTATATTATATTTGGTTAAATGGATAAACTAATTTCTACTAAGTAGCAGATTGATTGCTTTTGTTTTTCACCAATGCAAAATCAATAGGTTCTTAAATGATAGAGTTTTCAATAATTCACATAGGGAAAAAATAAACAGGTAATTCGAGATGGTTATAAACTAAGGTATTCACCTAACGTCCTATGACCTTGATGGTGAACCTATGGCATGCGTGCCACAGGTGGCATGCAGAGCCATTTGTGCAGGCACATGATCCCCAGCCAAACTTACGTGCACTGCGCATGCACATGCCTTCCAGCTGATTTTCATCCCATTTGAGGTTTTTTTTGCCTCCCAGAGGCTTGAGGGAAGCGTTTGCAGCCTTTGGAGGCCGAAAAATGGACCTGTTTTTCAGTCTCCCGAGGCTAGAGGCTTTGCTCGTGCCTCTGGGAGGCCAAAAAAGGCCTCAAATGGGCTGAAAATCAGCTGGGAGGCACGCACATGTGCAGTGCAGGTAAGAGGGTGGGGGGATTGTGTGCACATGTGCAGGGGGGCAGGGCACATTGCATTGTGGGTGCCGGCACACGCATGCTTTTGGCACACCACAAGAAAAAGGTTCCCCATCACTGTCCTATGAGCTCTTAATTTAGGACCTGGACCCCCGACTCATTTGCATGTACAATTCAAACCATCGTTGGCACCTTTAAAATGGTTTGTGTAGTTCCTTTTCGGATCACTTTTGGAAATTGCTTGTTAACTGTTTTTCAGCTATTACGAACCTTTAAATCAACAAAGTAGATAAAGAGGGGATTTTTTTTTATTTTTTTTTATTAGACTTGTATGCTGCCCTCTCTCCCTAAGGACGCAGGGCAGCAAACAATAAAAACCCAATACAAATTACAATTAAAAACCATTAAACAAATACAAGCCTAATTAGTGATTATAAAATTTAAAAAGAATTAAAACAAAGACTAAAAAATCAACCCACACCCCCGAAGTCAGTCCAGACCGGCCTGTTGAAACAACCAGGTCTTCAGGTCCCGGCAGAAGGAGCGGAGATCAGGGGCCAAACGGAGGTCTACGGGGAGTTGGTTCCATAGGGCAGGTGCTCCCACAGAGAAGGCCCTACCCCTGGGCACCGCCAGTCGACAATGCCTAACCGCCAGTACCCCAAGGAGGCCCTGCCTATGGGAGCGTACCGGGCGATCGGAATGTGATGCTGGCAGGAGACGTTCCCGCAAGTACCCTGTACCCAAGCCATTCAGGACTTTGTAAGTTGTTACTAACACCTTGAAACTGACCTGGAAGGAAGAACCTGACACCTTGAAACTGACCCGGATATAGGAAGAAGAGATAATTTCTTGTAATTTAAGAGAAGGTAATAAGTTATTAAAATTGTTTATGCTTGTTATGATGAAGGGAAAAGTCATTTCTTTATATATTTCTCTTTTTTTCCTTACAGTGTGATTTTTTTTAAAAAAATTCTGTTTTCTGTTTCTTTTCTGTACCTTTTTTTTATTCTTTTACATTTTTATTTTGTTAAGACTTTTATTATTGTAAATGTAATAGAATTAATATTAAGAATAAAGACACTATCTTTGTGCTGGTCAGACAGATATGAAGATAACTATATTTTCACACTATGAAGACAACTATGCAAAGATTGGACATTAGATGAATCTCAACATAACTGTGATTTATACCTTGATGTTCTGTCTCCCCTTCCCTTCTTCCAAAAGGTAAGGAACTTAGCACAAATACACCCACAGATAGTCACACTGGCTTGACTCCAAAAACAAATCTTCTACAGCTGATAAGACTCTTGGCAAACACACACGTTATGACTGCCAAGTTCAGGTCTGTAAAGTATCGTATTACTCACAGAGACAGAATGGGCTTTTTATTTCAAAGTCCACAAACAAAAGTTTCTCCAGATTCAGTCCAGCCACAACACTAACAGGATTCTTGGTTTGTTCGAACTTTGTCACGCACAGAGTTTGCAACGTAGGCACACCCACTTTTATACCCTGTGGGGTGTGGTCCAGCTCAATCTCTAGCCCTCCCACGCCTCCTACGTTGCTGCTGACGTTTCTCCCTCCGACGCTGCCTGGGATCAAGCCAGGAATCCTCCTCCTCCCCAGCTGTGGTTGTGCTGATATGCTTCCCTCCTGGCATATCTCAGGCTGTTCCTCTCGGCTTTCGATGAAACCTGAGGTATTGCCAGGGAGGAAGGTCCTGGGGAGGAAGGCATTGTCAGGGAGGAAGGTCCTGGGGATGAATACATTGCCCGTTCCTCCCCTTCATCATCCAGGTCCTCTTCCTCTGTCAGCACAGGCTCAGGAGGCGGGGCCACAACACCTTGAGGATGCTTTTTACAATCCAATAAAGAGAACTTTGTATGGAAGCCTTTTTAGTGTTTAACTAGTGATTTATGAAAAGATATTAAGGTTATGGTTTTCACCTCTTTTATTTTTTAAATAATTTTGCAATGTGTCTAGACAATATCAATTATTGGCTGATTAAATAATAGAAAGAAATCAAATCACTACTAATAAATTATTGCTATTATAAATCTACTAGGATGCAATTCAATTCACAAAATGGGAAGGGATCATTTTGGAAGAGTGCACAAGATAGCTATGATTTTCCTCCAACAGGCAATTTATGCTACAGACAGAATACAACAAACCTCACTGAGACAAAAAGACGATACACCTCACAACCTCTACTGATACTTGCAAATCCCAGAATAGGCTCTCTGTGGCTAACCAAAAGTATTAGAAGATATTTCAGGATCTTTTCTGACACACACCCAGCTACTTGAAAAATCTGTTTATGACTCATGAATCTACTGTATGTACCCAGTCCAATTATTCAGTCACAATCAACTAGCATTGCCTTGTCCTAAAAGAGTCATATCATGGTTGAGAGCTTTTCCCAATTAGCCCTGGCCCCCTCAAACTAGCTTCAAAGACAGTCAATCAAGTTATTTATTAATTTGTTTTAAGTGGTTATGGAAACATTTTGCTTTTACAAGTCTCTGTGAAGTTGACTTAAGTATTTCAGGTAGAGGTGCCAAAGACAGTTTTAAATATCATGGACCACTGACGGTTTTAAATATGTCATTTTAAGTTGTAATTTTAAATTGGGATTATATTATAAAAATAACCAAATGATCCAGTGGTGGGATTCAAAAATTTCTACTATTGGTTCTCTGGGAGTGGCTTGGTGGGCATGGCTATGTGGTTATGTGACCGGGTGGGAGTGGCTATGTGGTCATGTGATTGGGTGGGCATGGCTATGTGGCCATGTGACTGGGGGGTCAAAAGACAGAAACTCACTTTCTGGAGCAGGGGGTTGGATTAGATGACTTCCATGTACCTTCCAGCCCTGGATTGCTGTGCTGTTTCAAAGCATCCTCTGAAGCTGCATCTAGTCTAGTGGCAAGGTTTGTGGTCCTTCCTTCCTCTCCTTTTTGCCTCCCTCCCTCTTTTTTTCTTTTTTCTTTCTCTTTCTCCCCTCCCTCTCTTTCTTTCTCCCATCCCTCCCTCTTTCTTTCTTTTTGCAGCATCCCCCCATGCCCCATTTTGGCCTAGTGGGCCTCTGGGAAGCCTCCTGGGAACTGAAAAAAGCAGCATTTTGAAGTGAGGGGGGAAAATCAACTGTGCCGCACGATTTAGATTAGCTAGAAAGCAAGAAATCTGACAATTTCCTGCTTTCTAGCTAATCTAAATCGCACGGCACAGCTGACCGTTGGAAATACCGATTTGGTTGGACCGGCAGATTTTTTACTACCAGTTCAGAAGAACTGGGCTGAACCGGTAGAATACCACCACTGAAATGGTCCCAGAAACAAGGAGCTGCGATGTTTCTTCAATATGGAGCAACCCCTAGAAGATGTGCACGGACAGCCATTGTATCCAATCATCTGCTTAGTGCAAGAAAGCAAATTAAAATACCTCACAGAAATGGCTTTACAATCTCTGCTTGAATATCAACCCCTTTGGTCATGTGTTTTCCTTTTGTGAAGTCGCTCTTATTGTAAGGTTTTTTTTCCTAATATCCAGTCAGCCATGGTCTTCCTGCAACTTAAAAGTGATTGTCCCGGGTCCTGAACTCTTGAATGAGAGAGTATACCTTCTTCCATTGTGACATCCCTTCAGATATCTGCTATCATACTCCACCCCAGTCATACTTTATGTTTTACAATATTGCCTCAGTCTTTCCTTGTAAGACTTCTATGGTCTCCTGATCATTCTCATTGTACTTTTTTGCACTTTTTGAATCTCATAATATGGTGTGAGGCAGTGTATATGAGACCAAGTACATGTCTGCCCAATACAGGAGGTAGTGGAACTATTATTTTCTGTGATTTGAAAACTATACCTCTATTGGTGCATCTTGTAATTGCTTTAGTTGTATGGCAGCCATGTCACATTGCAGCTGACTCATATGCAACTTGTGATCAATTTCACTTCCAAAATTTTTTTTCCAGTCTTCTTTTCAAAGCCAGATATTTCCTATCCTGTACTTGAGCCTTTCATCATTCTTTTTGGTGAATATTTTTGCATTTATCTTCCACTATTCTATGAAGATTTTTATTTTTTCCCCTGTCTTCTAAAGTATTATGTGCGAGACACTTCATACAAGAAAGATATACCAACAACAGGCTGTTCAACCATCTTGACATTAGTCAGATATTCTGAAAACTTTTTTTGTCATGTACAAAAGAGTGTACTCCCATCATATGAACTAGCAACTATGACTCAAAACTTTTCTGACTTAAAAAATCTTCCTCAGACTTTATAGATTATTAACCCTAAACATGTCCACTAACTCTATCTGCTGTCCAAAGTCACTAAACCAAATAGACTGACTCACCCTCTCTTTAAGTATTTTTGGTAAGTTGTAAAAGGGTTTGTGACTGCACAAAGTAAATGAATATATTCAAATGTGTATTCATATGATTCACTTGATGTAAAAGACCAATGGGCCAATAAAAGTACAGCCCAATGCAAACCATCAGCTTTAAAAATGCAAGCTGAAAGAATGTCTATGGTATCACCCTCTTTTCCCCTTGATTTTCCCCCCAACATTTTCCCCAATCCTTGCTTCCTGCCTCATCAGGTAAAAATTTAGGAATTGGCAAACTTCACCCTCCTCAATTCTGATGCAAGTACAATTTTCAGAAAACAGCAGCTGTTGTAAATCCCACCCCTTCTGTTGGCTCATGCCTCAGTCTCTTCAAGCCCTAGCAATAGAAGCATACAGACCTCATATCCAAATTCTAATTCAACTCCAATCTGGAGACAGTAAACTCAGTGAGAATGGCTGCTCAGTGTGTGTATATCAGTTACTAGAGTAGTGACTGCAATGGAGTTCCTATGTCCTGATGAACTAACAGCAAGTGCGGCCTTTTTCTCAAACTAAGCTTACAAAGTGGTATACTATATCAGTTCAGTGTTTTTAAAGTAACAAAATGAAGCAATGGAGGTTTAATATACTTCATGTGTATGTTAGGTACACAAATATATATATATATACACACACAAACACAAATATATATATATATATATATATATATATATATATATATATATATATATATATATGTAGGTCTTGTGTATTCGGTCTTGTCCCGTGTAAGGTTGAGAATACCTTGGCAACGTTTACGAAATCTCATCCATCTTCAGGCTGGTGTCTTCAGCTTCGTTCTCCTGGGAGAAGTGTGTGATCGTGGCTGTTTTTCCCTTTAAACTCTAGAGTTGGATGTGTTGTTACTTTTGATTGGTTTGTGGAGTTGATGTATGCAGATTGGATGGCTTTTTCCTGAGACCCTGTGTGGCTGAGGTGCTGGAGGTGTGTCTCTCAGCCTTTTGTGTTGTAACGACCTGGGTAATGGGCTGTGTGATGACCTTCTGAGTTCTATTGTTGTGATGTCCTGGGTGTGGTGCTGTAATCTCCTGGGTCGTTGTCTGTGCTGCAACCTCCTGATGTTTTGTGTTGTGATCTCCTGAGTTCTGTGATGTAGTATCCTGGGTGGAAGGCTGTGATGTGGCATTCTGGGCCTTGGTTTGGCTCGAGTTTGAGGTCTGGCTATGTGTTTATAGCGTGTGTCAGTTTGCTTAGTTTGGGGGTTGGCGGGGGTGTAGCAGCTGGTGTTGCAGCCATGGTCTGGTTTCTGGATGGTGGTTGCCTTTCATCTGTGGCGTGGGCTTGGGTTTGAGTCTGGTGAAGGAGATTGGTGGTGGCATCATGTGTTATTTTGGGTCGGTGTTGGTTTTGTGGCTGGGACTCGTTTGTTGATTAGGGCTAGTTTCCAGATGTCTGGTAGGCGGGAAGTATCATCCGTTTATTCATGTTATGGGGTGTTTCTCTATTTCGATGGCTTCCCTAATTATTCTCTTGTTGAAGTGTTCAGTATTGGAGATAAGTTTGGATCCCTCAAAATCAATTTCATGTCCTGTGGCTTTAAGGTGCTGGAAAAGGGAGGAAGTTTTTTCTTCTTTTCTGACTGCGTTCTTGTGTTCTGCGATGCGTGCATTTATTCTCCTGTTGGTTTGTCCAATGTATGTGGCTGGGCAAATTTTGCATGGTATTTTATAAACTCCTTGGTTTTCTAGCTGGATCTTGTCTTTGGGGTTTCTTAAGAAAAAACTTCCTCCCTTTTCCAGCACCTTAAAGCCACAGGACATGAAATTGATTTTGAGGGATCCAAACTTATCTCCAATACTGAACACTTCAACAAGAGAATAATTAGGGAAGCCATCGAAATAGAGAAACACCCCCATAACATGAATAAACGGGATGATACTTCCTACCAGACATCTGGAAACTAGCCCTAATCAAAAACGAGTCCCAGCCAAAAACCAACACCGGACCCAAAATAACACATGATGCACCACCAATCTCCTTCACCAGACTCAAACCCAAGCCCACGCCACAGATGAAAGGCAACCACCATCCAGAAACCAGACCATGGCTGCAACACCAGCTGCTACACCCCCCGCCAACCCCCAAACTAAGCAAACTGACACACGCTATAAACACATAGCCAGACCTCAAACTGGAGCCAAACCAAGGCCCAGAATGCCACATCACAGCCTTCCACCCAGGATACTACATCACAGAACTCAGGAGATCACAACACAAAACATCAGGAGGTTGCAGCACAGACAGACCCAGGAGATTACAGCACCACACCCAGGACATCACAACAATAGAACTCAGAAGGTCATCACACAGCCCATTACCCAGGTCGTTACAACACAAAAGGCTGAGAGACACACCTCCAGCACCTCAGCCACACAGGGTCTCAGGAAAAAGCCATCCAATCTGCATACATCAACTCCACAAACCAATCAAAAAGTAACAACACATCCAACTCTAGAGTTTAAAAGGGAAAAACAGCCACGATCACACACTTCTCCCAGGAGAACGAAGCTGAAGACACCAGCCTGAAGATGACGGATGAGATTTCGTCGAAACGTTGCCAAGGTATTCTCAACCTTACACGGGACAAGACCCGAATACACCAAGACCTACATACCTTTACCCGTGAAAATCTACGAAAACAAATATATATATATATATATATATATATATATATATATATATATATATATATGTAGGTCTTGGTGTTATGGGTCTTGTCCGTGTAAGGTTGAGAATACCTTGGCAGTTTGACGAATCTCATCCGTCATCTTCAGGCTGGTGTCTTCAGCTTCGTTCTCCTGGGAGAAGTGAACGAAGCTGAAGACACCAGCCTGAAGATGACGGATGAGATTTCGTCGAAACGTTGCCAAGGTATTCTCAACCTTACACGGGACAAGACCCGAATACACCAAGACCTACATACCTTTACCCGTGAAAATCTACGAAAACATATATATATATATACGCATCATGTCCTGCCATATACATAGGACAAACCAACAGAAAAATAAGTACCCACCTTGAAGAGCACAAGAATGCAATAAAAAAGCTGGAACACACTTCCTCACTAGTCCAACATATGAAAGCCACAGGCCATAGCATCGACTTCAATGGCACCAAAACCATAGCCCCTATAGAAAGCCCCAGCCACAGAATCATCAGAGAAGCAACAGAAATTGATAAAAGACCTAACAGTATGAATAAAAGAGATGACTCCACCAGACTATCAATCATCTGGAAGCCTGCACTGACAAACAAAAGGATACCATAATACAAACAAACACCTGGACACAAACAAACCCCAATACCTCCAACCCAAACATGCCCCCAATACACAAAACACAATGTTGCCAGCCAATCAAGAACACAGCAACTCGAACACCAATGAACACAGACCTAGACTCCCAGCCAATAGGGATGAAAAGAGGACCATTCAAATAAAACACAGGGTCAGAACCAAATTCAAACTGTCAAAGGCTGCCAAGCCTGAAACACACGATTAATAAAGAACCCAATACACAAGCCTGAAGATGGCAGATGGGATTCTGCCGAAACATCACTATAAAAGCACAACTCTTACGTGGGAAAATACCCGAAGAAACCTAAATACTATCTATCTATCTATCTATCTATCTATCTATCTATCTATCTATCTATGTTTTCGTAGATTTTCACGGGTAAAGGTATGTAGGTCTTGGTGTATTCGGGTCTTGTCCCGTGTAAGATTGAGAGTATCTTGGCGACGTTTCGACGAGATCCCACTCGCCATCTTGAGACTGGTGTCTTCGGCTTTGTGCTTGTGCCAGCTGGCACAAGCACAAAGCCGAAGACACCAGTCTCAAGATGGCGAGTGGGATCTCGTCGAAACGTCGCCAAGATACTCTCAATCTTACACGGGACAAGACCCGAATACACCAAGACCTACATATATATATATAGCTATGCAGTAACTACAGAGAATATTTGACTTAAGCATAAGCATATCAATATTCATACTGTTCTTATCTTTGAAAAATGACTTCCGGTTTGTTCCTCGTCGGTGTCAGTGCGGAATCCGCGATCGTGCACGGTTTCACCCGAGCTCTCTTGCTGGAGGGTCCCAATCACGACCGGAACCACCCTAGTGGGGTGGTAAAGAAGGGGGTCAAGGGGAGTCGCAACTCCCCTCCCTGACAGGAAAATCACTCCCGAAGGCAAGCTGCAGCGGTAGTCCTAAAATGGCCACCACGAAGATGAAGAACATTCCGGGAAACTAAGTTTTGTGCTGGAGAGAGAAGTAGTGGGCAGAGTGTGAACCAGGCGAAGGACATTGCTTTTGAGGTACCCGGGTATCAAATTAAAGGGCTATTTTGGAGGAAAGTGTGCGGAAGTGGCGACCAGAGAAAATGAGAAAGAAATTGGTGTTTAAATTTGGATTTGATTATTTTACTGGACTAATCTGGAGGAGAAATTTAAAGGAAAATACATTAACACAACAAAGGTTTAAAAATTAAACTGGACAGATATTGAATTGTGTGCACTTAAAGGGCATAACTAAATGCTGGAATTGAGTGTATTGAAAAGAATAGCTAATGATTGAAATTAGCAAACTTAATAAAAATATCATATTCAACAAAGAAAGTTAAAAAGAAAAAGACTCAAGAGCGCCAGGAAAACTTTAATATGTTTTAAAACAAGCGTCTGGTCTTTTTGGGACTTTGGATCTTGGAATTTTAAAGAAAATACAAGGAACTTTATTACTGTCATAGAACCACCCGGTAATATGGGAAACAGTTGGGAGGCCAATTAGAAGATTTGGAATAAAGATTCAAGAGTATGAATTGTTGAAAATTAACTTAAAATGAAAATCAGCTTCTCAAATGAGCAAATTGGTATAAGAATAAGAAGCAAACTGCATGTGATCTGGGCAGCCATGTTTGTTTCTTAAGCCTCTGCACATCAAGTCTGTCAATTTCAATTACCATATCTTACTGCATATAAGATGCACTTTTCCCCAAAAAGTGGGTAGAAATGTTTGTGCATCTTATACAGCGAATACAGGCCCCATTTTTGTCTCCCAAAGCCTCTGCATGTCCCATTTTTGCCCTCCCCAGAGTCCAGAAGCACTCTGCAGTCCAAAAACGGGTGCATTTTTGGCCTGGAAAGTGATTTTGGACGCCGGGGAGAGCAAAAATAGGATGCACAGAGGCCTCTGGAGGCTAAAACGGGTGCATTTTTGGCCTGCAGAGTGCTTCTAGATGCTGGGGAGAGCAAAAGGGATGCATGGAGGCAAAAAACTATTTCTTCTTGTTTTCCTCCTCTAAACCAAGGTGTGTCTTATAGTCCAGTACCTGATACTCCAAAAAATATGGTAGTTCCTTTGCCTCATAGCAGTATGTTGTTCAGCCTTAACATAAGGAAACACTGAGACAACGCCAATCTTTCTCAATCAGCCATTTTGCTTTGATGGAAAGCATATAGAACATATGAGCAGAAGCACTTTTGATGAATGAAGCACAACAGCCATTCTTATCAGTTAGGAGTGGGGTACCACAGCATTTTGCATTCCACTTAAATCTTCATTAAAACACATCATCCCTTCAAAGATTTGCACAGCTCTATTCTTTATCTATAGGTTTTCCCCAATATATATCCTGCAAAACAATGTGCAAAGGGATGGAGTAGTTTTCCTGTCAATTTTTCTTGAAAAAGTGGGCATCCTTTCAAACAAAATGCTAAGTCACAGCTATCATCCATTTTCCAAGGAATTCTTAGAAATAAATATGATGTTGGAAGCTGGTTACATTGCTCCGCAACATGTCAGTTTCCCATTTTATAAATTTTTATTAAAGTATTTTTCAAATAAATCAGATACATCGGAGAACGTAGCAGGCACGAATGGAGATGTCTGAGGGGACAACACTGCCTCACCTTGCATTCATCACAAGTTCTTATTTCTTCTCAAGTTCTTCATTTTATTGATCTACAGTAGCCAGTTTGCTTGCCATCTGTTTTTTTCCTCTGCTCACAAACCATTTTATTGAATTTAAAGCCTTGTACATGCATGAGTAATTTGCAGTGTTTTGCTGAAGCAACCAGCCAGGGTAACAGGAAGCAAGTCTCAGTCCTGATAAATGCAAAACCAAAACAAGGACTTTGGATTTTACAAGGTTTTCCTCAGGCTGAAAGCAGGCAGATGTTTTAAATATAAAATATGTTTAAATATTTTAAAAAATTAAAGCTGTCATATACTAGGTTCTGGCAGAGACACCAGGCCCTCTTAACAAGGAACCAGCCTCCTCATTACTAGCCAACTGGAGCTGCCCCACAAAAGTCATAGTACTTATTTTGTGGCTAGCCAAATGGGTGGAGAACACTTTATGTCTCAGCTTTAGTACAAAACTTTCCAGCCGTTTTATGAAATTACATCCTGCTACCCTACTGTCGCTGTAGAGCTTTATTTATGTGAAAGAATGGACTAGAAAACAAATGTACTGTATGTAAAAGGAAGGGAGAAAAAATATAAATAAAATAAAGGAAAGATATTCAAATTCAAAATCCAAACCAGAAAAGTAGGACTTTGGGAGTGAGATGATGTAGTTTTTACTACAAAACATTTTTGTCTACCAAACAAGACAATTAAGCACTTTCTAAAGATTAAATAACTTGGTCTAAATTAAACATCATGTTCTTAAAGCAAGCAATTGCCATTTATGTATTTGCAAAACTTATATAACTTGCTCTTAATTTACCTATTTTATCATGTACAAACAACTTCATCAAATTAAGAACTAATCAAAACATCAAGCCCAACTGAGAACAAGGAAGACTATTTAAATACAGAAGCATTCTGTTCCTGTTCTGCTGGTCTTCAACAGAATATTGCTTTATAGAAGCCATTTATAATTAGACCATCTGCATTTGAATGGATTATTTGAGCTAGAAAAAAGTCCTAGTCTACTCACATGAGCAGCATATAAAAAGAGTCAGATAAATTGTCCCTGAAGTGTTTGTGTCATGAAAAAGTTCAAGATCTGTGCTCCCACATGTAGAGCAAGCAGTCCATTAAACAGGCTTCGATCGTGATTGTGAAACTTTTGTTTATTATTTACACAATGCCATCAGTGCCTTACTGTTATGCAGGAGCTACTCTGGTACAGTGGTCAAAGCAGTGGACTAGAAACTGGGTTTCCCCTTAACAATAAAGTTCAATGAATGAATTTAGGCCAATCACTTTCTCTCAATCCATCACAGAGGATTGTTGTTGTTGGAATATAGGAAGTGGAAACATTGTGCTTTCTGCCTTGAGTTACACAAAATAAATCTGCATATAAATACATTTAATACATTTACACCGCATACTTTGGGTGCCCACTGACATTCCGAGAATGGCTGACAGTAAAAAGCACAAGTTGTTATGTTGCTATCATAAAACAATTTACGTAGTCCCATTCTACGATGGCTTAGTTTGTAAATAGAAACAAAAATATGCTTCTGTTTAAACAAGGAATCCTTTTGTGATCACCTGAGTTTTCAAGCCAGTGGAGGCTCCTATTCATGGAAGAGAAAACACAGTCTTCATCTATTTTTTCTCCTCTTTCCTTTGAAATCTCACTCCCTTTTTCGGGGTGAAGAGATATGGGACATCAATGAAACTGCCTTCCCAAGCTTTTCTTAATAAGTACATAGAGCACCACTAGTAAACTCATGTCACTCCCATTTTAGATACAGATTAAAATTCTCACAATCGATTCCCTGGAACAAAAACCCATCCATGCACAACTTTAGCACTACAGAGTAAGTGTGCGATGGAATTCGAGCAAAGAGGAAACATTCAGCCCTGCACACTTATTAGCATTCTGAAATGGTACAAACCAAGCATATGACCTCTGTGAGAAGCTAGCTTCGGTAATAGAAAGGATTTTAAGACAACTAGGTCTCAAAGTAAACGTTTAACAAACCTTTGGATTTCTTTGGTTAATAAAGAAACAATAAGCAGAGGTTAATGGCGCTCCTGATCTTGACTATGAATGTTTAATTGGCAACATAAAAGTTAGCTTCAGGACAGCAGTGGGAAGGATTTTGTGTGGAATGCCTCTCTCGGCACCATTTACTTTAGAATACAGTTCAGTTTGCATTGTCTGTGCCACACGCAGCCAGCAATAAAGGCTCAATAGGTCAAGTATGACATGACAAAGGAAAGAATCTGTTTTCCCCATGGCTGAATGGATGCCCAACACCATTTCAGTCCCTGCAAATCAAGCCATATTAGCAACCAAGTCTATTTTGTAGATGTTTAAAATTGCAAACTGTGTGTATTAGCCAAGCTCTCACTTAATATATTTGTCATTTCTAATACTGCCCATTCTGGGCAAGCTGCCTTGGAAGAATCAAGGCTATTATGATCAGGTCAGCAGCTTGGAAAGGTTAAGGAAGAAAATATTCTGCAAACTAACTCCTTAAAAATTCCAGTATTTACTCAGGAAAGGAAACCCAGCCTTTTATCATGAAATACTGCTGTGATATTTAGCCAGTGCCAGGATTGTTACATCTAAAAACCTTGAATGTGGAACTAGGCAATTGACAAGCATATTTAAAAATCTGAAATGAATTACAATCAGGCGTAAGACAATATATAAATCACCACAAATACCAACAACTCTTGGATCCAAACAAACAAAATTGTTCCAGGTTATCATTTGTAGCCCTGCTACAAAAAACATTCACCAGATCCAATCAGAGAACTGTTCAAGAGTCCTTAAGAATGTAAAGAATTCCATCTCCACCACCTACCCATTTAACACAATAAACCAAACCCATTCTAAAACATAAACGATTTCAAAAGCAGAGTAAAAGGCAGTGTTTTAAGGAGTTTTATTCCTCTTAAAACGAGTAAGACAAATACCTAATTTGGTGTGGCATTTTCTTCTCATATCCAAAAACCATGCAGGTCCTGGCACTTCCCTGAAGTTTCAAAAAAAAAAAATCAACTATTTTTTCTTAAGAAATGCATTGCTCTGTATGAATGTACAAATCTGCCTCAGTATCAATTTGCAAATAAATGCAGCAAATGAACTATCACAACAATAGCTTATCGAATGGGCTGACAAGTTCTTCCTGCTATTGTGGAGAATTCTAATATGGGTGCATTTAAGAAATCTAAGACCCTGTCATATTCATCACAAGAGGGGTAAGTAACCTCAGGGGAAATCTGGATGTATATATTTTTTCCAAAGCCTTCCCCTTTTTAAAATTCTCACAATAGGACAGCATAAATCTACGCTGGCTCTAGAACTGAAGTAATATGATGCTAACGTGGAAGGTCATACCCAAGGATCCATAAGCTGTCCCAACCTAATTTTGAGAAGAATTAGATGTGAATGTTTCATGGGGGAAAAAACAGGAAAGGAACATCCAGCTGATATTTCCTTCTCCAGTCAGCTGTTTCGCATTCCCTTTTTCAATCCTCAAAGGGAAAGTGTTCCTTCTAGAAACCCAGCCATGAGACTTTACACAAAAATATCAGGTGATCTACCAGTCTTGTAAGATTTTGAGCATTTACCATTTTTAATTAAAATTAAGTTCAATTTAGTTGTTGGGAGGCTTACAGGCACTAATTTTAGGAGTGACTGAGACTCTTAAATGTCATAAACACTATTTTGTTGACCCTGCCTACCTTTTTATGTCTTAAAGATTTAAATCAACTTCAGCTTTAATTGGCTTGGAACAGCAATATAAAAACTTCACTTACTTTCACATTATAAAAGTTGTACACCAAATTTAATCATGTTTAGTTTATAAAAGCAAAGCACAAGCATCTTCATCCACTGTAAAGCTCCTGTTAGAAGTAATGTGAGATAACAGAAAAGGTATTTTATACATTTAAATACATTATGAAGGTGTGAATTCCATCCAAGCAAACCCCTGAATTGATTCCTATATATAAAATACCAACACACAATCTTCAGAGATTTCCAGGCATACCTATTTATACTTCATAATAAATTTAGGTTCTTTTTCTATGTAGTTGTAGACTATGCTGAACCAAAATACAGACATTAAAATAATAGTAAAAAACATACTACTGCTTACATAGAAATATAAAGATCATATAATCTGAAACTGAACTGATTAAGGCCATTCAGTTAACAAAAGTACACCGCAAATGTAATTTATTTATTTTATTCATCCTATTTCTACCCCATCCATCTCACTTAAGTGACTGGATGCCTATGCACTATTTATAACAGTAGTGAGTTTCAGAATAATTTACCACTGGTTCGGTGGGCGTGGCTTGGTGGGTGCGCTTTG
This sequence comes from Naja naja, assembly GCA_009733165.1. Classification (NCBI taxonomy): domain Eukaryota; kingdom Metazoa; phylum Chordata; class Lepidosauria; order Squamata; family Elapidae; genus Naja; species Naja naja. Next base: position 95,031,243 of record CM019148.1, read on the forward strand.
CACACGCACATTTTGCATGTTTGTGCCAAACGCATACTTTGTGCAGGCGCAGGGGCTTTCCGACTCACCTCCTGCAATCTTGCACTCTCCCTGTAGCTTCAGCAGCTGATGCGCGGCAATTTGCTGTGCCGTGCAAAGCAGCTGCACTTCAAAAGCAGGGAATAAAGGTTATTATGGTAGCCCGGGTGGGCAGGTAGGCCAACAGCAGCTGCTCAGAGAGAACCGGTTCGGTTTTTGCTGATCTTCAACACTACCGATTTGCCAGAACCGGGCCGAACTGGTAGAACAGCAGCACTGATTTATATACAGTATATCTTTCTGGCATTAAGATAAAAATAAATGACCAAGCACAAGTATAAATAATGATGAATTCTGACTGAGAAACAAAAAATAGCTATCATACTGCTGCGGCCAATTTTTTTTTTAATGTCATATTTCACTTCTGAAAAGTTTAGAGTACAAGAAATAGCCCAGTTTATGTAACTATAAATCTGTTACCATGTATTAAAACTTCATAACCCTTTTCATGGGAGGATAAGAACCTAACATTAATTCTGATGTACAGTATTAAAATAAAGATCCAGCCGATCCAGCATATTCTCAGCAATGGCTCAAATTGTTATATACTGTGGATGAAAACAAGCATATATCTTCTAACAGCAAGGTCTGTATGCAGAAGAAAGAATGAAGTACTCCACAGCTCACCAAAACCACCAAAATCTGCTGGGAGGAAGGTTGGGAAGCTTCTTTAATGGACATTTGTAGGAACATGAGGGATTGGGGATACAGGTGGGAGAAAGGGATACAATAGAGATTTCTATTCCATAAATAACATTCATCCAATTTGCTCATATGTCGTACTTATCCCAAAAAAACATATTGTGATTCTTCCACTGACTCTCTGCACATTTACTCAGACAGTACAACTATGAATATAAGATAAACAAAAAAACTTAGAATTGGCCATCAGATGAAATTATTTATCTCTCTTCAAGAAACTTCTCCATATAATGTTAGTCTGTATTTGTGTGTGTATGTGTGCATGTGCGTGCACACATGCATACACAGATGCATATATATGTGTGCCTATGCCAGAAATTACACTATATTACACTATATACTATACTACACTATATACACTATAAAGAATGGCACATTTCTAAAATTCATTCCCGATCTGCATAATTTTTCTTTCTCAGAAACAAACCATTTACACACACATTGTCTACCACAGGGGTGTCAAACTGGTGACCCGCGGGCCGGATACATAACATGCAGGCCACACCTACCCCAGTTCTGTGAAGTCATGATATGTCATGTGACGGCAACGTGACACCACAAGTTTTACACCCATGGTCTACCACCTTCCAAGTAGAAACAGCACAAAGGAGTATACAAGACAAAAAGAAAGTACAACAGAAAAGATAAAAGAGAATGAACAAAACTTGAGGAAAATGAATAAGAAGATGAAGAAATGGAGCAGGGAATAGAAGAGGTGCCTTGTTAGATACTATATTAAAAAAATTCAGCAGATGAAGCTCTTCTCATCCTGCAGGTAATCTTCAGGCTTTCATACTTTTCAGCAGTGATCTTTGTAGACATTTGCACTCCTACACATCTGTCTGTTTTCAGCAACAGATGACCATCACTTGTTTTCACACGTACGTCTTCCAATTAGATAAATATGGCTCATCAGTTCTCAAAAATCTGGCCTCAAGATGAAATGAGGTAACTTAGAACTATTTCACAAATTGGGGGGGGGAATTAAAACTGAAACTGGCATAGGGTATGTGATTGAGGTATACAAAATTATGCATGATGTCAATAAACTGGACAAGAAAAAGTTATTTCCACCTAGCTGGATACAAGTGTTTTGGAGACAATTCACAAGAATCTTATTTGTCAACTGTTAGGTCTCATGCAACATCTTCATTTTTAGACCAGACAGCTGCCATCACGTGACTAAAGAACCATCAGTGAGATCAGTTGACTTTTCACTAATGCATTACTATATACATGGCATACTGCACAATCATATGAATGAACTCATAGCTTCTAATTTACATTTCGGCCTTCAGCACCAGAATGGTAAATTACAGGGAGAGGAAACTCAAAGATTCCCATGATCCATTCAGATACTGAGGTTCATTAACCTATGTCAAATGACAGAAATGAGCATCCAAGGGTATGATTCAGAAGGTGAATGGTAGTTAGTCAATCTAGGATGATGGGCACCTGCTACATTGATTACAATTCCACACCTCAAGGGTTCTAAACTTCACCTAGATCTGTGCCAAGGCTGTCAAAGACCAGCAGTAAAAACTAGAAATAGGCATCAAGGCATCAACTTAGTAACTCCAACTCTTCAAAAGCTTATTCAGAAATGCTTGATGCCAATTTTGAAAACGCTCAAATCTTGTTGGAGGATGAAGAAAACCAGATCCTGGCTCAGCATCCCAAGATTAGAGAACACTACCAACTCTTGAAGGAATACTATTATCCTTATTGGTGAAGAATTTCAAGATTAATGTATTTACTTTGGGTTCAGACAGCACATTAAGTGTAGCTTGTGGTTACTTAAGAATGCACCAAGAAATAGCACAGGTACAAACCATCTGTCCATGACATGTTTAAGGTGCCTGTGCTGCTGAATACGAAGTGACAGCCTCTTCTGAACAAACTATAAACCCATCACAACATGTTCAAACAAACCATATTAAATCTATTCAGTAAAGGACAACAAATATACTCAGGGATTTAGAAAATAAGTCCTTTGAGTAGAGAAATAAGAAACTAGAAGTTTTTGAAGGCATACAGTAAGAGAAAGAAGGATAAGACACACACACACACACACACACACACAATAACAACCTGCTCTCTATCATTTCAGAGTGCAAGACATGAAATAATGACCTCAACTTTCAAAAAGGAAGATTCTATATGGAAGCTATTGAATGCCTGAATTAGTAAGGTATGTTTCACATTGGAACCAATTATTCAGACAATTGGGAGGGTAGCTTCATTGGTTATCTTCACTCAAAGGCTGGGGAACAAGTTGTTGCTGATATTTACATTTGGATTCCTACATAGAGCAGCGGACTGAATTCAGTGATTAAAACTTAAATGTCTCCTTCCAACAAGCCACAACTTGTTGATTTTTCAGCTCCTGATTTTTCAGGTTCATTAGTGGGTAAGCCACAAGTTACAGTTGCCATGCCAATCAAAAGCACCATTAGAGACTTTAACATAGAGAGATGGATAACAGATATTTAAAGAATATAAAGTCTCATTTCAGATCTGGGCAGCAATGAAACCACAGCTGTATCATTGTTCCATGAATCACATAAAGACATATGCAGAGCCTATAATCTTTTTGTTGTTATTCAACAACCCTTACTGGTCTATTACAAATAACCAAACTGTGCCAATATCTAATAATAATTATCTTTAGCCCAACCTTTACCTACTTTCATTATACTTTTATTTAAATTTATGTTGAATATATTTACATTTCATGATAATTTGTATTTATAGACAATTGGTTTTTTTCTACAATGCAGGTGATACTTTAAAACAAAGCTCTTAGTTCTTAAAGCTTAGAATACATTTTCGACAAAAGCCTTTTGGATTATGGAAAATGTAAATTGTAATTACAGGCTCACCTATTATTAAGTTAGAATTAAAGAAAAGTCCATCTATCTTGTTACACCATTGAACACTTTATTGTGGAAATATAATTATAACAGTTATTATTTATAATGAAAATCAGGAAGTTGGTGAAGTTCATTCCATTCTGAAGGAGTTAATCATGAAATTATTCAATGACTCAAAAAGTAACCAGCAATGTTTTAAAAGGTGATTCTGATGACTAGGGAATCCAACTGAAGACACAAGTATCAGACAATTAAAGCAATACAATATTTTTGCCCCAGGCTTGTGAGCCTGAATATTAGATGTTCATATCCTGGGAATGAACAATGTGGCTATATGCTGGAATGTACATTTGATTCATATTTTTAGTTTTATTTATTATTATTTCAATGTTCTTCTAGCTGGCCAGGACCACTCTTGGGGAGTGAACATATAATTAATAAATTGCATATACACACATATATAATTTATGTATTTATTAAAATATATCCCAAGTAATATTCTTTTGTTCCCAAGTTTTGTTTTGTTTTTGTTTTTTCAATTTGCTTTCATTTTTGTTTTTGTTCTATTTTTCCTGAAAGTTGGATGTTTTTTTTTAGTTTGCCATTTAGCTTTATTTATTGAATAAAACATATATACCAAATAAATATGCATAAACAAATTGTTGCAGGTATCACTTTGAAAACTGGTTCAGCACAGTGAGGCATTTCATAGCAAAATTAACTTGGCCACTATACCTAAAAATGTCATGTAAGTTGCTTTTATGAGTGGGTAGCAATGAGGAATGTCAAATGAGAAGGCTGAAATAGAGATTCTTCTATGCTGTAGAAAAATGTGACTGGCTGAAAACTATTATTTTACTCAGAGCGTAAGTCGAAGAACAAACACAGCACTTACACATAAAGTATAATCTATTGAGTAAACTGTCATCCTACTCTTAACCCTTGATGTATGGGTTAACAATTAAATTATGGGTAATTCTTGAGTTATGACTATAACGGAGCCTGCTGCTTACGATCCTAATGTTGTTTTCTATTTCTATTTCAAAATCTGGAAATTACTGTACAGCTTTCCAAGAATGCATACACTACATATGCTTGACACTGAAGGTCAATAGTAGAGCTGTTGATTCACATGCACAAAATCCCAAATTTAATTCTAGTCTCCTCCAAATAGGACTGGAAAAGACGCCTGCTGGAAATTTGGTAGGTCAGGTTGTGTTGACAGAATTAATTTAGATGGATCAATAGTGTAATGATGCAAGGCAGAATATTATATGACAGGCACTGACAGAAAATTTAATGATCTAAAATAGAAATGGAGAGCTTTTTCAACAATACTTCCAAATGATCATTCTGTCTACAAATTGTGAGGGTTGTAGCGCAACTCATTTGGAAAGCACCAGCATGAACATGGCATTCACATTTTCTAACTTCTTCTCCACTTTGTTACAGAAACTGAGTGATTGCTAAATAAAACAGAATTACTAGGCCAGCTCAGAAATTCAATTTTGATCTGCTAAACTTATAAGTGGAAAGGCAGAAAGCACTGAGCCCCATGCTCCCCCCTTTCCTTTTTTTAATTCCTTACTTGCCCTGGTAAACTCAAAGTTTGGGCAAAATGGGACATTGTGGTTACAGAGAAGGTTCAAATAGTCATGCTTTTTCTTGCCATTTTATTTATTGCCTGTTGACTTTCACTATCCAATCTATCCAATCATGCAGAGAAAGTCTGCATAAGGGGCAAGTGATGAATGTTCCATTCCAACTTTCCCAGTGTGAGTACGCTCTCTAGATAAATGTGTTTTCTGACTTCCAAAATAATGACTAAGGAAGCCAAGGTGATCCATATGAATTAGGCCAGGGAACAAACTGCAAAAATAAATACTGGAATAGATCTATGCTAAAACAAGAGAGATCCAAATGTTCTTTAATTCTGTGCTTCCAAAAATCTGAAGAGAAGCACAGAGTGCTGTATCAAATATCCATTATCCACCTGCTGCTAACAAAGTAAGAATAGTACAATATGTCAATGGAGCTACCCAGGGATGGGATTAATTTTACATCCAGTTTGGCAAACTGGTAGTTCCTGGCCCCGCCACCCCTGGCCCTCCCAGGAGTCCCCACAAGGCCCATCTGGCTCCCAGGTAAGTGTAGGGAGGCCTCCTGGGAGCAAAAACAGGGCACGGGGTGAGGTCGCCCATTTGGCTGCTAGGAAGCTCCAGGGTGGCTTTCTAGGCCCAAAATGGGGAGCAGGAGGTCCGGCACCTCCCCCCCCCATGCTGTTTTGGCTGCCAGGAGGCTCCAGGGAGGGAGGGAGGGAGGGAGGGAGGGAAAGGAAGGAAGAGAGAAAGAGAAAGAGAAAGAGAAAGAGAAAGAGAGAAAGAGAGGAGGAGGGAGAAAGAGAAAGAAAGAGAGAGAGAGGGAGGGAGGGAGGAAGAAAGAAAGATTGAAAGTGGTGGGAGAAGAAAGAAGGAAGGAAGAAGAAAGAAAGGGAAGGGAAGGGAGAAAGAGGGAAGGGAAGGGAAAGATATGGATGGAGGGTGGGAGGGAAGGATAGATAGAAGGAGGGAGGGAGGGAGAGAAAGAAAAAGGAGAGGAAGGAAGAACCACAAACCCTGGCACTAGACACAGCTTCAGAGGATGCTTTGAAACAGCACAGCAAACCAGGGCTGGAAGGGACTTCAGAGGTCATCTAGTCATCATGTCTCCAGCAGGAGACATCTGGGTTATTTTGGTGACTCACCCAGTCACATGACCACCAAGCCACACCCACAGAACTGGTTGTTAAAAAATTCAAATCCGACCCCTGGAGCTACCTCAGAAGACCATTCAGGAAGGGTTTTTTTAAAGGCAAAGATGTGACTATGAAGTGGACTACCTCACTCTGAGGCAGAAAAACCATTCAACCATAAGGCTTTTGACTGAGGAACAAGCTTTATTGCTTTCTGGTCCTCCATTCTTTATTGCAATGATATCAGGCCCTTCATGAGCAATTTATATTTCAGAATCTTCTTTTCCATATAGGAGATGGAATTATTAAAAATGAATTGATAGAAAAATGAGCACAGCTCTGATGAATGAATAGAGTGGCTTCTCTATAAGTGCTTAATTGGATAGCTTTGAAGAATAACTGCTAAGTAAGAATAATGCCATTTCAAAAGCCTGACCGCAAATATGGCTGAAACTGGGATGTTTTATGCAAAGGAGAGGAAAACATAATAGAATTTCCTTTCCTGAACATTTTTTTTTAATTTGTTTCTGATTTCTGCAATCTTCTATCCATGGATAGCATATTTTCCCATCACAAACGCAAAAAAAATTAAATATGTAGAATACTACAGTATGATACCATCTGGTTCAAGGATTCTTATCCAATAAATAAAGTGGTCCTAGCTTAATAAAAGAAAGCCTTTTTAAAAAGTTACAATGTAACTATCACAGAGTTTCAAGTATATACAATTTGAAACAATTCTGGTTTTGTATCCCAATTAGAAGACAGGGCTTAAACCAAACGTTCTTGCATTCATACATAAACTGTGTAGATTCTAAATGTAGATTCTACAGCAAGTACATTCCCAAACATGCAAAGAACATGATAAAAGAGATAAACAAGCTGAATGCAGAATCCCACTTCAAACCAAAAACTTGCTATTGTCAGTGCAAAGTCATTTTCTGAAATATGCAGCCTTTAAATTGTTTCTCTCTATTAAAAAAATCCTATTTCTAATTATTGTGTATGAACTAAAGCAGTTTTAAGACTATGCAGATTTAAATACCATAGGAGCCATTTTTCTATCACAAAAACACCTTATCTCATGAAACATGGCTGGCTCAGAATTCTGGGAGTTGAAGTCCACAGGTTGTAAGGAGCCATAGTTGCCCCTGCTGCCTTATCCCAAGAAAGAAACCATTCCAAAAATGAAATCTATGCATCCATTGCCCTTTCCCTCATATTCCACATATCACATGTTATTTATTCAGTCATCTACTTGTTGACATAATGTTCCAAAAAGCTGAAGTTCATTGATAGTATCTGTGCTTGTTTCTTGCCGCATTATATGTTTGCTGTATCAAGCTACTACTTATCTCACTTATCTACTTACTTTTCTTGCCTTTTTTTCCTGCAATGTTGTCAAGCAATTTATCTCCTCATTAACAACACATTTCAATAAAAGGAACCAAAAGAACCCTTCTGCTTTTTATGTATCTTGCAATTATCTTAATGCAGCTGATATTGTAAAAGAAAATTAAATATATGACCAACTTAAAAAAAATAAAAAAAATAAAAGTGCCTTAATGTTTATGCTTGAATCCTAAAAGTTCTCATTTGACTCACTTTTCCTGCTGATGAACAAAGAAGTCTTGTTTTGAATGTAATCATCAGAGCAATATCTAACATTACACTCACCAAGTCTGAGAAAACAATAACATGGAAGAAAAGGTATTCAGCATTCTTTCTTTCAATAATGCTTTCCATGCATCCTACAACTCAGCAAGAAACAGTTACTGGCTGGGGGGGGCACACAGTAAACAACACTGTAGCGGGCAATTTTTAAAGTCTACATAATCAAACTAGGGTAGAGGGAGGGCAACATTCACAAAAGCAAACATTACTAACCAATTGTCCATTTTGAGAGAATTATTATACATAGGCATTTTAACAGACAACACAGACTTCAAAGTAAAAACACCAATGACAAAATGAAGCTACCCAAAGGCAAATATTTATGGTTGACTTATCTGAGAAGGAAGCAAGGATTAGAAGTTTCAAAGCAAAGCTATAACAGGGAATGGTCACAGAAAGACACATGTGGACCTAATCCTTAATGGGATTTGTTTGCATAGGGTGTTATCTGAATCTAGACAACTGTGATCTACCAAACAAACCATAACTTGGAATGGTATGTGAATCGTATTTACAGCAGACTAGTTAGGTTCAACTGAAAAAATATACAACGTTGCATGACATGCTCTCCTGATGCTCCCTCTTAAGTAGGGCTTCTAAACTAAGCACTGAACTACCAGAACATCATCACCCTTTTTAATCTCTGAGAAAGCTTATTTGTCGCCCTTTGGCTTTTTTGGCATATAAAAATCATGCTGCTTGCTTTGCAGCAGGCAGATTTCCTACTCTTTTTAGTTAAAATAATGTTTTTAAAAAGTCAGGCATGGTAGAAAGTCTAGCAATGTCATCAGGAAATGTCAACAAACATATTTGTGCCCCACAGCATTAGCCCGAGGACCCAATTTCTTAGCTAAATATCACTTGGGAGCAGTTGTTTAAAATGAGGACATATGCTTACATTAATCCAATGGTTTCTGGCATTTCATTCCAACATTCAATTACTGAGGATGAGATGAAGGAAACATTTCCTATCTTAATTCCAATATACAGTATATGTTTAAATAGGTTCAGAAGCCCGAAGATAAAATATGAAAAATACAAATATAGGGACATATATAGGTTTGCCTACCAATTTAATCTGTGGTTTATTTAACTGTGGCTTATTGAGCAAATCACAATTATCAGGTTTCACACATGACGAGCCTAAACAAATTATACATTAGGTTTGCACCATGTGAGAATCCAGTCCACTATGGGCATCCTGTTCATGTGTTAAAGAAAAAGAAGAGCACAGAAATCAGACTCAATGTTAGATGAAGCAACTACTTGATCATTATAGAGCAGAACTTTCTTCAGTATCCTGGACCAGAACTGGAACAGTTGTTAGGAAGTTTTTGTGTTTTTCTTTGGTCAATAGCTTCTATACAGCAAGAGCCTGAAAAAGCCAGTCTAGCCCCATTATGGCGAACCTACGGCACACGTGCCACAGGTGGCACGCAGAGCCATTTGTGTGGGCACGTGAGCCCCAGCCATACTTACCTCATTGCACATCTGTGTGCCTCCCAGCTGATTTTTGGCCTCCCAGAGGTTCGAGGGAAGCCTCTGCAGCCTTCGAAGGCTGAAAAACAGGCCAGTTTCATCACTTCCTGTATTTCCGGAAATACTGGAAGTGATGAAACGGGCCCATTTTTCGGCCTCCAAAGGCTGCAGAGACTTCCCTCAAGCCTCTGGGAGGCCAAAAAAGGCCTCAAATGGGCCAAAAAATCAGATAGGAGGTGCGGGCATGCACAGTGCAGATAAAGGGGTAGCAGGGGGATTGCGTGCACATGTGCAGGAGGCAGGGTGCAGACGCATTGCCTTCTGGGTGCTGGTACACGAGCGTGCACACATGCAATTTTGGGCACAGGAGCCCAAAAAGGTTAGCCACCACTGGTCTAGCCTATTAACTCTGGTATATCTTGGCTGTGTTAGAAACCTGAACAGAGTTGGTTAGAATCTGGATAGGAGGCCCTATATTATACAGGTAATAAATAAAATTAAAAAATAAGAAATAAGAAATAAAAAACCCAAATTATTCCAACAGGCGACAGTGACAAATTCTTTCTGTATTGTTGCTAGGAGATCTCCATGGATATGTTCTGAAGACATCTAAAGTCAAGCTTGACTGAAAGAAGATTTTACATAGGAAAGTTTCATTTCTCCTTCCCATATGGCCTATCCATCCACTCCAAATATTAAAGATCCAACTTAGATGGATGTTAGCTTTCCCAGTAGAACAGACAGGCAACACAGTTAGATCAACACAACTTCATTTTATAGAAAGGCTATAGATCAAGAGTGTCAAACTGGTGGTGTCACGGCAGCATCACGTGACGTGTCAGGATTTTTTTCCCTTTGCTAAACTGGGCAGGGCGGGGCCAGCACGTGACGCATCTGGCCTGTGGGCTGTAAGTTTGACACCCCTGCTATAGATTGACAGAATCTTGCAAGTTTAATAATACAAATCACCTGCTGTCTCTTTTACAATCTGATATTTTAGGTTTCTTTTTGAAGTTTTTTTCCCCTGCCCAGTAAGCAGCTAAGGCCTCTCTCATCTGATTGTTCCCTAGGCAGCATCTCTTCCCCATCTCCCAAGGTCATCCCAACTGACCATTACAACATACAAACAGCATGTAGGAGAAATGACAGTCTGAAATAAAGAGGTTTGATTATACTCTACACAACTGACTGATAAATTGTCTGCAGGCTCTTCTGAAATTCTATTACAAAGAATCCAAGCAATATGCAATCAATTGCCATTTGACACAGCTAACACTGCATAAATTCCCAGTCCTAGGCATGCAGTTGCCAAAAGTATGTCTTGTTCAGAAGGGTCAAATATATGATTACATATAAAAAATGCAACCTATCCTATCAGAATTGTCCTTAAAGTAAAAAAGGAGTGTTAATATAATGTATAACTAGGAGTGGACAGAGGAAGGAGGAACAGATAAAAAGAATGAACTAATGAATCATAAATTATTATTAGCACAAAATACTTTTCTGTTACTACTCAGGGCTTAATTCTAGGAAATATGAAATGTTCTTAACTGGTGTATTTAACCAAAACATAAAAATATATTGTATTAAAAAAGGAAAGGCATACTATCTGTTTATGAGCATGATGCAAGTCTGTGATGCAGGAATTATAAACATTTGTGCTGTTTATTACTGAAGGAGGTTCTGACATGAATATACTGGCTTAAGGAAGATCATAGATTTCTTCTTTGACCTTGGATTGGGCCACTTCCTCTTTTCTGGCATTGAGGCAAAATGGCAGCCTTCACTCACCATGGCATACTTCAGATGTGTGTATTTCCACCTCCAGAATTCTCAACAATGCCTTGTTAGCTTGAGCATTCTGGAGAATTCCACACATGTAGGGGGAGATGCAGTATCGTGTGGTATGCTATTGCTCAGAATTAATGGTTTCTTTCATGTAAAAATTCATTATAAAGACATCATAGTCTAGCAGAGAGTCTGCAGTGGAATGCAAGCTAAGCAAAATGAGAGAAAACCATTTTCTTTTTGATTAGATGCCACTTAAGCCAGCTAGCAATTCCTTGATCTGCCTTTTGTCTGACCAAGAACACCTCTGTCTAATATTATCAATAATAGCTACAAGAAGAAAAATTAATTGTAAAAACTATTTCAGAGTCTGATGGTTTTCATTCTGTGAAGACTTTATTCAAAAAAGTACTATAATGTCTTCATTAACCAAATATGATTGCCCAATTATATTCCTTTGTCCTCCTTGCAGAAGAAATGAATCAGACTCTGCTATATACTCAAGAATGTTCAATATATTTCAAAGATGGTCACAAGGGTGATAATTCAGTGTCTAGTGACAGGAATTTCAATTATCTATTGGGATACTATAGCTCCTAGAACAAACAATCACAAAACAGCAGACAAAAGGAACAGAAAACTCTTCTTCAGTGATGCCACCCTATAGATATCTGGGTTTTTGTAGCCCAGTTATGTAGCTGTACCAAAATACACCAGAATTATAGCAAAATACATACCAGAAGTGCATTTGATTGTTGATGATGTCACTAAGTCATAATACTGAGATTTCAAAGAGATTGTTATTGTTTAGGTTCTGCTTGAAAAATACTAATTGTAAATATCATGATTTGGCTCCCAAAACAGAGAAGAAAATCATTTTCACTCTGCAGTTTTCTTGGCTCCTTCTCCCATTTCAGCCCCTGCATTCCTAAAAAGTCATTTATAAATGTCAAGGGACCATCTGTATTTGATAAGACTGCTCTGCAGAAGAGAAAGGACTTTTTATTGTTATACATATTTGATTTCAAGCCAGTATTTCTTTTGGTGTGCAACATTAGTTTTATGACAGAGCTACCATTTTGCTCCCCCAAAAATTGCCTGCTTGATTCACGATGTATCTAATTAAAAAAGTCAGAGATCAGTTAAAAGGAGAACCAACAATCTGGAGAACTGTTGAAAGCAGAACAGACAACACTGGCCTAGCTGGATCCGTAACCTAGCCTGGTTTTAGAAATATTCTCTGTTGAGCTACCTCTAGTTAAATATTTGCTGGAGGCCCGAATTAGTTCCAGGGATCAGTACTATGACAACAGGAAGTTTTGCTGTTATCAATTATTCAAGTTAACAGATACAATTACTCTGCAATTCTTGAACATCATCCACTAATTTGTTGTCTTCTCCAGATATACTTCATTGAAATTCCCACTGGACTTATGAGAACAGTATATATGAAAATGCCAGGCCGAAAATGATTGCTGAGGTCACCCAATGTAGACACTCTGCAGATGTGCAGATCACAACTGCCTGAATTCCCTAGCCATTGAGAATTCTGAGAGCTGAAATGTGCGCATTTGAGCCTTCAGAAAAGTTAGCACAAATATATAACTTAGAAAAAAAAATATTTTATTAAATCAGCCAGTTTTTTTACATGTAATTTACCAAAGAGAATTATTGCAGTAAAAATTAGACATTGAATCATTTCTATACAACAATGTTGAATACTGAACACATTTATTTCTATGTAAAAATTCCCATCCCTATTTCTTACTTTTAGCCCTTTCTCACACATACACTTTTTGGCACAAGAAGGTGGAATAAAGGTCAAATATACACATGTCTATTTTGACAGCAGGTTTTTAACTTGTTGCCCAGTATACTATAAAGTATGGACTTTTCCATCAAGGAATTCTTCTACTATACAGTCAGGAGCACCAAAGTGCTTCTGGATTGAACGGTGATGTCACCATTGCTTGGGGGAAGAGTGGCAATGGAAACTACTTTCACATCTGCATAAACTTGGCCACCAAAGTGGTATTCACATGGTCGCCCTCTTTCAAACTGCTGGTTTGGCAGGAGCTGGAGCATGTGATAGGAGCTCATCGCATCCTGCAGCAGCAACTGGGTCTTAAACATGAGTCTGGTAATTGTCAGCCCAGCATCCTAAACTCATGAGCTACTGCGCTTCCTAAGAAATTCTCCTGAAGGTTCAGTTCATGTCTCAGGTACATAAGCTGATAAATAAACTGAGGACAGGACAATCCATAAAGGCTGATAGAGTCACTGATGGCAAGATGCAGAATATAAATTTTATAAATAAATAAGATAGACACTTACTTTGATTTTTGTAAAGAGAATTTAACACTTCCTTTCTGGTTAAATCAGATGAAGTGAGAGAACTTTACACACATCTACTTGGTAGTAAAACTATTTCAATCAATAAGAGTACTTTATACTAACATCTTACTGGATTTTAACCCAACTATACCATTATAAAGATCTGAAAAATAATGCCTAGATTTTTAACTATAGGGAGAGGATATTCACAGAAAACCTACCCAGTAGAATTACTTTTCAAAAATCAAAAAGCATTTTATCAAAAACCACATTGTCTGCATTAATGCACGTCAGTTATCGTAGGCTGATCCTTGCATGGTGCAAGTTTACACCTGAGCTCTTTTAATTTAAGCAATTCCACCTTGTTAACATAGTTGAGAAACCTTTAGCAAGAAACCCCCACATCCAAAATGTGCACAAAACCTTCCTCCCCACTCACTGCTACAGTTCTCAAATAAGGCAATATGTTGAGAGCCATGAAATTGCCCCTGCAGATTTACAGAGCCTTTACTCTCATTAGTATATTTAAACGTATTAAATAGTGCACACAGTACATTTTCCAAGCCTCAAACAGCAAAAGCTGCTAGATAATTCTATAAAGACAACACTGGACATATGGCACTTTATAAAACCCAGTGCAATTGGAATATGGAGTGGAGAGGAGATTAAATAAACAGACTTGACTTGAACCACAGAAAAGCAGAGGCCTGTAATTATTATTATTACATTACAATTGTTTCAAGTGGTTTGTCAAACTGAAGCAGGGATTCAAGTCCCTAACAAAAGTTTTGACAAGCAGATGAATCAGGAAGGAAGGAGAAGGACAAACTCTACATTACACAGTAACATATCCCATTTTTTCACAGGCTGGAAGAGTCAGTTGAAGCACTGAAATTTATCTCAAAACCCTGTATAATACACATTCTTCTACTGCAAATATGGGACACTGTTTGGAAGGGAGTGAAAAAGAGCAGCAGAAATGGGGATAATGGCAAAAAGACAAGAGGACAAAAAAAGAGTTAAAAGGCTCTGCCCTGCAATTCTGTTCCTCTGTTCCAAATCACACCCTTCTTAAACAAGTTTTTCCTGTTTAAAGGGACATCAGCATGCACTTGTACATAACATGCATTCTGGCCCTTCAGTTCCAGTCAAATAAATAGCACTTCCTTTGTTTTTACAGTGGAATGTTCCTAGGAAAAAAAATACTTGCAAGTGAAACTTACCAGATCTGGATTTAATGATGTTGCTAAATTCATTGTTACCTCCCTCAGATCCTTTATCAATATCCAAAACTTTGGCCATCCTTTTTTCTCCCAGTTCAAAATCACGATATAGAATTATTTAAAATCTCTGCATGCTGAACTCACACTCTCAGCTGTTATGAAATTAATATCTGAAATGTAAACACACATGCAAAAACATAAATATACTTATTTTGGAACTACATACAGTATTTACTGTATTTCATATACATTCTAATGCAACATATGGAGTATATTTGTACACAATTATTCCTCTGAATGGAGTCCAGTGGATAGTTCTATAAAAGTATAGACAAATGTACAACCTTGCACTTTTTTTATCACTAGCACTGTATGTCTATAGACCAGAGTGGAGTGGCTATTGATTGTATTACTTGCTTTGCTCAAAAGACCAAAGCATCTCTCTATCCCAAAGTCTGTCCGGAGAAGTTTGGATAACTTTTGAAAGATTATTTTCTGGGGATATTAGTTAACTAAACACTAGTTATCAACCCTACATTTGTTCATTTATTTATTAAACTCTATAAAATAGGAGTTATATACGCTAGCAAAGGCACAATGCATGAAAAATACTTTTCTGCACCCTTCTTCAAGGGCTCAGAATCGATTCCGTATCACATGTTTATACAACTACACCTTGTATAGTTCAGTGGGGCTGGGAATAGAGTGGAGAATTTCTGGGGGTAATTTAAGTCATACTGGGAATAAAAACATGAATCAGGAGATCTCTACTAATATAAGTATATAACTACAATGGGAAACAGGAAACAGATCAAATAGTAAGATACGGAAATAATGTTTAAGATAGGGAAATTTTATTTAGACTTTTATTCAGCTCATGATCATTTCTGTTACCAAGCAGAACTATCTAAATCAGATTTTGCACATAGCATAGAACTTGGTTTCCATCCAATTTACTTTTCAGCTCTTTCCAGTTCTGCAAGCAACCTGTGCGTGCACACACTCTTCTACAAACACACAGCATGTAATGGATACTCCAGTTGCTCATTCAAATGTATCACTGTGACTTTCTTCCAGAAAGTATTTTAAAGTGTTCCCCCCCTCAAAATTAGCAACAGAGCCAAGCTCATACTCAAATTATTATTTTGCCTTCCCATCAAACAGGAGCCCACTAAAGCAAGCAAATTAATGCCTACTCAGGTTCCAGCCTACTTGCAAGCAACAAATAATAATAATAATAATAATAATAATAATAATAATAATAATAATGTAATATAATGTAGCAAGGATTTTAAATTAGAAAACACCAACAAAGATTAGGTCATCCTATTCTTCCTTAAAATAACCAGTGACTATCCAAAAAAAAGCCTCCAGATATGCATCAGGAAGGAGGCGGACTAAGATGGATGATAAAGAGGATTGCAATTACTTTCCGCTTCAAGTGAAAGCAACAGCTGTTTTCTTCACTCACTTTACAGTGCCTTCCCCAATCTGGTGCGCTCCAGAATTTTGGAATTCTGGGAACTGAAGTCAAAGATCTGGAGGAAATTCTGGAGAAATCTTGGGGAAGGCTGAAATATAACTTGATCACAAACAGAAGCAGCACTTCCAGTGGTATTTCCTAACATATTAAAGTAATTCAGGAAATATCAATGACATAGCTAAGGTTAAGTCTCAGGACTGTTACCTATCCCTTCCCCCCTCCCAAATGCATGCAAATGCTGTTATTGTGAGCCCTAATAAATATTTCAGAGTAGTTTTCACATGCCAAGAAATCTAAAAGTGAGTGGGACAAGAAATCGATTTGCAGAAATGTACTATGTATCAAGAGGTTAACAGAGGGCAGCTCTCCCCAGGTCTCAAAAAAAAAAACTTTAGAGAGATCCATAAAGTCAGCAGGAGTTAAACTTGACTTGAAGGCAGCAACTAACTTTATCTAGCATAAAACACAACGCAATGAAAGCTATTTGCGTTTTTAAAAAAGGCGACAAAAATCTGGGCATGACTTGGTGGCAGCAATGAGATTATTTAGTGCTGACTAGCGGCTGCCCGGAGTTTTACAGGCTGCATTTGGTAGATCAGTCTCCAACACCCATCACCAACACTACGGGTAGGTAATAAATCCCAGAAAATGTGCTCAAATGGAAGAGTCCCCTAGATCATTCTAAATAAAACATGTATCAGCAGGAAGTTAGATCGCTAAACTTTATGCCAAAGGGAAGGAGGCCTTTTGAAGAGTTACGTAGCTTAGTTGTGTGCACCCAAAAGGTTCCTTCTCAAAGGTAACAACCTAAAGATCTCACCTCTTTCATTTGCTGCAAGGAAGCCAGGGTGAGGAGGAGGGAAAGAAATTCGAAACAATCAAGAGTCAGAGAAGTTCTTAAAAGGAGCGCTGGAACCCACTAAGTAAGTCAAATTAATAATAAAAGTGCCGTTCCCACGTGGAGCAAAACTTTTCCACAAAAATTGTCACTTGGCAGCGAAATCCGCTCAGCTCCAACCTCTGGCTTTACCCTAAGCGAAGACATCACCCACCCACCCCAGTAGCAATTACTCAACGAAAAGTAGTATTGCTCCAAACCGAGAATCAATTACCGTAACGACGGCGGGAGAGAAGTTGGGAAGAGAGAACTGAATTCTTCGGGTGTCCTTTTGTCCTCCCAGCCCTCCGCCTGGAGGAATCGCATTGCTTTTAATTTTTTTTGTCCTTTCCCTTCACCGTCAATTATTCACCAACTTACCTGCGGGAGGGTGAGGGGAGGAGGAGGAGGAGGCAGAGACTTTGATGTGCGCCGGACGGTCGATCCTCAAGGTCCGCTCCGTGGCGGTTTTGCTGCGGCTTCGCTCTTTTTCTAAAGACTTCCCCACGAACCGTCCAAAAGAAACCCAAAGCGCTCCCCTCCCCGGAGAAGCAAACGCCTAAGGCAAACCGCCCCCGCCCCAGCTTATTAAACAAGTCGCTAAAAGCAAAGCCAACTTTCGCCCGACGCGCTCGGCTGGTCTTTCGTTGCAGCCCCGCGAATCCTTTGGCCGCTCCGCTTCCACCGGCTGCTTCACCCTAAGGAGGGAAGGAAGGAGGGAGGAAAGCGCCTTTCTCTCTCACCAGCCGGGCAAGCTCAACCTTAGAGGAAGGGGGCGGTGGCGACGGGGCGGTCCCTCGGCTCGTCCCGGCCTTTCCCGGGATTCCTCCTTTGTTATTAGGTGAGAGTAGAGCTTGGCAGGGAAAGGAAGCGGAGGGAGGGAAAACTCCGCGAAAAGTTATCTCGGCTTCGGACCCGGCTGCCTCTGCTGCCAAGGGAAAGGGAGGCGTGTGGTAGCTGACGGAAGCGAAGAACCTCAGCCGGCACTCCGGGCATTGAACTCTTTGGGAGAACTTTCCGCTGCGCTGGGAAGTTTCCTTCAGCGCGCTCGCGCTCTTATTATCCCCTCGCTCACCCGCCCTGGTAGAGCAGACCTGCTGTCCCGGCGGAGGGAGGTGGCGTGACAGGAGCCACGTGACTCCTCGCCTTGTCAATCACCGGGGCCTCCGGCCTTTCCCTCTGCCGAAGGTGCTGCTGCTGGTCCGAAGTCGACGTCATCAAGCCCTGCCAGGAGGGAAAGCTACCCACAGACACAGAGACTCTGTCTCCCTCTCCCTCCCTCTGTCTCTCTCTCTCTCACACACACAGAGAGAGAGAGATGACTCTGGAAAACTAAAAACCAAGAAAAGATGAGCCTGACCAGTCCTTGGACAGAAGACCACTAAGAAATCCCGGGGCTTGTAGGCAAGATTGGGAAGTCAAACATCCAGGGAAAAGTCCCCAAGATGCTTTTTCAAGAAGACTTTCTGGTTTCTCTTTGAAGACGTTTTGCTTCTCCATCCAAGAGGCTTCTTCAGCTGTCTGCAAGCAGTATAAATCCTTCCATTCCCCACTATCCAGCCAGAGCTGAAGAAGCTTCTTGGTTGAGAAGTGAAACATCTTCAAAAGAAAAACCAGAAAGTCCAGTTGCCTCTTAAAAAAGCACCTTTGGGTCAACCAAGGCCTGGATGACTGAGAATCTCCATAGACGGCCTGGAAAAAGGCACTTTGGGCGGTGACGATATTACATAGGAATCTCCTTTTCAGTTGAGGACTACCTGTAGAATCTTGCAAGTTGGAAAATACCGTATAAATATCCCACCATCTCTTTTCACAGCCATAAGATAAGAGGGGATCCTTTCTGGATTTCTTTTTTGGCTTGTTATGCAGCTGGAGGCTCACTCCCTGCCCCCTCCACCCTGCTATCTGATCTTTCCTAGGCAGCATGTTTTACCCCATCCCCCAGGGTCTTTCACACATACTATTACAACTCCTCAGTACAGTACCTCTATTAAATCAAAGTCTTAAAAATAGAAGATGAAATTATAGTTTTATTTGATGTCACAGAAGTCTTCACTTCCATAGATAAAGAACTAGTAAAAGAATCCATGCAGGATACACATCTGACCTTACCAAATGCATTTAAGATTGAAATACCAAGAATCATGGACCTCGTCAACCACTGTCTTTATTATTTTCAGTTTGATGGACAAATGTACCAATAAATCAGATGAACACCCATGGAATCACAATTCTCATGATTCATAACACAGACCATGGTGCAGCGTCTAGAAACTATAGCACTCTCATACCTATAACCAAAAGTATGGACCCAGTATATAGATGATACCTTCATCATAATAGAAAACCAATTAGAGAAGGTTCATCGAGCCCATAATGGGACAGTTGTTAAGTGAGTTGTGCCTCATTTTACAACTTTTTTGCCACTGTTATTAAACAAATGACCTTGTTAAGTGAATCATGCAGTTGTTAAGTGAAACTAGCTTCTCCCATTGGCTCGACTTGTCGGCAGCCAGCTGGGAAGGTTCCCAATGGTGATCACATGACCCTGGAATCATAAATATATGTCAATTGCCAAGCAACCAAATGTTGATCACATGACTGTGAGGAATGCTGCAAAAGTCATAATGTGAAAAATGATTGTAAGTCACTTTTTTCAACTTGAAACGGTCACTAAACCAATGGTTATAAGCCGAGAACTACCCGCATCAAATACAACTTCAAAGCACTACAATTCACAAAGAAAGAAAGAAAACAACAACATGCTACCCTTCCTGATATCCTTATCAGCAGAGGAGATGATGGCAAATCAGAAATACAAATCTATCAAAAAAAAAACCCACACTAACCAAGTGCTTCACTACCAATGTAGTAAGCAATCTCCCACAAGAGGAGCTGTGTAAGAACATACAAAATCTTCCAGCAAAATAGATACAATTAATCCTCAACTTGTGACAATTATTTCAGTGACCGTTTGAAATTATGACGGCACTGAATGAATTTACAAATTTTAGCCAAAGTAAAATTGCTGCAGTGCCCCCACAGTCCTGTGAACAAAATCCGGGTGCTTTGGCAATCCATCTGCCTTTATAACTGACATGGCTGAGGGATCTGCTCACCCCTGTGTTACTAGAAGGACATTGTTGAGGATGGGAGTGCCTAAGTGGAGGTTGCTGGAGAATAATAACACACTGTGTAAATGTGGAGAGACGCAGAGTCTGGCCCACTTGTTGGTCTGTGAATTACTACAGTAGTATCCGCTGAAAGTGATTTGTTTCTGGCCAACGATAAAGTCAAAAAGATGTCCTCGTTTTGGTAGTTTAAGGTTGGATCTGGACCAGAGTTGGTATTCAGCAGGTTCTGACCAGTTTTAGAGAACCGGTAGCAGAAACTTTGAGTAGTTTGGAGAACAGACAAACACCACCTCTGACTGGAGATTTTACAGTATCTTTCCCCTGCCACACCCACCAAGTCATGCCCACAGAACCGGTAGTAAAAAAAATTTGAATCCCACCACTGATCTGGACACAAATAAATAAAAACTGGCCACAGGGATACTCTAGCAATCCCCTGAAGGCTGTGAGGTGGGAGAAGCCTCATTCTAATTAAGATAGAATCTGGCAAAATAAAGCTATGTCTCTGGAAATAAAAGCCAAGCCACACTGGAATGTGAATGACACCTATACAGGTAGTCCTCAACTTACAAGCGTTTGTTTAGTCATCTTTCAAAGTTACAACATCACTGAAAAACCAAAAGGTGCTTTTTTTCCAAAAGGCAGCTGGACTTTCTGGTTTTTCTTTGAAGATGTTTTGCTTCTTATCCAAGAAGCTTCTTCAGCTCTGACTGGATGGTGGGGAATGGAAGTCCAAAACAAAAACCCCTTTGAGACAACCATGACTTGGATGACTGAGAATCTCCATAGACATCTCTGAAAAAGTGACTTATGACTGGTTTTTACACTTACCACCATTATAGCTTCCCCATGGTCATCTGATCAAAATTCAGATGCTTGGCAACTGACTCATATTTATGACGGCTGCAGTGTCCCAGGTCATGTGATAACTTTTTGTGACCTTCTGTCAAGCAAAGTCTGTGGGGAAGCCAGCTTTACTTAACAACTACGTTATTAAGTGATTCGCTTAACAACTGAGGCAAAAAGTCATAAAATGAGGCAAAGCTCACTTAACAAATTCTCCCTTAGCAACAGAATTTTTGGGCTCAATTGTGATTGTAAATTGAGGACTACCTGTAAAGAAAATTGCAGTGGGTTTCAAAACATTTCAAGCAAAATGAGAGTTTGTTGTACATTTCAAACTCTTCTGTTTCTCCTTCCAAACAAAAACTTGCTTTTTGTACTATACTATCGTGATGAACAAGTCTGGAGCACTTCAATGCATGTACCTGACCCAGTATAAACTTTCATTTCATGCTGGTTAGTTCATGGACATTTTGCCCAAATTGCAAATTCTTGATTCCCAAAGCATTTGTGAAGTTTTCATAACCACAAAGGGACACTAGGGGTCACTCTTCTAAATAGATTTTTTTCCCCTTTATTTGCTGAAGTCATACATTTCACCCTGGAACAAATACTACCTAAATGTTGAATTGGTTTCTAAAACTGACAAATGTTTATAGTAAATGGTACTAAATGGGACGGACTGCTCTGTTCCCATTGGGGCATATCTTTGAGAAGAAAGGAGCCAAATCATGTATCTGGTTAAATGTTAAATGTTTATACTATGTGTAGCAATAGCAACAGCACTTAAGGCTTATATACTGCTTCACAGTGCTTTTACAGCCCTCTCTAACTTTACAGAGTCAGCTACAGTGTAAAACTATACTTGCCCAAATCTCCTTTTTTTAAGGAAATCTGCTTTTATCTAGTTCATTTGCTAAATCAGTGTTTAGAGAATGTTCACATAGTGTGTGGACTTCAACTCCCAGAATTCTCCGAACACTGCTCTAAAAATAATTTTTATTTATTTCATTATTTCAGGAATTAATATACAGAATGGCTCACTATGGTTTAGCCACAGCCCACTTGAAATGTCAGACTAATCTTCACCCACAAGGCAAAATATAAAGGTGATTAAATTGCAACTCAGTTAAGAATTCATCTCCTTCATTATTAAATGCCAGCTGTTGGATTTGTCTCGTGCTGTACCTTTTGCTATTCATAATTAAGACTCCATGACAGGCTTCACAATATAGATAATAGATACATCATCAGTAATGTATCATCACATTGATATTTCTGGACTGCATTCTTACTGTTTAGATACTTCCCTGATGTATCATTTTAATTGCAGATCTTATATTGTATCAAGTCCTTATCATGAGAGCCAGGCCAAGACATTTTTTTTTATATATGGTCTTCTTATAAACTCAAGGCAGTGAGAAAGACAGTAAAATCACAATAAAACCCATCAATCCATGCCATGGACCCCCTTTGAGAGTCTGGCAAAAACTACAGACTCCTTCTCATATTTAAATGCATGAAATAAAATACATAAAATTATGATGTGTGTGAGAGAGAAAGAGGGATGGGTGTCTTTATTAATGTATTAAATCAACAAGACGAAGTAAATTTCAACTAAAGGTTGGTGTAAGTTTTTTCCTTCCATGGACCCATTTACATCCATTAAGGTAACCTGTTCTAATGGTAATCGTAGCCCCAACTGTTATATAAAATTTCACTTTTTTCATGGATCCTTCAATTAATACATTGATGTTTCTTTTTGGCGTCTATATTACAGAGGAAGAACATTTGTTTGCTTATGATTGCTAAGCCTGCACCCCACCATCACCTCTATTATATCTCAGTCCTCCATCCTTCTGGTGCTTCGCTTGAAAGATTGGGTAAGTAAGGATACAAAGACAGGTAGTCCTAAGTAAATGGGAATCGGAATTTAATTATGCACCACATAATTATGGCACATTTTATCATTTTATTTACAAAACAACATATGATGTAGCATATATGTGTACAGTATAACACAGTATAATGATCTGAACACAATCAGATTCCACTGTGGTTATTTTCTGCCAGGAGTTCAAACATAAAAACTTCTGAGGTAAGAGGCCTTTGTGGGAAGCATGTCAGCCTCTTTGATGTGGGATAAATCTCCTCAACACTGATGATGTTACCTAGTTTGGGTAATGAAACAAGGCAACAAAGCAAGCTGAGAGAGCACCAAGGACCCCTCATTTCAACTCTGAGCTACAAATATTCTCCTTTATTGATACGACATAGGGAAAGGGAGGGATATAGGAATGTCCACACACACACACCCCAAAAACATTCCTATTATTTGTTGGAATGAAAATCAATCTGCTTGCAGTTTATCGTTCTCGAGATTCTGTAAGAAAATCATTCGTCTCTGTTCCGATGCTCTCCAGGTGAATTTAGATTATGGGTAGTTGGGCTGGCCAGGGATGATGGTAGCTGTAGTCCAACATAACTGAAGATCAGCGAAATAAACAATCCTTTGGTCACCTTCTCCTCCCAGATCAAACCCTCTTCAAATTGTACAATATTGTCGCTTGAAAGTCGTGGTTTCTGGGGAGAGAAAAGAAGCGGCTTCGTTGATATATTTACAATTTTACCTCGAGCCCCGCGAAAATGACGCGATCTCATTTTCGTGCAACCCAGCCTGGCTTTGCTTTCGGTTATCGTTGCAGAGAAGCGGCACCCAGCGGGGGAAGGCGGAGGAGGTCTCGCTCAAATGGCGGCTACGTCCTGCCGAGCGTCCGTTCAAAGGCAGACGGCCTCACCTGATGTCTTCTGCGGAATTTCTCCCGTTTCCTCTTCCATTTAAGAGGAGCTGCGCAGAAAAAAAGCCATCTACCAGGAGTGGGGTTCGAACCCACGCGGACATGCGTCCATTGGATCTTAAGTCCAACGCCTTAACCACTCGGCCATCCTGGTACGGTTGTAAGTCCCACCAGCAGGCACTCTTACATAGAGCGAGCTGCTGGGTCACCGCCTCGTTTTTCTGGTCTGTTCCTGCCAAGGTACGGCGGGCCCCTCTGGAGTCTAACTTACGGGCGAGGGGAGAGATTTAACCGCGCTCGGCGACTTCTTCCTTATCTCTCCGCCCGCTCTAAGCGTTCTTTATTCGGCGCGCGGGAGGGCGCAGAAAGAGAAAAAAGTGCAACCCGGATTTCAGGGGAATAAAAAAAAGCACGCGAGCGGTCGGAAGTCGCCTCCCTTCAAGTACCCTCCTCAAACAAGGGCGAATCTTTAGCAAATTTCGCGAAAGCAGCTTTTTTTAAAGCTACAACCTTTCTTCGTTGCCAGCAAGTTGCACAACCGTGTTCTGCCACTGAAGGGAGGTTGGGCTGCTTACATGGCCAGTGACGTAGTTAAATATTTGGGTTCACACATTGTATAAAGCCCAGGTTTGTTTTAGAAGACTGAGCCACCCCTGGCTGGCTTGGGCACAGCAAGCTAATTAAAGTTGGTTTAATGATAGTTTGAATGAAACTGCTTGGCTGCGTTGAGACCAGTGAGACCAAACACATCCCAAGATGGCATAAGAGAATCTGTGAAGCTTTGCTGACTTCTGGAAAAAGTCTTTTCCTGAACCTAATCTAGTCCATGATTCTTACCTGAGCAGGTGTTTATTCTTCCCCTCCCACCTTTTTGATAATAGGTATATTGGAGGCTGTACTATACAGGTAGTCTTCAACTTGCAACCATTCCTTTAGTGGCCATTCAAAAGGCACTGAAAAATGCATTGACCAGTTTTTTTCACACAACTGTAGCACATTTCCCAGTGCCTTGTGATCTGTTGGAAGAAATGTCCTGCTGGGTTCAGTTCCAAATGGGGAAAAAGACACTGGAAACATGGAACCCGCTTGCAAAGATGGTTTATTGATGAACAGGATGGGTTCCTGGGCAGAAAAGAGAAGAGATGCTGAGAGCCCCTGGATTTTATACCCTCTCTGGCTTTGAACATCTTGGGGCACAGGAAGAGTATCCTGATTGGTTGCTATCAGAGGTGATAGCTCTAAGTTGTCTGTGTGCTAAGTTTGGTTCAAACTTGGTGGGTGATGCAATGAAGGGCAAAGAAATGGCTCTGCCTGAAGGAGGTAAATCTTTGTTATGTAGAATAGACTGGCCCAGGCCCATTAACAAAGGTGGGGGAGGGAGGGCTGAGTTTCTGCCTCTCTGAATTTCTTTTTACAGGAAATATTCTGACTTTTTAATAAATCCTAAAATATTTCATTTTTCAAGGAGAGGGGAGGGTTTTAACTTCCAACAGATCAAAATTCCAGCACTTGGCAACTGCATGTATTTATGATAGTTGCACTATCCCGGGAATCACATAATCACCATTTCTAACCTTCTCAGCTGGCTTCTGACAAGCCAAGTCAATGTGGGAAGCTAGATTCACTTAATGATTCACTTAGCAACCCTGGCAAAAAAAGGTTGTATAATGGGGCAACTCATTTAACATTTAGTAACAAGGGAAAATTTGGGCTCTAAGTTTAGGACTACCTCTAGTTCACTTGTTTGTACATTTAATACTAACTTGTCTAGTGAAATATGCTACTTTGATCATTTAATACTGAAATATAATATTAAACATAGATCTAAATAAATATGTGCTGGAGAGGGGAGAAGGAAAAGGAGGGGAGATGTGGGCTGTGGGGATGGTTCATCAAAACCGCTTGGGTTCCCGCCCCATCAGGCCCCATTTGAAGTCTGCCGTGCAGCTGCTTTTGAAAGTGAGGGGCCTTTCAGAATTGGTTTCTAATATAATGAGACATGAATCTAGTTGCTTGGGGAAAGAAAAGCTGTCTTACAGGATATGCTAACCTGCTGAATGAAATTGCTCTTTGCATTCCTTCTTTTTCAGCCTGGGTATTTGTGCTTCAGGATTAAGATAGCCCCAAGCTTTTGTGTAAAACTTTACTGGTTTGTTTACAGAATAACTTTTGTGAAAAAATGAAATATGGCTAGTTTACAAAAAAAATGAAATATAGCTAGTTTACAGAATAGTTTACAGTGCTAGTTTACAGAATTAGTAGTGTCAAAATAAATAAGTAAAGGTGTGAATGAAAAAGGAAGCAAGTAACTTGTGAAAGAGAAAGAACTGAAACTCAGTAACGAATTGTGTAGAAGTAAACTGAATTCTTCCTGTTTGAGGCATTGCCCAAATGTATTTTGAAAATATTAGTTAAGCTCTCCCATATTTCTCTTATATTTATATTTACTGATATAAGCTCAAAACTTGAAGTCTGGCTTCATGAGCCCTAAATTTCTGATGCTAAATGACACAGTTGTTAAGTGAGTTTTGTCCCATTTGATGACCTTGCCACAGTTGTTAAGTGAATCACTGCAGTTGTTAAGTTAGTAACATGGCTGTTAAGTGAACCTAGCTTTCCACTGACAACTTGTCGGAAGGTTATAAAAGCTGATCACATGACCCTGGCCCATTGCAACCATCATAAATATGAGTCAGCTGCAAGGGTCTGGATTTTGATCATGTGACCATGGGAATGCTGTAATGGTCATAAGTATGAAAAACAGTCATAAGTCACTTTTTTCAGTGCCATTGTAACATGGAACAGTCACTAAATTAACTGTTGTAAGTCAAGGACTGCCTGTATTATACAGGGAGAAACACCCAGAAGAGAAGTAGAAAAACAATAAGAGACTCTTAACAACCACTTTCTCCAGAATGATCTGTCCTCAATCTGGCCTTTTATATCTTCCAATGGTACACCAATTATTGCTATAATTGAGTTCATCCTCTGTATTGATCCTCTTCCCTATCCTTCCACCTTCCCTAGCATTATGGACTTCTCAAGGGAGCTTGGTCTTTGCCTGCCCAGAATATAATTTGAACCTATTCATGTATGCCTCAGATGAGAACTCTAGATCAATTTCTTCTATGCTCTATTAATTTGTTTTCTTGGGTTAAACATGATACTCTCAAGAATCTTCTTCAACACCAAAATTCAGAAGCACTAATATTCTTTTTATCCTGTGTTTTCTTTGTTTCATACTTAAATCAGTGCAGTTCTGATCTTAGAGACATGTTAGTCCATCTGAGTATCTTTTCCAAGGATTGTCTGTGAAGTCTGATTAATATTATTCAGCCACAGATTGCATTATGTCTAAGTAGAGGTCCTGCTGTTCCTTGTTCCTTTTTCATGTAATGAGTAGTATCCAATTTCAGGCTGATTCAGTTTCTTGATGCCTAGTATTTCAATATATGATCCATTTTATCTCTGAGTTGAACTTTCTACATTCATACTTGTTATGTCCCACGTTCGCCCTGTAATTCTTTCTTTGCAACCTTGGATACTAACCAAATGTCTGGAAGTAATCATAGATCCTATTAGTACTTCAAAAGATCTTTAGTTCTTCTAGTAGCATGTAGTTTGTCATTTGACCTGACAGGCCCATCACCTGGCATTATCGGTAATTTCATTTAAATTTATTGGCCACTCCAATTTTATAGTGTCTATTCATGGATTTTTTCTTGGTAAAATAGAAGTAGTTTACCATTGTCTTCTGCACAATACGAAATGATGGCTTTTCTTCTGGCACTAATAGGATCATCTTCCTCCAATATTCTCCTATACTTATTGCTGGACTTAGTAATGCAAACATTTGGTTTCTTACAGTAACCAACCAAAAGCTTAAAGTGAAAGAACTACAAATAAGTGAGATGCAAATATATCTAAAAACAAGTTGAGCATAATCTAATGGAAATACTGATACAAACACAAATAAAATATATGGAGGTAGTAAAACTTTCCAGTTTGTAAGCAAGAAACCACAACTGATTCCAACTTTTGCTTCTACTGTATATCCGATGTGAAGATTGCTATTCTAATTCTGTACTCTCCTCTCCCTTCCCCCAATTATATTACATTAACTTGTGACTCGGCAGTTAGGAAATGGCCCTAAAAACCTCAGAGTTTTAAATATCAACAGATGGTTTCATGCTACTTTGTATGGCAATGTGACACTTTAACCCTCAGTTTTAACACTTTTTAGTTGAAGTGACAAGAGTCCAAGTCAAATGACGGATAGAGCATGAATGCTTATTATGTGCATTTTTTAAAAATGACAAAAAGCAACAGATCTATAGTTACAGTCCTGAAAGACCACTTCCTGAGGTTTAACTTCCAATGCAAATAGCAGGCAGGATAAAATATCCCCAGAGGGAATTTTCTAGGCAGAGAGAAAGAGAGATTAAGCTCTCTCCTATCACCCTAATTTCCTGCAGCTGCTTATTGAAATTTTAAAAATGCAAGAAAATTGCATTTTTGCAGTGATCACTAGATATAAATGTCAACGATTCATTTGATTGTGTAGTATATACGCCCTGTTAAATTACGGTTTAGAAATCTTAATGATTTCACATCTCTACTAGACTGCAGTTTCTCAACCTTGATAAGTTTAAGATGTGTGGACTTCAACATCCAGCATTCCGCAGCCAGCCAGCCTCTGGGGAATGCTAGGCGTTGAAGTCCATGCATCATAAAATTGCTAAGATTGAGAAACCCTGCACTAGACAGTGGGAATGACTAGATGGGGATCCTCATTCATTATCTCCCAACCTAACCTCCCTAACAGATTATCAATAGGGAGTGGGGAGAGATAGATTAGGCAAACTTTTTTTTTAATCTGTTAAGGGCAACATGGCTGCATGGGCAGTATGCTGGGAATTGCATCATGTGCTTTCTGCAGAAATCAAAAAGTCAGAGCCAAAGATGATGTTGGGGCCACTTACTTACTTTTTTTCCTAACCTCTTCTTTTGATCTCTGATACCTCCTTTCCTTTCTTTTTTCCTTCTACATTCAACAGGCTGTCAGATAACTTTTCTAAAGGTCAAACATAATCAGTTGAAAGAACTTTGGAAATTATGTTGGTCCACATGAAATTAAATCCAATCAATCAATCACTCCAGTTTATTGCTGTCATAGACTAGTACAAATGAAAAACAAAATAAAGTTTAAGACGGGATTAAAAACCAGTTAACTAACATCTATAACAGAGATCCAGATAACATCTAGAACAGAGAGTATAATGTGAACACTAAAATTATGAAATTAAGTCAAAGATTGAATGTGGCTGTAGGGTCCCATGTTTTTTCAGCCTTAAACTACAAGAACAATGGAATACAAATGTAACATACATATATGAATCCATTCATCATGTTTTTATTCCAATTGGGAATTATTTCAATAAGAAAGTGACAAAAAAGAAACAGACTTGGGCAATCACACAAGTCATTTCAAATCATTTCCCAATTACTAAGAGTTTCTTAAAGTGCACATTCTTTTTGTTGTGACATTCTGTGGTCTGCATTTTATAGATTGACTTTGTGAAGGTTAATAGAGCTATGGTAATTTTCTGTTTGGGAATACAGTAATCCGTTTGGGAATGACACAGATTAATATGTTTGACAGATACATTAGATCTAGTGCTTCCTTAAGGAAAATGACACAATTGTATGTGGCCTTCAGGTTCTGTGGATAGAGTCCAGGAAAAACAAAGTAGTGCTTATTATGTCACTTTTCTTTACTAAGGTGATACAAAACTATTGCATTTCAGAGAAGGTTACCAAGCAGATTTATGCAAAATCATCTAAGATTGCTAAGAATGGAGACACAACTTTTTATATAAGGAAATAAATGACAGCATAGACAAGAATGGTACAATTAGCGGAGGGGTGGGGCAGTGAAAAAATCAAGATGGCAGTGTGAGCAAAGCCACACCTCTTTGTGTATTTGTGCAATACCCACGTGTCTACAAAATAAGCAGGAGTTTTGATTATGCCACCGTGACCACCATTGACTTTTACCCCTCTACAGTATCATTTTATGAAAGACACACTGGCTTATATACAAATGTTGATTGGATTGATGCATAATACTAAACATCATATGCTTAGTTCTAATGATTTCTCTTTCTTTAATAAACCATGATTATGATTTTTTACTTACCACAACGTGAATCTTTCTTTGAAAATGACAGTGGTTGTATTTGTGTAACATGTATGCCTCTGGCATCGCATGTTGTTTCTGCTAATCAATTATGGTCACTGCTAGACAAATCATGTCTGGGCTTTAAGCATGATTAAAGAGCTGCAGACTGCTGGGGAGATGAGTCTGGTTCCATCACTTCTGAGTTCCCAAAAACCCCTCAAGACTTGGTTATACCAGCCAGCCTACAGAATCCAGGGGACTGAAGAGCTAGTGAGGTGGCTTCCTTCTTGCTATTATTGTTGTTGTTAGCATCCCTTTGCCTACTATTTCTGGTCTTAGCTTTGTTTTTATATTTTTAATGTTTGATGATGATGATGACAACTGTTTTGGGTATTTATTGTTTAAATTTTGTTATTTGCTGGCCAGAGTCACATGTTTTGTAAGATGGATGGCCATATCAATTGGCTAGATAAATAAATAGTCACCTGGTAGGGGAAGATGGGCAGCATAAAAATTTAATTAATAAATAAATAGCCTGGCCACAATCTACAGAGACTAAGCATTCCATGCAAACACATGGTACCCAGATTCATTCATTATATTCACAGTATATTCACATCAGTGGTAGGATTCAATTTTTTTTACTACCGGTTCTGTGGGCGTGGCTTGGTGGGCATGGCAGGGGAAGAATACTGTAAAATCTCCAGTCAGAGGTGGTATTTGCTGATTCTCTGAACTCAAAATTTTCACTACCAGTTCTCCAGAACTGATCAGAACCTGCTGAATACCACCTCTGATTCACATCTGATACAATTGCACATCTCTCCATATCTCTTTAGTGAAGTATGCATACTGAATTCTGTTTTTTATTTACATCTCTCTTCCCTTGATTAGAGGAAAGTACTTATTCAGTCAAAGGGGCAAGGCTACAAGTCTGTTGTCATTCACTTAGTTGCTTTTACTTTTATGTAGTTCTAAAATGTGAAATGGGCTGAGAAGTTATTTTATGTTTGCAAGCCAAAATGAAGTAATAATATATGTAGGTTTTATTACTGCACACACTGAATTTCAGATATGGTGCAGAATATGCATTCGGACAAAGACCTGGTTCAATTATCAAACTGGCTCACAATATAGTTTGTTTGTAACTTAATTTCTTACTCAAACCCAGCCACATGTGCTTTGTTCTAAGTAAAACATGTCTTAGTCATTGCATAAATTCATCTCAGTATGAACACACACATTACACGGAGTAATGGCTTAACCAAGGTCTACGGAAGGAATCACAAATGGTTCAGTTGACACAATGCAAAGTCAAGAACCAAACAATTTACAATGTAGACAGCTAATAGTTCTCTGGAGCATTTACACAGATCAGCAAGAATTTCTGACTCATTACTTAAACAGCAGCTATGTAGCCCCCACAATCTTTCCACTTAAATTGTGTATTACTGCTGAAATGAATAAAAGGCGGAGGCAGAGAAGTAATTATGCATGTGTGGAAGGAGAGATATGCATTTCCTTCAACGTCATTATTTATTGGTTAATGGATCTTCGTGCTCCAAAACAAATTGGATCCACAGATTCCTACCCCACTATTCTTTTAAGAATTCATAGAATATTGATAACCCAAAGATTTGTAGTTTAGGATGACAGTAATGAACATAATGACAACAGATATTTTGCTCTGAATCTGATTTTCTCATAAGAGAGCAGAAGACTTTCTAATTTGTTTTGTTCATCTGTTTAACAAAAAAGCATAAATTTCAGTAACAGAACTCTTTGAAAAATTCATTATTTAAAAATGGTGATTATTCATTTAAAAAAGAAGGTACAAGCATATAAATGAAAACCTATCAATTTTTAGAAAAATATTTTAATTAGTGATTTAATTATCATAAGCTTACAAAATACTGCAAACAAATTTACATTACTTATTTACATTTGTCTGAAGAAACATGATACACTGAAAACATGAATTTCACACACAAGTCTCAAACTTATGAACGGAATCCTATTATTATTTTTGAAGCTGGTCTTTCAACAATTAAATGAAGGAGGTTCTTGGTGTCAGCTTTTTCTGCTCTGATTATTCTTAAAAACAGGCAGATAAACTAGCATGACTAAATCTTAAGCATGAAGATCTATTGCTTTGGATGTTTCTCTCTGGCTTAATTGGTTCATGTAGTTTTTCTAATCTCCCCTATACCCTAGCAATATATAGATGAAAGCATCCCTTTTTACTTCTTCAGACAGTGTTTGCTAAAATTCAGACAAAGCCTAAAGAATGAGTCAAATCCCATCTCCTTTAGGGATCTGTTGAGGCCACAAAAGGGATGCTAGCAAGTTGCAGGCAGTTCCTCAGCCACACATTTTGCATGCCAGCACAAGAAACAGCCACACAAGTTCACAATGTCTGATTTCTGATCCCCCTCTATTGTCATTCCTATAAGACAGGGGTGTCAAACTTGTGGCCTGCAGGCTAAATGTGTCATGTGCTATCCATGCCCACCCTTGGTTTAGTGAGAGGTTGGTGGAAAGTCACAATACATCACGTGATGACAATGTGACAAGTTTGACACCCTTGCTGTAAGACTTCCAGATTGCTATTAGCTCCAGAGATAATGGCTCCAATCTAACGTATTGTGTAAATGAGACCTCATTTTCAAATTTTGTGGACTGTTGGATTATTACTTTGGTTCCATTATCAGCAAGTTTCTCCCTGATAATCTAAACTATGGGGTAAAAAGCAAGGACTTTCTTTATATAATAATTAGAATAAATATTTTTCTCATTTAATTGTATAACAATGCATTTTAGAAATGTATACTATTTACCTTATAGGAAATCTTTTATCAAAACTCTAAGCTCAACTATGACTGCCAGATGTCTAAACTGCATTATCCATGTAATACAGTTTATATATAATCTATAATTAGGGTTCAAAATTTCTTCCATATTTATTTTCTCCAAGAAAAAAACTGGCAATTGCAATTGCTCCCTTATAAATCCATAGGATGTATTTATTTGGGAATAATTTATTACCCACCTCATCAAAATTTCCCGTGATTTTACATAGGTTCTGGTATGCCTTTCATTTTGGTAGCAATGTGGGGGTTGGTAATCTTAGTTTCTTATTACATAAATTGAAATATAGGAATGGGCAGGAATCTGTGACCCTTTAAATGTTTCCAGGCTCCAATTTCAATCCACCAGCATAGCTCATTATCAGATATGATGTAGTCCAACAACATCTATGGAGTCACAGGTCCCCACAGCTTCGGTATGCATCATACTGCTACTATCTTTTGGTTTTAGTGAGAAACATACACATATATAATTAATAACAAATACGATAACCATAAAGAGATGAGTACAAATTATAAGCATTCCCATAACACTGATCAAGTGGCTTCAAGAGGGCAGTTAGCCTTTAATGCATGATAAACAGCAGCAAAGGATTGTTCGGCAAGGATGTTTTCTCCGGTATTCAAGTGCTCTCCTCACTTCGTCTTTAGCATCCCCAACATATTCTTGGACATTCTGCATGTTGAATGCAATGACATCAAAGGTGTCAGCCTGCTCTTCCACCAGCAATGCCACCTGTAGGAAAAGTTCATGGACCTCTCTGATTCGAGATTCAAGCTTCATCAGCTCTTTGTGCCGGGTTTCTATCTCATTCAAGGCCGAGCGAGCTCCTTTTGCGTCAGACAGCAGGTTCTCAGAGAATACATCCCATCGGCCTTGCTCAATTATGTCCTCTATCTGGTTTCCAGACACTTCTTTGCCCATGATTTCCAGCTGCCGCTGAATCCTAACTTTGCAATTGTCTCGCTCTTTCATCTCAGTTTCATTGTAATTAAACATAGCTTCCTGAAAAGCATGCATGAGATCAACGTAATGGTCCTTGCACACACGGGTTACAATTGCATTTTCACCATATTTTGTTTCTGCATCTTCACTCAGATCTCTCAGAACCTGAAGTTTCCTGTGGATCTCTTCCCCACGGGCCTTAATGTCCTTTGCTATGGTGTTTGTGTCTCGCTTTATGCTACTGAAACGACGCATTGATGTCAGGAAGCGACTGTTTTGTTTGCCCAAGCGTCTCACATCTTCCTTCAGACGGTGATTGTTTGTTCGAATGTCTTGAATGTTTTTGTAAAGATTTGCTATGGCATGGTCAGTTTCAAAAAGAAGCATTTCATGAGGTCTTTGGAGGTCATCCTCGGCATCTCCAGTATGTTGGCTGTACAGCCTAGATAATTCATAAAACTCCAAGAGTCTGTCTCTCATTTTTGTCCTAGGAAGAAAAAAGCAAGTAAGTCAGATTGCAGTGATGAAGACAGATTTCTTTAAATTACCATATATGAATTGAAGTTTGATATATCACATCTTTCTATATTAATCAGAAATATTCCATATTAATCAGAAAAATACTATCAGAAAGACACTAACTTTCTAATTAATTACTGAATTTCATGAATCCCTTTGTCCTACTGATAAATCAGAATATTTATAGATCCCCTTTGTAGAAGTAGGAAATATTTAACTCAATCTTTCCCATTCTAACACCCTCCAAGTATGAATTTGGAGTATTCTTACTGAGTAACTATTCACAGATATATGTAGAGGATACTAGGCTGACAAATAATATAAATCACAAAAATGTACATTGCAATTCAAATAGAAAACAAAACTGATGTATATCGAAACCAAGAAATTTTCTGTACATTAATTCTGTACAAAAGCAGAATTTCCCACATGAAATTTAAAGCAAAAACTTGGGGAAATCTTATTGATATTCGAGTTATTCAGAGGTGGTATTCAGCAGGTTCTGACCAGTTCTGGAGAACCAGTAGCGGAAATTTTGAGTAGTTTTCGAAGAACCGGTAAATACCACCTCTGACTGGAGATTTTACAGTATCCTTCCCCTGCCACGCCCACCAAGCCACACCTACAGAACCAGTAGTAAAAAAACTTGAATCCCACTACTGGAGTTATTTTAAGAAGATTCTCCAGTAGATATTTTTGCAATTTGTGCAGTTTGGCTTCTAACTACTTCAAAAGAGCTGATCTCATAAACTTGTCTACTTACTGTTTTATGTCCACTTTTGAAAAGTCAGTCAAATATTTAAATATTACTAATTACTTATCATCCAAGGCCTTCCAGTATTTCATTTATTACTTCCAGTATTTCATTTATTACTTTTATTCATCTGAAGATTTCAGGGGGGTTATAGCTCTGAAAAATAGGCTGGGCTGAGAGAATAGTGAATGGATCAATTTAAACTCTGGGCTGGGCTTCAGGTTCTGTCTTACCTTAGCACTACATTCAGTCCACTACAATAGACTGCTTCTCTTGGACACCAAGTGGCAGCTGGAAAATAAATACTTCCATCTGGTCAGAGTTTGAGTTTATAAAGATAATAGCCACAAGCTCAAACCTTTTAGACATGAACCCATAACCCAGAATTAATTTATTAAGAGGCCATTAAATATGCTAATGATTTACTGAAGAGATTCCCACACTTTTCAGCTCATTGACCCCTTCATGAAGTTCCACACTGTTCATTGAACCTCATGCTACTTTAAGTAACAGCACTATGAGTAATAATGACTTTGAATAGTCACATTGGCCATTGGAAGTCAATATTGATGACTTTGGAGAACCCTACTGGGATTGTCATGCTGGTCAATCAGTCCAACATTATCCATGGGGTGGGGGCATAGATGAATTAAAATGTTATACAAATATCTTCTATTAACTATCAGCTGAATCTTGACCAGAGTAAATTATTCCATGAAGCTTTTTTTTTTTTGCACTTGAGTCAGAAGCCTCAATGCACATCCAGGTTGAAAGGATTAGCTACATTTGCCCTGGGGATGACCACTGGGGGCTCCTTTCATATCACCAGCAGGAGCTAGAATGAAAGATGAGAGCTCAACTCCACCCCTTGGCCTCTTGGGTCTCGAACATGGGCTTGCTAACATCTTGCCCAACATCCTAACCACTTGTGGCACCACACTCTTGTATGAAACTCTCATGCTGGCTAAATTTGAACTATTTATCTGAGTTGCAGCCTAAATCCCTCCTTGGCATAACTTTTCCTAAAAAAACCCAGCTTTTATTTATTAATCTTATATACTAATTTTAATTTCCTTTTTAAAACATTGAAGTGCTTGATAACTAGACAGCAGATGCAGCACTGTAAATTAATCACCTCTATAGACTCATTAAACACTGTAGTAGTTAATAAATTCACAATTTCACAACAAAACTTTACAAATTAGATTATTTCAAATGTACTATTTAAGTAAAATGCCTGTTTTAAAAATATTTATCCAACATTTGGCTTCTCAGTAAATATCCTTTTTTGGTCAACCAAATACCCATCACTAACGTTTCATAAGAAAATGCCTTTAAAGTAAAACCTTGTAATAAACAACAGCAGGGTAGAATTTGAGATTTATATACATAGAGTACAAGAGGATTTAGGTATCCAGAAATAAACTAAGGTTATATCAAGTTGAGAATGATGCTTCCATCTTTCCAGTCAAACTGCATTCCTTACTCTTACCACACTTTTCATGCTACATCTACATTTGACATGTTACTCAAGATTAGAAACCTCTGTCCTTCCACTTAGTATTCACAGCATAATATGTTTCTTATTCTTTTGAAACAAGAATCAAGTCATGTGCACTACTTTGAAAATAATCGCTGTTGCAGTAACAAACAGGAAATTTGGCATTGCAAGGCATTACAAATATACCTGCACTGGTGAGATTTCACCTCAGTACTAAATACAGTTCAGAAGACCACCATTTAAGGATTCCAACAAACTGGAACTACTTTCACAGAAGGGCAACCAGGATGATTCAGGAGCTAGTAATTAAATCCTGTGGGGAAAAAAAGGATAAAAGCATTTGCAATGTTTAGCTGAGGTGGATATGATAGTAGTTTTTAAATATCTGAATATTGTATGAGGCCAAGACATGTTCCCAAGCATTCCAGACGATAGGGCAGAAAATCAGATTTAAATTACAGGAAGCAGATGCCAAGAGGTTATTAGCAAAGCCTCCTTAACATAAGAGCAACTGAATAGCAATAGCAATAGCACTTAGACTTATATACCGCTTTATAGTGCTTTACAGCCCTCTCTAAGCAGTTTACAGAGTCAGCATATTGCCTCCAACAATTTGGGTCCTCATTTTACCCACTTCGGAAGGATAGAAGGATGAGTCAACCTTGAGCCTGGTGGGATTTGAACTGCCAAATTGTAGGCAGCTGGCTACAAAAGTAGCTTGCAGTATTGCACTGTGCCACAGAGACTCCTGTGAATGGTGAACCCAGAGAGACACCATTGGTTCCTTTCATTGGATGTGTCCAAAAGGAGTTTAGACAAGTATTTGCCAGGAATGCTAGTTGGAATCCAGCACTAAGCTCAAGATTTTATTTTATTTTAATTACATTTATATGCCGCCTTTCTCCGAAGACTCAGGGCAGCTTACAATTTTTTGGGATACAACCCAGTGTGCTCAGCAATAGCCTTCATTCCATTGTATATGCCTGCTTATTACTAAGCGGCATTTTTACAAGGTCAGCTAATTGCCCCCAACAATCTTGGGTCCTCAATTTACCTACCCCGAGAGGATGGAAGGCTGAGTCAACCTTGAGCCTGGTGGGATTCGAGCCTACAGTAATTGTAGACAGCTGGATCTTAAGAGCAGGCATTTAACAGCCTGAGCCACCAAGGCTCAACAAGACTCAATGGAGTAAAGCAGTGATTCTCAACCTTGGCAACTTTAAGATGTATGGACTGATTCTCAGGGTTCCATACATTTTAAAGTTGTTTATGTTGAGAAACACTGGTCTAAACAACTCCCCTTCTAGCCTTATGGGGCTATAATTCTGTAGACAGTTTCTGTCTACAACTGGGAAGACGGAAGTCAGGATTTTCTAATAAGATTCGCCCTCAGGTCTTTCAGTCCATCCCTTTCCAAAATACCGTAGTTGGATGGGCCAGTATGTAAATTCAATTTCACTTACAGTTAAAATTAAATATATTTGATAGTTTCCTGTCAAGTGTTTAATCGTGCTTTTTTTGTCACAGTACAAATGGCAGTTTGATAAGGACTTCTAAAGGGCTGTGGGAATTACATGGATAGATGTGGTTCAGAAGAAAGACAAAAGAAAAGCTTCTAACCATTTCCTCCCGTATTTTATGAGATGGCACAATCCACAAGACATCACATATCTAATTAAATCCTAAGTTCATAGGTAAACCAGTGGCAGCCTGACTCATCAGCTAAAGGAAATATTGCTACTCACATCTTCATGCAGGAACACCCACAGTTCTTATACAACAACCATGGTACACATTTTGAAAAGTTGTGGGAATTATGTTGCATTAACACTACAGCCACAAAATATTTTGAAAATTTTTGTGTTGTCTGTGAATTATTTCAATCAGAAAAGCTTCAAATGCACATAATAAACTTAGTTTGCCTCCCAAAATCCCAAATCCAGGAACAATACAAAATTAGAATAGTTGAAATTCCATCCATTTATAGTTCTTAGTATGTTTCTGTTTTTAAAAAGTGGATGCCTACCATCTAGATCTCTAGAAGGTCTAACAATGTAAGGAAAAAAACCCCTTTTTTGTAGCAATATAGAAGAGGTACGGCTTATAGGATAAATAAAAGGAAAATAAAGTAAGAACATAATGAATTAAAGTAGAAATGAGGGGAAGCCCATGATTTCTCTCTGTCAAACTGACCTTTCACTAATCGCATCCCATCATTTTCTACTGGGCTTTAGCTTGTATTCTATAAGATTTGTCATTGATTTAAATTGGAATTCCCCGAAGTGGTCAATATCAACAACTCTGGGATTGATAAATGGCTGGAAGTGTCAAGGGGAGTCAGTAAATATATGATAATTAATAGGAACAAACTGAATCTACAGTAGAAGAGCATGGTGACTACTAAAATATACCAATCTCCATCCATATATCAGTACCCTTATTGATGCTCATCAGATGCATCTCCCCTATTTATGATACTAACAGCTTCAGTAAAAATGATATTTTAAATTTTATACTTTCATATTTTAAATATTGCCTATTTTTAGGAAGTCATTTTTTTCCTGAAGAATTATTAAAGTAGCATTTATTAAATTATTTTCATATACATTTTTCATAGTCATCACATCCCCTATAATAAATGGGATTTGATGAGCAATCTGGAATTTCATACAGGGGTTCATGACTTTGAAGAATTTGGGGACTCCTGATTCAAATGGTTAATAATTTAGCATGATACATTCTGCTTCAGAAACCTCTCCCATTGGAAGTAGAATTTGCTCCATGTTTTAGGACAAGAATTGCTGGCATCCTTTAGAGTTTCATTCTCAGAATGTAGCTTTTAGATAATCATACATGAATTTCCTCTGTAGCTGCTTTTCTGCTCACAACTGGCAGTTCTGTTTTTCATCACGAAAGCCCCGACTTGACCAAACTGCTACTGTACGTGGCTTTGCTTAGTAATGCTGTGACAGCAGAGCTCTTATAGAACTGTCACATCCTTCCAACTCTGCTGCAAAGACGTCTCACTAACCGGTCTCAGAGAATGTGTCCTTGAGATATTGTCTTTATCTTGTTCCCAGTCTGCAGCAGAGGCGAGCTTGCATTGGGCTATGGCTGTGGTTTCTCCACAGTATTTGTTCTCCTTGACAATCGATCGACGACGCTTTGCTGACAATGTGATCAATCACTTTTGTGAGGGCTGGGATCACATGCCAAATTGATCACTTTAAGCTGCCCCCCTCCTCTCGGATGGTTTAGTATTGTTCTACATGGCCTTTTTGGATTGGACTTCAGGAGAGATTGGATATCTGCTTTCAGAGAGGTATTGGCCTACATATAGACCTGACCAGGACCTTCCAAAGCTCTTATCAAATCTTATTCAGGTTCCCAATTTTAAAGAAATAGAATTAATGCACACTTGATCTATCACTAGGCTCTTGGATTTAGGATGACAACAGGACTACTGTGGTTATATGGGAGTCACAACAACTCAGCAAATGCTGATTTGTATTTCAATGAAATATACTAAAGTCTGTTTGACTAATTGCTTAAGTGTTCCTTCAGGTTCACCTTAGAATTAGTCAATCATTTTTTAAATCTCCAAGAGTTTCTTCAGACAGCCACTATTGATCTGTGGTTGATTGCATGGATCCGAGCTTCGCTGGGAAAGGGTATTTATACATTTCTCCTGCTTCATTGTTTTTCATCTGAAAATCCCCATTTCCTTCTAATTTGGATCACACATTTTATTCAATAAGGCAGTCAGCAGTCCTGGAGGAAAGCCAAGTGGGGTGGGTGACTTTAACTGAGAGACTCATCAATGGTAAAACGTTCAACTCTTTCAAGCAGCATGTCACTAGTCTTCCTGCTAGACACCTTTTCAAAAGAAGGCATCTGTGATGACTCGGGACGTGGCATGAAGGCAACACAGTCAGATAAGCAATAGGAGTGCCTTTATTATCTCCAACTTTGCCCCCAATGTCCAGGTTACCTTCTGGCTGGAGAAAAACTCTCCCAGGAACAGCCTTTGACTGCAGGAAATTAAGTCCAAAACATGAGCAACACAAACTGTAACTTAAAGTTCAAACAAGCCAAACAGAAGTAATTAGTTTGGCAGGGCAGGAGCAAGAATTTCAGACTTGAAGACATGGCAAAACTCACACAGCTGGGAAGATGCCAGGAACACAGATAAGGCATGACAACACAGGACAAAGTCATGTTTGCTCCCAACAGCTAATGAAGGGAATCAGGGCCCTTTCCTCCCCATAAGCCATGTAACCCATGTTGCTCTCTTCTCCATTCCTCCCTGCGTGCCCTAGGATGAAGAGGGGGTGGTCCTGGTTCATCCTCTGAACTCCCTCTCCCTTGTTCTATCTCTCTCCTGCTCTGCCTAGCCAGACTTTGCCCTTCCCCAGCCTCCTCCACAGCCAACAGAGCCACACTCCCATTCCCTGTCAGCTGTCCAGCTTCCTCCTTGGATTCAGACTCTGACAGGGGCATGACAGAATGTAAACTTAGGCTCTATTATTGATAAGCTGGGATGATCACATCCCCATCGTACATATGAGCATGCCTGAGAGAAAATAGGACACTAGCTTGCTTCAGTAAGAACGAAATTCAGATAAATGGCTTTGAGGCCTAAGATAGTTAACCCAGAAGCACACAACTTTCTTTTAAGCAGAAGATATGATAGGATTGGAGGCTGTATGCCAAAAGGTAGCAAAAACCAGGACACCTATTACATCTAAAGTTAATTAAATGAAATAATTACTAGGCTTGTCAAATAATTTAGCTATCCAGGTGAAAGTGCCTTCTGAGTGTGCAGGTGCCTACCCTAGGCAATTCCATCTGGTCTTAAAGGAACCATGCCAAGCTTTCATCGGTCACTAAAAGAAGCTGATACAGAAGAGATTGTCAAATGACTTGCACAGTGAATACAATCCCCTCGCCATGTATGAAATAATTTCCCCTTGTCATATTGAAAATGAGTGTATCACAGCAAGTGGGGGGGGGCACTTCAGGAACTGTGCTCAAGGCTTTAGGGGGCTGCCACAGCTTATGCTCCCCTATTTAAATTGTATCTAAGCAAAACAGAAGGTGGGGGTCTATTGTTAATAAAGGAAGTGTGAAAAAAAACACATTAACGGCTTCACTGTGTTTATATTTTGTATCTAATGCCAAATGTCATCACGTATCTCTTTCAATATCTCTTAAACTCATAGGTTTACAGGGTAATACAAGTCATAAGGCACCATTTGTAATTTTCCATGCTAATCTCTAATTGTCTTGTAACAGCTAAGAAGTAAAATATGCACTGACGTATTATGACTAAGCACAGAGAGCTCTGTACATTCTGCATTCAGTTACAGCACCTGTATTATCTAGTCACTTGATACATCACCCTTATAAGGTATGTACTATTATGTGACACAAAACCTCATGATTTTCATGCTCATAAGTGCTAGATGTATTACATAATAAAATTGATTACACAAATACTAACATGACATATCCAATTACTGAGCACAAATTCCCAGCATATCTCAGATTCTTTCTTTTTATCCTATACATTTTCCATGATGTATAGTATGTATATTCATGCCCAGGCATACAAAATGCTGAAATGCAAACGGGACAATTTATAACAGGCAAGAAATGCATGCAAAATTTAAAATAGCACTCCAAATAACAAAACAATTGATTGCTAGTTCTGACCTTGTGTTTTGTTCCATACATTCTGAGACCTTCCTTACAAATCTTAAAACAACATAGGATTTGGAAGAAAGCTTAAACTACATTGTTTTTAATATGTTAACATTTTAAAATTAAAATAAATTAAAATCTTAATAAATTAAACATATTAATTACTACATTAAAAATTAAACAACTTCATTATTGCTCATGAAGAAAATATGTCATATGGTCATTGCTTCTTAAATTACTATCAACTGCATCCTATTCTTCTATACTCAGAAATAAGAGTCACTGAGTTCATTGGAGCATAATCCCTAGCAAATTAATAGTTATATAAAATCAAAATTAGTAGCTGTAATCTAAGTGAGGTCTATCATTAAGAATAATTAGTAAGCCCGCTCCCTATACATTGGGTT
Source organism: Naja naja (assembly GCA_009733165.1). NCBI lineage: Eukaryota > Metazoa > Chordata > Lepidosauria > Squamata > Elapidae > Naja > Naja naja. The sequence continues at coordinate 95,074,138 of CM019148.1, forward strand.
CCAGAAAAACTATTCAAGTTGTATTCCTCTTCATATTTTTGTTGAATTTTAGTAAGAGTAACGCTTACTATTTTTTAAATTGCATTTGCCTTATCTTATATCCCAGACAGGTAACTGTAATGCCTCTCTAACTTTGACAAGGTTTATTTTGAAGGGACTCCATTAAGTGGCAAACTATGTAACTTTAATAGATGCTAGTTTACGGCAACTTCGGGATTGTTCACTTTCCACCCAATTCTCCCTTCTGCAGATAGCTCTGGACACAAACAAATGTCTTGGAGGCACAGTCTCATAGAATTCTTCCATGTTACAATTCTTAGACTATTCAATATGAAACTAACATTTCGGTTCCCTCAACTTTCAATCCATATTTTACAACTGCATCCTGATATACTAGAGCAAAGCACTGAACCTTAGTTTTAGATGGCTCTTGAGTATGTGCAAATCTGTATCTCATTTTAATCCAAGATCAAACATAACACCAATACAAACAGTGGAACTTACTTCTGCTGCCCTAATTCTAAAAACATTTATTTGGGAAATTGTAGAAAAGAATAACACATCCTCAAGGTAAAAAACAAAATTAGTATCTGTAACTGTATGTCTGCCTGACTATATGGAGATTCTCATAGTTGTCCCAAAGATGCTTTTTCAAGAGGCAACTGGACTTTTTGGTTTTTCTTTGAAGACATTTCACTTCAGATCCAAGAAGCTAAAGAAGCTGAATAAGTTTCTTGGATGAAAAGTAAAACATCTTCAAACAAAAACAAGAAAGTCCAGTTACCTCTTGAAAAAGCTCCTTTGGGTCTGCCTGACAAGTTGTCCCTTTGCTATAAACTGGTTTTAAAAATGAGAAGGTAAAAATTATGCTGCCTTGAAGAATTTCATCACCAGGGTGAAAATGTCAGCATGTCTGTGCCAGTCCAGGTACCATACTGGGACTGGTTGGTTTTGTCTCTGAGCAATCACATGTTATACTGTAATTATCCAGGCCTGCAGGGCTCTGGGACTGATTTTCTGTCCTAACAGCAGTAGAAGTCACATATTTAAGATTTAGCCTCACTTATCTCATACAATATATACTGCTATTGGCATGCTCTGTCATCCTTGTTCACCTGTGCTTGTCGACCTTCTAAATTTACTTCCTTCTCTTTTTACATGTTCACATCACATTTTTCCATTGAGCTGAGAGATCTCCTTTGCACCTCTTTATATTCCCTCACCTCCCACCCAAGATCCAGCCCTGTACCTCTTCCCTGCCAGTAGACCATTACTTAATTTCAAGCTGAAGGATTATAGTATTCTGGCCTGGCATCTTTGAATGATAATTATGAGATGTTCTCCAAATGAAATACAAATGACCAGAAAAGGTAGAAACTTGTAACTGGGGATTATGGGAGAATCATTCTGCCACATCTGGTGGGGACCAGATGAAGTTCCTCTTAGCTCATGACAATAAAGGAACAAAGTTCATTTTGAATCAGTTTGGGAAAAGGTAGAAATATTTTCCTAAAATACCATTTTATGCCCAAAAGAAAGTAATATCATACTAATATACATATAAATACATATCCAGGTGAAAATATTATAAGGAATATAATGCAGATTATATTTGTGTTGTGTTCTATATTTCCTTTAAAGTTACAAAAGATTTTAAAGCTATAGTAGGCATTCCTGTTAAGCATGAGAAAGTACAAGAAGCTTTGAAAGTAACCAGCTAAGAAAAATAAATGTAATCCTACTGAAAGCCTGAGTTTAAAATATTTATTGAAAAAATGCCAGTGCAAGTTCTTATTTCATGGGTAAGTAACTGAAAACTGAAAAGATTTTTTTATTATAATTAACTTTCACAATAGAATTGTCATGCTAGTACAATTCACAATAAAACCTATCAGCTTTAAAAATCATGGGTGCTCAGGACATACCTAATATAGAAGTAAAACATCTACCAAAATTCTGTAGAACAAAAGAAAGAGCCACTTTAGGCCCAATTTGCTCCCAAAGTAGGAAGTCAGTTATGTAATCACTAGCATGATTAGTAGCCACAGATAATCTTATTTTTTCCATGAATTGTTATCAACCATTTAAAGCCCTCCAGCAGATACTACAGTTGAACTCTGTGTTGCCTTCAAAACTTCCTCTTGCTTATTTTCAGTTTTCTCATGGTCAGCCGGCATGATTTCTGTTACTCAACTCCCAGCAAAACATTTTTTTAAAAATATCTCTGCCCTCACTTCCATCTCAGCCTCTTTGCTAAGCCCCAAAGCCACACACATAATGCTTGTGTCATTTCTTCATAAGAGAGATTTTCCTGCTTCTTGACAGATTTTGGTAGCCCTATCTTCTCCAGCTATATAGGTGTGATGATTAAACTGCCCCTGAAGCGGACTTTCTCAGGAGAATGGTGATGCCTCTCGCGGACTGAACTCCAAGGGAGAAAATCTTTGACTCAAAACTTTATCAAACCAGTCAGCAATAAGTGCAGAGGTCTCCAAACTTGGCAACTGCCTTGCTGGCTGGAGAATTCTGGGAGTTGAAGTCCACAAGTCTTAAAGTTGCCAAGTTTGGAGACCCCTGAGTTAGTGCATAGGTATAAAATAGATTCCCAGTGCAGGTGATAAAAACCACGATTGTCGTGGTTTGGGACTGTGCAATAAAGACTCCTTTCAAGCGGAGAACATCTCCCACAACCCCCGTCTGGGAAATGAAGCAAACACTTACCGCCTTACGCCTGGAAGAGAGCAATCGATTTCCCGCCGGGTCGCTGTCCAGCCGAGACTAAGCTGCCTCGTGGAATAAGCACCTGTCAAGCCTTTCCATCCTGGGAGTTTCCCCGCGGCGGGTCTTATCCCCGCCCCTGGCCCCGCCTGCGCGAAGCCCATTGGCTGACTCCATTGCTTTTTCTTCTTCTTTTCTTGAGTGCGTCAGGGATGAGCGATGATCTGGTACGTATGTGATGAGTCTTCGTCTTGTGAAGGGCGAGCGGGTGGGTGGAAACTGCCTGGAAAGACGGCGGCGGTGTCCGGCTCGCTGCGGCGCGGCAGATACCGGACTCCCCGCGTCGATGATCTGCTGAATTCTTGGCAGGATCCCCTAAGGCGTCATCGCAGCAAAGGCGTTAACCTGAAGCCCGGGTGTCAGCATCAGGGCAGCTAAGCTACTTCTATTTCTCTCTTCATCCTCAGTTTCGCTGTCAAAAAGCCGGGCAAACTTACTGCCGATTACCGGCAGAGAATACAGGTGAAACTCGAAAAATTAGAATATCGTGCAAAAGTTCATTTATTTCTGTAATGCAACTTAAAAACTGAAACTAATATATGAGATAGACTCATTACATGCAAAGCAAGATAGTTCAAGCCGTGATTTGCCATAATTGTGATGATTATGGCTTACAGCTCATGAAACCCCCAAATCCACAATTTCAGAAAATTAGAATATTGTGAAAAGGTGCAATATTCTAGGCTCAAAGTGTCCCACTCTAATCAGCTAATTAAGCCATAACACCTGCAAAGGATTCCTGAACCTTTAAATGGTCTCTCAGACTGGTTCAGTAGGAATCACAATCATGGGAAAGACTGCTGACCTGATAGGTGTGCAGAAAACCATCATTGACACCCTCCATAAGGAGGGAAAGCCTCAAAAGGTAATTGCAAAATAAGTTGGATGTTCCCAAAGTGCTGTATCAAAGCACATTAATAGAAAGTTATATGGAAGGGAAAAGTGTGGAAGAAAAAGGTGCACAAGCAGCAGGGATGACTGCAGCCTGGAGAGGATTGTCGGAAAAGGCCATTCAAAAGTGTTGGGGACTTTCACAAGGAGTGGACTGAGGCTGGAGTCAGTGCATCAAGAGCCACCACACACAGACAGATCCTGCACATGGGCTTCAAATGTCGTCAGAAGCGTGTTACCTGGGCTAAAGCAAAACAGACCTGGTCTGTTGCTCAGTGGTCCAAAATCCTCTTTTCTGATGAGAGCAACTTTTGCATCTCATTTGGAATCCAAGGACCCAGAGTCTGGAGGAAGAATGGAGAGGCACACACTGCAAGATGCTTGAAGTCCAGTGTGAAGTTTCCACAGTCTGTGTTGATTTGGGGAGCCATGTCATCTGCTGGTGTTGGTCCACTGTGCTTCATTAAATCCAGGGTCAATGCAGCCGTCTACCAGGAGATTTGGGGCACTTCATGCTTCCTTCCACAGATGAGCTTTATGGGGATGCTGACTTCATTTTCCAGCAGGACTTGGCACCTGATCACACTGCCAAAAGCACCAAAACCTGGTTCAATGACCGTGGGATTACTGTGCTTGATTGGCCAGCAAACTCGCCTGACCTGAACCCCATAGGGAATCTATGGGGCATTGCCAAGAGAAAGATGAGAGACATGAGACCGAACAATGCAGAAGAGCTGAAGGACGCTGTTGAAGCATCCTGGTCTTCCATAACACCTCAGCAGTACCACAGGCTGATAGCTTCCATGCCAGGCCGCATTGAGGCAGTAATTGCTGCAAAAGGGGCCCAAACCAAGTACTGAGTACGTATGCATGCTTATTCTTTTCAGAGGTCCAATATTGTTCTATGTACAATCTTTGTTTTATTGATTGCATGTCATATTCTAATTTTCTGAGATTGTGGATTTGGGGTTTTCATGAGCTGTAAGCCATAATCATCACAATTATGGCAAATTATGGCTTGAACTATCTTGTTTTGCATATAATGAGTCTACCTCATATATTAGTTTCACCTTTTAAGTTGCATTACTGAAATAAATGAACTTTTGCACTATATTCTAATTTTTTGAGTTTCACCTGTATTTAGGAAAGATGGAAACAAAACTTGTACTTCAGTTTTTTTCGGGTTTTTTTTATTCCACAGGTGTTTTTGTGCAGCAAAAATCTCCCTGGAGGACAAAAGTTATTTCATGGATTGATTCCATTTCTGGAAGACTCCTCAAGTTGTTTGGAACAAAAGTCTGAATGTTAAAAGGAAGACGGGAGGAAGGAGTATTGTGCAATTTTATCAGAATGGGCATACTGTACATGTATTTCAAACCTTTGTTCTTGTTGGAATAATATTTGTTTATTAATCACATTTATACAGCCACCCATCTCACACAAATACGCTGTCAATTATCCAAACTTCTGAAATAGTCATCACCATTGTTTTTGGGAATTTAAAAAGACTATTTACAAATCAGAACTTCATATACTAGTTTCTGTTTTAATTTCCTTTTTCTCCCTTTTGTTATACTCTCTATAATTGTTAATAATTTAACTGTACATCACAAGATGAATATATGTGGTGAAATATTCTTTATTAATACATGGGAGTACTTATATTTGTTAATATGTACATGCTTATTTCTCTTCCCTTTTCTTTTTTGCCTCCTTTTTTGTATGTAAAGTAAAATTTAGAACACTTTATATAAATAGTGTGCCCTGGAATCAGGTCATAAATAGGTATAAGTACATTTTAAAAAGCATTTAAAAAGTAGTATTTTTATTATTAATGGGAAGCGACCACTAATTCAGTGGAATTACATTTTTCCACTGAATATTTAACCTTTTAAAATATTCCCTGTTGAGTTATGCATGTTTATGCAACTGGGTGGCCTAGTTATTTGGTCTAGTTATTTCCCAATCAACTTACATATCTATGTCCATTTATTTAAATATTATCTTCACTAACAAAGTGTGAGATTTCTGAGTAAATATACCAAGATTTCTTATGCACGTGAAGGGATCAGAGTATCAATTTTAGAATTTTCATAAATTTGTTTTATCCCATTAAAGGGGTTAGCTAAGGGATCTTTCCAGTTGTCATTTTCTTGCTCATATTTCAGAGTCTGTGGATTTTATATTTACACAGTAGTTAACATAAATATTGGCAGTTCTGGGAAATGCAGATTTTCTTTCAGTGGTGGCGAAATTATTCATTTCCTGCAAATGGTATGATGTGTAGTGTGTTTGCTACTCCTTTCACTTTGGCCTTGAATGGACTTCCCTTTTTCTGTGATTTTTGCAAACTTTGAAAAAGCAGCACAAGGTACCCATTACAGTTTATAGATTGAAAATTTTGGTCATGTTGGGTTTCCCCTCTGCAAACTTTTATCCTTATACTGAATTTATATAATTTTTCTTTGAAATGTCCAGATGGCAGAAAAATTGTTACAAATAAATTCCAGGCTTGCATCAGAAACTCAATAAAACCCACAGTCCTCATTTAGAAAAATTAGCTCTGCATATGGAATAAAAACACACACAAAAGAAAACATAGCTAGGAATAGGTCTTAAAAAGACCTATTTGTTAAAACAGGAAGAATGCAGAAATTAAAGATAGGGCTATGAAAAAAAATATAAGTGGCAGAGCAGTTCCTTCTGTGAAAGAAGGGCATAAATGGAAACATGGAAAATATCTAAATAGGGGTAATAGGGGTGGGGTTGACAGGTTAGAGTAATCATGGTTTGCTGCTGATTAAGGAATTAATATGTAATAAATGAGACTACAAGCTCAAGTTTGATACTTTACTTGGATCTTACAAAATTTATCATGCTAAGGCTAAGCTATGAATTCCATAATAACCAATTAGCTGTATTCAATGTTCTAATCATAAACCAGGTTTTCAGACAACAGTGGCTAGATTGACATGACATGCTAATTAGGTGTAAGCTTGTAGTAGACCTTAAAAACCACAGATGTGGAGTCCTGTTGGAATGGCTTCCAGGCTGTTTCTTAGGAGAAACAGGTTTTAAGCCCCCAGGGTAAGAAAAATAGTCAGTTTGGAACAGGAGACAGGATGATGAATGCCATGCTTACCCAAATCAGGCACAAACTAGGGTATAATTCTACAGAGACTTGGGTGAACACAACAAGAAACTAAATTGCCATTCCGAACAACAGAATACAACAACAGAAAATTGGCTGTCTCCATTAACCAGGTAGGAAATGGTACTGATTTGTACTTCAGAGCCTGTATGCTCCAGTGCTTCTCCCCTCTGCTGCAGAGAATACTTATAAAAATAAATAAACAAGCTTATAAATTAAATAAATAAAAATAAGAGAAGGCTTAATCCTAATGGGGGAAAGCTAAGGAAAAGAGCACAGATGTATTTCATCTGTTGAAGACATAATGTTACATTCTTTATATTTTTATATATTTGCCAACAGTTCTCTTCTGCTAAATCAGATTATCCTCCCTGATAATCCCTGAAAATAGATCCCTGAAAAGCAGAGGAGATACACCTTGCCAGATAAGAAAATAAGAACAGCTGCTATAGTTGGCACTCATTACAATGAGGAGCCAAATAAATATGTATTAATTGGAGCCATCATTTGTGAAGTGTGTTGTATGTCAGGAGCAAGGATCAGGGATGTTACCTAAGATTCCTCTCTTCCTGCTGGCCTAGGTGGGAGCAAATAATATGGAAATGAATAATTACCATTTTATCATTATTTACTTGGAAGATCTAGAAAGGACATTCAAGCACCAAGGGCTCAGACAGACTTCCCATTAATTCAGTTCTAGAAGAGAACTAGAAAGAGAAAGAAGAATAAACATCATTGTGTAACTACAAGGTAGATGGTATAAATGAGAATCATGTGACATCTGAGGCTATGGTTATGAGTTAAACGAGTGAAGGATTGCTGATTGGGATGAGTTGCATCTCAGAAGGATTGATAAAAATGTGTTTTAAAAAAATGTGCTGAGATTGCTTACTTCATATGATTATTTGAGATGTAGGAGATCAAATCTTGACATAAGGACCTCAGATAAAGAGGTAACGGTAAGGAAAATGGAATGTTTCTATAATGTGGCTTATTAAGCTAAATGAAAAATCATAGGGGAAAATGACTTGTAAAGCACACAGTTGTCTGTGGTTTCCTCACAATACGGGGAAAAAAACCAAAATGAGACCCAATTCAAACTATAGGAGGGCAAGTAAAATTAAATTGATTACATGGTTTGTTGATTGGAATATAAAGAGTAAGGGAATCAATTTCTTCAAACAGAAGACAAGAAATGTTAGGGAGGAAGTGTCATACAATATGTTAGAATTATCTACACTTACTTAGAAATCCAAGTGGAAATCAAATTCCAGTCAGCAGAATATCTGCCATGTAAATGTAACTGATTTCAAGGCTGGCAGAGTGAAACTGCTATCTCTGGCTCTAATACCTGGATATGTGCTAGAGGAGAAAGGAGCAAGAGCTCCATTAGTTTATTCTCGATTTTTTCTAGATGATTTACTTCTATTAAATACATCGCTGTGTACTATGTAGCTCACTTTCTACTCCCTCAGATAGCCTGAGACATGATGAAGGATGCTGCCCCTTGGGCAGCATTATAGCACAAGTCAGCTGATAACATTTTATTCTCTGACTTAGCAAAATGTTTGGAATTATTTGAGGAGGAATCCTGTGTCTTGGTTACAGTTTTCTATACAGATAGTCCTTGACTTACAACCCCAATTGAGCCCAAAATTTATGTTGCTAAGTTAAATAGCAACTTCAAGGTGTTAGTAATAACTTATAAAGCCCTAAATGGCTTGGGTCCAGGGTACCTACGGGAACGCCTCCTGCCTGCATCACATTCCGATCGCCCCATGCGCTCCCACAGGAGGGGCCTCCTGGGAATACTGTCGGTCAGGCATTGTCAGCTGGCGGTTCCCAGGGCTAGGGCCTTTTCTGTGGGAGCACCTGCTCTATGGAATCAACTCCCTGCGGATCTTTGTTTGGCCCCTGATCTCCGCTCCTTTCATCGAGACCTGAAGACTTGGCTATTTCAGCAGGCCAGCCTGGATTGACCAAGGGGGCGGGTTGTTTTAATAGCATTGTTTATTATTGTAATTTTAATTGTTTTAATGTTTCTTGTAATTTAGACTTGTCTTTATTTAATATCTTTTTATTGTATATATGTTCTTTTTATATGTTCGCCACCCTGAATCCTTCGCGAGAAGGGCAGCATACAAGTCTAATAAAATAAATAAATAAATAAATAAATAAATAAATATTTGTTTAGTGAGTTTTGCCCCATTTTATGACCTTTTTTGCTACAGTTGTTAAGTGAATCACTGCAGTTCTTAAATTAGTAACATTGTTCTTAAGTGAATCTGGATTTCCCGTTGACTTTGCTTATCAGAAAGTCACAAAAGCTGATCACATGATTCTGATACACTGCAACAGTCATAAATAAGAATCAGTTGCACGGTGTCCAAATTTTGATTATGTGACCAAAGGGATGCTGTAAGTGGTGAGTGTGAAAAACAGTCATACTGTAAGTCCTTTTTTCCAGTGATGTAACTTTGAAGGGTCACTAATGGTGGTATTCAGCCGGTTCGCACCGCTTCAGACGAACCGGTAGCAAGGATTTGGCATGGGTTGCTGAACCAGTAGTAAGCTCTGGCTGGCCACAACCCTGACCCAGTTGCCAGATGCTCACTCACTCACCCGCCTGACACTCACCCCGCCCAGTCACTCCTTAAGGTATTTCTTTTTCCCCCCGCATCCCAACAATCAGCTGTTCCTACGATGAGCTCCATTTTTTGCCTTCCTGGGCCCAGGGAAGCTTCCTGGGAGCAAAAACACACCCCTCAGAGGCTTCCTGGAGGCACAGAAGATCTGAAAATGAAGTGTGGTGGGATGCTCCAGGCTCCGTTTTTTTCCTTCCTGAGCCCCAGGGAAGCTTTCTGGGAACAAAAACGCCGCCCCACCCAGGAGACTTGCCTGAGGCGCAGAAGGCCCAAAAATGGGGGGGGGGTCTGCAAAAAAAAGCCACACCCACCCTGTCACATGGCCATGCCCACCAAGCCACACCCACAGAACTGGTAGAAAAAAAATTGAATCCCACCACTGGTCATTAAATGAACTGTTGTAAGTAGACAGCTACCTGCACCTATTCCTGAGACTTTGTAATTGTAATTCCCATGGTGATACTGCTTTGGCCATATCGTAATTGTAATCTGCTGCTATAGTACTCACCAGCAGTTTATCTCAAGACCTGGTGTGCATTCCCAGTTGACTGCACCTGGGGATGAGGATGTTCAACCACAAGTACATTGATGAACAAAAGCCTGAGGCATTGTGGGTTTTGCTCGTGCAGGTTTTGCTATGACAGGTAATATAGTTCTGGCATTATGTAAGAGGCTAACGTTGAAAAGGCTTAACGCTATTTTCAGAAGCAATTCCCAACCTTTTGCAATACAGGTAGTCCTTGAGTTATGACTACAATTGAGCCCCAAATTTATATTGCTAAGTGAAAAATGTGAGTTTGCCCCATTTTACAACTTTTCTTGCCTCAGTTGTTAAGCGAATACTGCATTTGTTAAGTTGGTAACACGGTTGAATCTGGATTTTGCATTGACTTTGCTTGTCAGATCACAAAAGCTGATCACGTGATCCCAGGACTTTGCAGCCATCATAAATATGAAACAGTTGCCAAGCATCTTAATTTTGATCATGTGACCATAGGGATGCTGCAATGGTCATAAGTGTGAAAAACGGTCATAACTCACTTTTTTCAAAGCTGTTATTACTTTAAACAGTCACTAAATGAACTGTTGTAAGTTGAGGATTACCTGAACAGATGATTCTTGCTTAATGACCACTCATTCAGTGACTGGGCAAAGTTACAACGGCACTAAACAAGTGGGAATTATGACCAGTCCTCAATAATTTTTACCTGTCACCAAGCCTTTGTGGTCATGTCATTGCAATCCAGGTGTTTGGAAGCCCACATTTCCAACCATCACAGCATCCCATCTTGTTATGTTTTCCAGCCTTTCCTGCTGATATCTGACAAGCAAAATCAGTGGGGAAGCCATCAGGAACCCAGAATTTGCAGTCACATGATATCCTCACTTAATGACCTCCATGGTCTCAGTTAAAAACAGCAGCTGGGACTACTGGAACTACTGTCTCTAGGTTTTTGAACTTTGATTATGTAGTTTTTGACTGTGATTATATAGTTTTTCAACTTGCAATCATGTTGCTTAATGAGAGTTTTCTATCCAAATTAGTATTATTAAGCAGTGACCACCTGTCACAATCAGGAAGTGTTTCAAAAGACTTGAGAAAAGACACTTTGCATATCTGAAAAATTCTAACTTCCATTAAGGAGTGATAGCAATAGCAATAAGACTTACATACTGCTTTACAGCCCTCTCTAAGTTGTTTACAGAATCAGCACATTGCCCCCAACAATCTGGGTCCTCATTTTACCCACTTCGGAAGGATGGAAGCTGAGTCAACCTTGAACCTGGTGAGATTTGAACTGCCAAATTGCAGTCAGCCGGCAGTCAGCAGAAGTAGCCTGCAGCACTGCACTCTAACCACTGCACCATCATGGCTCATATGATGATGAGCTGATATTAGGCAGAGCTGTCCACTTCTGTTGAAAAGCAGACATCTGCCTTATTTTATGCCCGCTTAGAATCTTGTAAGTACATGCCACACTGTATAAGATCACCCTTCTGTCCAACAATGGAAACAACTTGATGATTCTTGGAATTCCATCCTATGGAATTCCACTGAAGGCCCTTTATTTTTTTTTAAGTTGCTACTGCCATTTTCACTCAACAGCAGGGCTGACTTAGCATGTGTGAAAAAGGATTCAAAAGAAATGCTTTTGACATTCTGTGTGCACCCAACATATTTCTCTGAATTGCTAAAAAAAAAAAATTGGCAAAACAAATTTGCAGTGGCTAATAGTCATGAAATTTAATGAAGTTGTTAGAGCAGCCACACCTTATTTTAAGCAGGTGTGAAAGTGGAAAAAGAGGGTATTTTAATAATTAGCAGGAGTATACTGTGTTCTTCAGAAACTCAGGAAGCTTTGGTTCCCTGGGTCAATAAAGATGTTGTTACCCAGGCCCCACACATGGTGGGGCTTCTATTTATATTCAAATGAAGCCCTATTTTTCATTCAAAATATGCTGAGTTATTTCAGGATATTTGTTTACCCCACACAATCCCAATAACTGAATCAGTAATTTAGTGGACAAAATACAATGAAGCGGAAAAAATAAGTGATGTATGATCCAACAAGAAGAAAGCCAATGTGTTCAAAGGAATATTTTGTGCCTCTCCCCAGCAATCAGAGGCCTTGGATTCATCAGATCCAAAGGAAAAGAAACCTGTTTGGGCAGGAATAATGTGGAGTTCTTTTCATTACAGTCCTAATGTAATTCTAGGGAAATGGTACAGAGTAAGTATTATTTAAAAATCCTAGATCACGATAAATTAGGAGTTTCCTGTCTATGCTTTTAAAAACAGGCAGTGGCATCAGGAAATGCTACCTAGAATTAACTCCAAATTGCATCTTGTACATATTCTCACAAGCAAATGTTCATGTTCTTACAGAGGAATATTCTAGTCTGGAAATCACTTCTAGTCACTAAGGACTGTGGTTACTAGATTTCATAATCTTCTTTTAGGGTTAACATATTATACTATTATACACCAATATGTGCATCTACACATACAGGTACAAATGCATACTCATCCAACATAAAAACATTTTTTTTAAAATTTCATCTGTTGGGATAAAGGATTTAGAAAAATGTGGAGGGGTTACACACATGCACATACACGTTTTTATAAATGAAATTGAGAAGAACATCCCTCCCCTGCCAAGGAAATGTAAAGTGAAGGGAAACCACACCATAGTTAGGGTTACTTCACATGGAAATTGTGGGTAAATATTTTTTTTCTAGAGGTTCTGCCTTTTGTGACCATGAGATCACAGCCAAATGAGGTTGCCCACTAAGGCTCCTTGTGATTGTTTCAGCTGGGATCCAGTCATCCATCTGTCTTTCTGAATTGGTTATAATACCATTGTTTAAGCATTCCAGGGGTACATAGACAGCAGGATTACTCACCCTAGGCAGAGATGTTTGTTATCACTTCATGAGTCATCATTTTAGCTTTTACCTCCTAATTATGAAACAGCCCACTGGATTATATAATGCTCTCATAGACCATGGCAACCTGATCTAGTTGGATTCAAAGCAATTCTCTCTAGGTCAGTATTTCTCTACTTTGGCTGGTCTAAGATCAGTGGACTTTAATTCCCAGAATTCCCTAGCTAGCATGGGAGTTGGTCCACTCATCTTAAAGCAGCTAAGGTGGAGAAACTCTACCTTAAGTTCTTTCATTCCACATGCTTCCTGAACTTTTTAAAAAAATTAGGGGATTAAATCGGGATTTTTCATCCAGAGACAGATACACACTGCTAGCAGGAAGTTGTGTCTTTTTCCTGTAAAAGAAACTCATACAATAATCAGAAGCAGTTCTTCCTTTTACTCCCAAAATACTAGTCTTTTACAGAAGTAAGGGTAAAGCGTGCACGAGATAGCAGAAGTGGACAAATTGTGACTTGGAATCAGGTCATCTAAGAAAAAAACAATGTGACAAAGAGGCCAGAGGCAAAAGAAAAAAAACCTCCTCCGCCCTGATGTTTATAGAGTCTTTAAAAACAAGAACTTGGTTTTCAGTTTACTGCTATTTGTTATGTATGTAGGTTTGAGTGTCATTGGTTTAGTTTGAATTGTTCTTGTAAAATGTCAAATAGGATTGGTTTAAAAAGTGCGGGAAAACCCTGCACTCTGATTGGCTGGCAACTACGGCTGCTGGCTATAAGTAGCAGCCGTAGCCCAGCCAAGACGGGTCCATTTGAGCTGTAGTCATTAATAAACTCTTCACTGAAGCTCTTCGCATCTGATTCTTCATGCAAACTTAACACTATTCTGCAGCAAGAATAGATTGCCTGTACTTCTGAGAAAGTTTCTGACTACAGGAACTGCGTCTTTTTGTGACCTTTTAACTAATCCTCTTCCCTGGGTAAGTTAGTCCTCCTTTTGAAGTTCAATATGACTGGACTAGATTTGAGCCATTTCCCACCCATGCAGGTTGTTCTATAGTTAGCCCTTGGCAATTGTATAAAAAACTAGCTTCCATATAGAGTAAGAATTAGTTTTACTTACTAATAAGGGTTATTTAGATGTAACAGTAAGTATGGTAGTTTCTGCAGATGATATGACCCATTAATTCATTAATTAGTGCATCTAATTGTGGATTCAAAGTGTTCACATAGATCTGCATCAATTAAAATTAATAAATCAGTACTAGAATAGCTTAACTTAGTGATCTCTCCCAATTTTCATTTCCCCTGGATGATCAATACAGTTTTTGTTGTCTTAGCAAAATACTTGGATTTGTACAGAAGGTCTAGAATACAAACATAGTGGTTCAGATTATATACAAATGAGTTGGTCATACAAATAGATCTTTGACATTTCCTGTCTAAACCAAACAATGTTACATGATTATACAGTACTATCATAAACATGATTACCAAACATTTGCAGTTCAATATGCACTTACTTTTTTTAATCATTTGTCTTCCCTTCCTCACCTGCTGTCATGCTATTCTTTTTTTTAAATGAAACTAGTATAAAGCTAATACCAAAATTTGAGATTTTTAACATCTGATTTTCAATGAAATATCGTAGTGCTCCAGTACAAAAGACAATTGGCATTTGGTCCACAATAACCAGTATTTGTCCCATATTCCAGAAAGAACCTATATATAATAATTCTTGCAGTACCTGTTTTACAGGCCTAACATAACAAATATTTTTACCCTGGTCAAAACAGTTATTCAGTGAAGAAAAGGAATATAACAAAACAGGAGTACATTTTCTCTCATCTGGCCAAGCTCTGAATTGTGAGATAAATATTATATGAACTCAAACAATCAGAATTATTTCTCAAGTTGATTAAACAGAGAAATAATTCATGCAGTTTTCAGAGCTTCTAGGGTTCAATTACTAAATTGTTCATTGAAATTGTAAATAGGTGCGGCAGATTGAAGAATCTTTTTTCACTATCTTCCATTATGAGATAACACTGAAAATATTGCATTGAAGAATGTATTAATATTGAAACTGTGATAAAATATTTTGAGTAAGAACAAGATCTTTTTAAAAAGATGTATGTGTGCACACGTTTGCTTACCAGAGTGAAAAATGATATTACAACTCAGCATTCTACCATCTAAGAGCACAAATTTGTTTATTTTTATAGGCTCCCATCTCAATCAATGATTCTGGGTGGCTTGTAATTAAAATATATATACTAGAATTAAAACAATAAAAACATTTTAAAACAGTAAAAAACTATTTAAAAACATCCTGTTGGAAGAAATAGCCTTTTGGGTTCAGTTCCAAGTGGGGAAGAAAGACACTGGAAACATGGTGACTATTTGGAAAGGGTTTAATGGTGGACATGATCACATGCCTTGGGTGAAGAAAGAAGGGCTGATATGCTGAGAGTGCAACTGTTTTATACCCTCTGTTGGGATTTGAATTGGAGCTTGTGTTCTGATTGGTTGTGAGACTCGCACGAGGCCATGCAGCAGCAACTCTGAGTCTCAGGCTTGGTTGAGCCTTGCTGAATGATGATGTAATGAAAGGGCTTTGGGCAATTTCTATTATAGCTTTATCTGGAGTAGATCTTTGTTATGTAAAATAGATTGGCCTAGGCCAGAGTAATGGTCTGGGGGGTTGAGTTTCTGCCTCTAAGTTTCTACTTTTCTTTTTAGGGGAAATATTCTGCTTTTTTAGTATATCCTAAAATATTTCATTTTCCTAGGAGAGGGGTGGGTTTTAACTTCCAACAATCCAAAATAAATATACTATAAAATTAGCTCAAAGGGGCCCACTTGTAGTGCAGAAACTATACAACATACCATAGGTCTGATCGATTTTTTCTGATTCCCAAGGCACAGGAACTATGCACACCTATATTACTGTAATTTCTGTGCAAAGTAGGAAATTATGACATCCAGTGGCTATTCTTTTCAACTACAGAGAGAGACATGCTTGTAATCCAAGCAACATTTCAAAACTTTTTTTAAATATAGTAATTGTTTAAGTGTATGAAGGAAATCAGAATCCCCATGGTTTGCTCTGCTCCTGTATCAAAACAAAAGAATAGGAAGGATCTCCTACAAAAGCCTTACAACCAAAAATCCTTATTATTTGACTGTAGATAGAGCTAACAGTAAACATTTGGCACATGCTCAGAGATACTTTCTTAAATTACTGCTTCAAATCTTTCATACAAACGCTGGTGAAAACACTTGGCTGGTCTGAGAAATGAAGACCTGGCTTGCACAAGAGTGATTTGGGGTTAGCTAATAGACACATTCATAAGAAAGGAGAGAAGTTATTCTCTTTGAGGGATTGCTTTATACCAGCCACCTAACTTAATCTAGAGATAATACTAAGAGTTTTTAACTTCCCACATTGAAGTTATCTGGAAAAATAAGCAAAATTCCGCCTCTTTAACTTCTGCCTAGGAGACTATACCGAAGTCATTTTAAAAATCCCAGAAGGTGGCAGAGCTAAAAAGCATTTCGTAGCGCTGCCGAGAAAACTACTACAGTAGATTGTATATATATAGCATCTCCTGCTTGAGCAGGGGGTTGGACTAGATGACCTAGAAGGTCCCTTCCAACTCTGTTATTCTATTCGTCGTGTTCTTCATCGTCACATGAGAATTCCTCTCCAAAGACTCCAACCCCCAAGATGCACTTCGACTGGCTCTCCTTTCTTTTTTGACATTTTAAAATTAAAAAGGAAACCGGCCCTTCCATTCGTTTAAAAAAAAGGCGGGAACAACAATTACTGGGCTTCTTAAGGCTATAAAGCCCGCCCCTTCCCACCTTGCGAAAATTATGACCGTAACCATCGAAGGAGGGCTAGAGAGGAACACTGGCCGCAAGACGACCTGCGGATCGTAAAGCCGGAAGCGGAAGCGGCGTCGTGCCGCCTTTTTTTGCTTCAGGTTCCATTTTCTTGAGGACCGTTGCCTCGCGGCGGGGCCTGTTTCGGGTTGGCGTCCTAACCTCCCTGCAACGATGACGGACCGTTACACGATTCACAGCCAGTTGGAGCATCTACAGTCCAAGTACATCGGGACCGGCCATGCCGACACCACCAAGTGGGAGTGGCTCGTGAACCAGCACCGGGACTCCTATTGCTCCTACATGGGCCATTTCGACCTGCTCAACTACTTCGCCATAGCCGAGAACGAAAGCAAAGCCCGCGTCCGCTTCAACCTCATGGAGAAGATGCTGCAACCCTGTGGGCCGCCCGCCGACAAGCCCGACGAGTCTTAAGCTTTGCAGCCGTGCAGCCCACCCCGAGCGAGGAAGGAAGGATAGATGGATGAAGGAGCTCCGCCTTGCCGACCCTGCGGAACCCTCGCCCCACCCGGGGAACCATTGGATTCTGCACCGCCTCCTTCCACCCACCCGTGATTGCTTGTGGACTTCAGCGGTTAAACTGATCCCGACCTGTTGCGTACGCCCGACATGGCGGGGAGGGCATTTTCTGAACTTTTGCCCTCTGTAGCCTGAGGGGACTTGGGACGAGACGGAGCAGAGCGAGGCCCGATGGTTTCACGCAGACGGGCACGGAGTGGCTTGCTTTGAAGACTTGCAAATGCATCTCCCCCCCCTTTCATTTTCAACTTTGGAGTGTTTGGGAGGCATTTTCACAATTCGGTTTAATAAAAGATGATGCTTTTTTAAAGAAAAGTAAAAATAATTGTGTGGGTAATCAATTGAAATAGCAAACTAACCAGCCACTGACAGATGGCATAGTATTAATGCAGCTGCAAAATAATCTCAATTTGTACCTGGTGGCTATGCAGCCCTTGAGCGATCTCAGGTAAAAAAAAGTATAATTGGCCATTTGTATGATGGTTTCTGTACAAAGATCCCTACACTTGGTCATCCTACTTTAAATTAGCTTTAAGGACAAAGCCAAAGGTTTATATTTGTTAACCAGTGTATTGATCAATAGGCCTGTCGTATTTTGTGATACCTAACTGGGTGGCCTGCCAGATAAAACCAGTACAAAATTTGGGAGTCTTCCTGAATTCTGGGCTTCTGCTCAGTGAGAAAGTAGGTAACTGGTCAGGAGGGCTTTTGAACAGATCTATTTGGTGTACGAATTATGTCCTTTCCTGATGAGCAAGCCATTCACACAGTCATTCATCCCTTAGTCACTTTCTATTTGCACTATTGTGATATTCTCTGCAAGAGTCAGTTTAGTTGTTAAAGCAACATGCTAGAAACTGGGGGACTAGGAGTTCTAGTCTTAAGCTTAAAGGCGGCACGACACCAGTCAGTCCCAGACCTTGGAAGAAAGCATTGGAAAATTTGTGCAAAAGAAATTTCGCTCCATTCCTAGTTAGCTACAGGAATGTTTTTCTCCTATGGTTACTACCTAAGTAAGATCTGAAAGAATTGGAAACTTTCTGTTCACAGCTATAAAACACAGACCTTGTGATACCTAGAAGACATTTCTTGGTAGCTGTCTTGTCCTGTGAAACATGTCCACTGAGTTCTTTGTGGCGCAACACTGAGGGTTCCATAAAATATATTTGTAGTGATACTGTTTCATTGTTTTTAGTTGTTATTTACTGGATATTTTAGTTCTATTGTGTAAAGTCTCTAGAGTCATTTTTTGATTAAGGCAGCATAGGAGGTGACCAAAGGTAAAAATAGAAAACATAGGCCATAAAGCTAGAAACATTTGTACTTACATAAGATTATCACCTGTAAAAACTGGAATATGACAGTGCTGATTTTATTATCACACTTCATCATACAAGCTTTAAAAGAGATGGGAGGCTGAATGTATGTAAACTGGTTTGCTGAGCTCTTCTAATTCAGGTGCTGTAAAAAGTAAAGGCTGCTGTTCAGAAGTTTGGTGGGCATGTTCTCATCTTCTTCCCTGAGTTGGAGCCCTAAGAGCAGGCAAGCATTAATTTAGGTAGTCTGAAATAAAGCAGATGATAACACAACAAGCCTGATGGACTGGCCAATTTGAGAAAGTGCAATATGGTTTCACAGTTCGTTAGTAGACATATTTGTTCTAGTATTACATTGCATCTTTGGAAGATAGAAGAACTAGTAGCATAGGAGAAAAGGGAATATGAACAAAAGTTGGTTTAAGAGGCTGAGGGAAATAAATTAGTTAAGTATGTAAAGGATGGAAAAAATGGAAAATGTGCTATTGATAGCTCCAGTTTGCAGCTCTTAAATTTAGGTCAACTCTAATTTATATCAATCACTACACCAATAACAAAGCCAGTTTGATGTAGTGGTTAAAATGCTGGCCTAGAAACTAGCTGGCTGGGTGACTTTGAGCCAATCATTCTCCCAACCCAACACTTCTCAGGGCTATTATTGTATGGAAGAAGTATCAGGCATGTTTGCTGCCTTGGGTTATTTATAAAAAAAGGTGGAGTATAAATAAACTGACTAGAGAGGCTTAAGAATTCACAGGAAATATCAGAATTTTGGAACAATTTTACAATATTTTATCACTAAAGCCTTTGATAAAGCTGTCAGTACGATAGTTATGTTTAATGAAATTATTTATTTATTTATTTTATTAGACTTGTATGCCGGCCTTCTCCCGAAGGACTCAGGGCGGCGAACATATTAAAAGAAGGATATATACAATAAAAAGATATTAGAATAAAGACAAGTCTAAATTACAAGGAACAGCTAAAAACAATTAAAATTGCAACAATAAACAATACTATTAAAACTACCCGCCCCCTTGGTCAATCCAGGCTGGCCTGCTGAAACAGCCAAGTCTTCAGGTCTTGATGAAAGGAGCGGAGATCAGGGGCCAAACGAAGATCCGCAGGAAGCTGATTCCATAGGGCGGGCGCCACCACAGAAAAGGCCCTAGCCCTGGGAGCTGCCAGCTGACAATGCCTGACCGACGGTATTCCCAGAGGCCCTTCCTATGGGAGCGCACGGGCGATCGGAATGTGATGCTGGCAGGAGGCATTCCCGCAAATACCCTGGACCCAAACCATTTAGGGCTTTATAAGTCATTACTAACACCTTGAAGGAAACCCGGAAGGCAACTGGCAACCAATGCAAGTCGCGCAGGAGGGGTGTAACATGGGAGTATCGGGATACCCCCATCAGCCCATGTGGCCGCATTCTGCACCAGCTGCAACCTCTGAGTAATCCGCAAGGGTAGCCCCATGTAGAGAGCATTGCAGTAGTTGATTCTGCAGGTGACGAGCGCATGGGTGACCGTTCGAAGGGCATCTCGGTTCAGGTAAGGACGGAGCTGGCGAACCAGCCAAACCTGGGCAAAAGCCCCCCTGGCCACAGCTCCCACTTGCTCCTCCAAACTGAGCTGTGCATCCAGGAGGACGCCCAGATTCCTCGCCCTATCCACGGGGGGTAACACCTCCCCCCCCCATGACCAAAGATGGCACATCCACTGAACACCGAGATGCCGGTAAGAACAGCCACTCAGTCTTGGTCGGGTTGAGCCTGAGCCTGTTACTCCCCATCCAGGCCTGCACCGCCTCCAGGCACCGGGACATCACCGAGAGAGCATCACTGATCTGGTCTGGGGTGGAGATATACAACTGGGTATCATCTGCAAATTGATCTCTGGCTTGGTATTTCGAGTAAATCGAATGTATATAAATGAGAACAAGTCATGCAAATGGTATGTTTATGTAAACATAAACATGAAAATGAAGTAAAAATTTGAGAAATAAATAATATGTCATAGATATGAAGCATGCAGTAAATGCTACAGTTTTCCAATTCTAAATTGAAGACTACCTGTACTCTACTTATCTAGGAATCATATGGGCCCAAATCCTCTCAGATCAATATGCTGGATTAGACTATAGCCTTTTAATCTATATAATGTTTCTTACCCAGATTCTGTTCCAGAGGAAATGGGGGATATTTTTTTGTGTACTGCTCCAGCTGAAATTTCAATACCATGTCCTTTAAAACAACAATAAAGAACTCTGAAAAATATATCTTGAGAATGATATATTTGAATGAATCAGCAAATTCAAGCAATTTGAAGCATTGTTAATTCTAATTACAGACCTGAAGCACATTAATTTGCTCATTTTACATTAAACACTGGAATTTAACTAGCTCAGTAGTTAATCCTAAATCCACTTTTTGAACATTACTCAAATAGGGGTGGCTCAGTGGCTAAGATGCTGAGCTTATCGATCAGAAAGGTTGGCAGTTTGGTGGTTCAAATCCCTAACACCACGTAATGGAGTGAGCTCCCATTATTTGTCCCAGCTTCTGCCAACCTAGCAGTTCAAAAGCATGTAAAAAATGCAAGTAGAAAAATAGGGACCACTTTGGTGGGAAGCTAACAGCATTCTGTGCAGCTTCACTGTTTAGTCATGCTGGCCACATGACCACGGAGACGTCTTTGAACGCGCTGGCTGTTTGGCTTTGTAACCGAGATGAGCACCGCCTAAGAACCGGAAAAGACTAGCATGTATGTGCAAGAGGAACCTTTACCTTTACAAATAGAGGTATGATTTGTGCTATTTGTATGATTTCACTTTGAAGTTAAGTCAGAGTAAGATTAATCAGCAAAAAGATCTTGAGCATCAATTTTAGCTCACCCAAATACTATATTCTAGTGTGAATGTTAGTGTAACTGAGGAAGCAAACATATTAGAAATTATACAATCTTGTTTTTAAAATAATGTAGAACAGCAAAAAACTTGCTGAAAACTGTACATTAGACTAATGTATTGTTCCATTGTATGTCAAGTTAATATCACATAATTATAAATGACTGCAGTTGGCATATAATTAGCTAAACTTGATTTATAGCATAAGTTTTATATAACAATCTTCTAGAAGATTTTTTTAAAAAGGATTTCCAATAAATTCTGTTTTGGACATAAAATTCTACGTATACAGCAGAGGGTTCCAGCCTTGGCAACTTTAAGACCTGTGGATTTTGTTAGGAATGATAGTCACCTAACAGTTGGGTTAGCAATATATAAACCAAGATAGTAAATTAATATTGTATCTTTAAGAGAAGGCCGATTGTGATTGGCTGCAGTTTCTGCCAACGGGCATAAGATGGAACCAGAAACCTGGTTCGTTCTCCACTCTACTCCATTCTCCGTTTGTATTTTGTATGGGTCTTCTTTCTGTTGAAGTACTCATTCTTCTGATATTGTTGTGAGTTTTTGCTACTGTTTGCAAACTCCATGTACTGAACTCTGTGTATGATACTGGTAAGGAAAAGGACTTTGTTTTTTGGATTATCAACAGAATATTGCTTTGACTACTGACTGCATTCACCATGTTTGACTTGGACTGTTTTTTGGATTCTGCTTAACCATTTACTGGAAGTATAAACCTACATTTCAGTATTCAGTATATCTTCGTGTCACGTGTGTGTTATTCATAATCACTCTCACTACGTTTCCCTGAGTGCACTCATTGTCCTAACGGGGATATTTCTTAACAGATTTCAACTCCCAGAATTCCACAGATTGAAGTCCACAGGTCTTAAAATTGCCAAGGTTGGATACTTCTGATATATAGTATCTGCAAATATGGCATTACTGGTAAAATATACCAGTAGGTGTTGCAGTTCTGATGGGATGACTTTAAGCATTCAGTATTTCTAAACATTTCAGATACGTTGCCTACCTGTTACAGATGGGCCAGTATTTGCCCCTTGTAATCTATTCTGTAGTAGCGTCCCCACAGCATTTGTTAAAGTTGGTTCTTTTTTGGAAACTCCTTGTTTCCCCTAGAAAACAGCATACATAACTAAACAGCATCACAACAGGCTGAGTGTAATGTAATCATGTTTATATTTAACAATATCTTCAAAGGAGCAAGAATAAAAGAAGATAAGACATTGATATTGATTGAGCAATTTTTAGATATCCCCAGTAAACTTCACTTGGAAGGGAAATTCCTATCTAAGCAATTTTCCTAATTCACTACTGTATACCACATAACTCTGATTCTCAGTTAATGGACTTTGTCATAACAAAATGACGTTGAAAATTCTTTATAATTGTTGAGCAAATAGACTGCAAGCTTTTGCATCCCATCCCAACTAAAACCTAGAATACTTCGGGAGAAACTACTAGTTCTACTCCTTGCTTGCTAAGTAGTAAACTAGAGTATTACAATTTAGTACAATTTTCAGTTAATTATATGAATGATAAATCGGCTAAAGGTTATAAAGGACAATTCAGTGAGTCTTGATAAACATGGCAGTATTTGCAGAAAACCATCAAACTCTTGCTTCCGAATAGAGCTTTAAAATCTCTTGTATTCTCATTTTTTTTAATTTCAGCTCTACTCATAACTATGCTGCTGGACAGAATAACAATAGCGATAACATTTAGACTAATATACAGCTTCATAATGTTTTACAGCACTCTAAGCAGTTTACAGAGTCAGCATATTGCCCCCAACAATCTGGGTCCTCATTTTATGAACCTTGGAAGGATGGAAGGCTGAGTCAACCTTAGCTGGTCAGGATCAAACTCCTGGCAATGGGTGGAGTCAGCCTGTAATACTGTTCTAACCACTATGCCCCAATGGCTAATTATTAATATAATAAACTACAGTTTACAGTATATTAATAAAAACTTAATACTTGTTTGTTGCCAAGTAAAGCCAATTCTCTTCACCTTTGGAAAAGTCTTTAGAAAGTGAAGTTCCAAACTTCTGCAAATGACAGAACCCAAAATTTCTTCTAAGATTTTCCTTTGATTTCTGCTTTAAGCACAGCATGTAAAACCACAAAATCCTCCTCTGGTCATTGAAAGAACTATTATCTTCTTCCAAAAGCATTCACTTTGAATACATTTTAGTATGGTTAGCTTTTTTGAATTAACGGCTTCTGAATATTTTATTCACATAATTGATCCACCATCTTTTTCTAAGTTTTGGAAAAGATGACCATTAGGAATTCTAATTCAATATTCTAGTCCAAAGAAAGCTTTTATGTAATTACATGAAGAACAATTCTAAAACAATTGACTTAAAGGAAAAGTGAAGAACTATTACTGGAAAAGAAAAAAATGTAGTTCCTTATTCCAAAAGATTACTTGTCATTTCCTGAACCTGAAGTGAAAGAGCCACAACAATGACAGGATTTTGGTCACAATTCTGCCATGTATGATGATCCTTCAAAAAGGGATGAGAGAAAAATGATAGAAGCAAAGAGCTTGAATAGAGTCCAGTTACTTACTGATGCTGGTTTGCCTCCCTTCTGGCCTGGTGCAAAGGATCGTCTGGCAGCTTGTTCTTTGCAAAAGTTGATGTGCCTTTCTGCAGCAGTCTGATTAAACCTTCTCATACAGTAAGGACACTGAATATAGTCTGAATACAATAAAGCACCATTACTATCTCAAATGATACTTGGAGGATGAGTGTATGAATGGCAACTTCATAGAAATGGAGCAAATAAATGAATGAATGATATTTCCATAGTTCTACTCTTAAGAAAGCTATATTTAGTGTAAAGAGCCACAGAGATGACCTTGGAGAAGAGGAGAGATGGTTACCAAAACAAAAGCATACATTAAGTCCATGAAACAGAAAGTGAGAAAGAAATTCAGACAGGCAGAATTCTAATTCATTGAGGTAAGAGAAGGGCAAGCACACTCCAGCTTTCAAGATTTTAATTATTATAACTATATCAATAAAGCCAAAGTTTCCTGCTCTGCTTCAAAGGTTGACAGCTGGTTTCCTAATATATTCCAGAATGTTTTCTTCAAAACCCTTCCAAATTGTTTTTAAATGCTTTCAAGTTTTGAGATTAGATAGAAACACTATTTGAAAATATGAGGGCCACTACATGATCACTGAAAGAATCAGCATCTGGAGCCATCATATAGTAGGAAAAAATTAGGCTGAGAAACCTTTAGAGACTATTACTCTCTACAACCATGAGCCAGATATTTGGTTCCTCCAACAAATTTCTACATTTAAGTCAAGATGTAGTTTCAGAACAAGTAAATCACCTGGGTTAATGGACGGTGGTGGTGGTGGTGGAAGAGGAAGGCCTTCTTTCATGGCTCGAGTTGCAAGTTTAGCTGCTCTGATGGCTGAAATAAAATCTTCATGCTGTTGTCTCCAGTTCGACTTTTTCTCTCGTCCATTCTGGAAAGGAATTAGATCAATATTGGCTTGAAGGTACAAAATATGTATATTGTTATTATTAGTTGTTTAGGACAAACTGAATTTCCCAAATTTGCTTTTGTTGTAGGAGAGCCAATAGTCATTAGATGGGAATGATGAAAGTTTGGAAGAGAAGATTGCTTGGGAGGTCTAACAGACTACTAGGACAAACAGAAGGGAAGGTGACATTGCATCACTCCTTTTCTACAGGAACATAAATCAGCACACCTAACACTCCCTCATTTTTCCTCTTCCACCACAAATCTGAGAGATATACTGGGTTCAGATGGAATGACTGACCCAAAGCCATTTATTTGCCATGGCTGAGTACATGGATAAGATGAGAAGCTAAATTCATTTGCTCAGGTGGAAGAACATGGTTGAATCCTGATAGAAGCTACATGGATGAGGCAAAAATGCTGCACCCTTGAAGTTTACATTTCTAGGCCTGGAAATACAAAAGTCACCTCTTTGCAAATAAGGGATGAGCACAGAGGTGGAATTCAACAGGTTCTGACCAGTTCTAGGGAACCGGTAGCAGAAATTTTGAGTAGTTCAGAGAACCAGCAAATACCACCTCTGACTAGTCCTGCCCCCATCTATTCTCTGCCTCCCAAATCCCATCTGATTGGCTGGGCCCTCTTTTGTTGCCCTGCATAGGAGAACGGAGTGGGGTGGGGAGGGAATGGAGATTTTACAATATCCATCCCCCGCCATGCCCACCAAGCCCACAGAACCGGTAGTAAAAAACATTGAATCCCACCACAGGATGACCCCCTAATGCTATTCCTGTTAACAGCATTTATTTCAAATGAATGTTAGCAAGGCAGCAGAAGACAAATAATATTCACTCCATTTTATGTCCGATAATGAAAGGCTGGAATTCCAGGCATTTGCTAAATGTTGGTGATCAAGTAGCAAATGTTATGGGACCTTCCAAAATCTCTGTATTAGGACAGCCCCAGTCTACATAAAGAATCCAGCTTCTCCAGCTCTGTTGTAGCAAATCATTTCAATGGCAAGGTTCTGATACTTCCTTAAAGCATATTGATGAAAACCTGGGAATGGTGTTGACAGGTCTACCTTCGTGGGTGGCTTCTTTTTCACTGTTGGGATGTCAGTTCCCTGTAGTCGTTGTTTCAAAGAATTGAATGGCTTGCGCTTCTTGTTGAAAATTTTTTTGCATATCGGATTGTGCCTTGCCTAAAGGAAAGGAAAAGTCATATGGTCACGTTCCTAAACTAGCGCAGTCATATATTATTTTTTATTGTACTTCAAACTCTTCTCTCCACCACCCGGGGAAATTATGATCATTTCAGCCTTTAATATATTACAGTATCTTGATGCTTAATTGGGAATAATAATGTGCTTGTGTGTCACACAAAGTTACAAGTTCCTTCCTTCTGTCTGCCCCAATTCATGGCATGTAACCACTGTTTTCGGTAGGCTAATTGGCCAATCTGTTTTGAGTCCAGTTTAACAGGAAGGATTGCATACCACAGAGAAAAACTGAGCCAGTGGCTATTTTTAATCTATATGTATCAGGTTTATATCCCACTTTGTTTATCACATCATTTATAGGTGGCATGCGTGGTTAGCGACTCCAAATGTTCTGTTTAATTTTCTCTGAATTGTGATACAGATGCTGGGAAGATTTATAAACCATTACTTAGACCCCACTCAATTAAAATATTAAGGGCTTGGGTTTTCCCTTACCTAATATGTAGTTACAGGTAGTCCTCAACTTACGACAATTGGGACCAGAATTTTTGTGGCTAAGCAAGGCAGTCATTAAGTGAGCTGTGCTGGATTTTATGAACTTTTTCTTTGCCACAATTGTTAAGTGAATCACTACAGCTGTTAATGTGAATTGTAAGATTTTGAATCCTGATTCTGAATCAATAAGCGTGAATTTCCAGAGTTGGGATATATCACCTCTCACATTTAGTACAGAATTATACACTTTTATGGACAACTCTGCTTTACAAAGGCTTTTGTTTTGCTTGCATAAATCAGTACAATTGTCATCAACCTGCTAAACATCTTCCTGTTTTTATTTCAATTGTTTCTGAGGAGATATTCATTGAGTTTGAGCAAAACAGGCATTGGTTCTTTTTTTTTAATAACTTAAATACATTCAGTACAAAATGCTCTTATTTTACCAGTGCTTCCGGTGCAAAATGCCTTCCACAGGTGTCGCAAAGAAACAAATTTGGTGCACCAGCCTCTGTGTGGAACAGGAACAATGATGTATAAGCAGTTTTCAAACATCTCTGTAAATATAGTCTTAAGCATCCTTCCTAAGTCTATAGGAAATAGTATCCAGAACTTATTTTATCTACTATGAAGGAATAATTGAATAGTATACCCTAGCTGAGTTTTAATGAAAATCCCCAGAAGATAAAAACTGACAAAATTAATGACATCATCTTGCATGGGCTATTTCAGGAATTTTCTTTCAACTTATGGATTTCTTTGAACACAGATACCTTAAAAAATAAAATATTGCAGCAAGTCATTTGCATATTTATTTTATTGCTTTTAGGATACTAAAGAAGCCTAACAAATGTTGCTTGAGATAGCTTGTTAGGAATAGTCTACATGCTATAAGTAGAGTAAATATTTCTTTAAATTACACTAAATAAATATTCTGAAAACAGTCACTCATTTAAAATATTTTTTGTCCCAAATTTTAATTCAATACTCTCAAGGTAGAATAGTTAAAATAATCAGTTTGTGAGTCTATAAACTGTTTAGGAATCCGTCTGAAATTATCAGAGTATGACAGAGCATACTAAAACGTAAGAGTTTATTTGGCTTTTGGCTTTGGCACTGTAGCTTATTCAAAAATTACCAGTTGCCTTAGCATCATTTGCAAACCTGGCTAATGCCAGTGTAATGTAATTAGAGAATCATGGCTACACAGTCCTTGCCATAAAGCGGTGTTTGTGTTGTCAAGCCTCTCTCTGCTACCATCTTCAAAGGCTTGGAAAAAACCTTTTGCCAGGGAGTAAAAAATCTCCCAAAACATCCCTGCTAATTAGAGGAGATAGACCGTATTCTTCTCTGCTGTCAATGATGATAAAAATGAGACCCGGAAAGTAATCTATAAACATTTTTATTTATAAAATAAGAAAACCTAACGGAGCTACATGTTTGCAACCTAATCTCCACCAAGGCATATAGAAAAAGAACAAAGGAAAAGTACAATGGAAGTTGCAAAGGAAGTGAAGTAAAGACTTTGTACACATGCGCAGTGAATCAAAACATTACAAAACTTTCTTATCTTATTACTATGGAGACAAGATAACACAGTGCTGGCTGGCAGACACCTGCTTGCTAGAATATGAGCTTAGAAGCTTGAAACAGACAAACCAAAAAAACGCAGTGACATCCCCTTCTTTTGTCTGTTAAGCTAAAACCAGATAAGGCACATCTTCTCACGCAGATATTTGTGCTGCGCTGCTGGAAGTGGTTTGTTGAGCATGTCAGCAATCTGATCATGTGTGGACACATACTGTAACATAACAAAACCTTGTTTAACTAATTGCTTTATGTTCTTATAACGAATGTCAATGTGTCTGGACCTAGAACCTGTGAAACGTGTTTCAGAAATATAAACCACAGATTCATTGTCTTCCATCATGGTGATTGGCTGGATCGGGCGTGTCCAGATATCTATGACTAAAGCATCAAACCAAGTTAGAGAATTGCAAGCATCAGAAACACAAGCATATTCAGCTTCAGTAGATGAGCAAGAAATGAAATTCTGTTTACGCACTTGCCAGTAAACAGGACACCCATTTAAGAACATCATATAACCTGAAGTACTTTTACGTGACTTCTTATTACTCGCCCAATCAGAATCTGCATAACAACATAATTCTGCATAATCAGTATGTGTTGGTTCTAACAACAACTTCATATTTTTAGTGTGCTTTAGATATCTCAATAACTTCTTAATGCATAACCAATGAAACTGTTTTGCCTTACCTACGTGTCGTGACAAAAGATTAACACTAAGTGCAATGTCGGGTCTGGTCCAACTACTAATGTATAACAATGAC
The DNA here is from genome assembly GCA_009733165.1 of Naja naja. Taxonomy (NCBI): domain Eukaryota; kingdom Metazoa; phylum Chordata; class Lepidosauria; order Squamata; family Elapidae; genus Naja; species Naja naja. Next base: position 95,103,239 of record CM019148.1, read on the forward strand.
CCAATGACTGAACGATAAAGTGTTTGATCTTCAAAATCAGGACTTGGTTCATGTGCCAGATTATGAAAATCTGTTTGCATAGGTATGCTAGCTGTTTTAGCATCCTTCATATTGCAATGATGCAACAGTTGTTCAATCTTATCCTCTTGTGAAAGACTAAACCCCTTCTGAGTTTTGGTAATCTGAACACCCAAATAAGTGTTAATGTGTCCTAAAGATTTCAATGTAAAATATTTCTGCAAAGCTTTAGCAAAATTCTCACTCATTTGCTTATTTGGACCAATATAAACAATATCATCAACATAAACAAGAATTATCTCATATCCATTCTTAGATCTTTTTGTGAACATGCATTCATCAGTTTTGGACGTAATAAAGCCCATTGAATTTAGTTTATCAGTAAGACACAAATACCACATTAACCCAGACTGTTTCAGGCCATAAAGACTTTTGTTGAGGAGCCAGGTATCCCCTTCTTGCTTCCGGAACCCTGGAGGACCTTTGACGTAAATTTCTTCATCCAGGTCATCATTCAGATAAGTTGTTTCCACATCAAACTGGAAAACTTCTAAACCAAGAATAGTTGCAGTGGCTAAAGCAATTTTCACACTCTAAGTCTGAACTGTCGGTGAGTAAGTATTTGTGTAGTCCTCAGGATAACGTTGCGTGAAACCCTGAGCTACAAGTCTGGCCTTGTATAATGACTCACCATTTGGCTTAATTCTGTGACCCATCTGGTGCCAATAACTTTCTTATTTGCTGGTGGACTTGCAGGCGTAAACACCTTGAGTTTCTTTAGACCGTCCATTTCAGCCTGCATTGCCTCATACCATTTCTCTTGCTCTGAATCAGGAAGATGCTTAATTTGTGTGAACTTGTCAGGAGGCAGTGTAACATTACAAACCAATGGTAAAGGTGCTTTTGTCAATTGCCATGAATATCGTTTTGGAAGGATCCCCTTTGTGGTCCTCTCAGAACGTCTCAGAACAACTGTCCATTCTTCTTCCATTTTAGTCTCATCTTCTTCAAAGTCGCTAGCCTCAGCATCTACGGCTCGTGAAGACGGAACATCTGCTTCAGAAGAACTAGTTGATGGAACATCTGCCTGTGAATCTTGATCATCAGGCTGCGTGACATCAATAGCATCATCTCTAGGAAAATAAACACCAGGATCATTGGAGTGAATCCTGGACCAGTCAGCATCTTCCTCAAAATTGAAGGACTGAGAAATCACAATTACATGTCTGGAGTCAACGAATTTGCTCCATTTTGAATTGTCATCAATACCCATGAATCTCATTCTTCTTGCTGCTGGACCTCCTTTCTTTCTTTGAGCTAATGGAATGTTCACCATAGCATGCACCAAAATATGGATGTTTTTGAGTGGGTTTATACCCATATAACTTGAAGAAAGGAGTCTGATTTATTACACTACTCCAGATCAGGTTAACAATGTAATTTGCATATTTAATAGCTTCACCCCAGTATGGGAGACTGAGATTAGCATCTTCTAGGAGACAGCATCATGGTTTGTAGATGCCATTCCGTTCACCACCATTTTCGAGGCATAAGGGGCTGAGGTCTGGTGCAGAATTCCATTCTTCATCCAGTCCTGCGCTGAACATGAATTCAGCACGCGATCACTGGTCTCTGATTTTTCCTTCATAGGAAAAATAAATCCATATCTAGAATAATTATCAACAATTGTTAAGAAATATTTTTTGCCACCAAATGTTGGTGCAATGGAGTCTTTAAAGATCTGAAAGGTCTCTGATTTTTCCTTCATAGGAAATACAAATCCATATCTAGAATAATTATCAACAATTGTTAAATATTTTTGCCACAAATGTTGGTGCAAATGGACCTACTATGTCAGTATGGACCTACTATGTCAGTGTGCAGGCTTGCTTTGAGCAAACTGTTTCTTTTATTGGCTTTAGGAGCCTTTGGTGTAGCAACTCTCTCTGAGACATCTCTCTGGGCCTGTGCTTTGGAAATCTTATACTTGCCTGTGCTTGCGAGTTAGACTTTGGCTTTAGGTAATAAACACCACCAATTAATATGGTTTCAGCAACAATATTACCTCTTTCACCACATAACTTGCTTTTCAAAATGGTGAACCTGGTACTTGGACACCCTCGACAAATGACTTTGGCTAAGCAAACTGCAGGTTGCTGTTGGTATGTAATAAACATCAGGAATCAATGCATCGAGCTCTTCAATATAAACAGTTCCTTTCCCCTGACCTGAACAGGATAATTTGAAAAAGTGTACAGTTCACGCATGTCAGGTTCAGGCTCGTGCATCTCTGTGAACAGATCTTTTGTAGGTAACATGCACCTGCTCCACTGTCTAAAGTCCAGAGAAGTCATCTGTCATACTCTGGATCAGGTTGTGGATCGGTCAACGCCAATGTGATGTGTGAAGCTTGTAGATCATGCCTGGGACCGCGACACCTTGTCTCCACCTCTGCCTCTGCCTCTGGAATCTGTTCCTCTGGTACGTATGGTGCTTGAGATCGTTGGGGACAATCCTGTGGCATGTCCCACACGATTGCAAATATAGCATCTTGGCATCCTTGAACGGCCTCTTCCTCGAAGGGACCTCACTGGAGCTCTTGATGCAGGTGGTCCTCTCAAATGTGGCGCAGGCTTGCATGAGTGCTTCTTCTTCAGTTAAAATGATCAACTGTGCGCTGAGCAATACCTGCTTGGCCACCAGGGGCTGAGCTGGCACTGGTGCTGGCACTGGTTGGCTAAATGCATTTGTGGCTGTGCCATTGCTGGTCTAACCTGTGGTTGCATGTGGATGTTGCTGTTGAGCTGCTATTGGTATTTGAGCACCACCAATTTGGCCTGCAGGAAGTGCTGGCATTTGCATTTGAGGCATTTTACTAGCAGCTATATCAGAAAGCCGAGTTGATGCAATTTAGCCTCAGGAGGCATTTGCACTGGAGATATATTATCTTGTAGAAAAAATTGCCTCATTAACATCTCATCAAACATTGTAGAATTTGTTTATGTTCATTTATTGCATGCATTTTCATCAGCAGATGGCACTACTCATCAAACGATTTGTGTAGAATTTGTTTATGTTCATTTATTGCATGCATTTCATCAGCAGATGGCACTACAACATTAGAAAACACAGGAGTTCTTGCTGAATCAGGATCATAAGACACTCCACGTGATGTAGGCACAGCTCTCTGCTCTGATTGGTCTGACACCACACCCATGTGACCAACTTGTGGGTGGACCCTTGGCTTCCAAGAAGGCAAGATGGAAGGCTCAGGAACTTGAACCACACCCATATCTGGCTGAAGGGATAATGCAAAAGCCTTGGCTTGCTTTATATTTTGTTCATAACCTTCAATTTCTCTCAAAAAACCATGCATAAGATCCTGCCTCATAGTCTTCTCTGGAGACATTGGAGAATAAAGAATTTCACCTTTCTCTTTATATTTGGGTGAAAATGCTCAGCTGACTGTAAAACTTTAGGCTTTGCTCCAAGTAAGTCATAATCTTGAGCATTTGCTTTTGCAGACTGAGCTTGTAAACATGCATCATAAATATAGGAAGAAGTTACTGACCTTATCTCTTGGTGCTCTTCCATGGCAGAAGCATGTGGGAGTGACTGCCATAAATCGTCCTCAGACGGAGTCCTCCTTGTTTCATCTTTGCTTTTTCGAGGCATTATCTTGCAGTTCACCAGGTCCTCAGACCTGAGGAACTAACTAAAAATAAGCCCTATCATCACAACGAGCAAAGAAAAACATAATTAAGCTTGAAGCTTTGAAGCTTTGAAAACCATCCTCTGCTACCAATGTCAAGCCTTTCTCTGCTACCATTTCCAACAGCTTGGAAAAACCTTTTGCCAGGGAGCAAAAATCTTCCAAAACATCCCTGCTAATTAGAGGAGATAGACCATGTTCTTCTCTGCTGTCAATGATGATAAAAATGAGACCCGGAAAGTAATCTATAAACATTTTTATTTATAAAATAAGAAAACCTAACGGAGCTACATGTTTGCAACCTAATCTCCACCAAGGCATATAGAAAAAGAACAAAGGAAAAGTACAATGGAAGTTGCAAAGGAAGTGAAGACTTTGTACACATGCGCAGTGAATCAAAACATTACAAAACTTTCTTATCTTATTACTATGGAGACAAGATAACACAGTGCTGGCTGGCAGACACCTGCTTGCTAGAATATGAGCTTAGAAGCTTGAAACAGACAAACCAAAAAAATGCAGTGACATGTGTGTGTATGTGTGTGTGCATGTGTATATATTCCTTCTTTTCTCCTGAAGTATGGTGAATCATCATGATCAAATATAGGGCATAGTACAGGAGTAAATTAAATATTCTTAATTGTGCACTTATATTTTAATTCTTTACGTTCTTTACATTATGCTGACCCTAAATTATTTGGGGAGTCCTGGTGTTCTCTCAGCTGGGTTGTTTGCTTGCAGACATTTCATTACCCAAATTAGTACTATCAGTACTAGTGGAGAATGAGATTTGTTCTCAATTCTGCAAGTAAACAACGAAGCTCAGAGAACACCAAGGACACCTCATTTCAACCCTGACCTACCAACATTCTCCTTTATCATTCTATTGCTTTGGTGTCCACAAGTAAGAAACAGACATGTCCCTCTCCTAAGAAACCATCAAGAGGGAAAAAAAGACACGTCAACAATGGCTACCTAAAAAGATTTTTTAAAGATTTTTTTTAACTCAGTTACATCACTGCACAGGATTTATCGTAAGTAATTGAATAAAGACTACAGATGCTTCTAAACACATCATACCAGTTTGAAATACTTTTATACAAAAACACTGACAAATTGTTTCACTGTGATGTAGTTACCCAACATTCAAAATAGCTACATTGTTGGGTACTTCATACCTGTGGCACATGCGGTGTTTTCAGAATCCAAACTCATTTCATAGCGCAGTGCTTTCAGATTCTTTAATATATTTTTTTCAGGAATACAGATGCACCTGATAGCTGACTTTCCGTTGTCTAGTTCCCTTGCTTGCAGGATTCCAAGTGAAATGTCATTGGCTGACCAATTAAACAATTATGACACAACCAGTTCACCCATTATGTAATGATGCACAGTATTATGTATTTTTGCTGCCTTACTTGTAAAATAATAAAGGTAGGATAGAAATTTAATAAATACCGTAGATATGGAACCTTTAGCCAGTTTCAAAGCTGTTTTTAAAGACAGCTTTTTAAAAAGTGGTGCCGAAGTACTGTAGATCCCATTAATATGAAATTTTACAGTTTCCTGTAAAATCCTAAATTTAACTCCTGCTATCTAAGCCAAGAAATTTTCCTTGAATCACTTTCCTCTATAAAGCAACCAAGAAATATAAAAATAAATTCCTCCTCCTCCTGGCATTATTCCCACAGGTACAGGGTCCAATTTTTGAATTGACAAATGCCATCTTGGCTATCAAACGTAGCATCCAGGTCCAACTGGGCAAATTTCATGTCTGCATTTCTTGTGTCTTGCCATCTTTGCTTCAGCTTTCCACTGGCTGCTTGCCACCTGTGATAAAATGGAAGGTGATGCAGGTGAAGGTGTGGGGTGCTGCTCGTAAGACATGGCAAAACCACTGTAGGGGTTTCTCCTGCATTTTCTCAGGTATTGGTGCAATGCCCACTTGCTGTCTGTACTGTGTCATTGCTGACATGGTCAAGAAGAGAAACACCTAATGACCAATAAAGCATGTGCATCTCCATCGCGTGTAAAGAACATTCAATGAATTTTGTGATTGGCTAGCATTCAGTGCCATAAAAAGCTACTGGGCATACCATTCTTTTAAACCATAAAAGTGAATTACTTTTATTATAATGAAAGGTGACAGATGAATTTGAAAAGGGGTTTTATTGTTACTGTGAAAATAGAAAAACATTACCCTAATTTTATTACTGTGGTAACCAAAAAACTGTTTCCATGTAAGTGAACACTGGTGGTTAGACATGTTTAAACAACACATTGTCATTATTTCTACACTTCTGGTGTATTAAAATCAGAAGTATCTTTTCCAGTTAACAACCAGAAGGAAAGGGCCATCGTCCCTAACAAGAAGCAGTTCTTCCATTATGACAGCTTGAGTCCTTGAAGATTCTGTTTCACATTAAGCAGCTCTTTCTCTTGCCTTGTCTTCTCTTGCTTGAAGGCCGATTTGTTTGCTTTCTTTTCTACCCTGCGTTCCTAATAGGGAAATAATTTACAATATTAATATATTGCTTCATGAAAATGTTCTCAAAGCAATTAGCATTGCAGATACAATTTCAGCAATTTCTTTCTCAGAACTCTCGGCAGAAGAGGCTTAATGTACTGAAAGGATGCCTAATTTTTCAGATGTTAATAATTCCCTTCATATTTTTAAAAATAGGGCACATATCTTCCGTTTTTCTTTTCACTGCAATAACAGTAAAACAAACAACAACAAAAACCAGGAATTTCCCCCCCACACACTCTGCATATAGCAAGTGCCATTTAGAGATGATCTAATCAAATCAATATAAACACCATTGCAAATCATTCTACCCATTATCTTGCCTAAGGGGCAATTCACAAGTCTTAGCATCTTATGTCTCCCTGCTTCTTCCTAAAGAAACATTTTCCACAAGAGATAAGAGGGAAAAAAACTCACTGAAAGGGACAAAGTGGGTAAAAAACAATGGACTATTGGGGAGACAAAAAGGGGCAAGATTTGTTCCAGTTTTATCTTACCGGTAGTCTGTTGTGAAGCGGGTCTCCATAATTACTAAGTTACAGTGGAAGACATGGAATTTGCTAATTGACATTGAGAAGTCCCACCCCTTTTGCTCTGGGATTCTGGGATTTTTTTTAACTAACAGGTTTTTCCACAGCTTTGAGCTACCCTTAAATATTTTGACTGAGTTCTCAATTACTGCTACTGAACCATGTAAAACAACAATTTGCATTTTACTCAGCTCACCTACACTTTTTAAAAACTCAGGACAATTTATGAAAAGCAAACAAACAAAAACAATAAAGGTAAAATGCAACTGTCATTCCTTTCAAAAATAACCCCCCCCCCAAAAAACCCTATAAAAGCAGCCCATGGCCATCATCTGAATTAATCTATGGAACAAGATTATTTCTACTGCCTTAAATAGAGCAAACCCAAATCCTCAATGGACAATGGTATTTCATAATGTGAGAATTGCCATTGAGAAAGCATGCCTGCAGGTCCCCATACCTTCCACTCCACAAGAGCCATCCCTCTCAAAAAGAACATACAAGATAGCCTGAAGCTGACAGGGAACTGTAAGTATACAAGTGGAAAGCCATGTAGACCTTTACTGATTCAAACCAGCCCTTGAACTGAATTTGGAATTCAGTTCAATTCCAAGCAAAGGGCCTCGGCCTCCTGGATTGATGGGAGGCCTGTGCCCTGTCTCTGCCTCAGTCCCACCCTGTGTTCTTTTTCCTCAGTGTTTCAATAATGACCCTCACATTCACTTAATGATTGCTTTGCTTGATGGCCAAAATTCAGGGCCCAGTTGTGGGCGTAACTTAAAATGTTTTTTTTTAAATAAATCCCCCTTTTTCTCTACTGTGTAAGAAAAAAACAATCAACTTCTTGATACTACCCTTAAATTTTATTTTAGGCCTTCTAATTAGGTTCATGCCATTTCTTCATTCATTGGGATGGTTTTATAGTTGTCAAGTTCTATATGTGTATGAAGCCACAATCTTACTAAAGCTAAATTCAGTGCCTAAATGGGAATCCTAAATAATCTATTTTGGGTTCCATATTGTGGGAATAATATATACACCAAGGAACATTTCAGTTATTTAATACCGTATATATTTGAGATATGACATAACAGTAATCCACCTTGCTTCAGTCAATTACAGGTTAATAAAGTTGATTAATTAAATACATTTATTTTTAAAAATTCAAATAAAACTTACTTTTCGTTCTTCTTTGATAGCTTGTTTCCTAACTTTCCGATCCTCCTTACTCTCATCTTTAGAGCGTGGCTGTGTGGATATTCTTGGCAAATCACAGTCATTAATCTTTTGCATGCGCTCAGTCTGTTTAGCTGTAGGTCCTCTCTGAGGCAAAACATCTATTGGGATTCCTGTCTTCTTAGATACTTTAACTGATTTAAGCTATAAAAAAATACATGGAACTAATGAATTTTTTAAAACAATGAGTTAACTGGGTCAATGAAATGTGCAAAAGCCAAAATACTAAGCCCGCTAATAAAACCGTGCCATTGGGGTGGAAAATTGGTGCCTATGTTAATTCATGTTTGATATGTGAATTCCTTATACATACATTATATATTCATTCACTCATTCATTCCTGTTCAGCACTTTGATAAAATACAAGCTGGATCCTTCCTTTCTTTAGTCCCTAAAAGGGCTAATTTTCAAAGAGACAGACCACAAACCCTACACTGTTTCTACAGTATGTTCCCTCTCCCTCCCTCTCACATACACACACACACACACGGCAGCTCAACTCACACAAAATAACTTTGGATGTACAATTGAATAAAACAGCAAATGGATAAAAATGATTATTATAAAAGGATAAAAAGAAATAATTAAAATAGAATATTATCAAAACATTTTAAAATACAAAAACCCATGGAGAGAGCAAGAATATCAGTCACAATGGAGTCAACTAAAATTGTCTCTAGTTCCCAAAAACCCAAAGGCCGGATGACATAACTAGGCCTTGAGGTTCTTCCTAAACAATAGCAGGGAAGGAGTGAGCCTAACTTCAGGGGAGAGAATGTTCTACAAGGAGAATGGTAGAGAAGGCCTGCCTCCTGGGACCTATCTAAGGCAAATCCCTGGCTGATGGAAACCATAACACGTCTTCCCTGTTAGATCTAAAGGGAAGTTAATTTGTGACTTTTTTGCCCGTTTCTGACATTTATTTCCGGTTCCCAGCAAAATTCGGCAGAAAATGGATTCCCTTAACTGTCATAAAAAGAATTTGCAACTTTGATTCCAGTCACATGATATCTCAGTGTACCATTACAATGACTTACAACCATAATACTGAGCTCAATTATGGCGGTAAGTCAAGGACCACCTGCATTTGAAATTAAATATCCCTTTAGTCAAATTTTTGAATATACCTCTAATAGTGCTTTGGATCTCATTCATTGCAATAAGAAGTCTTTAAAGTGTAATGGAAATTTCCACTCACCTTTTTTGGCACCTCAATAAGTTTTGGATGATTGTATAAGTTTGAATAAGTACCTTAAAGAGAAGACATAATATCAAAGGTTAGCTTATTAAGAAACTAATTTTCTCCTGAACTTTTGATTTGAAATGTCTGAAACACCTTATTAATAAACAATTTTTAAACCTATGGATGTCTTTGAGGCTAATGGTGATTCTGTGATAATTAAGTATATTAAAAAAGTGAAAGCTGCTTAAAGGAAATAAATAAACTTGACTCTTAGCAAAAGCAGCACTATTCCTAGAAAAATATTCATAATTCTGCATGAGAGGTCCTTGGTACTTTCTGAGCATCTTTTCTTATAGATGTTTTATTACCCCAGATTAATAAAGCTTTCTTTTATGGCTGACCTGACGTGGATTGTTGAGATGTGACTAGGTCTGGAAATTTCTCTTAGAAATGTGCCTATATGAGTTCTGGGTGAAGCATTTAGGGTGAAGGGTGGCAATTGTTATATGGGAGTCTCTGGTGGCTTTCAAAGACACAGCTCCACAAGTTACTGGATGTGAGATTCTGTTCATTAATTTGGGGTCTAAGGATCAGTTGAGATCCCTGCATCCTGCTGCATAGCAACATCCCTGTCTGAGCTCCTTGACTCCATCTTAGGGTTGGTAGTGGAAATTCCCAGGCCTGGGGAATTTCAATCTGCATTCCTTCAGGATTAGAGTCCCTCAGGAGTTCATGACCACCATGACAACTGTGGGCCTATCCCAGGTCATCCAGGGCCACTGGTCACACAATTGACTTGTTGTTTTTCTGTTGTTGTGGCAGCAGTGGTATAGTGATCTGGAATTGGAAGACCTCTCTGTGGCTCTTCTGTCATGGTAACCTTGAGATTCTCTAGTGCTGCCCTCCACCACAGGAAAACTGGACCTGTTCGATCAATTTGTCTATGGCAAATGATGGGCCTAGAAGGGTTCCAGAGAGAGCTGGGGGTTATTCTTAATGGTCTGCAGCATGCTCTGGTTCTGGCTGTCACTTGGAATAAGAGGCAAGGCTTTGGACCAGATGCTACACTTGCAACCTCTTCTAGTTCATGGATCCTGTCACTTTCCAACTTTCAAGGAAGAGCTAAGGGAGATGAAATGGGTTAAGAGATATCTGTAGTGTTTCTGGAGATCAGTGAGGAGTGAACTTGACCTAACATGAGAGGTTTTTAATAATTTTTATACAGTATATTATTTTATTATTAGATATGCCATCCATAGTCACTATATGAAATGAGCAGCTAATACAAATGTGAATAAATAAATACTTACTTAAAATGGATTCACAATCCCATTTTTCTTTTGGTTCTTCAATGATTAACGTTACCATTTCTTCAATCTCATCTTCTTCCTCATTCAAGGGCAACTCTGCTTCTTTCTTTGTTTCAATATCATCAAGTTTCACACAACTTTTAAAGAAAAAGAAAGACACAGAAGGCAAATAAATTAAATTTAAATCTTTTAAAGTACTGTCATTTTAAAAAACCTGCCAGCTTTTCTTACTTAAACCAATATTATTTAGCTATTTACCTGACAGTTACGGTAATTAAATAGATCATGGGACTGACCTGATTTTATGACCTTTTTTAGTGGTGAGGTATTAAATGAACATTGCAGTTATAAAGCGAATTTTTGCCAGAAACCTGAAATAAATGCCAGGTTTTGGCAAAAACATCGTAAATTGCAGTCATGTGACCACAAGACACTGCAAATATCTGTAAATGCAGGCTGGTTGCTAAACTCCTAAAAGGTATTCATAGTTTGGAACTGGGTCATAAGTACCTTTTGAAAGGACGTTGTAACTTAGACTGGGTGCTAAACAACTGGTTCATGGACCTGTTAACATTAATCAGTCCAGATATAACCGAAGTCTTAACTGAGTTTTCCCCCAAAACATGCCACTGTCATATGAATTATGATATATATATTCATTTTATGTTTTAGTGAACTCACTAGAGATGAATATTAAAAAAAATACAAGTAATTAAAAAGATTCCCTCCTCTTAGCATTAACCGAAAAGATAAAGATCATGCCTTCTGTGATGATCATTGCTCAACCTCTGCAGAGGGAAGAAAGGCTTGGCAGAAGCCTACACTGCTGTTTGGGCATGAGGCAATATTTTCTAAACTTAGACTTTTTAAGGACCAAGATATGATAGTTAATTATGCTTTAAACCACTGGTTTGACATTAGTAATATTAGTGTTCTATCTATAAACTGCTCACTGTTGAACAGGTATGCAGAAATTTTCTAAGAAGTATGCTGCCCAGTAAGAACACCTTACATACTCCTTTGCTTTCTCTCTGAAGTAGTCATTCAAAACTTCCTGTAATCGAACACTGTCACTTTGGATGAATCCTTCCAATTCGGCATTATCCAGTGGTCCAATTTCATCATCATCAAATTGTTCGAAAAACTAAATGTGAAAAAAAAATATTGTATTTAAATCAATCCCATATACTTTCAGTAACAACCTTAAATCACAAGCCTCAGATACATTTTAAATGAATTTAAAATGTATTTGAGGACAATTATTTTTCCACTGATGAAAACAGCTCATGAAACAAAAGTTATTGTTATTCCAGTGACCGAGTCTATCTCTCTGTGTAATTTATATAGCCACCCATCTCACAAACAGGTGATTCTGAGTGGCATACAACAAAACTTAAACCAATAAATATCTAAAATCACCACCACTGGCAAATATTGAAGGGTTAAAAACTTTAATTTCTTTTAGTGAAAAAATAAGGAAAAATTCAAGTTAAGTCATAGCATTAGATGCAGTATTATAAAACTCTTCAAAATTCTTAAGGCACATTAATAGAACAATAGTTTTACGTACAAGGGGTGAAGAGATCAGAATTAAAATTAATATTTTCAAAGTATATGCCAAGAATTGCAATAACTGTTGTAAGTTTATTTCACCTTCTCAAACCTTTCATCCAGAAGTGTCAGTTGTTCATTTCTTTTCATGACTGAAGAGGTCATGGAATACTCTGTGAAACGGCTCTTGGTCTCTTCTTCCATGAAGAGAAATTCTTTCATCTTCCCTTTAAAATCACTGTCATCTGACAAAGGACCCTCAGAATCATATTCTTCATCACTCTGAAAATCTTCTCCCTCCTCCACATCTTCCCATGCATCTTCGTCTTCAGATAAGCTGGCAATAGCATACACATTAATTGGCTTCCTCAGATTTACACTTCATCTTACTAATATGCTGATTAATAGTTCATGATTTTTCATGTACTACTATACAGTATAATTAAGAATGAAATAGTAATCAATGAAGACCTGAAAAAGGTATAAAGAGGGGAATAATTTTGATGCACCCAGTATTGGGATTCCCTCCCCAGTAGAAAACTGAGTAAAATAATCAAAATATAGTCGTATGTTTTTCATTCCATTACCAAGAGAGTTCCTTCTCCTGTTCGAGGCTTCCAGGTTTATTAGCTGTTAAGATGAAGTCATCTTCAAGCAGATTATCTGGATTGTCAAAATCAAAGTCATCATCTAGTGCTGCAATAATGTCGGGATCAAGATCCGGTCTAGGCCCTATGGTTAGATAAAAGACGTTAAAAAAAGCAGTGGATTAAGTCATTTCAAAGAATTGTCAGTTTCCCTGAACACAAGTTCTTTACCAAACAGAAAAAAAATTAACTACAACAGCAATCTGTTAGAAAACTACTTTCTCCTGTTACTCTCAGATCAAACCTGAGAACTTTTCAGAAGTGTTTTAAGATTAAATTGAATGGAATAGTAAACAGTGTTGCCTTCAGTGGCACAAGGTATCCATCAAGGCAAGCAACAGCTATCTTATGCACCCTTGTAATTTATCTCTTTTTACAGATTAGGACAGTAACAGAATTCCTCAATCACATATATGTCACTAATAATGTGAAGAACAGATTAAAACTGTATCTTAAAAAAAGTTTCGTTTTACAATATAAGTGCACATAAAAGAATATAGTGTAAATGAAGTACCTGGAACAGGAGCAGCTTTGTTTAATAGTCCCACATCTTCTTCAAATTCTGATGCAAATACTGAGGAAGGCAGATGAATGGTGGGAGCCTAAAGAACAAAGAATACGTAACATTTTCTTTTAAAATGTCCAAGAGACCAAGTATCCGTTTCTAGCATAATGAGTTTCTAGCATACTTTTCATTTGATATAGTGCACCAATCTTTTAATGCCTCATAATAAAGTTTTTTGGAATGTTGTCAGTAATTTTATTAGCACCACTAATGAATCAAAATGAAGTAGTTTCTATCATAAAAGAATTCAATGGGTGGTTGAAAAATGTGAAAATCAAAAACATTGTTTAAAAATTTAAACTTTAAATTTAAGAAGTACTACTAGTTTGATTTGATACTAGTTTGATATGGTAATCATAAGAAATACCACCACAGCAAGCAGCCAAGGACATTTTTACTTACTGGAATGTGTTGAATTTCATCTTCTATCTCCCCTTCTGTGGACACTACAATCCTGCCCTGATTTGGGAAGCTTGATGGAACAAGTTCAGAAGGTCCTGAAGCTTCCTTTAAATGTTGCAAGTAATCGTAATCATCATCAAAAAATACTCCATATTTCCGCTGTTCTTCTTTTCTTTTTTCATCATTTCTCTAAAGGCATTGAAGAAGGAAATTAATGAATTCAACTAATGTTGCTGTCAAACTTAAAGGAAAAAAAACAATGGTTTCAATTACTTTCTACACATCTTCGTAGCAATGTTGATTTTCAGAAAATTCAGAATTCCTCTATTAGGAAGAACATATGGAGAGCCCTGACATTTTTTCTGCAGCATCATTTCCCCACAATGGTCAACTCAAGGGTCTCCCCAAAGTCTGTCCATAGGCAAAATAGCCCTTCCCCATCCTTTCACCTAAATTAAGCATTAGCCTGCTTTTCTTTAGCTTTGTCATTTCTTATTACCTTTACTGTAGGCAACAGAACTCTCTGAGGTGCGCTATCATCCGCTGTCAAAGGGTCCTTCTGACTTCTGTGCACTACATGAAATGTTACAGCTTTTTTCTTTTCTATGAAAGGTTTTTTCCGTCTGTGAGGCTACAAAACAAGAGATAATTCTTTGAAAATGGAACAAAACTGATAAGAGTTTCATTGCTTATCTACGTAAATGGGTTATTCAAATCCTTCCATGGAATATAATTGTAAAAAAACCACATTTTAATAATAATAATAATAATAATAATAATTTATTTGACTTGTATGCAATTTTTTAATGCTGCGCAGTCACATTACTCTGATCTGGGCAACCCAGGGGTGGGATCCAACCGGTGTAACTACCGGTTCGGTGATTTTTCGATTTGCTGTGTGCATGTGAATTGTCGTCAGCTTGCTGCCTGGACAGCTGAGCAGCACTGCGCGCAGGTGCACAGCGATTGAAAAAGCACTTTTTTCCTTTTTCAACCGCAGCTGTGCTGCGCAAAGCAGCTGAGGTTGAAAAAGCAGGAAATAAAGGTCAGGTAAGAGCCTAGGCGGGCCAAAACAGCAGCAGACATAGAACCGGTTCTATGTCTGCTGCTCTTCAGAGCTACCGGTTCTACAGAGCCGGACAGAACCGGTAGAATCCCACCCCTGGGGCAACCATATAGACCAAATAAACAAACAAACAAATCTGTTTCATCTTTATTTAGTTAACTGATACATATTTAGAATTCTTTTAGTTTTTTAAAATGTGTTAAATGTAATAGGTTGATTTGAATTTTGTTGGGATGGCTTGTCTGATTCCAAATTACACAGAGTAATTTGCAGAGCTCTAGACCTCTTCTGGCAGATATGTTTGGATCATCCCATTGCAGAGAATTTCCACACTGAATGTTTTTCCCATTGATAAGTTTTATGCTTCTCTCTTTCAGGACATCTAGATGATTCTCAAGTTACCTGACTTTATATACTGCATACTAACAAAATATCTCTTCAGTGTATAATAAAAAGCATGAAACCAGATTCCACAGTTCCAGTAAACCTGATACAGAGAAGACTGAAATGCAGGTTGCCAAGAGAAACCTTCATCACAAGTAAAACATCTCAGCTAATCCAGCATATCAGAGAGGGAGGAACAATGGAAATTGTAAAGGAGACATTTGCTCAATTAATCTTAACACATTTAGATTTTAAAAGTAATAAGTAATTTAAATCTCATCAGGAAACAAATCAGCAACCAACACAATGCCTTCAGCATAAGAATTTGACTCCACTGTAACAGCATCTAAGAAAGTAAGGTGAACAAATACTTCCAAGTGTCACAGTTACTCCAATCTTCATGAAAGACAGAAGAGGATAGTTATGCTTCCTTTTCCTGGTCAAATCCCATATCACGTGCAATTTGCAGTTACCTTTACCAGGTAGGTACTTCACACAGATATCAAAGTGGTGAGATTGTGGAAGCTACACATATTTAATGGCTACACATAGCAACACCAAAAAACTTTTATTCACAGGAAATTATATCGTGCAAACCTAGAAACAGTTAAGATTTTCAGTGTTGCTATGTGGAGGCCATAAAATATGTGTAGCATCCAGACTCTGTCACCACTTGGATTTCTGTGGGAGGCTTCCTGCTGGCAAAAGCCTAATCGATCTGGTCACATATCCATTCTTTTATTATTCTAAGTTTTCAAATGGCAAGCTGTTCTTGACTCCATACCATTTTCATTAACTGTCCATTCAGTACAGTTGCGTATTTCAATCGGCTGCGTTTCTTAGTAATGCAGCCTCAGATTCAATGCCTGCATGGCATTACAGGGCATCATGTGCAGGTGCCTGAACGTGCTGGTGCCTCTATTTGCATTTCTCTGGATTTCACCCATCCCGAAATATTCCCCCTGAAAAGTCACAGCAAGCTCATAAATGCTCTACCACTGTTGAGATAGTCAGATTAACAGAGCTGGAAGGGATCTTGTAAGGTCATTTAGTCCAACCTCCCCGCCCAGGCAGGAGACCCTACACCACTTCTGTCGATGATAATCTTTCCCAGATTATCCACCTTCCTCCATAAAAGGGTGAGAGAACGGACAGCCGCAGCCCAAGACTGTCAGCCTGCTCAAACCTTAACTTCATGCCCCTCTCACCATTGTGCGAGGCTCCGACGCTAATGGCCGTCAAGCTCCGAATGATCCACCGAACTCGCGAGCCGAGTTCCCACACCTAACGAGCTTTACTGCTCCCCGTTTTTCCGGTTCCGGAAAGGGATCGGTCTTCCGAAGTTGTCGCTCTCCGTTTCCGATCTCGTTGGTGCACCTCTAGCCACCTTGGACTATACCAATTGTTGTTGAAAAGGGTGGCAAGCAAATAAATTGGCTGGCTACAATATCCAGCAGCGCTAGAAATATCGCCAAGCGAGAATGGAGTATACAGTTTTTCTTTCCATGCAATAATAACGTGTTCATGCCGGGAATGATCCCAAGAAAACCATAAGCTTCAACAATGCGCTCTCCCTGTTCCGGCGGAAGTATTGGTAGAGCAACGGCTTAGAAAGGGCTAGAGCGGCATAGTTGATATTAGAGAATGATGTCTTTCTATATATAAAAACCCCTTTAGTACACCGAAAGTGCCCATAAATGTATCGTTTCTTTCACGTGAACTTTTATGGCTTACAGCTTGATTACTCCGAGTGATGTTCGTCACTGACGTCTATTCTGCCTGCCCTGCATGATGTTCGTCACTATGTGAAAGAGTATTAACGCACTATAAATCTTACAGTTTGTAATACTGAATTACGGAATAACAGAGTTGCAAGGGTCCTTGGAGGTCTTCTAATCCAGGGGTCTCCAACCTTGGCAACTTTACGACTTGTGGAGTAGAGAAATTTTGAGTTTGAGAACTGGCAAATACCACCTCTGACGGGCCCCACTCCCAAGTCCCAGCTGATCCGCTGGGTCTTCTTTTGTTACCTTGCACAAAAGAACGGAGCTGGAAAGCAGGTTAGTGGGGTGGGGAGGGAATGGGATTTTGCAGTAACCTTCCCCCACGAGTGGGGAGGGAATGGAGATTTTATAGTATCCTTTCCCTGCCATGCCCACAGAACCGGTAGTAAAAATTTTTGAATCCCACCACTGCCCCAAGCCTTCAGAGAATTGGATGATATTATTTTGGACCAGTTAATTAGTGGGGTTAAAGACCTTCGACTTCAGCATCGTTGTTAGCTAAACCAGATTTGACACTGCAGGAAGCGATTGATGAGGCTCAGGCATATGAGCTGTCCAATCAATCGGCTGCAAGAACAGGGTTGTAGTGAAACTATTCCAGCAAGAGGGAACCGGTCTGTACATAGGAATAGACTGAGGATGAGGATAAGGTAGATCCTGACCAAGATATTAATCGCCTTAAAGCACCTACGGCTAGAAAGTGGTCTGGAGAAGCCAAAACCTCACCAGGCAAAACCTCTGTGTTTAGGCTGTGGAGGGAATCACCCCAGACAGGCCTGTAAATTCAAAAATACAATTTGCCTCAGGTGCCAAAAGAAAGGGCACTTAGCCAAGGCTTGCATGGCTCTCCTACCACCCCTTCAGAGCCCTAATTTCCAGAATACTAGGGAGAAGGGCACTGTATATTACAAAGACTGATTCACATTAAAGAGGATTGATAAGAAGTTTACAATTAATTTAAGACAAACAAATAGACTAGGGGGAAAGAAAATTTTTGTGAATGTTAAAATTGAAAATAGTCCATGTAAAACGGAAATTGATACAGGCTCCTCCTTATCAATTGTTTCCTGTAGTACCATTAAACGTTTAGTTCCTCAGATATCAAAGAGATGGATATAACCCTGCAGCCTTCACCTCAGAGACTACCAATCAAACCTGGTGGAATACATAAATTTAGGATAAATTTCCAAGATTTTGTGGGAAAGCTGCCTTTAGTTATCGTGGAAGGTTCACTTCCAAGTTTATTAGGTTTGGATTGGTTTAAATCAGGGTCGCCAACCTTTTGGATGTCAGGGACCACCAAACTCATAATTTTAGATCCCAGGGACCACTAACTGGTTCTGTGGGTGTGGCCTAATTTGTGGGCGTGGCTTGGTGGTCATGTGACTGGCTGGGCATGGCTTGTATGTAAACATTGTAAATATTTATATACATATTGAATTTTTTTATAAAAAAAGAGCAACTTTTACCCAAAATCAGGCAAAGCAGGCAGATTGAGTTGCTCACAGAATCACAGATTCATTCAGAGATCTATCTATCTGCCATTGGCTAGCTCAATCTGTCACATAAAATTTGCTTGCAAGCAAACTCATAAAATTTGCTAGCAAGCAAACTCAAAATTAACTCACAACACACCATGCATGTAAATATTGAATTTTTTTATTTAAAAAAAGAGCAACTTTTACCCAAAATCAAGCAAAGCAGGCAGATTGAGTTGCTCACAGAATCATTCAGTGATCTATCTATCTGCCATTGCTAGCTCAGTCTCTCAAATTTGCTTGCTGTGAGTCTGCACTGAATTTGCTTGCAAGCAAAACATCAGTCCTAAGGGAGGTTCCACTGTGCTTAAAAGCAAAGCCGAAGATCTAAAGACTAGCTAGAAAGCAAGAAATCCAACCACTTTCTGCTTCCTAGCTAATCTAAATCTCCCGGCACAGCAGAACAGCTGATGGTCGGAAAAAGGAAAAATAGCAATTTAGCAGGCAAGTTTGCCTTGTAAGGAGTTAGTGGATGGGGAGGGTTCCCATGGGCCATGTGGGCAGCGCAGCCTTGTGTTTCTGCGCAGCCTGGATTAATTGCTTTGGAGGGGTGCTCTGTGGGTGAGATTTCTCTGTGGCCCACCAAAATTTTCTCAAGGCACTCCAGTGGGCCACGGCCCACCGGTTGGCGACCGCTGGTTTAAATCATTGGGATTGGGCATAAGTGGCATCAATTCAATACAAGAATCTGAGTTCTTAATGGAATTTAAGGATGTGTTTGATGGGACTCTAGTCAAATACACAGGCAACCCCATTACATTCAACCTGGATCTTCAGGTTGCCCCCGTTAAACTCAAACCTCGCAGGGTTCCTTTTGCACTTAAACCAAAAATAGATGCACAATTAGATAAGTTGATTGCACAAGGTATATTGGAGCCTGTTGATCATTCTAGATGGAAGACGCCCATAGTAACACCTATCAAAAGTGATGGCTCAGTAAGAATCAGGAGATTTCAAGTGTACCCTTAATAAAGCTTTACAGGTACACTCTTACGCGGTACCTGTGGTGCAGCATTTAATTCACTCTATAGGCCACAGCACTATTTTGCAAAATTAGATCTCTCTCAGGCATATCAACAATTGCCTGTGGATGATTTAACCGCAGAGGCACAAACCATCATTACACACAGGGGGGCTTTTAGGTGCAGGTGCCTCCAGTTTGGGGTAAGCATAGCCCCAGGGTTATTTCAAAACTTAATGGAGCACACATTGCAGGGTATACAGGGCATAATACCATATTTTTATGATATTCTTATAGCTGCCACCTCAAAACAATTGTTTGAGCGATTACGCATAGTCCTTAAAAGACTACAAGATGTAGGTCTGAAAGTTAATAAACAGAAATGCAGGGTGGAGTCCCAGGCTACTCTATTGATGCCATGGGTCTCCATCGATTGAATCTAAAATTACTGCCATTCAAAATGCATTTACGAAACAGAGTCCAAAAGACTACAAGATGTAGGTCTGAAAGTTAATAAACAGAAATGCAGGGTGGGAGTCCCCAGGCTACTCTATTGATGCCATGGGTCTCCATCCTATTGAATCTAAAATTACTGCCATTCAAAATGCATCAGTACCCTAAAACAAAACAGAACAGCAAGTGTTTTTGGGGTTACTAAATTTCTATGCAATCTTCCTACCGCACAAGGCTACCTTAGCAGAGCCTTTACATAGATTGCTGGACAAAGGCACACCTTGGGTCTGGGGCAAGAGGCAGGCTGCTGCATTTCAGGCTGTGAAATCTCTTTTGACATCAGACAATATACTGATACAATTCAATGAGAATTTACCTTTAGTACTAGCATGTGGTGCTTCACAATATGGCACTGGGGCTGCTCCGAGCCATAGGTTGCCCAAAGGAAGGGAAGCCCCAATAGCCTTTTTCTCCAGGACTTTCGCTACAGCAGAGCGAAATTATAGTCAAACAGACAAAGAGGCTCTGGCTCTGGTGGCAGGAGGTAAAAAAATTCACAAATATTTATATGGCAGGCAATTTGATCTAGTTACAGATCATAAACCATTATTAGGATTATTGGCTGGGGACAGACAGACACCCCAGGTGTTATCCCCACATATGATTAGATGGACAGTTTTCCTGGCTGCGTATAATTATACACTGTTGTGTCAAGCTGGAAAAAATTTATGCCATGCTGATGCATTGAGCCGCTGCCTCTTACCTATAACTGTCAGCGACCCAGCTCCTGTTTCCTTCATTTTTTTTTTTAATTACATTTATATGCCGCCCTTCTCCGAAGACTCAGGGTGACTTACAATTTTTGGGATACAACCCAATGTGCTCAGCAATAGCCTTCATTCCATTGTATATGCCTGCTTATTACTAAGCGGCATTTTTACAAGGTCAGCTAATTGCCCCCAACAATCTTGGGTCCTCAATTTACCTACCCCGAGAGGATGGAAGGCTGAGTCAACCTTGAGCCTGGTGGGATTCGAGCCTACAGTAATTGTAGACAGCTGGATCTTAAGAGCAGGCATTTAACAGCCTGAGCCACCAAGGCCCTTCTAATTTTGATGATAGATGAATTGCAAGCACCTGTTAACAGCTTCTAATGTGGCAAAGGCATCTACATGAGACAAAGTCATCTCTCAAGTCATAGACTGGGTTAAGAGGGGATGGCCCACTCAGCAAAATTCTAAAGAGTTTCACCCCATTTACACAAGCATGAACTCTCACATAAGGGCTGTTTGTTATGGGGTACCAAATAGTTACCTTTATCATTACAGAAGCAGGTTTTGGGGCAGGAGGACATACAGTAATTTACTATTATTTTTAGCAGGAGCCCTCTGCCAGGGCACACCAAATTCCTGGGAAAATATGAAAAAACATGGTCAAGAATGCATAATTTATGAAAAAAACATGGTTGCAGTAGATTCATGGAGATTGTGTCCATGTCCTCCACCACTTCTGATGCCATAATCAGATCATTGAAAAGACTGTTCACAACTGAGAATCTGCATAAACAATCCAAGCAAATGGCTCTCTAGTCTCTTTTCTAAAAACCTCCCATGATGGATCACCTACTACTTCTGAAGAAACTTTTTTTTCCCAAATTTCTACTTAATTCTAGGTTTTTCTCTTTTTTAATTCTACCTTCTTTTTACTTCTTGTCCTGCCCTCAGGTGCTTTGGAGGATAGGGTGACCGCTTTGTCTCTGTGACAGCCTCTCAAATATTGGAAGATTGCTATTATGTCACGCTGAGTCCTTCTCTTCGTTAGTCATACTCAGTTCCTGCAACTCTTCAACCTATGCTTTAGCCTCCTGTCCTCTATATTTATCTTTGTTGCTTTTCTCTGTACTCAGTTTCTGAGTCTCAACATATTTTTTTGTTATTGTGGTGACCAAAACTGGATGCAGTATTCCAAGTGTGGCCTTACCAGGGCAGCATAAAGTGGTACTTAACACTTCACATGATCCTGATGCTGTCCCTCTGGGAGTGCAGCCTAGGACTGCATTGGCTTTTTGGGCAGCTACATCACACTGCTGGATTAAATGATTGTTCACTAGGACTCCTAGATCCCTGTCTACAGTTACTGCTGTTAAGCCAGGTATCACCTATTCTATACCTGTGTGTTTGGCTTTTCTAGCCTAAGTATAAGATCTTATTTTTCTGATCACTGAATTGTATTTTTTTAGCTAGGGCCCAATGCTCAAGTCTTGTCAAGATCCTTCTGGAACTTGAGCCCATCTTCTAAAATGTTGGCTGTATCCTTCAGATTGGTGTTGTCTGCAAATTTGACGAGTTCCCTTTCTATCCCTTCATTTAAATCATTTATGAAGATGTTGAAAACTTACTGGGCCTAAGACAGAGCCTTGTGGTATTCTACTGCATGCTTCTCTTCATGTAGATGTAATTCCAAGGAGCACACATTGAGTGTGGTTGATCAACCAATTATGAATCACAGCTGGTGATGCTCTCTATTCCATATTTTTCTTACCAAGAAGAAAGCTTGTCAAATGCATCACTGAAGTCAAATATATACTATGTCCACAAATTTTGCTGGTCCACTAATTTAGTTACTTTGTCAAAGAATGCAAAAAGTTTTTGTGGACATGATCTGTTTTTGTTTTGTTTTTGAGTTTGACTATACTAAAGTGATATTTACTATTTATTTATTTATTAAGCTTACATGTCACTCATCTTGCCTAGAGGTGACTTACATGGTAAATATATGGGCTATGTATAAAGAACTTCTAAATGTAACGGTAACTTTAAAAAGTTAAACTATGAGTTTGAATATTTACAGGAATTCGTTGCTTTATATTAACATCAAACTAAGTTGCTTATACCATATATATTCCTGCTTTTAGACCAGACAGGATCTCAGACTGTATCTGCCTTCAAACATTACAATGTAAAAAGATGAAATAAAAGCAATCAAAAAAGAAAAAGGGAAGGCCCTAATTTTTAATTTTTTATCCTTATATCACAACCAAAATTTGTTAAAATTGTATATTACAATTCAAAAAAGTTTTAATACTCCTCCAATATTGCACAGTATTCTAGGGTTAAAATATACAGCTAGTCTGTGGATGGTGCTATATAGCTGTATTTTTGTAACTTGTAAAAAAAAGGAAAAATGAAGAATAACTCAATCATTTGATTCCAATAGAAGACACTATATGTATTTCTGGATTGAATTGTACAGTAGAGTCCTTGGTGCTCTCTGATCTTGGAACAAGGAACAACTAGAGAAGCCATATTAATAGTATTAACACTATTTTCAACATTGTTGGGTAATGAAATATGTGCAAGCAAACATCAGAAAGCACCAAGGAATCTTTTCATTTGAGTTTGAATCCTGGGACTATTAAAGGTACCATATCTGAAACGATCTATAAAATCTGAAAACATTTGGATAATCACTAGATGGCAGCAGAAAGGCAAAAACATATGTAGTACCAGTGGTTATCTGGATTTTTTCTGCCCGAATAAAGTAGCCTTAGACTATGTGGACACATCCATGGTTTTCTTGGCAACAGTGCAGGAAAAAAATACATTTTTCAAGATTGTTTTACTTCTAACAGACAGCCTTGGAATTATCTGGAAGTTTTCATCCAAATAATGGTCTATCATGATCCTGCTTAACTTCCACACTCCAAGTCTATGGCAGGAGTCTTCAAACTTGACAGCTTTAAGACTTGTGGACTTCAACTCCCAGAATTCCTCCTCCAGTCATGTTAGCTCAGGAATTCTGGGAGTTGAAGTTCACAAGTCTTAAATTTGCCAAGTTTGAAGACCCTTGGTCTATGGAGATTCTCAGTCATCCAGGTCATGGTTGTTCAAAAGGTGAAAATCCAGTTGCTTCTCTCCACACTCAGAGAAAATCTGCAATAGGCTGACCATCCTCAAAACTAACACAGGTCTGCTGGAAGCCCCTCCTCTAATTATATTTTAATCTACTTAAGCCTAGTTGGAATCTTCAGTTTCTTGTTACAAATAGTCCTGTTTGAACAGCCTGTTGTGTTAAATCAGTCACACTTAGATTGCTTTAAAAAAAAAATTAGAGCGCAATGCTGTATAGATTTACATAGGCATCTGGTTAAGCTCTCAGTAAACTCAGTAGGCCTTATTTCTAAGTACATATTTACTTAGAAGTACATATTTAAGTAAATAAAGTCATTCTGATAAAAATATTAATTTCTCAAATAAAAGAAAGGAATAAAAGTTCTGACGTTAAAAAATCATGACAGACATCATTTATTGCTGAAAAAAATACATATCTTTTATCATTAGGAACTAAAGAGAACACATGGACAAAAAATAAATGGTAGTATGTACAGATTTTAAAAAGGATAAATAATACACATATATTGTAATACTGCAGTACATACCCTTGTGTATTTCAGGTCCTTAAGCTTTACTGTGTACATTAAAAGGATAAATAAGTGCTAATATAAGACAATTTTTAGTGTAAACAATGTCATAGGCTTATAATAAGCCATCATATTTAGGACCAACATAATAAAGCACTCCACCTTTTACTGTTATACTAATTGGATATTCACAAATACAGTTACAAGTTAATATAAAAGTAGACCATTTGCTCCACATAACCACACATAACAAAGGCTGTTAAGTTTAAAGCCCCTTTTGGTAGTTTTCTCATGGTCCTAAATGAGGATTTAATAGATGTCTACAGCAGCAAGTCCCTTTCCCATTAAAGCATGCCATCAAACTTGCTAAAGCAAAGGACAAAACCTGAATCATTCCAAATGCTGCTAAACAGCAACACTGAATACTTTTAGTCAACATAATTCAAATTCTAGGTTAATACAAGTTTGGGAGGGGGGAGTGTTCCCTGACTCTGATGAGGGATCTTTCTGTCATATAATAGTGTTCTGCTTTGTCCCTTTGCTTCCTTAGAATGGAGGTGTTCAGTGCAACAGGTTCTTTGGGAACAGAGGAACTATTCCTTTTGGATATCCCCATTATTCCTCTTCTCCACAGTGGAAAGATAGATTGAACAAAGTTAAATGTGGGCAAGGCTCCCATTCCCCAGGCTGACTGGTGTGATGTCAAAGAAGCAAGAAAGAGAAACAAAGCACTGTTATGGTAGGAATCCATCCATGTGCAGGTGATGTCCTCAAGCAGGGAAAACTTGTGTCTGTAAAAGTTTTATTTGCAAGTACAGTAAAACTCCAAACTAATTGGATATGGTTCAGATTCAGCAAAAATCCACTTGCCGTTATGCATATGTATACTGATATTTTTACTTGTGCATAAACTCCTATTTGCCTTTGAACAGACACTTCAATGTAAAGGACACCCTCTTCTATACTATTAGTTTGTTACAAAGAAGGTTTACTATAGTCCCAAACATGGCAATGTGATGCCAGTTTATTCTGTGATTTGCCAGCCCCCTTTTCCCCCAAAAAACTCCTGTTTTTTCTTTGCTATTCTGATAGAAATAAATCCTGATTTCAATGTAAATCATCCCTTAATCTTACATTGTTCTTACTGATTTAAGGACCAATTAAATATAGCTCAAACTATCAAAAAGGGGGGAGAGTGTCCATGTGTATTTCATCTTTGTTGACTTTTCAGTTTAGCTTGAAAATCTGATTATCACTATTGTCTGATTAAGCAAGATTAAAGATTATCTGTTCTTTTCACAGCATTCTTACTGTCTCACATTCTTTTAATTTCCTAAACATATTCTTCAATTGAGTCATAATTACCGAGAACCCTTGGTGCTTCTTTTAAATTTATCAAATTAAAAAAAAGTAATTTGTGTTGTAGTCCTAAATAATAAATATACACTTAGCGGTTTTAATGTTGTTCAACTCATATAATTTAGTTGTACTCAAAACTGCAACTCCCAATGGACATTTTAGAGGTCATAATCATACAATAATAAACATAACTGTGAATTATACTAATTACTGCCATATTCACATATTACATCAAATTCCTGTACTATTTATGAGAAGTAGAGTTGGCAATTCTCCAAAAAAGACATTCTGGAAGACAGAAAGAGAATTGTTCACATTCCTGGTTTTTCATGTTGCTCTAGAATCCAGTCTCTTCATATAGTATAAACTTACTTCCATGAAGAAGAAAATATTTATTCTAAGTATATCAGTTGGCCCACAAATAATAGTTCAGCTATGTCTGTTCACATTCTATTTGAAAGTGGATTGTTCTTCCTTCCTGTCAACAGTCATTTTCAGTTCACCCCTGTCAACGGCTGGTAAGGAAAAAAAACAGTAAGATTTTTTTATTCAAAACAAAATAGTAAACATTCATATTACATGGCCATTTTTATATTCTTTTCTGTATCTCTTCTAGCTGTCTCTTTTTGTTAAATATGAGGACCTACAACATCGAGTAACTTCAGGTTTTAAGGTGCTGCAGACATTTCAGTTGTGATGTACTCTGAGCTTCAAAATGGAGGACTTTCCTCAGGAAAGATAGTTGTGCTCAGCAACAGCGTATTTTCAACACTTAAGGACGATGAAACCTGAAGGTGAGAAATAAAATGTTTTGATTTTTCCACTCATCATCCTCAAAGTACAAGAAAGATCAGTACAATTGTAAAGTTCAAATATTCAAATTCCAAATGCTAAAACATCCACACAATACCCATACCATACATAACACTTTCTTTCTTAAATTGATTGAATCCATATTTCAAAAGCACATTCAAGTCTGACTAAAACTGCTGCT
Organism: Naja naja; assembly: GCA_009733165.1. Classification (NCBI taxonomy): domain Eukaryota; kingdom Metazoa; phylum Chordata; class Lepidosauria; order Squamata; family Elapidae; genus Naja; species Naja naja. The sequence continues at coordinate 95,129,879 of CM019148.1, forward strand.
AAATTTTTAAGTATTAATGAATACATTTATTTACTTCTTGGCTCATTGTGGGCTATGCTATCAGGAATAATATTTTAACAACCCCACAGATTAAAATGAGTTATCTTGAAAGGTTTAGAAAGACAAAACACTCCCAAACTAGCGATGAACAGATCCCATGGACAAAAAAAATGTATTGATGGGAACCCTCTATTTAGACACGCTTTAACATAACTGGATAATGCTGTTCAATTTAAGAATAGAATGTCGCCCTATTATTGTTATTATTTCATTTGCTTCAGAGATGGGAGAACTAATAGAACAAAAGTCTTGCATCATTGGATGCATGTACAGGAACAAGGATTTTAGAAGCTTTTGATCATGTCTGAAGCCATTCACAGAAACATCATTTGTGCCACTACAACTTTCAAATTTATGGGTCATCATTATAAGTTATTCTTGTCTGTTTCTTGTTATAATGTTTGCAATTTGAAATTTTAACCATGTATATGACAAGTACCAGATTACTTTAGCCAACAGTTTAGAACATTTGAGCCAATAAAGTTGTAGTTTGAGAACTATTTTTGGACAATAAATAGACAAAAGTAAACAATCTGAATAAAATACAATGCCTACTCTGTCAAGGCAATGTCAGAAATTGAGTCACAATATTGATTGCAGAAAAAAAACAGGCTGATACAACTATATTATATACCACCATCAATGTGCAAGTTCCAGCAATGTGATACAAAAGTGGAAAAGAAGAGACACATAAAACTTTAATCTGGACAGCAATGTATTTACCACTGGTCCAGAGCAATTACTGCATTGCTATATACTGAGAAATCACCAGAATGGGAATGCAGCTGACAACCAATATAGCAACTCAGTATTATCCACTTGTCTTCTTACACTTAATATTGGGTATATATGGGGCTACCCTTGAGGACCACTTGGAGGCTTCAACTGGTACAGAGTGCAGCCGCGCGGGTTGCGATGGGAGTATCCCAATACTCCCATATTACACCCCTCCTGCGTGAGCTGCATTGGTTGCTGGTTGCCCTCCGAGTGAGATTCAAGGTGCTGGTAATCACCTATAAAGCCCTACATGGCTTAGGTCCAGAGTACTTGCGGCAGCACCTACTGCCAGCAACAACTTCCCATCGCCCCGTGCGCTCCCACAGACAGGGCCTCCTCAGGGTGCCGTCGGCCAGACAGTGTCGACTGGCGACCCCCAGGGGGAGAGCCTTCTCTGTGGGTGTTCTCGCCCTTTGGAATCAGCTGCCCTTGGAGCTTCGGATGGCTCCTGACCTTCGATCCTTCCGTCGCAACCTGAAAACATGGCTTTTTCAACAGGCTGACCTGGACTGATGGTTTTTTTTATTAATTGGTTTGTTGGTTTCATTTATGTAATTGGGATGTCTATTTAATAGCTTTTTAAAATTTTATATTGTATGTTTTTTATTGGTGTGAGCTGCCCTGAGTCCTTCGGGAGATAGGGCGGCATATAAATCCCAAAAATAAATAAATAAATAAATAAATAAATAAAATATTTGCACATATGCACACCGACATTTACATACCCAAACCCCACTCCTAAACTATGCTGAAGAAGATTAATACTTGAAAGTTCTTTTCCGGCACTGTCATGCCCCTGGTGGAGACTGACTCAGAGGAAGAGGAGGAATAGCCAACAGGGAGTGGGAGTGTGGCTCCAGAGGTGGTGGAGGAGGCTGGGGAAGGGCAGAGGCTGGCTGAGCACTCAGAGGAGGATCCAGGCCCATCTCCTATCCATCCCAGGGCACACAGGGAGGAGAGGATCAGGGCAAAGCATGGTCTACTCGGGAGGAGAGGGCCATGATCCTCCTCAGGGCTTACAGCTGGAAGCTCTGTATATAAGTTCGGATAGGCGTAGTCAGGCTGCTGGAGTCAAGGTTAATGTTTTCGTTCTAAAGAAGGTTTATCTTGGTTGGCGTTCTTCCAACAGATTGTCCCTGGTTATCTTCCTGAAGCTGGCAATTATCTATCTTGGTCTGCCGAGGAACTGTATTAATGCGGTTTGTTTCTGGCCTTTTCTTCATTATCGGCTATTTAAATGCGAACTGTGTTTTTTTGCCTTTGAAATGTTATTTTGACTCCTCCACTGTGAACAATTAAACAGTGAAGCCATGTTGAAGGCATTAAAGGACTTTTAGTTACATTTTGGATTTTGTTATATTTCTGAGCTACTCTGGGTCATCACAGGCACACATTCTTTCCTAGCACAATTATACTCCTGCCAGTCTACCAATCAACCAAATGAAGGACCACAAGACTATAAATGCACTAAAAAAGAAAGTAGAAGAGAATAGTCATTTCTGTGATAGGAAGAACAGTAGTGTGAATGTAAGGGGATAGGGGATGAATTTGTGGAAAAAGTAACAGGCTCCCACAGTGGACTATAGAGGGAAAATTGCATTATCTTGCTAAGATGCTGAATTCATAGGAATAAAATGCTTAACTTTTTGCTGCAGCTAAAAAATCCTGGAGAGTTCTGTTTCTCTCTAATCCAAATAAAGACCACAAAATCAGTATAAATAGCCAAGGAATTGTTGATAAATTCCTAAGTTAATGTTTTTAAAATCTTGCTTTCATATGTCACAATAAAGTGGCAAACAAATCTGTTAGAATATTGTTTATTTAAAAAAACCTATGTTTCTTAACAAAATTAGTTTTCTTGATCAATCAAATAGTTGCTCAGCATTTATATTGCCAGACCGAAAGCAAAACCAAAATGTATTTTTAGCTATATCACTGCCAATTTTAAGGTATCAGCCTTGGGATGTAAGATCAGTATTTTAAATGAAGGGTAGATGATATGCAAGTGAATCTTAGGATTCCCAGAAGTATGTATCATTTTCTAGCCACCATTGGCAGCTCAGTTGGGGCTTATGAAATCTCCACATTTTCTCAATTGCTAAGACTTCAGAGGATGAAAATTATTCAGTATTTGGCAAGCTAGCAATCATGGTGTTAATAGACTGTACGTAGGGAGGGAGCTTGTGTATTAATCATCCTATTGAGATGCAGAAAATAAACTACTATTTTAAGTTTAAGAAGCAATCTATCACAAATTAGTGAGTTTTTATTGATTCTTACCTTTAATAAATGTTAAACTAATAATCCAATGTTTTTTTCTTAATTTACGGAGAAAAGTTATCTCTTCAGCTCAATAAACAATAAATAATCAGGAGTAACTTGTTTTTAAAAAGTTTCCTATCTGTGCATGGTTTCTTACCTTGTAAACTGTCTACTTTCTTCATGTACTTCCATTTCTGTGCTTTTGAATTCATTCAATTCTTTCCGTATTGCTGCCTGATGAAAAAACAAAACAAAATGTGAACTCAGATTGCTTTAAATGGAAATACATTAAATACCTACAATGTAACAAAGTGGTCAATCTCCAAAACGTGACAAAATACATTTTGTGAGTCAAATTTCATAACCCTAACCATTGGCTAAATTTCTAAGGGTTTATGGGAGCTAATCAAAAGCTGTTTGCATCCCCTTTTGCATCCCTTTTGAACACTTACTCTTGTTAGCATATGTAGCATTTAACTTGCTTTTTTTTTCTTGTATCATGAAGTTTTGTTTGTTCAATTTATGTATGCAATTCTATATTTACTTTATATTTAGTAATGCTAAATACTGTATTTTGCTATGTGAAATTGGACAGCGTAGTGTTTCAAGCTTAATTAAAAAGTAACACTCAAACTAACCCATAAAGTATATTAAGAGAAACCTACTACTCAAAATAGAGAGAGGTCCCCAAACTTACTGTGAGTTTCAAATCTATCAAACCATTGCTGAGGAATAATTCAGAGTTATTTCATATATCATTCTGGTGGAATTTTCTTTACAATTAACATAGGCCTAAAATATCTGTTTACATCTCTCAAAAGAACAAACTGCTCCTAAAACTTTAGCATCTTCTATTCTAGAGAGATACATGAAGCACAAGACTGGGAACAATAAACAAAACACAAGATACATTAATACATAATGTTATTGGCACAAACCCAACAAGTTGATAGTTAAGTTAGTTAGGCCCAATTTTACAAACTTTTTGCCATAGATCTTAAGCAAATCACTGCAGTTTTTAAATGAATCACATGATCATTATATGAATCTGGCTTCTCCCCACTGTCTTTGCTTGTTCAAAGCTGGCTGGGGGGGGTCACAAATGGGGATCACATGATCCTGGGACACTGCAACTTCTTCTTTCTTTCTTTTTTTTTAACAAGCATGGAATGTAAAGTAGCATCTGCCTGGCCATATCTAATGACTACGTGTCCAAATTTAAAGTGAAGATGAAACAGATACAGCTGGCAACTCCTATCCATCTTTAACTAGGAAATTAACTGGGAGGGTAATCGGAATCTTTTGAGAGATGTAGACAGATATTTTAGGCCTATTTTAATTGTAAAGGAAATTATACCAGAATGATATATGAAATAACTCTGAATTATTCTTCAGCAATGTTCCCCCCCTCCCCCCATACACACTGTTTCTCCTTTATGCATGCGAACAGTTGTGTTTTCTATTTGCTGCTTCCTCCCCCGCCCTCTCCTCCCCTCTGGTGCCAGTCACCACTTTCCTCCTTGGTAGACTCCAGTGGATTTCCCCCCCTCTGTAACTGGTTGGACAGTGAGGCCACCAGGAGAGAGCAGCCTCCCCCCACTGCCTGAAATCCCCACAATTGCAGCTAGGTAGGACTTGGCTCCCTGAGTCTATCAGGTCAAGTGAGTTAAGCTTGACGCTAGTCAGGCAAAGGCTGGGCCGAGCACTGCTGTGATGTACATGAGGGAAGCCACCAGTGAGGACAGTCCTATTGTCATTGCTATGTGTGGGGAAAGGTTCAGACTGGAGTAGTTTTAATGGCCAGCCACCCCTCTGGCCTGGCTGATTCCTACTTTCTATCCTGGAATTACTAGAGTGGTGCATGGTCCCAACCCTTGAGCAAGGCTGAGCTGGGGCTCCCCAGTGGTTGGCCCTTCATGGAGGGGGCTGCTTCACTGCCATTGGAATTCTTGCATATTTAAGAACATAGATGGGGGAAGTTCCTGGAGGTGGGCAATTGCCAGGTGCCTGAATTTTCATCATGTGACTGCAGCAGTAATACAATGGCTGTAACTTCAGGCCCAGGTTGTAAGTCCCTCCATTCAGCACTACTGTAATTCTGAACGATTGCTGAATGAATAGTTGTCAAACAAGGATTACATATATTCCAACATTCCACAAATGATATGAAAAATAATTACTCAGAGGCAAAGGAGCCAGATTTAGTGTGCTGTTCCTTCTGAACAGAACTGTAAAAATTATTTAAAATAGTTCCAGAACAATCACATTAAAAGAAATCATGTCTGGAGGTGCATAAAATCTTAACTAATGGAGAATTATTTTGAGATACAGAAAGACAATGTATTTATATTTTCAACTCTTCAGCCATTCATTCACTTACTTACTCACTTACATTTAATTCATGCAAGATTTATGCCTCTTACCTTGTCTGCAGGTGTTAATCTTGCCCAGGGTTTATCAGCACGTCGATCATAATCTGGTGAATCTGTTACTTCCACATATTCATTAAATCGTAAGATTCTTCGTGCCTGAAGTTCAGCCACTGTTGGTCTCAAACTAAGCTGCAAAGAAGCAAATTTAATAAGCTCTCTTCCAAAGAATCTGGAGGTTAGGGTTAACCTAACACAAACATCAAAAACAGGCAGGGCATAGAATTAAAAAAAATAAACACAAAGGCTAAATCATGTTGATGAAGGAAATTCACTGATAAGCATCATAATTTCTGCTTGATTTCAGGACAATCTTGCATTGTAAGAAATCCCTAGAATTTAGTCTTAAAGTCTTGTTTCCTAGAAGTCAAATCAATGGACTCAGACACCACATCTTCTTGAGCAAAAAATTCCACACATTGACTTCATTTTATATTTCATTATCTTATTCATCTGGATAATATTGATCAACTTTATCACATGCTTATATTCCATTTGGCCTTCTGCAATGATGTTCCAGTTGGAACTCATGATGAACTCATCAATGATGTTCCAGTTGGAATTCTTAGTCGATCTCCCATTTTGTAGGAGGTCACCTGAGTTAGTAGGTATAACTGTAACACCACAGCCAAAACTCTTTTTATGTCCACCCATTTTCAGGTGAACATACCAACATACCCTGCCTGTTCATATTTTCATCTTAATGTCATTTTTAATGCCATTAAGTTAGTGTTGTTGAAATTCCCAATTATTAATTTGATCTCTGAGCAAGATCTTTAACTCTGGAGCTGTGCTTCCTCCTTGAACTCATTCTCATTATTTACATAACAGCTATTCCAACATTTGAAAATAGTTCCGTCATCATTCCCTCTCTCATTAAAATGTCTCACTCAACTCAATCAATCTTTCCTCAGAGAACAAAATTTCCAGGGCCTTCTCCAGCATTTATCAGTTGGCAATGCAAAGGATGTCTATGTGTACATGTATGGAGGAAGACCTCATACTAGTGACAGAAAATGCTGTCGACATGGCCTGATACTGGGAGAATGTCATTTAGGTTTAATACTATTTATAGGTAGTCCTCAACGTACAACCACAATTGAGCCCAAAATTTATGTTGCTAAGTAAGAAATTTGTTAAGTGAATTTCCCCCCATTTTATGACTTTTCCTGCCACATTTGTTAAGTGAATCACTGCCGTTGTTAAATTAGTGAGATGGCTGTTAAGTGAATCTGGTTTCCGCATTGACTTTGCTTGTCAGAAGGTTGCAGAACGGGATCACATGCAGGACACTGCAATCATCATAGATGTGAGTTAATTGTCAAGCATCCAAATAAAACTCACATGACCATAAGGATGCTGTAATGGTCATAAGTGTGAAAAACAGTCATAAGTCACTTTTTTTCAGTGCCATTGTAACTTCGAACGGTCACTAAATGAACTGTTGGAAGTCGAGAACTACCTATATTTTATATACTTTTTACACATGCTGTATTTCTATTACCAATTTTATACCTATTTTATTTGCTCAGTGTTAAATCTCATACGTCTATACTTTGTAGGTGTTTTGACACAAAGAAAGAAAGAATGCAAAGGATCTTATGTTGAACAAAACATTTGAGTTACCTTTCGGCTGAGACTGCGCTTCAGTTCTCTTTTAGCTTCTTGTTCTTCTTCTTCATTCTTTTCTATTTACAGATGAAAGAAGAAACATAGGCATAGTTATGGCATGATAAATAGGTAACTGACTTGTTACAACGTAGGAAAATAATCCTCAATCATATTTTAAATCCATTCCAAGTTGCATTTTCTTCATTTCTTAAACTACTCTTGTCATTTCTATGATCACTCATAGGATAAGGATCAGAGAGTAGGCAGCCTCCATTAATTTCTATTCCTAAGGTTCAAATAGAGAGCCTTCCAATGGAGCAATAGTTAAGCTACATGTGTTAAAATGACTATCAAATGATGATGTGTTGGAGAAAAAATCATTTATTTTTCTCCCTTCACTCTCATCCTTCCTGATTGCCATAAATTTTTCTGCCTTTTCTGAAGCCATATGGTATAAACATATATACTGAGTAAGTTAGTAAGAACATGAGTGGTAGCTCCCAAGTTTATCTCAGTTTAGAAAGGACCATTCATGCCTTATGCAACTGAAGGGTAGGAGCTTCCAAGGACTGCACTGGTGATTTATTAATATATTTGAGATATAGGAAAAAATGCTTGTCCTATTTAAAAAACAAGTGAAATGAACAAAGGGAAGCAACAGAGTGAAGCAAACAAGCTGAAATTGGTTAGCCTGTGCCACCATACCTGTGGCTTGTCTTCAACTTATGATAACTCTTGACTGTACAAGAACTTTCCTGTCCATCCTTACTCTAACAGTAGAAATATAATCACAGCTTCTGTTTTCACTTGCAATATCTCTGTGTATTTATATAATTCCAGCAGCCTGTACTGTTCAGGGAATGGTAATGCACAGGCTTAGTGAAGATGCCCAATCTTCCTCATTGATTGCCATTCAGGATAGTACATCTCTTGCTATTCATTTAGAAACCTGCCACCAGAGACAAGGTGGAGAGTTTATGACATGTTCAACTTTTGTTATCCTTAAATTGTGCCTCTAAATGTCAAGATTAATGAACTAAGAGCTGGGATCTCTCACTACAAGAGAGTTGAGCAGATAACCTCTCAATAGTGGTCCATCACTACATTTCTGTGCGCAATTCCTACCCACTTTTAAGCATTTGTTGTTTGGCTGTTTTGGAACTTTGATACTAATTTTGGGTGGATGAATTAAATGTTACATCTCATCTGGTTTACAGACGGTAGCAAATTATGCAGTAGATGCGCCAAATACTCAGTTTCAGTAAATCGGTAGTTGTAGCCTATCAACAAGACATGCTGATAATATAGAAATGAAACCATTTGGACCAGATTACACTGTTGCTAAAATAACTTATTCACCCACAGTTGCCACTTACCAACTCAGTTTATGTTGGCCATACTATTTATCACATCATGAAAATGCTGAAAGCAGATTGACTGAAGATGTGGTTAATACAGATTTGAGTTAGGAAAAATATGTTTGCGATTTCAGAGCCACTCTTTTGTGAGGAGAGCAAATGCTGGCATTTTATGCCAAGTGTCTCTCTCTGATCTACTTGGGAGGGTCTCCATCAGTCTGCATCTGCTTTTGACATTCAGGTTTGTGTCCTAATATAATCCAGGAAATTAAACCTGAACATTCCACCATCTCCTGTGGGGATTTATATATCTGGGTAACAATGCATGTTTGCTAAGAAAACAAAAAAACCTAAAATAAACAAAGCTCTACTCTACTGGAATGCCACAGAAATTATTCTATCTGATAGTTGTTCCAACAATGATAACCCTTATTCCTATCTGGCACAAAGAGCTACACTGTGTTTCTAGAAAGCCAGTTTTTGGCAAGAATAGCAAACTTACTGCCCTAAAGACTCCATATTTTCAATTTGCTAAATAAACAATGCCTATATAATATAAAAGGTTAAACATATTTACATATTTAAAATAGTTATAGTTAAACACATTTAACGTATTTACTGTGTAATGCATGATCAGGATGCTCAGTTCAAACCACTGGGCATGATACATAAATCGATTCATAATTTAGCACTAGATACTAAGATTTTTAGATCTAATGTTCATATTAGGATCAGTATTTCCCAAATGTTTTGTTCCCCTGCTTACTGTCTGAGGGCCACTCCAGTCCTGCCTTGACACCAAATGGCAGGGCACACTTCTGCAGAAGTGCTTATGTTTCTATGAATTCAGCTGCAAATTGTACATTCACACTCTTCCAGTATATATGGTTTAATATTCTGGCTACACTTAGCAAAGAACTTGCAGAATTATTCACATTCATAAAACCAGGAAGTGTGACCATTCTCAAAATATAACATTATTGGCACTGCAGAATTAGATGCATTAAAGGCTTACGTTTCAGGATGTTTCTTTGTTCTAGTTCTTCAGAGGTGGGCCTTTGACTAAGCCTTCTGCAAAAAGGAAGACACACACGTTATCTCCCAGTCACAACAGCTTCTTATGTAGGCATTGGACTTATCTAGTTTAGAAAGAATCACTGCCAAAACAATTTCTCAAATACCAATTACCAAACACCATGACTTTACATATTACTTTTAATTCTGAACAGGAGTAATTTGGATTTGCAAATAGATGCATATTACCATTTATTGTTACGGAACTAGATGTGTATATAGAAACCACATAAATTAAGCATATAATGAATTTTGTAACTGCACTTGCTTATAAATATATACCATGGTACTGTCTATAAAATGTGATTTGCATTTTTGGAAGTATCTACTTAAAATAAATAATTAAAACCCCTATTCAGAAGATGTTACGGGGGGGCGGGGGAATGTATATCGCACATCAGTTTTAAAAAAATCTGTTCTTTCAAGACAAAATTATCTTGAATTCATGGCAACTAGCATAACTGTTGTATTAAAAGAACCAGTGGATTGTCTAATTGAGCAAAATTTGCCTGCAATCATTTTTTTGCAATGGGGAGAGTGGGCTTAGGTATTTGGTCTAGCTTAAACGGAACAAGTATGAAGACCTGAAACTGAACTGCAGGATTATAAATTAATTATCATAGTGGTCAATTATTTACTTCATATCACCAATTCAAAAAGCTGATTTTTCCTATGCCTGAAACCTCTTTATATTCTCCCTTTTTTCTCCCAGCCAATACCTCACTAGTTTTGTGCCGATCTGATGTCTGAGTTCCTGTCTCTCCTCTTCAGATGTTCTCTGTAAGATGTTTTTATCTTCCAGTTCTTTTTTGGATGGCCTGTTGCCAAGTTTGATTGCGAGAGTATCCCTACGATGTATTTTACTTGCTAAAGAGCCTGCATAGAGAATGAATTTTTTTTATTAATTAATGCTCACACTTAAGCATGTCAAGATCCAGCTACAACTTGGACATTCAGTACATTTATTTAAAAACCTCTTTCTAGCTTTTTGTCCTTTTTTATGGGACAATTTTAGTTTATATCAAAATCACTTTTCCTTTCTAATAAATTAATGTCTTAGAATTCATCTGCCAACTAAGGGAGAATTAGGACATTCAACCTTCCCCACCTCCCCACAAAAATGCTTATGAAATAATTTAATAGGAATATTCTAGTTAGCAAACTGGAGGATGAAAGAATTGAAAGAGTGTCCTTGAGTCAATGTTGACTCTTGCAGATTGCCTGGATAAGCTTTCTTGGAGACATTTCAGAAGTGGTTTGCTATTAGCTGCTTCCTAGGGCTGAGACAGCGTGACCAGCCCAAGGTCACCCAGCTGGTTTTGTGCCTAAGACGGGACAAAAACTCATGGCTTTCCAGTTTTTAGGCTCAGTTTCTGCAATTAGAAGCTGATATGAGCCTCACTAGCTAGATTATAAGGAGAAGGAGGCAGGTTTATCTCTCAACCCAACAAAATATTCCTATTTCCTTTAATACATAAATATTAAAATTTAAAATTACATTAAATTAAATTACATAAAATTAAAATTACATTAGTATGTACACTTCCTTTTTATCTTTGCTATTATATAAATAAGCTACTGTAATTAACATGGCTAGGAGTGTAAGAATGTCCTTTGAATAAAGGAGTTTCTTACATTCCTAGCTACGTTAATCACAGCAGTCAAAGCTTTACTAGCCCTGCATGGAGATGCCACTCATTAAATTAAAAAAATTATGTGCACATCTAAAATACGAAAGTGCATTATTTGTTGGTAATCACAGTGTGAGTGAAACCAATTTTCAGCCTTTGACGCTAAGTGATTCCATCTTCCAAAGAAGGGAAGCAGAATATATAGAAAACACATGTCAAATAATAAGGCTTGCAAATATGCATTGTGCCCCAAGAAATACATCCAATATATGAACTCGTGAGTTCACATATTTCCCAATTTGCTTATTAAGGACAATAGCAACTCTCCAATAGGGACATTCCAACCGTAGAACAAGTATGTAGCATCTGTTGCCAATGCAATGAGAAATCACTTTCCAAAGAAGGCAACAAGGCGATCGGCAACCTCAATTTTAGAAACTTTTCTAGATGTTTTAGTTCAGAAGTAAAACAAATTGCACAGCATGCATTATTTCTTTGTTTAAAATGGCGAATAATTGCTTATCAAGTCCTCTTACTTTCACTGCTTGCATTTTCATCATCATCTTCATCATCATCTGTATAAAGTATAGGCCCATCTGAATCTGAGTCACTGGTATGGTTATTTTTGCTGTTTCCAATTTCTGGATTTTCTTCAGAAGTTTCAGAAAGTTCATCTGTCAGAAGAGGACTAGTTTGCTCAGGGATTTCTTTTTCCTGATCTTCTTTGATAGCAGAACTATTAGAAAAACAAATACAGAAGACCAATCATACATGAAATATAACCAGCCAGGAAAATATGTAAGATAATTTATTATTTGTAATTAAACATAAATCAAGCTACGTGACTCTTAGGAAACAATCAGTTCTAAAGATCTAAAACTAAGCTCCCACAAACAACACATTTCAAATTTTCCCATACTCTAGTCTAGCATATCACTATGATTGTTACTAGTTTTAGGAATCTTACTTTAAATCCAGTGCTTCAAATTAAAAGCTTAATTTTTAAGAATCAATCTTCCATTTATGAACAGAAGGCAGATTTCTAACTCTTACAATCGTACAGATGAATTAAGAAAATAAAAATAAGTTCATAATCAGTCATATATAATATTAAGCATATGTCTGACCAGCTTTCAGCTCATATAAAGCAACCTTCCTCCATCTGGTGGTTTTCAGGTGGGCCGTTTCATTCTTGATGCTAGTCAGTATGGCCTTTAACCATACCTGCTAAGAATCTTGGGAATTGTAGTATAATACATCTGGAGAATACTTGATTGGAAAGGCTGATGAAAACCATGCAATTTTCATACCTTTTTTTTCACTGTGACCCCTTAGAATAGCACTACCAGTAGTACTTAGACTTCTATACCACTTCATAGTTCTTTACAGCACTTTCTAAGTGGTTTACAGAATTAGCATATAGCCCCCTATAATCTGGCTCCTCATTTTACCGACCTCAGAAGGATGGAAGGCTGAGTCAATTTTGATATGGTCAGGATGTTCAATGTTGATTTGTACAGTGTCCTATATAATTTTATTACCTTCCATCAATTCTTACAGACTACTAAAATGTTCATTTGAAATATTTAACAAGATATAGACATACTGTAAACTGTATCTAAAAAAATGCACAATCTTTTCCTGATCTAAGTTATCTGCAACGCAGTCCTTTTTTTGTTTTACATCCAACTCACTACAACTTCCCTTCTTTATAATCTTTATCCACTCTCACTTAGGTAAATATTTCTCCTCATATAGAACATCCTTCATGCTGGTCTTAGAGGGGCAATTATTGAGATATGACTATTTCTTGTGTTTTCTAAATGCAGACTATATTTGGATTTTTCTAAACTGAATTAATTTACTTTGCATGCAGGCAACCAAGTATACTCAGAGAAGTATAGGAGAGAAGCAGGAGGCAACATACAAACAAATGAGGAAAAGCTGCTTTTAATAGGCATAATAACCCTGCCACTGGAACAGAAATGGTACTTTCTAAACAGGTTCTGTAAATGACCAGGGAGGGGATGAATTTTCTAAAGTGGTTCTGTAAATGATCAGGGAGGGACTGAACTCATTTTAATTCTTCCTTTGATGCCTCACAAATGGGCTTATTTATTTCCATTAGCTTTCTTTTCAACCTGCTACCCTATTTTCATAAATGCAGTGCTAAGATGGATTCCACTTAGTACCTGCCTTTTTAATAGTTGCTGAGGGTGCCATTTCACCACAGATTTTGAGAGCTATTCTGTCAAGAGTTTCAAGCAAGCATCTCCAAAATAGCTGTAAATTTGGAAACCTAAGCTGTAACTTTGAAAACAAATTGGTAGATTTAAATGGAATCAAATCAGTCCAGCCAAGCCATTTTAATTTTCTTTTCCTTGTCTGCTTGGAAGTATGAAAATAGAATTCGAAGTGTAAATTGGATTATATTTGCTCATATCTTCCTGTTTTGATACATGTTCAAATTCAAAGTCAAGGTATACAAAAACCTACCTGAGTTGCTCTACCATCTCCCCAAATGTATGGGCACCCCAGAATTACAGAACTAGCTGAAAACATGTAGTCTTACCATTCTGTGTCTTCTCCAATCTCCCGGCTACTGTCTAAGACAGCATTGCTTGAAGAGGTTTCACTGTCGGCTTCTGTTTTTATATGAAGATCATTTAAATGTGTGCCAGGAACAGATGGGCCTGCTTCAATACTAACTGGCACATCTTCTGTGCCTGAGAAGCCAGCGGGCTCACAGCCTGGAGACAAAGTTGGGATGGATGGAGGAAGAGGAGCTGGAACAGCAGGAGGAGGGGGAGGAACAGTCATAGTGCTGTTCTGGGTTGTATCTCCAGCTTCAGGGATAATATGGAGAGATTCTTCTGATTTAAAGTGTTCCACTTTGGTCTTTGAGTTCTCTACTGTCGTGCTGGAGGCAGAAGTAATGTCCCCATCAGATGGTGTTCGTGTCGTCACCTGTTTCCCATGCTTCTTCTTATCCCTGGGAGTCCCTGTGCTGGTTTTGCTTGTTGTTGGTTCTTTAGAAGGTTTAGAGCGAGATGATGTGGAAGAAGGAGATGATGATTTGGAAGTATGTCCTTTCTTTAAATTAGACGAAATAGCTGAAACAAGAGGGCATATCTTTTTGTCATAACGGAAGGTTTGCATTAACAGGCTTTCATTCTTAATACAGTGGTACCTTGGTACTCATTGTTAATTGATTCTGGGAGTACCAAAAACGATGAGTACCAAACGAATTGTTTTCCATAAGGAATAATGGAGTGAATCACAAGGCAGCCGACCACGACTAGTTCTAGCTTACCTGTTGAGTACCAAACAAATGATGAATATTGGGACAAAATTTTCACATCAAAATGTGTCGAGTACCAAATTTGATGAGTTTCAAAGCAATTGAGTACCAAGGTACCACTGTAATGGAAAACCTGAAGGTAAATAAATGGTACTTACAACACTTATGTAGAAGTATGTAAATAATTACATATTAGCATATGTAAGTAATATAATAGCAGTGCTCTTCCCCTCTACTTACTCTGGAATATGATTTGTCTTCTGGACTAGAGACCTTTAGGCACTCCTGGGCCATCAGGACCAATCAGGATTCTTAATTACTTAGCATTACAATAAGTTTTAAACTATAAACATGAAAGAATTAATCACAATTAATATAGCAAGGGTACATTCTCCCAACAAACATTTTTGGGGGGAGCGGTTGTGAAGCTTTGGTATACATGTGCATAGTTATGACCTGGTGACATTAAAATTCAAGATACATTTTAAAATGTAAAGAGTTTATTGATTTGGGTTGTTGCTTGAATACAGTAAATGGACCAAACATTTTTTAAAAATAACCTGCAACAACTCTTTTTGCAAGCAAAAGACATCAGCAAAAAACAACATGGTTGCTTTTGCTGAGCTTGCATTTGGCAGGCAGGCTGTAAAAATAAAGCATGCCAAATCTGTTGTTTGTTCTTGCTAAATAAGTGGAATGTCAATGACTGCAGAAGAATTGGCAAAGAGGTTTTTTTTAAAAAAAAATCCTAATAATGAAGTAATCTATTAGGCATTATGTGCTAATTCAAAGGAATGTGAAAGAGGTATGTTTCCACCCTTTAATACAGTAGAAAGATCTCTATCTGTTTTCTTGGTTGATGGACTGGATATAATTTTTTGATTACAGATTCTAATTTAAATTTATTTTTCAGATGTGAAAGCAGAGCTGTGTACCCACTGTCTCCTAAAGGGACTGGTTTTAATATTTTCAAAATCATCTCACTTTCTGCTATTTGGGTACATCCCATTTTATGGATTTAGGATGAAAAACAAGGGAGCAGCAACTGGTTTTGCGTTCTCATTGTTTCTTCTAGTGAGTACAACTGAAACTTTTTGTTCTGTTGGGACACAGCTAACTTAAAATGCTCTGGGGAAACTTTTTCTAGGATAAATTTAAAAACAAAATATGTTTTTTTTAAATTTTGTATACATATTAATCATGAGCTTCTTATTGAAATCTGGGACTTTTTAACACCAAACTAAGAGTTTTCTCAACCTGATTACGTCAAAGGCATTTTTAAAAGTAAGATTAACAAATATTTGTAGTAGAATCAAAAATACAGAAACAAGGAAAGAGAACCATATCATTTTTAATTATTTTTAACTCACATATTTTCTTTCTTTTTTTTGATTGATAGGCAAGCCTTTAATTATGAATCCGCTCTTCCAGAAGCATCTTATAGATGTCGATGCAGGTGGTTTTGCTTTGCTGAAGGCGGCTTTCTACTTTTCCATTTTCCACTTTGGAGGCGACCAGTTCACCAATCAGGTACTTGTTGGCACACTTGGATTCTGACATGGTGGCTATATTTTCCCAGCGGTGTTTGGCCCCATCGCCAGTCTTGGCGTCCAGCAACTTCTGCTGTAGATCTGCAATTTGGGTGTTCCTGAGTTCCATTTCTATCTCCAAACTCTTGATCTGCTTGGTGATGGAATGACTGATTTCCAAGGATTGGTAGGAAACCGTGTATCTCCTGTATTTGGATGGGAGGACTTCCCCAGCCTCCTGCTTCTCTTTCAGCAGAGCAATTTCCTTGGCCAAAGTTTTCTGGTCATCCAGAAGGTTGTTCAGGTGATGCTGAGCTTCTTCTATGCTCATGAGGACTTCGACTTCATTCACCAGCCAGTTCTTCACCCAAGAGGCAGCGGCTTTAAATCCCTGGTTGTGAACATCCTTTTGCTTCACCGCTGCTAGTTCTTGCTTCTGGAGAGCTTCCTTCAAGCACTTGTTAGCTGCTGCAGCTTCTTCTGCTTTCCATCAGAGGACCATGGAAGACCTTTCCATTGGAGGACTGCTTCTGGAAGTCCTGCTCCAGTTTGTACTGCCGCCTGCAATCCTGGACCTTCAGCTGGATGACTTATATCTCAGTTAAAATGGCCGTCTGCAGCCTGTGAGCTCTGTGGGGGAGATGGGTTTTTGGCCTTGTTGGGGGGGTTAGGGAGCTTTGTTCTTACCCCCTGGCCCCTGGCTTGACATCGGTGTCTTTGGGGTTCCAGCTGATGCCAGCCATTTTGCCCCCCTGTTCGGGTTGGGGGCGGATGGCGGCGGAAAGCCCGGAGGTGAGCTTGCTTGGCAGCTGGGTGTTGGCTGGCGTGGGAGGGGCCTGTCCACTGCGATCGCGCCAGCCTGGAGATTGTGCCGCTGACGAGATGCCGCCGCCGCTGTTGGCTTGTGGTGCCAGGCCCGGGGCTGCTGGTGCTTGTGCTGAGGCAGCCCCGGAGCC
This sequence comes from Naja naja, assembly GCA_009733165.1. NCBI lineage: Eukaryota > Metazoa > Chordata > Lepidosauria > Squamata > Elapidae > Naja > Naja naja. Next base: position 95,146,867 of record CM019148.1, read on the forward strand.
TGGCCTGGAGGCGGATGCGCCAGCCTGGAGATTGTGCTGGCTTGAAGAGCTGCCGCCGCTGCTGTCAGTTTGCAGCGGCTGGGCCCAGGACTGTTGGGGCTTGTGCTGGGGCAGTCCTGGGGCCCGGCCCGGGGGCAGACGGCAGCAGAGCCTGGCCTGGAGGTGGACAGCAGTGGAGAGCTCGGTGTTTACCTGGCGGCTGGGTGTTGGCTGGCGTGGGGGTGCTCGGCTTGTTATCATGCCGGCCTGAGGACCATGCTGGTTTAAAGATCTACTCCTGCTGCTGTTGGCTTTGCGGCAGCTGGGCCTGGGGCTGCTGAGGCTGGTGCTGGGGCAGCCTGGAGCCCTCCTCCCCCCACAGGTGCCATCTCAGTCAGTATCACGGCCTGGTATTATTATTATGACCGTGAGTCTTATCATCTTCCTCACTGCTCCCCGCTGTTTTGTGCCCACTGCGGCCCGGTGGATGTTTCCTTGTGACTGTCGCCTGGAGGATGGAAGATCTTATGGCCTATGAATGGGTTGGAGGGCGTGTTGCCAACTGGCCCCCACCGCTATGGCCATTACTTCCGAGATTGCCAGGGTTGCCTTTTCCTCCCACTTTGAAACTGTCCAGACTAGAGGGGTTGATGACTCCCACTGTGGTGAGAGAGCGGTGGTGGATTTATTCCAGCTCTACATGCAGCCTTTGCTACTGTGAGAGGACAGCAACAACTGGCTGTATCACCCCACTTGATTGTACCCTAGGCCTTCTGGCCTAGCGAGCGTTGTGAGCGCCACCGTGGTGAGAGGGCGGTGGTTGGACTTTATTCTATCTTTGTGCCCGGCTGCCATGAGAGGGTTGCCGGAATTGGGAGCACCGAGCCGCTGAAAATGTACACCTGGACATGATCAATTACCATCTAGCCTTTGTCATCCCCATCACCCCATTTTATGGACAGCTATGGCTCCATGGACTTATTTGGCTGCAGAATTACAGGCCCTGGGGAATGTCCCCCTTTCCCTGGTGTGGCCTGCTGGACTATTCATGGCCTACCTTAATGACGGAACCTGGGATCCCGAGAGGTGGCATAGCGCAAAAAGGGGTTTTGGAGTTTATAAGAAGAAGGGTTTTAAAGGGCCTTTGTATAATTTTTTAGCTAAAATTTTAAGGGGATTAGGGAGGGGGTGGGATGTAGAGCCTGGTTGGAACTTGGGGGGGGGGTTCCGCTGGATCAGTTCCAGTTCAGGTCAGGGGAGGGTCACGGTGGGGAGTGGACAGGGTTGGGGCTCTCCGAGACTCTGGGGGAAGGGGTGGAGGTTGTGATCCCCACGGTGATTGGGAACGGCAGTAGATGGATGAACAGAGGCCATATCGAAACCTGGGAGTGCGCCCCCGCTGTCTTCAAGCGGTGGTGTGCTCCGACCCTCTTGTTTCTGCCCACTTCCCTGGGGGTATGGGAGAGCAGGCCCCTGAGCTCAGGTTGGTCTATTTAAATCCCAGGTCTGTGATGAACAAAGCTCCCCTCATCTGTGAGTTGATCAAGGAGGAAGACGCGGACCTGGCTTGCATTACGGAGGCCTGGTTGGGCCCAGAGGGAGGAGTCCCTCTGATTGAGCTGTGCCTGCCAGGTTTCTGTGCGCTGCACCAACCACGAGCCCAGGGTAGGGGCGGGGGACTGGCAGTTGTTATTAGGGAGACCCTTTGTCTGCAGGAGGCCACTGTCCCTCAGACAGGTGGGTGTGAGTCTCTCCTCCTGAGGTGGGGCCCTGGCAGTCAGTTGGGCCTGTTGTTCACGTACCTCTCTCCCAGCTGCGTGACAACGGCCCTGCCCGAGCTACTCGACACGCTATCGGGGTTGGCAGTTGAGTTCCCCAGACTTATCGTTCTGGGGGATTTTAACCTGCTTTCTGTGGGTGGGGCATGGGGATGAATCGGGAGTTCATGGCTACCATGACGGCCATGGACCTGATCCAAATAATTCAGGGTCTGACCCGTAGAATGGCACCAACTGTGGGGTCGTTCTCTTGGTCAGCAGTGAAAGTCCTGCCCATGGAATAGGTCTTCCTGGAGTCTGTCTGCCCATGGGTTAAAACCGTGGTGTTGTAGCCAGAGAAAATCCTCCTTATAAGAGTGGCAATGGAGATACTTAAGACTTCCTCCTGCTCGGTTGACGGATCAAAGACATAGTCGTATGTAAAAGGTTTGTCCTTGCCTAGAATAATCTGTGGCTGTCTAGGGACAAAAGACAAATATATCTGGCAACCCTCCGCCATTTCTTTGGGAACGAGCGGGTGGCATCTCAATGCTACCTTCACCAGGATTACACGGTCTTCCTCTTTGTTGTTTTTTGAGAGGGGAGAAACACTGAAACATCCCCCCCCTTTCTCACATTAAAACACACAATAAGGCGGGAAACGATGGGATCTTGAGGGGAAGGCGGTTCTTCTTCTCTCCGGCGGGTTCCCAAAGCCTTCCAGGCACAGGTCCGGCACGCGGGGGGGGAGAAGAAGCATCAGGCCTGGCAGCCCACTTGCCTCAAGGGCGGACCGTTAAGCCAACCAAATGGCCTAACTCACATATTTTCAAGTCCATTTATAAAATTTGCTGAACTCTAAATTGTATTTGGTAGAAATAATTATAGTTTCACCATATATAGAGTAAATGAGGAACAAATTGCAAACTAAATATATGAAGGTTGAGTTGATAACTTGAGTGGAAGGATGAGACAGAGAAAGACATGGATGTGCAGAGCTCAAGAAGAGCGAAATGAAAATTATTAAACAATGTGCAGACATGGTAGAAGCAAGGATGGTTTGCAAAATAGTCAAGAATAATAAATAATAATAAATCAGTTTACTGTTTTTTATCCTGTTTCTGTATCTTCCAAAAGCCCAGGTTTGAGACCTGAACATTGTCTGATGGGTTGAGCTCCCCATCCTTGCCCTGCCAACCTAGCAGCTTGAAAGCACGCAAATGTGAGTAAATAAATAGGTACTATTTCAGTGGGAAGATAACAGTACTCCATGATGTCATGCTGGCCATATGAATGTCGGACAGCACTAGCTCAAAGGCCCTTGAAATGGAGAAGAACACCTCCCCCCATAGTTGGCAATAATTAGCGGAGTAAAATCCACATCCCAGAACTGTCTTTTTAACTATGCTATTGTATCTTCAGATAGGTCTTGCCGATTGAGAGGGATGGAAATAAATAGTATTCTTACAAGCATTTTTAGTTTAAAGAACTTAGTACAGTAACCACCAAATAAGCTCTTGCATTTGGCTGCTGTACAGGAAGCCCCAAGTTATCCACCCACACATTACAGAGACAGTGGAGAAGACAACAGATTTAATAATAATCATTCACAGCCAACTAACGTTATATGCTTTTTTTAAATGCAGCTGTAGCTTTTGTTCAGCTTTGCACAAATTATCTAGGAAATATTGCTTCCTATTAGACTTCAACCCTCAACACTGGATTTTGTGAGCCAAGGTGAGCTGAAAAATCATAGATAAGGACAAATAATAAACATAAATCCAATTTGGATAACGTTAATCCCAATTTATTAATAACTATCCGCAGAGAGAATATGGACACTGCAACATTTAAAGCAAGCAATAAAGCAGCATGAATCCAAAGCCACATGTGATACTTACCAGCTTCTCGAGTCCCAGTGCGGCTTGTTGGCTTGGCAGGTGGGGCAGAGGTCTGCTTGGAAGGAGACTTGCCCTTTTTTTTAGCATGTGGCACTTCATTAGTTTTATGGCTAGTTGTAGCAGCAGCAGCAGCATTTTTGGAGGAATGGCTGCTTTTTTAGCTTTAGGCTTAGGTTTAGGAGGCGGCGGTGGTAGAGAAGGAGGAAGAGGAGAAACAGACACGGCTGATGTTTGAAGGCCTTTAGGCTTATCTACAAATAAGAAAGTGAACACAAGCAGCTGACAAATAGACAACAAGGATAAACTAGACAAAGAAGCAGATTTCTTCCTGCTGCTCTGCTTTCCTGAGAATAAGGGAGAGCTTTTGTTTTTTAAAAAGGATAACCAAACTACGCTTTACCGTCTAGTGCAGATTTCAACAGAATGTTCAGAATGGCAATTCCATATAAAGAAAATCTGTACAAACTATTCTACAGATGGCATATAACGCCAACAAGACTAACTAAAATAAACAATAAATTTTCCCCTATCTGTTGGAAATGTAATAAGGAAAGAGGTACATATTATCACATATGGTGGAGTTGCGGAAAGGCCCAGGAATATTGGAAAGAAATACACAAATGGTTAAGAGAAATTTGTGATGTAGAGATAAATTTCAAACCAGAATTTTTCTTACTTGGAATTGCTAATAAGACGTATCCGAAGGAAACTTTTTACCTAATGATTCATATCATCACAGCAGCGAGGATGGTTTTTGCACAAAATTGGAAAAACATTGAAACTCCAACGGAAGCAGAATTAATAAAGAAAATTATTGAGTGCGCAGAGATGGACAAATTGACAATGGAAATCAAAATAAGGAAGAAACGGACTATTACAAAACATGGAACAATTTCTACGGATGGCTAGACAAGAAAAAGACTCAATAGATTTTTTAATTGGACTTTAGAAATGATGGACAATGAGTGATACGAGCTCAGCAGTACTTGGTTCGATTTTAATGTATGTTTTTTGTTTGGTTATGTTTTGTTTATGTCTTTGTTTGGTTGTGTGTAATTATTAAATAAAATTTAAAAAATAAAAAAAGAATGGCTCTCAAAATGCAGGATCAAAAAGTTTATTTATTTATTTTTACAAAAAACAATCTAGCTTCAATGAAGGGAGGTCAACTCTGCTAACAGTTTGGGGCAGTAGCCATTTTTTTTAAAGTCTTTTAAGCTACCCTAACTCAATTTCCCAACATTTGGTCACCACCTTGCGAAAGATGAGCAGCATTCTCATTAAATTAGTAGATGAAGACAAGCATATGAAGACAAGTACTGCAAGCTACTTCTGCAACCAGCTGCCTAAAATTTGATAGTTCAAATCCCACCAGGCTCAAGGTTGACTCAGCCTTCCATCCTTCTGAGGTGGGTAAAATGAGGACCCAAACTGTTGGGGGCAATATGCTGACTCTGTAAACCACTTAGAGAGGGCTGTAAAGCACTGTAAAGCAGTATATAAGTCTAAGTGCTATTGCTATATACAGTGTGGTTAAGTACACATGGTAGAAAACATTCATTTTGCCATAATGGCTTTCAGCAAAACAGCTCCATTTATTGGAAAGGAAAGATCATTTACAAGAAATCCTCAACGGTTCACTTGAGACGGTTTGAAGTTACATCGGCACTGAAAAACGTGACTTATGACCATTTCCCACACTTATGACTGCTGTAGCATCCCCATGGTCATGTGATCAAAATTCAGACGCTTGAGAACTGACCCATATTTATGATGGGTGCAGTATCATAGGGTCACATGATCACCTTTTGCAACCTTCTGACAAGTAAAGTCAATGGGAAGCCAGATTCACTTAACACTTAGTGTTACTAATTTAACAGCTGCAATGATTCACTTAACAAATGTGGCAAGAAATGTTATAAAATGGGGCAAAACTCACTTAACAAATTAGTCACTTAGTAGCATAAATTCTGAGCTCAATTTTGTTCATACATTGAGGACTATCTGTATAATATAATCTTTTTGCAACAAGTTCCTAGCCAAGGAAAGTTTAAGACAACTATCACTATGATAGCTTTCATTTATATTTACAATATTGTTTGATTCTACTATGAATAATTTATATATATAACTATATCTATCTTTCTAAAAATATGTTAGGAAAAGCTGAACAGATTTATAAATAAAGATCAAGGACAAACTTCTTAATTGAGTGTGCCATCAATAATCATTTACCTAAAATAACCAACAAATGAAAATTTGTCAGCATTTCTTATTCTGGTTCAAGAAAATAGCTTCCTTTTCATTTTTATGATTGGCTCCTATTTCATCATCGTTAAGACTACTATTCAAACATAGAAAGCATTCCTAACCATTTATTGTATAAGTTTTAGAAGGTTTGTTTCTAGAGCTGTTGTTTTTTAGCTTTCCCTTGAAATCTTTTTCCTTGTACCAGCCTATTAAGCTCTAATCACCTATGTTCTTTAAAAAAATCGAATTACTAATTGGGATGTGTGTTATTCAATGAATCACAGAACAATGGCACTGAGGGTATTCATGTCATCTGTCTCACATCATCAAGCAAATGTGCAAATTATATCATATCATTATGGAAAATGAAGTAAATTGCAGCAGAAATTTGGAAAATTGCATTGAGGTGAAAGAAAATGAGGATTTACAGTAACTGCTGTTCTGTTGTTAGTCTTTTTCAATGCATAATCTTGCATTTTGTTATGTATAAAGCTTTCCTGATATCAACATAGATCATGAGTGTCATCACAGCATCGTCACATGACATATCGCGACTTTTCCCCCTTCACTAAACCAGGTGTGGGTGTGGCCAGCGTGTCACACATCAGGCCCACAGGCCGCAAGTTTAACAGCCCTGGTATACATATATGTCCATGAGCAGAGTTGTAGCCATGTCTTTATATCTCATTTGTCAGAGAGAAAGCATTAGAAGTACATGCTCTAAAAAATTAAAATGAGCAAAAAAGCACATTAACTTGTGTTACTATTGGCTAAAATAGGAAAAGTTTTCTTTTTCATTTTCATGGATACAATTCATTTTGTAACAGATCACCTAACTGCAGCAACTAGCAGCAAGTCCCAGAGGAAATATTTGTGCTTCTATGTACAAGGCCTATTTTCACACGGCCTAAGAAAAGCTAGGATAAGACTAGCAGCTTTGTTAAGAATTATTTTATTCCACGTTAACTTCCCAAATATACAGCAATGGCTTATTAAGATTTTTGAGCTTAGTCTTCTTTCATTTGAGTTCTGTCTTCATATCAATTGTCTTGACATGGGTAAGGAGTAATGAAAACTCATAAATGACAAGTTAGTAAGAACATGCATTAATCAACTAATGTAAGAATGGAAAAAAGGTAGAAATTCCTTAAATAAATCAAATCTCTTTATCCCCATCCCATCCCACTCTCCAGCTACTGTTTTCAGAAAATAGCAGTGATGGTTGTTAGGTTTTTTTAAAAAAACATTATTGTTATGCAGCTTTCTTATTTTTATCCTATTTTATCCCAAATAATCTTGAGTGATACTATATGCTAACTTGATAAAACAAAACTGCTCACCCCTGAACTTCACAGCTGAGTAAGACTTCAAACTTGGTTTGAACTACATCCCATAGATTCTTGTTGTGTATCACCCGAAGTTCCATGTAGCACCGTAGGACAGAGTTCCCAAACCTTTCCAGCTTTGCAGATTGGGGGGAGGAGGGAGAGAGGATGGTTCTGTGCGCATGGCCGGCAAGCGCACACACAGCTCCATTTACATGCACCTGTCACTCATGCAAATGGAGCATGTGTGTATGCACTCACCCGCTGCTTGCACAAGTGGAGATGCTCGTGAGCATGGGTGCACTTGTCCGCTGTTTCCACAGTCCAATTGCTGTTTCCTCATGGCTGCGGCTCAGATGTTGGGGACCCCTGGTGTAGGACAATCAGAAACCGCCTCTTGTTTTAAGACCTAGCACTTTTCCTCCCATTCCAACAGTGAACTTGAGTTTTTAGTTTATCTGGTACTAAAAATGTCTGACTCTGAACAGAAATCAACTTTTCTTATTTCTATTTATTCTGCACCAAATTACACATTATCCCTGTAGTTATAAACAGGTTTGTTTTCATTTTTTCATAATATACACTGGGTGATTGTATTTTTAAAGGGGCATATACATTCTGACACATTGCATTTAAAATACCTTTTTTATCCTCCTTTTTCTCTTCAGAAACAGCTGCCTTTGCTGATAATGAACCATTGTCTTCTACAGTTTTTACATTTTCTTCCTGTATGGCTTCTTCTGTAATTACTATTGTGTGACCATTAGAGATTTCATAATTCACTGTGGCATCCACATCTGAAACGAAAACAAGAATATTGGCTAGTTCTGAAGACATAACCTTCATTTATATGCAACTAAGTCATCTTTGTTTTCATAATGGTACTGATATCTGGGATAGTACTGTTCAATGCATAGCATCCTGATTAGAGCCAGTTTTGCTATGCATTTCTAAACAACTTCTTGCATATTTAACGTGTGTTGTGGTACTAGAACAGATGACTCCTCTCTATATTGGGGAGAATTTAAAGAAACCTTTCACAAAGTAATCCTTCCTCCTCCCTCCCTGTTATTTTTACTCCAAAACAGCTCTGGGTAATGGGTGACCATTCACAAATGTCTCCCATGATCAGTGGGGTCAAAGAAGTTTCATAGAAAAACTAACTGATAGGAATAGGAAGATTAAAAACCTGACCAAGAGTCTGAATATAAGGTAGAAGTGGGAGTTCAGGGGCAGAAACCCAATCTATTCCTTTACAACCCCTAAACAGTTCTCTCTTTTACAAAATCACCCCACCAATTCTCTCACTCCATTTTCTACCAGCCAAATTTCTCTCACTCAAGCCACTCACTCAACTATTTTTTTCTCTGTCCCATATGAAATTCCACTGCCTTCCTTTGTTAGGTTGTTTTCTGTTGCTCCCCAGTGTCCCTAATTTATCATGAGGCAGATTTCTCCTTTTCTCCCTTCCTTTGTCTTTCAGAGGCCTTTGAATCTCTACTTTACTAGCTTTTCAAGACAATCTGAGCACTTCTGAGGAGAAAAGAAAAGAGGTGGCCAAAGCTCCTGGAGTTAAAATCACAATTTTTTCAGTATTATTTTTCAACCTAGCCCTATATTAAATATGTGGCAGTCTTATTGTCAGTCTTAACTATAAACTTTGTCAACAAACTACATACATTTTAAAGCAATAGGAATAACATTTGTCATCATTCAGATTAAATATAAGGTCTATTAATCTACATTAATTGCGATCACCTTGCTCATTTATTTCCTTTAGGACACCCCTTCTTATCAGCTCCTCTCTGCTCTGCCTTGTTGATATCTTTCTTTCCAGCACTTTAAAAAAAATAGAAATTAAGACATTATTCAGTAAAAAAATAAACTAAGACAATCCAAAAACCAAGTAAAGGTATTTTGGCTTCCATATTTATTATTTAGCAGTATTAGAATGAGGATGAGGATCTAATTGCAAACAAGTGTTTGAAGGAAGAGTGGATAGGTCAAAAGGAAGGAGAATGAATTGCTGAAAAAGAAAATTGAGAAGTTTAAATAGCAAAAATCAATGTATAGAACAGTACATGAAAGTACAGTTGTGTGTGTAATTACCTAATAAACTATATTGGTCAGAAGATAATGCTATGGAAAAGGCAGTAAGCAAGTTTATATGAGTAGATTTATACATTCTCTGTTCAAGTACAGAAGCTGCATTAATTATATTTCAAGGACACATTCTTTTCATTTGTGTTGAATATAGGCATTTCTCTCTTAGAAGATAAAATGAAATTTAAAAACAATATACTTCTGAAAACTAAAACATCACTTACAGCCTTATGGTTCAGGAAATTTACATCATTCACAGCCTCATGGTTCAGGAAATTCCTTTAGCTAGTCAATTCTTTATCACTAGCATATGTCATAACAAATAGATAACATGATGTTGGCTCAGAGTCATGATTTATAGTCTCAAGATTTGGTTTCAGCCAATTTTATCAGGAGTCCCCAACTTCCAGTTTATGGACCAGTACCGGGCCACAGCGTGTTGGAAACTGGGCCACACAAGCAGCTGGCAAGCGCATAAAGCTTCATTTGCACATGTGCAGGATTACGTTGCATGGTCAAAACCATCCCTTCTTCCCCCCCCCCCCCATTGTGACTGCTGGTCCATGGAGCCAGAAAAGTTGGGGACCACTGCACTAAATTATAAGCAATATAATCTCTGCTTTCAAAGGATATATTTTATGGTGATATATACATATATATGGCAATTGCAAATTATGATGATCATATACAAATAAAGCATAGCAATGTCCAATTTCTCCCTTCTAATCCCTTAAAATTTTGCCTTAGTTTATTATATAAGACTAACATTCCAAGTGAATTTAAACTTTTGCTATTATCACTGATTTCTCAGATACCGCTTATGCATAGTCTACCCTTCTAAATTCATTCTTCTAAATCTGCCTCTCAAGGGACATAGACAACTTTAAGAAGATATGAGATATGAGAAGTATGAGGTATAAACAAACAAATAATAAATAAATAAAATTCTAAGCCAGTCATGGAATGCTTCTCTTTCTAAAATTCTATCTGCATTCCACTTCTGTACTTCAAAAAGCATTGCAATTATTAATTCTCCTTTCTGTGTTTTGCTTTACCTCAGAAAGAGGCAACTAACTTTTGAGATGTTTCTCATGTTATCCAAACATGTGTTTTTGTACATCTCTTATGTAGGAAAAATTATCTAGGCAAAAGGAGTCAAAAAGACTTGGTTATTCGAACAAACTGGCCTGGACTGAGGGGTGGTGGTAGTTTTAAATCTCGTGTTGATTGGGTTTTAAATACTTTATCTGGTCAAATTAGTTTAATTATTTTTTAATTCTTTTAACTTTTGTATTGGGTGTTTTCATGTGAACCGCCCTGAGTCCCTTGGGAGATAGGGCGGCATATAAGACCAATTAATAAATAATAAATAAATAAATAAAACATTTTTTAAAAAATACAGAGCATTGAGATAAAATTCAGAAGCAGCTCAGAAAGATGCTCCCGATTCATTGAAATATAAAAAAGGGAAGGAAATACAGAACAATCTGACTTGCAAGATTCTGTTATTATAGCCAATCTCAATAAAGTTCCTGAGTTGATTTCCTGGTCTGTTCTACCTAGCAGGATTGACATGCTATAATTATAACGTCAAGAGAATATCTCCAAACTCATCCAAGGTTTGGTGATATGTGTACCAGATTTTAATAATCTTGTTTTATGATAATCTATAGATGATGTAGTGTGATATAGCAGGAACTTGCCTACCAAGTATGGTTCTGACCAATTGGTCTAAACATTAGGGAAGGTATGTGCGGTATGATAATTGAAATTAATATTAAAAGGACAATAAAAACACAGGAATATGGGAAATATTATAAGAGATGGCTAATGTGCTTTGCACAGCTTCATGATAGCTTGTCACAAGCATCCCTTATATTTTTGCATGCTTTTTATCCTCTCTTTTGTTTAATTGTTTGTTAGGACTGTCTATAATAATTTTAGTATAGTTTATAAATAGAAAGGTAAGACTAATACAAACTAGGAAAAAATATAAAAAGTAAAGAACAGAAGTACAAAGAGGTAGAAAAAGGAAAATAAAAAAATATAAGAAAAAAGATGCATAAAAGTTATTCCCATGTCCCTCCAGGCAAAAATAGACAGCCCCAGTAGCTTAACACCTTCTCTAATATTTCAATTTAAAAAAAACCCTTCTTCCCATATTTCATCCCCTATCGATAAACAAATTATAAAAAAATCATTCTATCTTAAACAGCAAAAGGTTATAGGAGAAGAATCAATTTTACTGGATAAAGCAGAGACTGAGACTGATTTGAATGTGGATTTAAAAATGGATTTTAAAAAAATCCCACTTTTTCCCCTTTCCTTTAATTAAAATGCTGTCAGAATGTGTAGCTCATGAAAGAACTTCCTGAAGTTAACAGTTGTATAGCGACATGTTGAAAACTGCATGGAAGCTTGTGCTGATCTATACTTAAGAGTATACCTTTTTTCTCTTTGACAGTTTTATTAACTAGAGATATTGTGTGTGTGTGTGTGTGTGTAAAAGAGTGATATGGGAAAAGTTGTGGATTTGAAAATGGATTTTAGATGCCAAATTACAAGAGTGATATGGAATAGAATGCCATAGGGGATTTACATTTGAAATCAGCTGATGTCTTAATAAGTAAAAAGTAATAAGTAATAATGACATACAAATAACAAATCAGAAGAATGCTTTGGAAAATCTTCTAACTTGGATACAAAGGGGAAGCATTAAAACTACTAAAGTTGTTCCTGAAAGGTGATAAAGAAAGAAATCAAAAGTTATCAACTAGTGGGACATTATTTTATGGGATTAAAGCTCAAGATTTTAAAAAGTAAACAGAAGAAATGTAAAGTGAATTTATTTGACCATTGTTAGTCCTCGATTTATGACCACAATTGAGCACAAAAGTTTGGTTGCTAAGTGAAATATTTATTAAGTGAGTTTTGAAACCATTTTACAACCTTTCTTGCCACAGTTGTTAAATGAATCACAACAGTTGCTAAGTTAATGACATGGTGATTAAGTGAATCTGGCTTCCCCATTGACTTTGTCAACAGTTGCAAAAGATGGTCACATGACTCCACCTTTATGACTGAAAGTGTCAGAAATATGAAAACGGTCATAAGTAATTTTTTTCAGTGCCTTTGCAACTTTGAACAGTCATTAAATGAACTGCTGTAAGTCAAGGACTACCTGTATGTATCTGATAGCAATTAATGGAATTTCTTTTTGACCAGGACTAAATGACAAGGCTTTTCAGATCTGTTTACAAATGGGGAAAGATTGCTGATTAGGATGGAATGATGAATTGTTATAATTTAATTACTGATAGGAGATGAGATGGGGTAAAGAAATGTTTTTATCCATATTAAAATATTAGAGAAGGTGTCAGTTTACTGCAGTTGTTTCTTCTTGTCTGGAGAGAAATGGGAGTCACCCTTCATATATCTTTTCTCCTCCCCCCCCCAATTTTTGTATTTTCTTTTTCTACCTTCTACTTTTCATTTTCCTTACTTTTTAAAAATGTTTTATCTTTATATTTATCAAATATATATATATATATATATATTAATATTTAAGACTTAAGAAATTATGCAACAAGTGGCTATATGTAACAGTATATACAGCATAGTTCTTCACCTAGTTGTACCTCTTTCTTAATAGTAAAAATATATTAAATGTGCAGTGTCTCTTGATCTCAAAAGGCAACTATCAGGATTATTATATTCCAAACATTGCCAATGAACTATGTTCATCTCCTCTTTCTCAGTATTCCATAGAAAAGTCACTCCACCAGTAAAAGTGTTTATGCACAGAACATAAATATTTCTCTTAAGTTGATATATCATCACTTAAAATTGTTGAGACATAATTATATTTTAATGACACACACACACACAAAAGGAGGAACATTTTTCTAAAAAAACACCAATTTACTAATGTGTTATTAAACTTACATAAATAAAAATAAAATCAAGAGAGACTGTGAGACAGTTCACTATAAATGCACATTTGGAATATGTTATTGTTTCATTTTAATTACATTAAAATAATTAGGTTCTAAAAGACTTAGCATCTGAGCTTTAATCTGTGAAGAATAATTTCCACCCAAATATTTGATCTTTAAGGATCTTACAGATCATTAATTGCTATAAAGAGAAAGCTGAAGTGTGGGTGGCATTCAATGGATTAAGACACAGTATTGAAGCAATAAATCAGGTGTCGGGAGGTTCAGGGTAACAAGCATTTTTTTTTTAAAAGTATTTTGGCACAACTACAAAGTTCATCCAAGGGGGCAAACATGCAGGAGTACAGAATGTTACAGAAGTGATGAAGGATAGAAATGCAAGAAAATAGGTAATGTCAGGCACATTTTTAAGAACTGGTAAAAATCATCATGAGAAGTAGGGAACAACATTGAAAGCATTCAAATCTAAAAGGTAATATGGTAGAACTAATTGCATGGTTCTTTGCAACTCTAGCCATTACAGATTGTCCTCAACTTATGACCATAATTGAGCCCAAAATTTATGTTGCTAAGTGAGACATTTGTTAAGTGAGTTTTGCTCCATTTTACAACTTTTCTTGCCACAATTAAGTGAATCTAGCTTCCCCATTGACTTTGCTTGCCAGAAGGTTGCAGAAGGAGATTACATGTCCTAAGGACACTGTAACCGTCATAAATATGAGTCAGTTGTCAAGTGTCTGAATTTAGATCACATGATCATGGGGATGCTGAAATGGTTGTAAGCGTGAAAAATGGTCATGCCACTTTTTCAGTGCCGTTGTAACTTCCAACGGTCACTAAATGAAGTGTTGTAAGTTGAGAACTACCTATATAATCTTTTCAGGCTTTATAAAGTATTTGTCAGTATCAACAATCATACCTGCTGAGGTTTCTATAAATTTTTCGCTTGTTTTCTTCTTTCGCCATTTCCATGGTTTGAAGATTTTACCAATGGTTGAAAGTTTGCCCTTCCTTTTAAAAGGAGGAGTTTGAGATCCCGGATTCGTCCCATCTGAGTTGGCAACTGATACCTTGTCTATCCCATCAACTGTATAAACAAAAAACAAATATATACATATATACAAAATATATACAATGTAGGAAGACCATCCAAGTTTCAGTTTTAAGATTCAACCATTAATTTATAAGGGAAAAATAAGACACTCCTTACAGGCATTATAGGTTGATTATTAAGGGTTTGCTAAACAGATCACAAGTGGCTGACTCCACACATCATACAAAACCATAAACCGAGTAATGCCACCTAATAGCTTAGTTTCATGCAAGAACCCAGGCAGTTTGTGATCGTGCTAATCGAAGGCCCCTTAAAATTAATTTTAAATGTAATAAACAATAATGAATACCTAATGTTAAAACTTAATAAGGTATCACATTCCTAAACACACATGAGTACAGGTAGTTCTTGACTTACGATCACAATTGAGCCCAAAACTTCCATTGTTAAAAAAGACGGTGAGTCTTGCGCCAGTTTACAACCTTTTTTTGCCACAATTGTTAAGTGAATCATGGTCATTAAGTGAATCTGGCTTCCCCCATGGACTTCGCTTATCGGAAACCAGCTGGGAAGGTTACAAATGGTGACCACATGACAGTGAAACTGACATAAATACATGCCAGCGGACAAGTGCCCAATTTTTTTCCATGTGACTATGGGGATGGCTGCAACAGTCATTAAGTGTGGCAACCACTTTTTTCAGTGCCCTTTTAACTTCAAATGATCATTAAATGAATGGTCGTTAAGTGAAGGGCTACCTGTAATGAGTTTTGCCTCACAACCAGAAAATACAGCAGCAAATGCAGAAGCAGCATGTTGAATATCAGGCTTATAGATATATTACTATAATGTTTAAAGTTTTATTAACAGGCCAATATACTTAATGTTTAAGTCAACACTGGTATTCGTAAACCTCCATATAATAATTTCAGCATTGATATTTTTCTTACTGTTTATATTCTCGTGTGAGGATACTACATCACTACTCCATTCTGAAAAATTGCTAATTTAACTAATATAGAACCCTAGAGTTAAACCCTGGAACCCTATATTAATATAGAACCCTAGAATTTATGTAACTAGGCCACCAAGTCCCTTGGTCAGTGCTAAAATCTTTTAAGTTCAAAATAGCTTCCAGTTTACTCTAACTTGAAATTCACATTCTACTGTTCTCCAGATTTTCACAGCATGTTCTGAGAAATTATTCCCTGAAACCTAAACTTACTTTTAATGATGCGCATACTTATTTTTCATTATTTGTGGAACAGCTTGTCATCAAAATACGTGCGTGCTCCATCACTGGAAATTTTTAAGAAGAGACTGGAGAGCCATTTGTCTGAAATGGTATAGGGTCTCCTTCCAACTCTGATATTCTATGTTCCACAATTCATATTGATTATCTACATCATAGCTGAAGGATTGCTTTAATTCCTATTCATGGTAATTGGTATACATGGATTTGTGGTCTTTGTGTTCAAGATTTTATAGATTAAGGTAACTTTGTTCTTTGTATAAAATGTTTGCATTTAAAAAAAAATCTCACAAAAATTTATAGTTGGGTTTGTCAGCAAATTTTTCCAAAATAAATATATTTACACAGCTTTCCCTAATACCTGTGTGTCTATTTTATATATATGTATATAGAGAGAGGGGGGGGAGAGAGAGAGAGAGGGAGAGGGAGAGATTTGTTTTAACTTTTGAAGTCAGAAAGATTAGAAAAGTTTCATATTTATTACAGGTAGTCCTTGACTTACAACCACAATTGAGCACACAATTTCTGTTACTAAGCAAGTCATTTTTAAAGTGAGTTTTGCCCCATTTTATGAGCTTTCTTGCCACAGTTGTTAAGTTAGTAACATGGTTGTTAAGTGAATCTGGCTTTCTCATTGACTTTGCTTGTCAGGTCACAAAAGTGATCACATGATGCTTGAGCACTGCAACCATCATAAATATGAGTCAATTTGCAAGCATCTTCATTTTTATCATGTGACCATGAGGATGCTGCAACGGTTGTAAGTGTGAAAAATATTTATAAGTCACTTTTCAGTGCCATTGCAACTTTGAATGGTCTCTAAATGAAATGTTGTCAGTCGAGGACTATCTGCACTGGATTTTGTTCTAAGCATGGCAAATGCTTTTACAATTATATTAACGTTGGTCTTCTAGACCAGGGATCCCCAACCCCTGAGCCAGGGACCAGTAGCAATCCATGGCCTGTTAGGAACTGGACCCCACAGTTGGAGATGAGTGGCAGGTGGCAGATCAAGTGAATGTCATCTGTATTTGCAGTCGCTTCCCACCTCAGCTCTATTTCACATCATCAGGCATTAGATTTTCATAAGAACATGAACAGATAACAGATAATCAGAGTTGGAAGGGACCTTGTAGGTCATCTAGTCCAACCCCCCACCCAAGCGGGAGACCCTACACCATTTCTGACAAATGGCAGTCCAAACTCTTCTTGAAAGTCTCAAGTGATGGCGCTCCCACAACTTCCGAGGGCAAGCAGTTCCATTGGTTGATTGTTCTCACTGTCAGAAAGTTTCTCCTTATTTCCAGGTTAAATCTCTCCTTGTTCAGTTTCCATCTATTATTCCTTGTCTGGCCTTCGGGTGCTTCAGAAAATAGCTTGACCTCTTCCTCTCTGTGGCAGCCCCTCAAATACTGGAACATTTCTATCATGTCTCCCCTGGTCCTTCTCTTCACTAGACTAGCCATGCCCAGTTCCTGGAACAAT
The DNA here is from genome assembly GCA_009733165.1 of Naja naja. NCBI lineage: Eukaryota > Metazoa > Chordata > Lepidosauria > Squamata > Elapidae > Naja > Naja naja. The sequence continues at coordinate 95,163,929 of CM019148.1, forward strand.
TCTTCATATTTTAGTTTCCAGTTCCCTCTACATGTAAAGTGTGAACTCTACCTGTAAAGTGTGCATGCGAAGGATCCAGGTTTCATACTCCTCCTCACCTACCCTCACAGGTCCGTGGAAAAATTACCTTCCACAAAACCAATCCCTGATGCCAAAATGGTCAGGACCATTGTTTTAGATCTCATCCATTTTAACTCCCTCCATTCCTTTTAGTATGATGTACTTCTTGGTTCTTTATAATCTTCCAAAAATGACTCAGTCCCTCTTGCTTAAAAAAAATCACTGCATTATTATAGAGGATATTTTACAAATAAAAGCAATTAATCATGTGTGTATTTTTATTATATTCTTTTCAACCTACTTATAGATTTCCTTAACGTTATCTTATTTCTTCAGCTATTAGAGAAACAACAATTTTTAACTCTCCCGCCTATCCATTTTGTTGGTTATGCTTTGATTTCATATGCAAGTTCATTAGGAAACAGAAAATTCAGTGCATTCTATTGAAAAGACTGGTTCAGATGTCATCCTCCTCCTAAATCAGTCCATTGCAAGATGATGCCTATGAAACATAATGTACCAGGCAGGTATGGCACAGGTTGGATTTTTTTTTTTTAAGTTTCCAGATTCAGCTGCAGAAACTCACTGGATGGCTTTAGACTAATCATTCTCTCAGGTTTACCTACCTTACAAGATTGTTGTAGGAAAATGAACAGCCATAGAGCTATATATGCCACCATGAACTCCTGGCAGAAAGGCAGGATATATACCTAATAAATCTCTTCATTTTGTTTGTTTCCTACTTAGAAGTGGCTCTGCGCCCCCCCTCCCCCAATTAATCTCTAGTTAATAAAACTGTCAAAGAGAAAAAAAGCTATACTCTAAGTATAGATCAGCACAAGCTTTCATGCAGTTTTCAACATATCGCTATACAACTGTTAACTTCAGGAAGTTCTTTCATGAGCTAAGCGTTCTGACAGCATTTTAATTAAAGGAAAGGGGAAAAAGCTTGGGTATTAATGTGGGTGGTTGAACAGTAATTTCCAGATGGGGCTGCCAATGCTAGAAAATGTTAATTAAGCCTCCTGCTAGAAAAGAGATTAAAAGTGTAGGTAGTCGGGCTTGCAAACTATTCCTGACTTTTGCCTTAATATTGGGAACGTGGGTAGAGAAATGTAATCATAGAGGTAAGCTACCATATATTTACTTCTTTTGACCTTGAAATATGCGAGGTTGCTCAAGATTTTTCCAGAGTTCAAAAAATGATTTCATCATGTTATCTTAACCAACATTTTAATTTTTAGTTGTACTTATTCTACCCATAATGATGCATTAATTTTTCTGTGATTTATTTCTATACACGGCCACCCCTATCTATGCAAACTTTGAAACGAAATCTAGCAAATATGTTTGTTTGCCTAGATAGAATTTTGTGTACAGTACTTCTTGACTGTTTTACGAATGCAATTACATTAATAATATCACAAATGAGATGCTCTCTGGAATGCAGCTGCATCTTGATCCTCAGAAAGCAGCAAGGTTGTCTGTTAAAGGAAGAAGACTCGGACATTTTAAATTAAAACAATGTGTAATAACGTAACAATCCTGTTCTTTCTGCAAAAGTGGAAACTGCATCTAGATTAGAAGCTGTAATTGTATATGTTGAGTGTTTGGACTTACACATTTGTCAACTTTCATAATCAAAAAAGGGAAATAAATATTTACTGTGTGTTTCAATTTCTTTTACCTCAGCAGGTGGCAGCACCTTTCTGACCTCGACTAATTTCAAAACAGCTGAGCTCAGATAAAACTTCTTATTTTAATGGGACTCCACTATGAAAAAACTAAAGGTATAGATTTTAACTGAGGAGTCAAAAGAAAGCAAGGGCAAAACGACATCTGAAATGTTCCTGAGAATCTTATATGGATGTGTCATTGCAGTCTAATATATCAGAGGCCTGACCTGAAGACTGAACAGGTAAAGGAGATGTGAAAATGAGGCATTCACTTTTTCTCTCAGTTATACATACTGTGTTTCAAACCTTTAATGGATATTCTTTATACAGGTGGAACCATTAGATTCCAATGTTTTATATTCTCTTCATTAGTTTACAGTCAGGGTAAAGGATTTTTTTATTGTCCAATTGATAAAAGGCATATTCCCATTTTGACAGGATCAAAAGCAACCTAGATGCAATAAAATTAAAACTTGCAAAGTGAACTATTGTCTGAGCTTGCCTGTTCAGAGGCAGGAGCACCATCAGTTGAAAACAAAAATTGTCCTTTTTGAATCTCTATAACTTACATACGGCTTTTGCCTGTAGGAATCTTTACAGAGAACTACGCAGTGCAATCCCACACATGTCTACTCAGTCACGATTCAGCTTGTATCAGTCAATACATTCCCAGACACAGCTTCTGATGAAAGACAATGTTCTTCATTTCTACCATCAACCCCTCATCCAGAGGAACATATTTGTAACCTAAAGCTCACTTTGCATGAAGCAGCATTCTTCCAATGATACTCATCAATTTCTCTGCTCTAAGTACCTAATAACCTCCTATGGCCCTGGATATAAAGAAAGTTAGCTCCAAGCTGCAGATACAGAGGCAATTGTACAGGCAGACCTTGGCTTATGACTAGTTGTTTAGTGACCATTTCAAGTTGTGATGGAGCTACCTTGGGGTTAGTTATGACCTCAACTTGAAGTTCCAATGACTGCATCCCTTGTGGTGACATGATTGAACTTCAGGTCCTTGGCAACAAGGGCACATTTACAGCCCTTTGCCCCATCCTGCATTAACTTGACTGTTTTACAATGGTTTTGCCAAAAATCACCACTTCCAATTTTTGGCAAAACCACGCCTGTAGAGAACCATTGGTTCGCTTAACAACTACAGTGTTCACTTAACAACTGCCACAAAAAAGTTAATAAAAACAGGGTCTGGCAGGGTCCATTACAGTCGTAACTCAAGGACTACCTGTATATATTTATTTAACCATTATCAAACTGCATTTTTTCTTAATTGATTTCAAAAAGATCATATTTACAGCCACACGAAGGTACTATTTATACCATGGAACCCAAATTGTTACCAGGAATATTTTAAGAATAGATGTTGAAATTTAAAAAAATGAACAAGAAATGAAATGGCTACGGGTTTGTACATATTTATATAAAAATATGTGTCCAGGGCACATTTATAGGGGTTAGAGGAAATAAGATTGTTTCAGCTGATACTAGACTAGTAAGATGGAGATGGCAGGTGCCAGGGAAGGCTTTTTCTGTGTTTTTAATTTTTTTGTTTGTGCGTCCTTTTTACCATCATACATTAAGGTCTGTCTTTCTTTTGGATAAATATAATAAATCCTGTGTCGATAAAATTGAGATTAAGTGACCAAGCCCAGAAAAGTTACCTTGGAGAGGGGATAAGTAAAACAGAATCTGGGTGGAATGTCATGTTCAAAATAAGTTTGCTGATTTCAGATATTTGATATTTAGCATTTATGTGGGACAAGGTTTTACTGCAAGACCATACTTTAAGAAACATGGTGGTTCTGGGAAATTCGTGACAGTTGGTATGTAAGCACATAATGTTCTTAACACATTTGTATGCCCAGTTATTGCTAGGATGCATCTTGTGAGAAAAGATTTTAGATTTGTGAAGTGGCACTATGCCCAAATTCTTTAAGAATCTTTTTTTTACAAGTTTTCTTTAAAATCTCATCCTTCACTGAGCATTTGCATAAGTCTGAAAAGTGTGCTAAATAAAAGATAAGGGCTATTCAACTACAAACCACTGTACCTTTCACAAAATACCATGCCAAACTTAAGCTTCCCTGCATCCCACCTGGGAATTAGATCAGGGGTGGGATTCAACTTGTTACTACCAGTTTGGTCAGAGTGCGTTTTGCATGCGTGTGTGTAAAACAATTACAAAAAACATCAGCTGTGCCTCCTGGACAGCTGGAAAGCGCTGCGAGCGGGTGCGCAGCGTTTGAAAATCCTGTTTTCCTGCTTTTTCAACCTCAGCTGTGCCGCGCAAAGCAGCTGAGGAGGGAAAAGCAGGGAATAAAGGACAGCCAAGAGCTTCGGGCGGGCGGGCCAAACAGACAACCAAAGGGTCGTCACACCGAACCGGTTCAGTGTCTGCTGCTTTTCAGAGCTAGGGTTCTATGGAACCAGGCCGAACCGATAGCATCCCACCCCTGAATGAGATCTTTCCCCATCAACTGAACTCTTTGGACCCAGAAGCTCTCTGTTCATGGACTATGAAGAAGCATATAGCTTGCTACTAAAATAGCGATGAATAGTCCTCTCTTCTGAAAGTGGGAGTCTTTCCAGTCAGGCAGTCTTTGACTTGACCACAATTGGAACTGGAATATTCCTTAAGCGATGTGGCTCTTAAGTAACTCGCACCCAAATTTATGAGATTTTTTGCTGTGGTTGTTAAGTGACTCATGTGGTTGTTAAGTGAATCTGGCATTCACCATGGACTTGTTAGAAGCTAGCTGGGAAGGTCAGAATGGCATGACACTGGGACACTGAACCCAGGACTCCGTAACTGTCGTAAATACATGCCAGTGCCCAAATGTTGATCATACAACCATGGGGATGCTGCGGGGGTTGCAAATGCAAGGACTGGTCTTAAGTCACTTTTTCAGTGCCATTTTAATGGTCATTAAATGAATGGTTGTAAGTCAAGGTCTATCTTTAGTAGGTACAAAGGGAGTCTCTGGAAGGTTTGTATATTCACAAGGTCATCTGCAGGGGAAGTGACCAAGAGTCAACCATGGGCCCACAAGAGACAACTTGACTTTTATGACTACTATTCTCCACAATTGTTCAAGCAAGCCTTTTCTGTTGCAGGCAACTGTTGGCTCTTCTTTGCCACATCAATATGACTTTATTTTAATACTTCAGTGGAATTAAGAGTCTGACTCTGAAGTCATTGCTATTCCAGAATTTTAAAGGTGAACTGAACAAGGTACCAGGATGTTCCCATATGAACATAATTAGACAATAATTAGTCTAAAACTAATTATTGATAGGAAAGACTATAGCATTGTATTTAAGAAAGTTTTAAGTACAATATAGATTTGAAGAGATCTCACTGTAAAACATCTGCTTTCCAGGTATTAGAGTTCAGATTTACTGGAAGCAGAGGCTTTTCTCATTCATTTCCTGCATCTTGACATCAATTTGTCACATTATAAATACTTAAAATCTCATTCACAGAATCTGTCAGTGCCAAGAAATAGTTCTATTGCAGTCTATGATAGCCAGTCCATTGATTAACTCTAACCAGGCTTACAAATGCCATGTGTGTGTGTGTATGTACAGTATCACAAATGCCTCACACTAAAAGAGTGAAGCAATGAAGAGTGCACAACCATTCATTCAATGAGTGTGTAGGCCACCGATGCCCAGCCCTTTTCAAGCCAATGACACCCAAACTTAATACAACTAGGACAAGCAAGGTAATGAGGCTAGGATAAAAACTAAATTGGATTGAGTTGAAATTAAGTTTAATTAATTTAATGAAATGCAATTCATAAGATTACTATGTACTAATATTTTTCTCCTGACATACTAAAATCACAATTCAATGACATTTGTTGAGAGAGGCCAACTGGCCTCATAAAGCTCTGGTCTACGTCTATATTCATGGCAATTAAGCAGGGCCATCATAGTCTCAGACAGTGAGTCTCTGAATAAACCAAGTCACCGCATTTAGAGACAAATGAGTGCAGGAACATCAGCTGCTGGAAGCAGAAGGAAGGAAGGAACCTGCTGCCATCATGTCTCCATTTATGTGCTCACCAAAGGCATTTAGCCAGCTGCTGCTGGCAGCAGCTACTAGAGTATATGGCTTTGTTAGTCTAATACAACAGAGCTCTTCTTAATCCATAACAAATTGTGTTTGTATTATTTGATATGCATACATGCTCCCAAGGCATGGTTGCACATATCCTGATGCACACTAAGCAACTTAATAGATAGAGAATTGTTGGTAATTTGTTTATTTGAATTCTGTCACATTCCCACTGGGCTATCTTCAGTTCCCCAAATGTAGAACTAGTCTCTGCAGTACTCTTAGCAGGATTTTTGAAAATGGGTTGCTCTTTCTAGGGCTGAGAAAGAGGCACTGGCCTAAGATGGGACTGGAACCCAAGGTCTCCAAGATTCCAAACTAATGCCTTTAATCACTACATCAAATTGGCTGTTGGAAACATAAAAAGATTACAATTAATAAAATTCAAGAAAAAAAACCCGATACCAACCAAAGTCCAAAACAATCCAGAAAATACTCTTATGTATGTTAAGCCCCAAGGAACCTCTCTGAAAAAGTTCCATCTTCCCTAAGGTTGAAGTCGAGGCTAATTTAACATCCAGTGGCAGGTCACTGAAGAGGATTGGTGCTGTTACAGGCATGAAGCGCCTCTTTGCCTTTCTCCCCTCACCTTCCAAAGTGGTCCATGTTAGATATCATAATATATCATGATACACTGCATAATAGTCATTTTCATCCATGCCAGGGTTTTCAACCAAATGAAGGTATTCATGTCAAAAAATACAAGTTTAAAATTATAAAATGAGTACTTAAACCTTAACTTTTAAATATTTTTATTTAGAAAATTTATATTGCTGCCTACTTGCACATGGTAACTCAACAGGACATAAAAGCACAATATAAAGAAAAAAATAATAAAAAGTAAAAAAAAAACCACTCGGGGTGGGCTTCAAAAATTTTAGCAACTGGTTCTCTGCCTGGTTGCTGGGTGGGTGTGGCCTAGTCAGCCTCTACACCACAGGGAGGGGCATTTTTGCCCTCCCCGTGCTCTGCAGACCCTCTGGAGGTCAGAAACGGGCCTGTTTCTGGCCTTCCCAAACTTCCAGGAGGCCTGTTTTTCACCCTCCCCAGGCTCAGGGGGTTTTCCTCGAGCTTCCGGGAGGAAGAAAATGGCCTCCCTGGGCTCCGGAGGCCCTTTGTAGGCCAGAAACGGGCCTGTTTCTGGCCCTCCAGAGCCTCTGGGAGGCCCATTTTTCACCCTTCCCGAGACTGTGCACAGGCCCTGCACCTACGAGGCATCCAAAACAGGTCATGTGGAGACTCCTGGGAGGGGCGGGGTAGAGTGGGCAGGGCTAGCCAGGGATGGGATTTGCTGGTTCACCAAACCGGCCATAAAATTAGCTACCAGTTAGCTACGGATTCACCTGAACCAGAGAGAACCGGTAGCAGCCCACTCCTGAACCCACTCCCACCCCGGCGACAACCAACATTCATACCAGCCATTTAATGGGCTCCATCCCCCTCTGGGTTTCCCAAGCCCACTGGCAGAATGTCTTCAGGGCCTTCTGAAAGTGTGTCAGAGTGGAGGCCAGTCTAATTTCCGGAGGAATGATGTTCCAGAGGGAGGGAGCCATCACGAAACAGGCCCTTCTTCTGAGTCCCGCCAGATGTATCTCCTTAGGGGACAGGACCCACAACATTCCTTGCATCCCCACTCTAGTGTGTCGGGTAGATGTGACTGGCAAGAGATGGTCCCTCAGACAACCTGGTCCCAAGCCATGAAGAGCTTTAAAGATGACAACCAGCACCTTGAATTGCACCTGAAAGCAAATCGGCAACCAATGCAGCTCCTGCAGGAGAAATGATACATGTGCACACTGAGGTCTGCACAAAACCATGAGGGCGGCTGCATTCTGCACCAACTGGAACTTCCAGATGCTTTTCAGGGACAGCCCCACATAGAGCTTGTTGCAAAACAAATTCAAATACAAAATTAATTGCCTCAAATATTCTTCCTTTTCATAATTACTGCTATACCAGCCTAAAATAAAGTTAAGAAATTGTCAATATATATTTTAAAACAAAAGCAAAGCAGTGGCAAGCAAACATGAAAGATTCTATTAAATATCTTCACAAACATATCAGATATTAAAAAGTCAGGCTCCCCAATATCTCAAATACCTCTGCATTAGAAGGGAGGCACTGTGTGCACATAAGTACTGTGGATCAAGAAAAGCTCTTAGCCCAGCTTGTTCTACTTGATTTGATTCTTAGATCATTCTTAAGTAATAATATTGTCTGTTTGGTTTTAGTTTTGCATGTTATGTGAATCCACCCATTGTGGTTTGTAAACCAGTATTTATTTACTATATTATACACACCCAACCAATTGTGGTTTATTTTATAAATCCTGGTGTAAAATGATAGACACCAGGATTAAAACCCTAAAAAGGGGACAAATCTCAACTTTAACATATTTTAAATTAATGCACCGGCTGAGAATACATCATTTTTGGTATTTCTCCTTTACTGATTTTAGATCAGATGTTAAAGAATACAATATATCAACCATTTCTGTGCTAGCCTAATGTAACCCAGGGACATTTTTTCAGTGAAATGGCAAGCAACTTTGCCTCTCAGTCATTAGCACAAACTAGTCAATATGCTTATTGAGCCATTTTGTAATTGTATATGAATTGTATATGAAGCTTGTCTGATTTCTTACAGATTCTGCCCACTCAACAGCAGATTCCAATCTGCATACTTCTATGTAAGAGGTCAAAATTGGATTTAATGTGTAAATCCAACAGCAAACAGAGGAAATACAGTATAATAACCATCTGTCCCAAATTTAAATTTACCAATTTGCTAATTTGAAAATGATAAATTAAAACGAATAAGGTTGTGGTACGATTTCAAAATCAAGAATGCTTTCTGATTACAAACAAGAACGATCTTACCAAAGATGGGAATTGATGAACAATCCTTCGCTGTTAAACACTGTTTCACTAGAAAGCCATGGGTGTTAAACTAAAGATAATTTTTATTATGTATCACATTTCAACTTCTGGTAAACAGCTGTTTCATTGAATGCTTCAAGTGTAGAACTAACAATGGGGAATTATGAAATAAAAGAAGGAAGGAGGATACTCCACACAAGCCTTCTCAGTTATATCCTTTATCCAACGTGTTTACAAAAAAATAATCACAATGAAAAGTAAACACTGGAGACTATAAAGAAGTTCAGCTATATTTTAAAAGCTTAAAAACTCAGTAAGATTATGTTCTTGACCAATCAGTCTGAATAATGACCCCCTGTGCTGACATTATAAACTGTAATCTCATGTATCAGGTAACAGGAAAGGCTTAATTTATGGAGTTTTAAAGTCATCATTTTATAAAATTTAGATTATAATCATTCATGGATTGCAGCCAAGCAACTCTGTAAATGGCCTTCTTTTCCTCACTCCTCTCCCTCCCAGCCAGTCATCACAAACTGTCAGAATAGCAGCTCATGAAGTCTCAAGTATACAATTTTTAGCTCAAATATATCACTTCTCTGTTTAAACAGTGAAAATACATCACTGACATTGCCACCACCTACCTAGAATACACAGATGATAAAGCACACCATCATATCTTAGCAGTATCTATAAATAAGAACAAATTCATAGAATAAATGTTTAGATAGCAAGAAAGAATTATGTGCCATATGGGGCAGAAAACATAATTTATTTACTATAATTAAGCCTTGTCTGCAGTCTACAAGAACAAAGAATTTACTTTGGTATACTAATATTAGGAATCTTAATCTGAATCCAGCACTCTAAGTGTGTCAGTACGTTGTATATATCTCCTAGTTAGGGTATAGGCAAGATTATATTAGTTTGCATAGAAAAGTATATGCATAGTTAGAATAAAGCTGGACTCTAATTGCACTTGTGGCACACTTGCTAAAGTGTGCTGACTGTTTCTCACCTTACCAACAACAAGGAACACTCTTTCTTGGCACTATGAAATATTTGGGATTATTTAAACTGAAAAATCTTAAATCCCCTGCAGAACCCAGTAGGAATAGCTCCCCTTCTAATAAGGTAAGAATCACAGACCCAAATATCTCTCTCCTAATTTTCAGTTCCCACCCCACAACACTGTTAAATTCAGGAATGATTTTATTCATGAAAATATATGTGTGTATCTTTTTTATTTCGGCCCTCCAACTCCAGAGTGACTTTGGGTGGCTCATGACATAAAACAGAACACAAATACAATAAGAAAACAGCAGTGGCAGTCTAGACATCCACACACACACACACACACACACACATACACACACAGAAAGAGACACACACAGACCTCTCTAACGGTGATGAGGGGCCTGGAAGAACAGCCAGCTCTTTTACGGTTTTCTGAATATCATCAGACTGGGAGCTGTCCAGATTTGGGGAGGGGGAGGAAAGAGAATCTCATCCCAGAGGGCAGGGACCATGGCAAAGAAGGACCACTTTATAAATTCCAAAAGATGACCCAGTTTAATATGTCAGTTTAATATTAACGTCTGCAAGAAACCAACCAAGCTCAGAACCCACCAAGGGCCCCCCACTGTTTAATCAAGGGAACCTGGAGTACACCCTCTCTGTCAGCTCTATTCAGCCAGGTAGAAACCACAGGCTATCAGTGGTTCTTCAACTACTTGGTCCCAAGACCATTTTTAAACTCCTCTTTCACAATAACAATAGCAAAAGCACTTAAGACTTATATACTGCTTTACAGTGCTTTACAGCCGTCTCAAGGAAAATATTTTCTGTTATAAGTCTTAGGAATGCAATTTTGATCATGATCGCTCTAATATAGAACAATTAAAACTATGATTGATTTAATTTGAGGATTAATCGTTTATAGGATTGGTTGATTTCATTGAGAGCCACTTTTGATCAATGTAGGCTGAGACAGACAGTCCTAAGTCAATGTTGATACTGCACTTTTGTATTTGATGGTTAATAAGAAATAAATTTTATTTTGCACTGACTGTAATAAGAAATGAAAGAGAAAAAAATATTGAATTAAAATATCAAAACTAAATCCTGTTTTAATGTGCAATATAAATTCATCCAGTAGAATGATTCTTTGCAAGCTATTTGAGAACTATAGGAAAATAAGATGTGGAAGGAATATTAAGTAGGTTTACCATCTTGAGATACTTATAAATGTAATAAAGGTAGGGTAAAAATCTGCTATACAGACTTGATTTACTCCTCTCTGGGTTATTGATAGGATTATAGTCCACAATGATGAAGTGACTGGGAGTAAATTATGCCATCTACTTTCAATTCCAAAAGCCTTTACTGAACATCATAAACTGTAGTTATGACTATTGCCTGAACTACATGGAGAACAAAAACAGTACTTGAATAACACATGCAAAGATTACTCTATACTGTATTTGCTTTCCAGAGCTCTTTAGGCGGCCAATTTCTCTTTGAAATTCCTCCCTATTATCTTTGAACATATATTGTTTAATATGATTTACAATATAAAATTAAAATAACAAACTCTCAAATTACAGCCATGTGTTCTCTTTCACTGAAGCATGTATTATTAAAGAAACAAATGGTGCAAGAAATGGTTATTTTTATACAACCCAGGTTTAAGTTCCTTCCATTAAAATGAATGCCTTTCTAAAGGCATTTAAAAGGAGTGGTTGGTGACATTTTTTAACTTGTAAAGGCCTAACAAAGGCTTAGTCACCAGTATTTTGCACAATGTAATTTCTCAAATTCTGTTCCTGTTCCTGCCCACAATCAACCATTTCTGCATTTAAGCTTTTAATTTTATTTTATTTTATTACATTATGTAGGTGATTGCTAGTATATACTTTCTCATTTAGAATATGAAAAATATACAAAACAAAGATTAGAACAAAAGGCCTTTTTCATTTATATTTAGAAATTTAACTATAAAACCATATTTTATACTAGAAGAGTTTTAAAACCAAAGCACTTTATATCCTTTTCTGAAAAGCCACAGAATTTAATGGATGATTTAAACATAATATTTTAACATCAGCAAATACACATAATGGCTAAAAGGCAGGTGGAAGTATTTGGTTAAATAGGAATAAGATACCGTGGCAGGCCCTACCTGTTAAAGGAAGGAAGGAAGGAAGGAAGGAAGGAAGGAAGGAAGGAAGGAAGGGGAGACAGAGACAAAAGATAAAAAGAAAAGAAAACCCAAAAATACCAGAAAGTCATACCATTTATGAAGCTGCTTCCTACTAGGATATGTGTGTGCCTTCAAGTCAGTATTGGCTCCTAACAATTGCCTGGACAAATCCCTGCAGTTTTTTTCATAACAGCTTGGAAATGGTTTGCCATTACCTGGTTCCTAGAACTGAGAGAGAATGACCGGCCCAAGCTCACCCAGGGGGCTTCCCGCCCAAAGTGGAACTAGAAATCACATTCTCCCAGTTTGTATCCTGGTGCTTTAACCACTATAACCAATTGGCTGTCTATCCTTTCTAGATCAATTATGACTGACTACCACCATTCTTTACCTGGCTATCTCAGCTTTACAGGTAAGCAGATCAAATTTTCAAACAGAGCATTAAAATGCAGCTTTAGAAAAATTCTAAGAATGTCTCCTGATCCCAATGCATTGGCATTAAACACTAAGCTGAAGACTTGTACTTAAAAACTGGGGCTTAATTTTGTATAACCTTAAAAAAAATAACAGGTAGGTCAGGAAGCCAAATGAATATCCAGGAAATTGCCTGCATGTATACTGATTTTTCCTTAGTGTCAAATTGCTCACTGTTAAGATTGGGGAAAGGAGGTTGAAGAAATTCATTTGTACTACAAAAACAAAACGCCCACAGAACATCTTATTGTATGCTGGAGATAATACATAACATAAGAAATCAAAAAGTAGTACAAAAACCTTTAAGCTTTCCAATGGAAACACTGCTACAGCCTACTTATTAAAGACTGTCCGAGTGCTAATATCCATAAGCCTTATGGAGTCTGCCAAGCAATTCATAGCAACAAAGTCATGTCATATAACAATAGCACTTAGACTTATATATCACTTCACAGTGCTTTACAGCCCTCTCTAAGCGGTCAGCATACTGCCCCTAACCATCTGGGTCCTCATTTTACTGATCTTGGAAGGATGGAAGGCTGAGTCAACCCTGAGCTAGTGAGAATCTGACTGCTGGCAGTCATCAGTCGTCAGTCAGTAGAAGTAGCCTGCAGTACTGCAAACTAACCACTGCGCCAGCATGGCTCTCATATCTGTTGGGCAGACAGCAGAGGGTAGGAAAAATGCCAGTCTGGCTTCAAACCCTACTTTCATGCTGTAGTGGCATGAAGAAGGCAATGTGGTACACAGCTGCCACCGCCAGGATTAGACGATTCTATAACTGACAGTATTACATCATGACAACGTGGCCTGACCATTCTCCCATATCTCTGGGGAAGACATTTCGTGTTGCAAATAATCCCACGTAAATCCCCTGGCATTAGGAACCCAGAGAATATCCCCAAACCTCCAATCCAGGAGTCTCAAAAGTCCAGCAATAAAAAAAACTATATGGCTGTATGTTATCAATAGCATGGATCTTTCCATTCTCATGGTATAACATTGTGGTCAAACATCCTGACATGTACAGCGCCTTGTTCATCACCACCATCATTTCATAGTGCAACAGATAAAGGGGAAAAGCCCGTGCAACACAGGTCTTGGGAAGGCAGTCTACAGAGATGACACAACGACAAAAGAGAATATTCTCTTTTGTCAGTCAGAGGTATGTAAGATCAGAGGACTCAAACAGTTCTCTGAATAGGATTGAGAAACAGGACAGGCAAAAAAAAATGCCTTCCTTTTTTCTTTTGCCAGAAACAGTCATGTTAGTAGCAAAAGCAAAATGAATGATTTTCCTGCCTTTCCTGCTTCAGTGAAATTAACTGCTTCATTCTTCTTCCATATTAGCCACTTTGCCAGGAAAAAAAATCTTAAGTGGTGATCTAATAGTTAAATCTATTTACAATCTATCTTATACCCTTTCCCTCCTAATATTTAATAGGTTATGAAGCCTATAGGATGATGGTTGTTGAAGAAATACTTTAAACTTAATCCAAAAAGAATGTTAATGCTTTTTAACAGATTAAGTTTAAAATCTTTTTTAACAACAATATCAACAAGTTAATAAGTTCCTTAATGGGGCAGAACAGGTACTTGCGATTATCTTTATTTTTTATTAACTGCATCACATCTCCCAATAGAACATTAATAGAAAAGACAATACAGAAAAAGTTGCTGCTTCTCTAAATATTTTCAAAATTCCTATTGATGAATCATAACTGATGGAATGAAAGAATTAAATCTATTGTTAACCTTCCAAGCTGCTGGAATGGATCATTTGGCAAAAATTATGTACTTGTTTGCTTTCCCCCTCCTCATAATTCTATTTTGTTTCTTAAAATAAAAAATATATGTTAATAGAAGTAGATTTCTGAGAAGTCCAGTTGCTGTAGAAGACTATTGTATTGTACACTATTTTTGAATGCTCTTAAAATAGATTGCACTGTATACTTAAGTATAAAAATATTCTAGCAGTGCGTATATTGTACTGAATTCCAAAACTAATACATTTAAACTAAACAATGTTATTGATGCTGCCTCTAAAAATATTCTGAGCTTCTGAATCAAACATAGAAGGAGTCAGTCAGCAGACCTTTGAATAGAATAGAACAGAACAGAATAGAATAGAATAGAACAGAAAAGAATTCTTTATTGGCCAAGTGTGGTTGGAATTTGTCTTGGTGCAAATACTCTCAGTATACATAAAAGAAAAGATACATTCATCAAGAGTGAAGAATTATAAGGTACAACACTTAATGATAGTCATAGGGTACAATAAGCAATCAAATCATACTAGGAAACAAGTCAATATAGATCGTAAGGATACAAGTGACAAAGTTACAGTCATACAGTCACAAGTGTGAGGGGATGGGTGATAAGGAGTGATGAGAAGATTAACAGTAATAGTAATTGAGAGTCCGGGATTTCAGCTGCTGGATATTGAAAGCCAGGTCAGTCTGTTACAAGATTATTCCTCATCTTGTGACTTGATTGTGGATGAGGGGGTCAACCTTGGATGCATTACTGAAATCTTGGAGTGGGGGTGTTTCACTTTCAGAGTTTTAGTGTAGCATCAGCTGCCACCTTTGGATGTCATACATACAACATAAAATCTTATACAATTCCAGTTTATAAATGATGCTTATAGACAGCCCTGATATCTAAAGACTTCATCTCCTGTTCCTTCCCTGCTAGAACCCAGGGTTCTGAAACTTTAAATTACAACATATTTCACCAGAAGTCTCCTATAGTTTTCCTATAGAGCTCTGGTGGCACAGTGGTTAAAATCCAGTACTGCAGGCTACTTCTGCTGACCGCCGGCTGCCTACAATTTGGCAGTTCAAATCTCACCAGGTTCAAGGTTGACTCAGCCTTCTATCCTTCCGAGGTGGGTAAAATGAGGACATAGATTGTTGGGGGCAATATGCTAACTCTGTAAACCACTTAGAGGACTGTGAGGCGGTATATAAATCTTATTGCTATAGTTTTCAAATTTTCAGTGGAATCCCCTGAATTATAATGATGGAATAGTAAAATTCAATCTACTATTTCTTTACTGCAAGTAGTCCTTGCTTAATGACCATTTATTTAGCAACTATTTGAAGTTACGCTGGCACTGAATAAATGATATTTACATCTAATCTTTGAAGTTATAGCCGCTATAGCATCCCCGTTGTCACATGATCAAAATTCAGGTGTTTGGCATTCTCCCTGCATTTACAACTGCAGGGTGCATTTCAACTTCCACCCACCTATCTATCTCCCTCCTCTCTTTGCCCTTTGGCATGTCCTGCATTCTACTCCTCTGTTGCCTGCTCTCTGCCATCCCTGCCATGCTGCATTTCATCACCCCTTGCTGGGCATGCCTCCCACTAGCAGAAAGAAGACAACAGTGAAGGTTACTGGGAGCAGTAGGATGGCAGGCCTGGCTATGTTAGTGCTAGGCCAAAGCAGCCATTTACCCATCCACCAGCAGGCTTTCGAGCTCACCTGGGTTTCACATTTTCCTGCCAGCTTCCACACTGACTGGAAGCTAGCAAGAAGTCACAAGGATGGTCTAGCCCAGGCCTGTCAAACTGGTGGCCCAGATGCATCATGCATAGGCCACGCCCACCCCACTCCACAAAGGCAGGAAGCACCGTGATACATCATGATACGTCATGTGAAGCGATCGAGTTTGACACCCGTGGCCTAGCCTAATGACTTGCTAGTCTCACTTAACAAGAACAGTGGGGCCTGCTGGATTGCTGTCACTAACTGATGTTTTTTTTTTTTAATTACATTTATATGCCGCCCTTCTCCGGAGACTCAGGGTGGCTTACAATTTTTGGGATGCAACCCAGTGTGCTCAGCAATAGCCTTCATTCCATTGTATATGCCTGCTTATTACTAAGCGGCATTTTACAAGGTCAGCTAATTGCCCCCAACAATCTTGGGTCCTCAATTTACCTACCCCGAGAGGATGGAAGGCTGAGTCAACCTTGAGCCTGATGGGATTCGAGCCTACAGCAGTTGTAGGCAGCTGGAACTTAAGTGCAGGCAATTAACAGCCTGAGCCACCATGTGGTTATGTGATGTCACATTTTACAACTGCATGGCTTAGCAATGTAAATTCTAACCCCAATTACTATCATTAACTGAGGACTTAACTGTTTAAATAACCAAGGGTGGGTAATATGTAACTATATAGAAATGGGGAGACAAAATGTTCTATTCAACCCTTTTTGCACCCACTCTCTTTTGCATGAGCCCCTACCTAGCTGCAAATCTGATGCAGTAAACTTGCACTGAGGAATCCAAACGCTTTTAAAAATAACCTGCAGACAGGCAACTCTGTTCCTGGGTCTTGGCTGCTTGTTTTCCCCTGCAAGTCACTGCAGAGTGACAGTCATTTCACTGTCAAAAACCAACAGTTGGGATTCCTGTCTGCCAACCAGTGCACAGTTGCATCAGTTTTTCTGCCTGCAGTATTAGAAAGACCGAACATTGCTTAAGGAAAACGTCAGGGGCGTCTCACATCCCCAGCGCATGCTATGTGCATTTCTCTATGCAGAAAGCAACGACAAATGCTTCCATCAGAGTAGTACTCTGCTAAAAGCAGAACAAACCAGAACAAAGTTGGTGGTATCCATTTCAGAGGGAGACATTTTTTAAAAAAATTAACTCTTTGGGAAAAGCTCACATTCAGAAAGCTTGCGTCTCTTAAAAATCAGGTACAATAACACTAACAATGTTAACCACATGCGCAAGTGAAAACTCAAGAGAAAAGCAGAGATATTGTGTAAAATGTTGTTTGAAAATATTCATTGTACAGGTAGTCCTCAATTTGCAACCACATTCATTTAGCAACCATTCAAAGCTACATCAGCTGTGAAAAAAATGATTTGCAACTGGTCTTCTTTGCATATACAACTGTTCCCCCACTCATGTGATCAAAATTCTGGCACTTGGCAACTGGCATGTATTTGCGATGGTTGCAGGGGTCATGTAGGGTCATGTGATCACCATTTGCAACTTCCCCAGTTGGCTACCAACAAGCAAAGTCAATTGCTGAAGCCAAATTCACTTAATGACCATGTGATCTGCTTAATGGCAGTGACAAAACAGGTTGTAAAACTGGTCGCTACTCACTTAACAACCAACATGCTTTTCCCATAGAAATTCTAGTCCCGATTGTAAATTGAGGACTACCTGCATTACCCTGCATTTACCAGGCTTATACAGGAAATTCTCGACTTACAACCACAATGGAGTCCAACATTTCTGTTGTTAAGTGAGAGATATTTGTGAAGTGAGTTTTGCCTCCTTTTACGACCTTTACTTCCCACAGTTGTTAAGTGAATCACCACAGTTGACCAGTTAGTAACACAGTTGTTAAGTGAATCTGTTTTTGTTAGTCAAAAGTTTGCAAAAGATGATCCCATGTCTTTGGGACACAGCCACGGTCATATGTATGAGTCAGTTGCCAAGCATCTGAATTTTGGTCACATGATTATGGGGATGCTACAAAGGTCATAAATGTGAAAAACGGCCATAAGTCACTTTTTTCAGTGCCTTTGTAACTTTGAATAGTTCCTAAGTGAACTGTTGTAAGTTGAGGATTACCTCTATACTGTTATAAGAATACTAATACAAGATAATTACACCAATATTAATAATTATTCTCAGCAGACATGCTTTGCATATAGTAACAGTACACTGAATATAAAAGTATAGGGTGATACATTCTGTGGATTTAATTGGAAGTTCTTCCTTTCTTTCTAAATTTAAAATACTTTTAAAAAATACAAAAAAATCTTTGGAAAAGAACTGATTTTCACAGAAATCTTCACTTTTTCATAAAACAGATATCTTCACTTTAGCGGAACAGATGCCTACATGATCTAAAAAAAGAAGGGCAAAAACATGGCATCGTGTGCTGTCTAGAAATGCACAGAAATTACTACCAAGGGGGATCCAACTCAGAACATTTCCAAAGGAGATTCAACAAATAGCAATTGCACTTAGACTTATATACCGCTTCACAGTGTTTTGTAGCCCTCTCTAAACAATTTATAGAGTCAGCATATTGCCCCCAACAATCTGGTTCCTCATTTTATCCACCTTGGAAGGATGGAAGGCTGAGTCAACCTTGAATGGATAGAGAAGAAGTTTATTAAAGTCTGCATGCTTGTAAATGCTACTGACAATTCAAAAACACCACTTGCTCTCGTAACATGCTTCTATTACACTGTTGTCCTGGCCATTCTGAAACAGGATGCTGGACTAAAAAACATTACAAAATCATCTATCAGGGTTTTCTTATGTCCTTCATAGCTAAACCCTAATCAATATTATGCAAGTCACTGTAGTGGTATCATTACTGTACTAGAGGAGGTACTAAACAGGTCTTGTTTAATATAAACATGAATAACTGAGTATTTTCACAACCTCTCACAGCAGTAATGTGAGGGTCAATTTCATTACCTCACACAATCATTTATCTTATCTAAAATGTTCTGTTCATATTTTGAATTAACATTTACTCAACTAATATTTACCCACTTAGTCTGACAATGTTTTGTCAACAATCAGCTTGAATATTTGAAAATAGCAGTAACTCCTGGCTGCATTTATTTATTTATTTTATTTATTTTTATTCATATTTATATCCCGCCCTTCTCCAGAGACTCAGGGCGGCTTACAGTTTTTGGGATACAACCCAATGCGCTCAGCAATAGCCTTCATTCCATTGTATATGCCTGCTCATTACTAAGCGGCATTTTTACAAAGTCAGCTTATTGCCCCCAACAATCTTGGGTCCTCACTTTACCTACCCCGAGGGGATGGAAGGCTGAGTCAACCTTGAGCCTGGTGGGATTCGAGCCTGCAATAATTACAGGCAGCTGGAGCTAAGTGCTAGGCTATTAACAGCCTGCACCACCAAGGCCCGAATTTAGGAAATTCGGTGCACATATTTGAAAGATAGATGAACTTTTAAGGTCAGGTACTTAGTGAATATATATATACAACACTAAATAATAATATTTCATATATTTGATTTAAATCAAAGCACTTTGAATTTTCAGAAGTCTTGATTTTAATTATAACATATTTAGAAATGTCCTTTATATTTCTTATTTTTAACATTATTATATTTTGCTTATGTTGTTTATTGTTGTTGTCTCTTACATGTGTTTGTTGAGTTTTTTTAATTGGACCATGATATTTTAACTATAATTTATTCCATCTAAGTCAGCAAGTGCCTGTTTTGAATTGTAACAGCGTTGAAGTATATTTAACTTGGCTCACTCAGTTGGAAAATTTTGGTCTTCTCAGAAATTCTCAGGATCTGAACAGATACAGATATACAGAGTGGCAGGCCTTTAAAAAAATCACTGAGGAGGCCCTGAAAATGAACTTAAACCCAATAAATATAGCAAAGCTCTGGCACAAAAAGTGCCATTGAGTTAGCTCTCTGAAGTATTTATATTCTGCACTGACTAGAATGACCAGATTTTTGCAAAAGGAGCACTGTGTACCATGCATCAAACAGGAGGATTTCACAGCCTGGTGATTTGAAGACTATTTCTGTCTCAAGAGGCCAATTGCAGGTGCTCCGAGTCAGGTGGACAATTTGGGTCGCCAATTCTTAAGTGCTCTGTAGTGGTTGGAAAGATGAAAACCACCTCTGAAGAGGGTGAACAAAACTACTGCATACTGCATAGTGTGATGACGAAAAACTACTGCATACTGCATCCAGTTTTGGTCACACTATAAAAAAGGTGTTGAGACTCTAGAAAAAGTGCAGAGAAGAACAACCCAAGATGATTAGGGGACTGGAGGCTAAAACATATGATGAACAGTTGCAACTACTTAGCATGGCTAGTCTAGTGAAGAGAAGGGCCAGGGGAGACATGATAGCAATGTTCCAAAATTTGAGGGGCTGCCACAGAGAGGAGGGGGGTCAGCTATTTTCCAAGGCACCTGAAGGCCAGATAAGGAATAATGGATGGAAACTGATCAAGGAGAAATTCAACCTAGAAATAAAGAGAAATTTTCTGATGGTGAGAACAATCAACCAATGGAACAGCTTGCCTTCGGACATTGTGGGAGCTTCATAACTGGAATCATTCAAGAAGGGACTGGATTGCCACTTGTCAGAAATGATGCAGGCTCTCCTGGTTGGGTGGGAGGTGGACTAGGTGATCTACAGGATCCCTTCCAACTCTGTTAATCTGTTAATCAATTTATCACAGAAACTCTATTTGTTTGAGTTACATTTCACCTTATTGTTTTTCAGTTATTACTACAGGTAGTTCTCAACTTATTTAGTAACCGTTCATTTAGTTCAAAGTTACAACGGCACTAAAAAAAAGTATGACCATTTTTCACACTTATGACGATTGCAGCATCTCCATGGTCATGTGATCGAAATTCAGATGCTTGGCAACTGACTTACATTTATGACGGCTGCAGTGTCCTGGAGTCATGTGATCACATTTCGCAACCTTCAGACAAGCAAAGTCAATGGAGAGGCCAGATTCCCTTAACGACCGAGTCACTAACTTAACAACTGCAGTGATTCACTTAACAACTGTGGCAAGAAAGCTCATAAAAATGGGGGGAAATTCACTTAAAAGTCTCGCTTAGCAACAGAAATTTTGGGCTCAATTGTGGTCGTAAGTTGAGAACTACCTGTACTTCAGTATAAACTCATGTTAAGATTGAAAATTTCTCTGAAGAGCTACTCGGCATGCTTCACAAATCTGCTGTTGCAATTTTGCTCTCCTGTGCAAATACCCTTGTTCCTTTCCCTCCATTATAGTTCTCAACTTACAACCATTCATTTTGTGACAAAAGTTACAATAGCACTTTAAAAAATGATTTATGACCAGTTTTCATACTTAACAACCACAGTAGCACCCTCATGGTCACCTGATCAAAATTTGGACATTTGGCAACTGAGATGTATTTAGGGCAGTAGGGACTGTTCTGGGGTCATGTGGCCATCATCTGTAACTTTCTCAGACAGCTTCTACAAGCAAAGTCAATGGGAGAAACCAGATTTGCTTAACCACTGCATGATTCATTTAACAATTTGTGATTCACTTAACAAGGGCCTTGGTGGTGCGGACTGTTAAATGCCTAGTACATAAACATAAATTCAACTCAGTTAACAACTGCCTTGCTCAGCAAGGGAAAATTTGGGCTCAATTGTGGTCATATGTCAAGGACTACCTGCTTATGACCAGCACTTCCTTCAGATGGTCAATAGAGGAAGCAGAAAATAGTAGCCAAGCAGGCCTTTGCCCATTGTCTTTTTTCACTGATTCTGTTTGATTTTCATGGGGGAAATTGACCAAACTGTTGCCAATTTCACACCTGTTCCCTGTCTGGGCTTCTGAGTAGCTACAAAACCATCAAGCCAGCATTTCTCTTACAAGACCTGAAGCAAAGCCAAATCACTAGAGAAAGACTGAATTTCCTTCCATGGGAAGTGGAATCACTGCACCTCAAAAAAAAAACCCAATCAATCACAAAATTACTATCACACCGAAGGTGAGTAGGAAATAAGAGTTCTCCAACTCTGCTGACACTGTGGAAATATAGAGGTATGCAGCTGTTTTCAAACTGATGCAGAATCCTCATGGAAGAGCCCTGAGAGATCCAAGGAAACCAGTAGGGGGATTGCCACCTCATAATTCTTTATCAGGAAGTTTCCATTCCAAAATGAAAATTGAGTTTCAACTACGTAGAGAAATGTGTACCTTTTTGCAGGGACACATTCCTTTTCACGCAGAGTTCTTCTCTGCATGACAACTGTTGCATAGCATATGGAGAAATTCAAATTTGATACCTAGTCGGTCTCAATTATTATCAGGGGGCCATTTCTCATTAGTATTTTTGGAGTTTTTTTTAATACAATTTCAAAAATTATTTCTTGAAACAGAAAAAACCCTAGTTTTGCAGCTTATGTATAAGTAATAGCTGGTGACAGCATAAGATCAACTTGGTCAGCGTAAGAGCAATTTCCTCTGCAGCTACATAGGAAAAATGCTCTTCCTACATTCATAAACAGGAAGTCCCTAAACCCAGAAGACTGAACAGCAAACTAGTTCAAATGCACATTAATGTTTGACCTAAGACAATGCCTTTGTTGACTGCCAAACACAACAAACAGCAAGATTCTATGGAGTAAAACTCTTTTGCCACAGGAAAGAGGAAACAAGATAGTTAGGGCCATCATCTCAGCATAAGAAAACATTCTGACAAATAAAACACTTTTGTTACAAAATGGCCAGTAACAGAGAATCCAACCATTATTTGGCTAGATTTTTTTTCTAGTGACCAAAGTACTTTGGAAGTAAGATATAAATCCTTAAAAAATTAACTCCTTTTTTACTGCTAAATAGCACTGGAATATCCAGATATACTATCAAATGTTAGCTTTAAGGGGGAAGCTTTGGTTTGCTCTCAACAACCCAAAGAATCCTTGAAATATATATGTGAAGGGGTCTTACTTAATAGATATGGAATTTTTCAATGAAAGCTCTGATTCTTCTCCAACAGTGACAGTGGCTAGTAGGAATAGCAGTCAAAATCGTTAGAACTTTAGAGCCAGATGGATGGAAAACTCAACTGTCCATTAGTGTTCTATTCAAGAATATGAAATATATCAGATGTAATGTTGCATTATTATCATGTGTCTTGCTATCTTCCAACTTCTAAACTTTTAACTTCACAATCAAACCTCAGAATCAATCCACAGAAATTTATGATTATAAAGCATTCACATTTTATTATCTAATCCCAGCTATTTAAAAGCCATACAAGTCAATTAGCTAATTTGAAAACTCTCTTAAACAGCCTTTTCAAGAAACAAATACAAACAAGGCTGAAAAGACAATTTTAGAGCCAGGCACTCAATGCCAAAAAACACCTTATTTTTGAATTCAGCCATCTGCTTTGCTTCAGAACAGAAGAATACTCAATCTACACAACTCTACAAACATAGACAGAGGAAAGTATCCTGAAAGCATGCAAACTATCCAGTGATCAATGGAAAAGCAATCATGCAGAGAAATAAACAACTAAAACAGTAAATTGTAGGAACCCAGTATTTTACTGTATATTGTTGTCTTGGTGAAACTTACATTCACTTTTTAAAAATATGCTCTTTAAAGTAACTCCTAATCAATCATACATTTTTTTGAAGTGTGCTACTGAATATATTTCCTCTTGGTCATTTCTTAATAACCTCTAATAAAATTTTGTTAGTAAAACAGTTCTAAACCTGTATGACTGATTATTCTTGTGACTCTCCATCCAAACACAGAGATTTTTTATAAAAGGATTGTGCTGCAATTACTGACATCTATAGAAAAAGAACAGACACTAAGCAAATTGTGGATCTCTTCATACAGCAGAAACTGCTTGGCTGTTTTCAAATACTTGAATGCTTTATAGGTTTAATAATGCATACTAAGCACAGATCTCTATCTAAGTAACAAATAAAAGTTTTCTACAGCCATTTTGACTCTAGCAATTCTCAGAAGTATTAATAATGTTTGACTAAATGAACTATCACATTATAATTAGGTTTGGAACATCCTCCCATCAAGCATTATACATGAACAACTAACAGATCTTGGTTTGTTGTAAATGTGCGTGTTAGCATATATTCTGCCTTTTGTCCAGAAGATCAAGGTAGTTAAATGGTTACCCTTTCTTCCATATTCCCCATATTAACAGCTTTGTGAAGAAAGCTGAGCTGAGAGACAGTGTCTAGTTGAACATCTTCCTATAAGCTTCTGTAACGGAGTGTGGAATTGAACCAGGATCTCACAACACATTAGCCATTACACAACATCCACTGCTGACAGAATGGCCACATAACTCAGGGGTGTCAAACTCGTGTCCCCTGGGCCAGATGCCTCACACATCTGGTTTACACAATTCCAGGAAGGCAGCACAAGAAGGGCCTGATTTTAGTTGAAACTGGCCACCATGCAAATGGATGTTTAAAAAATTCCATGTATATTCCAAAATATCATACCACAATATCACCACTAACAGAAAACGTTTGTTTTATGCTTTCTTAGCACCTAAAGACAGATGTTCCTTTTGAAGTTTTCAACTGCCATTGGGCAATTCTTATAAATGGCAGCTACTTGTTCCCTAAAGCTTTCCAGGTGGGCACTTTTGTCAAAGATTTGCTATGCAGCTAAAGAAATTTACTGCTCTAAGGAGAACAATTAAGGTTTACACTAACTGATCTTAACACGTTGACGAGGAACAGGAAGGAAGGAATTATACTTCCTATTCTACTGCATCTGTTAAATATCTGAAATACGCTCAACAGAGGAATAATTTGTGAAACAACTGTAAAGCCCTAAAACCCTAAGCTGTTAAACCCTTATTCTATGAATATAACAAAGACCTATGAATGTTCACATTTTATGTGTCTTTTGAAGGAAAAAACAGCCCCTAATTGTATTCAACTGCTCTGAGTCATAATTACTAGGAGTGTCACTGCCTCTGTATTCTACAAAAAATGAAGAAATTAATTAATAAATAGTCCACAGGAAAAATACTGCACTTTTTCTTAAACAATATTCTGTATAATGTGAATTATGTTTTATACACTTTCATAGATTCATTTGCACTATGGACACTTCTCTGAACAGAACAGACATTTACTACATTGCCTGATGGAACATATGTCTTTAAGCTGAGATATCAAAATATACTATATTAGTCAGTAATTGGAATCATACTATTGGGTAAAACGTTCCAAAATGTTAATGTTTTATGTAGTATTTAAGGAACTCTTTTAACATATATCTTCCATAAAGATTCTACACAGTTCTTTAGCTTTTACAATTTTCATTTTAGAAGATCCAAAAAGTGTTATATTAAAATATTTTATGGATTGCCACTGTGCTACGTTATCTATCTCATCAACAATCCATTTGTTTTTATAAAACACGTTAGGAAGAAAACAACAGTAACTTTAACTTCAGACTTTCTACTATTGACCTCACCCCCTTTCCTAAGAGGTCTGTAGGGGGCGTGCATAAGCGCACCAACGTGCCTACCGTCCCTGTCCTATTGTTTCTTTTTATTTTTCTTTTATTGTTTCTTTTATTTTTCTTATATGTATTCATTTCATGTATTCATAACTATGTTTACCCTTTTACTTATCTTGTAAGCGATTGACAAATCAAATAAATAAAACAGTACACCTAAATATTTACGTGGCTCAAAAGTGAAAGACGAATGGTGTACAAGAGGATTAGAACTAAACTTACACAAACAATACAAATGCATGATAGGAAACCACACTCGTACTAACAAAATAAGAATGTGTAAAAGGAGAAGTTGGGCGTGGACTGTTAAGGATTTACGTGCTACAAATCTCGGCAATAAAAATGTGGGGTTTTGTTTTGTTTTTGCACCACGCAGTTCCGATTCGAAAAATACAACCAGAAACTCTAATACACAACTCTAAGAAGTCACACATAAACTTTGGGGGCAGAAATACAAAAAAAGCCACTATTTTCGGGAAGAACTTCATGGAAAGAAAGAGCTGTTCCTTTAAGAGAAATTCTTGCCGAGAGGCAGCCTACTCTTTTGCGAAGAATCCAGCGTATAATAAGGGTGGTCTGCCTATTAGAGGTTGGCACCTCGACCATGTTGTTTCCATAAACGCCGGATTCTCTTCCAGCCACAAAAGCGCTCTCACTCGCTCTCTAGCTCCCGCTTGGGGGAAGGGAGAATCCGCCAAAAAGATCGCCTCCTTCTCCAGATTTCCAGCTCCACTTACCACTAGCCTCTGCCGAAAGAGTGGAGACCGAAGTCTGGCCCATCTCGCGTCCTGGAGGAGGGCCGGGATCCCAGCAATCAGGCGGCTCTCTTGGTCCTCTGGTCAGGTTTCCTCTCGCACAGAAACTTCCGAGAACTCATTTCAGCTTCTCCCAGCGCTGGCTCTTAATCTTAGCAGCCTCCTCCGTGCAACTTCTGCCTCCTCTTGCCGAGCTAGCTGTAAATCCTCCTCCCCCTGTTGCCACTGCTGCTGCTGCTGCTGCTGCTGCCGCAGCCCAACTCAAACTGTTCCTGTTCAGGCAAATGCCTGTCATTCCTCTATGCAGATTACGGGGTGGGAGCAAAGGTCGTGGGTAGGGAGTCCCTAATCTGGGGCAGCCACGCCGCGCCGACTGGCGGGAAGCGTCCCCCGCACAGCAGCAGTTCGCTGCAAATCTCTAATTCTTCGCAACGAAGGAGTAGGCAACTTCGGGATAATGCTGGGGTAAATAGAAGAAAAGAGAAGAGGACAACTAGCAGCAAGGTGGAGGGACTCAGTTACAACGGCGATGTGTGCGCATCCATTGGAAGACCTGAAATTCTAGGTTAAGGAGTAAGAAAGCATGAATGAAGTTCTTCCTCATGGCTCTTCGTTTGAACCGAGTCCCTTGTTCTTTAAAAACTGCTTGCTCCCACTTCGTTTCCGAGGTTCAAAGGGCTGGGTTTTTGGTTTTTTTTTTTGATGGGCAGGTAGATTAGAAGGTCCTTCTTGGATCCTTTTTTCTTTTCTCTCTTCACTCCCTGTTTACTATTGGAAAACTCCCCTCCCATTTTGTAGGATTTGTTTTTGTTTACTTACAGCTATGTTACAGCCCATACACTGATATCTTCTGATTCAAAACAACAGCATTTTCAAAACAGCAGCCTGGATTAATTGCTTTGTGGGATGCTTTGTGGGTGACATTTCTCTGCAGGCTACCAAATTTTTCTCACAACCACTGGTCTAGATACTGGTTGGCAACCACTGGTCTAGATAATATTAGTATGATGATGAGTAATGAAATAACTGCAAGCAAACAGCCAAGCTCAAAGAGTACCACTTCTGTTACTACATTTAGTCCTGGACTTACAATAGTTCATTTAATGACCATTCAAAGTTATAATGGCACTGAAAAAAATGACTTATGACCATTTTTCACAGTTACAACCTTGGTAGCATCCCCATGATCATGTGATCAACATTCTGATACTTGCAACTGGTTCATATTTATGACCATTGCTGTGTCCCAAGGTCATGTGGTCAGCTTTTGCAACCTTTTGATAAGTCAATGGGAAGCCAGATTCACTTAACTGGCTTACTAACTTATCAACTGCAGTGATTCACTTAACAACTGCAGCAAGAAAGGTCATAAAATGGGGCAAACCTCACTTAACAAATGTCTCATTTCACAACAGAAAATTTGGGCTCAATTGTGGTCATAAGTCAAGGACTATCTGTATTTAAATATATGTGAGATGAAATGTAGCAATTCTAATTTGTCTCCTAGTAGCAACGGAGTATAGAAAATGGCTTCTTTCCAACAATTCGTTTCTGATAAGGTAAGTTTTATTTCTTTTAAGCCTTCACTGAAAATATTCAAAAGGAAATGTTGTCTGAATAAATGCTTAAAACCTCCACAGTAAGGACACCTTTGAACTGAGTTCAACTCCTAATGATTACATCAACATTTTCTAAGCAAAGGTAAAGATGCCCTGGAGTTCAACTCTTGAGAATTATAAGAGCACATTCAGATAATGTTTCTTGGATACAAGGCAAATATATCTTCCCAGTATTTTCTCCCATGATGTTTTTCCAGCTTTCCAACCTAACCTAATATTTCCTGTTGGCTTCACATCCTAATCAGCCTGACATTACTAACTTTCCAAGTGTGGGAAAGTTGGCCAGATGCTGCCACCTGTTGAGACATAAAACATTATGTTCAATGTTCAAAGAATCCCTTTCAACACTCATAAGAATTCAACATCTGTAAGAATTTTAAACATTTATCAAACATCAAAATACTAAGTGATTTGTATTTCCATTATCTGACAAAGAAGCATAGCAAAGTGGGAAGGTTATTAATTGTTCATAAGTGAAACCAGTGCCCGCCCCCAACCTTTTGGGCACCAGGGACCAGTTTCGTGGAGAGAGGTTTTCCCGTGAACGGGAGTGGTATTGTTCTATGTGCTGCCTGAATCCTATAGATGGGGTTTTGCTTGTTTGCGTGAGCGGGTTTCTGGCATACCGTAGCCTGGTGCGAGTCCACAGACCGGAGGTTGGGGACCCCTGAACTAAAGTAATGTTTCATCTCCATGAATTCATTTATTTATTTATAATTGGACTTGTATGCCACCCACTCTCCGAAGGACTCGGGGCGGCTCACAATTAAAAGACAACAATAAATATTTAAAAAAGAAATTAAACCAAACAAGCCCAATCAGTAAAACAATTAAAATAAAATTAAAATCCCCCCCAGGAGGTCAGTCCAGCCCAGCCTGTTCAAACAAACAGGTCTTCAAATCGCAGCGGAAAGAGCGAAGATCAGGAGCCAAACGGAGCTCCAAAGGAAGTTGGTTCCACAAGGTGGGGGCCGCAACAGAGTAGGCCCTTCCCGAGGCACCGCCAGCCGACATTGTCTAGCCCACGGCACCCCGAGGAGTCCTCGTCTGTGCGCACACACAGGGCGATCAGTATTCGATATTGGCAGGAGACGCTCCCGCAAGTACCCCGGACCAAGTCGTAAAGGACTTTGAATGTTAATACCAACACCTTGAATCTTACCCGGAGGGCAACCGGCAGCCAATGCAGCTCGTGCAGGAGGGGTGTAACATGGGAGTATCGAGAAGCTCCCATCACAACCCGCGCAGCCACATTCTGCACCAGCTGAAACCTCCGGATGGTATGCAAGGGCAGTCCTAGATAGAGAGCATTGCAGTAGTTGAGTCGGGACATCACAAGTGCATGAGTGATCGTGCGAAGGGCATCTCGGTCCAGATATGGGCGCAACTGGTGAACCAGTCAGACCTGGGCAAAAGCCCCCCTGGTCACGGCCCCCACCTGCTCCTCCAAACTGAGCCGTGAGTCCAGGAGGACTCCCAGGTTCTAAGCCCTGTCCACAGGGGGCAACACCTCTCCTGCTATGACCAACGATGGAATCTGTTGACTGGGCTGAGATGCCTGTACGCACAACCACTCGGTCTTGGCTGGATTGAGCTGTAGTCTGTTCCCGCCCATCCAGATCCATACCGCATCCAGACACCGGGTCATCACGGAGAGGGCATCACTGATTTGGCTTGGGGTGGAGATATACAACTGGGTATCATCAGCGTACTGGTGATACCTCACCCCAAAGCCAAGGATGATCTTGCCCAGAGGCTTCATATAGATGTTGAACAAGAGGGTGCACAAGTGAGTGCCCTCGGGGTCGACCTCTGCCCTCCTGCCAACACCAATTGTGAATGCCCCGAGAGGTAGGAGAACCACTGCAAAACAGTGCCCCCCACTCCCAACCCCCGAGGCGCCGCAATAAGATACCATGGTCAATGGTATCAAAAGCTGCTGAGAGATCTAATAGGACTAGGACAGAGGAAAGTCCCCTGTCCTGTGTCCTCCAGAGATCATCAGTGCGACCAATGCCGTCTCGGTGCTGAACCCGGGCCGGAAGCCCAACTGATACGGATCTAGATAGTCCACTTCCTCCAGGAAAAGCAGAAACTGCTGAGCCACCACACTCTCAATAATCTTCGCCAAAAAGCGAAGGTTGGAGACTGGATGAAAGTTGTTTAAAACGGCTGGGTCCAGAGCAGGCTTCTTCAGGAGGGGTCTCACCACCGCCTCTTTCAAGGCAGCAGGAAAAGAGCCCTCCCTCAGTGAGACGTTGACAACTGCCCGGAGCCAGCCGCACGTGGCCTCCCTGGAGGCATATACCAACCAGGAAGGACACGGGTCCAATAAACATGTGGTGGAACTCAGTCGTAGCATGATCCTGTCCACTTCATCCTCAGAAACAGGATCAAACTCAGCCCAGATGACATCGGCCAGACTCTCTGTACCTCCCTCCTCAGACCACTGCCCATTAGAGCTCAGCCCCTCCTGGATCCGAGTGATCTTATCCGACAGATATTGTCCAAATTCCTCAGCCCTACCCTGCAAAGGGTCCATCTCCACCTCCCAATGTAAAAGGGAGCGAGTGACCCTGAAAAGGGTGGCTAGGCGATTATCTGCAGACGCTATGAGGGCGGATAGGTAAACCCTCCTTGCCGCCCCCAGAGCTACCAGGTAAGTCCTAATATAGGCTCTTAGCTGGGTTCGGTCAGATTCGGAACTGGTCGACCTCCATCTGCTCTTTAAACCCCTCCTACGCCGCTTCATCTCCCGGAGCTCCTCCGTAAACCAAGGAGCCATCCGGGATCTGCAGTGAGTGAGGGGACGCAAGGGGACAACTCGGTCGAGGGCCTCAGCGGCAGCCTGTTGCCAGGCAGCCACCAGCACCTCGGCCGAGCTGTGGATAAGGGAAGCAGGCAGAGACCCCAGCTCTGCCTGGAACCTCTCAGGGTCCATCAGGCGTCTGGGGCAGAACCATTTTGGCGGTTCCTCATCCCAGCCGCGTGGGGCGGCCTGCTGGAAGACCAGCCATAGGAGATAGTGATCTGACCACGCTACGGGTTGGGCATCCACAATGCCCACCCCCAGATCACTACGCCACTGCTCTGAGATAAAAACAAGGTTGTGTGTGTTACCCCCCTCATGCGTGGGGCCCTGTATCATCTGGGTCAGGCCCATAGCCGCCATGGAGGCCATGAACTCCTGGCTCAAACCCGACGCCCCTCCCAAGGAGGGCAGGTTAAAGTCACCCAAGACCAAAAGGCCTGGGAACTCCAACGCCACTCCCAAAAGGCATTGAGGAACCAAGGCAGGGCCGTTGCCACAGAGCTGGGAGAAAGGTATGTGAGCAACAGGCCCAAACAACCCCTAGGCCCCAAACGCAGGAGGAGAGCCTCACACCTGCCTATCTGCGGAACAGTGACTTCCCTTGGAATCAAGGTCTCCCAATAACTACGGCCACCCCCCCACCCCTACCCTGAGCTCGAGGCTGGTCCAAAACCTGAAAACCTGGGGGGCATAAATCAACCAGAGGAACTCCTCCCTCCTGCCCCAACCAGGTCTCAGTGATGCAGGCCAGATCCGCGGCCTCCTCCTCAATCAATTCACGGAGGAGAGGTGCCTTATTAACCATGGACCTGGCATTAAAATACACCAGCCGGAGCTCAGGGGCTCTGGATCCCGTATCCCCGGGGGAGTGGGCAGAGTCATGGGGGTTGGAGTGCGCCACAGCTCGAAGACAGCGGAGGTGCGCTCCCTTCTCGTGATACGCCCCCCCGCCTCTCCATCCCCTGCCAAATCTGACCACCCTGGGAATCGCCATTCCTGCCTCGCTCTCTGGAGCCCCGAAGACCCACTCCCCTGCACCATGATCCACAACCAGGCTGGACTGAGCTCCCACTAATCTGGGCGGAGATTCGGCAAATACCCACCCAGACACCCTCCCTGAACCCCTTAAGAATCTAGTTAAAAAATTTAACAAGGAGGTCTTGGCACCCCTCCTTCCCTTTCGTCCCAGACCCCCACCCCTATCCGCGCGATGCCACCTTCTCATTTATAAACAAAAAACTTTTCTAAGCAAACATGGTAT
The DNA here is from genome assembly GCA_009733165.1 of Naja naja. Lineage (NCBI taxonomy): Eukaryota > Metazoa > Chordata > Lepidosauria > Squamata > Elapidae > Naja > Naja naja. Next base: position 95,195,881 of record CM019148.1, read on the forward strand.
TTATCCTAAACTTTTAAAAAAGTATATGCAAATGTGTATATACAGAAGCAAATTTATACAGATACATACTTTTCATATACTATTATTGAATTTCCAGTTTAAATTCAACATTTTATCCAATATTTAAATACTCTGCTTTTCAACTTTTAAAACCATAGGACTGTGAAAACAGAGGATTCTATTAGGAATTCTTTTTAATAAAAAGTGTTAAGGTTGCTGTTAGCAAACTGCAAATGGGCATTAATGTGAACCATCTGTAAAACAATTTATATGTATTTTCAAAAGCTGTATCTATCTCTCTTGGACAGAGTGAGATTTAATCATTCTTCTTTGCCCCATTAGGATTACAATTTATCAATAACTTTTGAGGTTCCTGAGAACAACACTAAGATTTTGAGGGATTTGTAAGAACTGAGATCCAGGTTTTGACAGGAGAAAAATTATTAAATACATAATTGTATTTACATTTATGTTATATTAAATATTTAACATCATAAATAAAATCTAAACAATGAAACCCTAGCATGCCACTTTAAGAGCAACTTGCAATGTAGAAATGTAGATTTGGTTACCCTCAATTTAAATTAATTTTTATCTCCTGGTAAGTGCTAGGAGAATTGAGCTTGTGCTGGTAGATAAAAAAATGAAATAAATAAAATAAGCAGAGTTAAATCTCATTAATATTTGGATAGAGTCCACCACAGAGAACAAGTGAGTTGGGCCAGATGGCAAAGTTGAAAAACATTTCCTAAATACAGTACAAACAATATAGAAAATAAATATGTGTTTTCCCAGGAAATTACAATGAGTTGTTCATGAGGTCACCAAGCTTGATTCAGAGGAAATTACACACACACATATGCTTTCATATATACACATATAGATTGACATTGCAGCATTAACAGTATTAAAATTTCTTGTTCCTCATAAGGTTTCTAAAGAAAATCTTTAATGTCATATGATTTTTTTTTACAATTTAGTTGGATCATTAGTTCCAAGCAGATCAACTTAGTTCTCCATTCATTGATAGCAACTCACCTCTTTTCTAGTTAGGGAAGATAAAGCCAGCTCTGCATTTGTAAGACAATAATTTCTATTGAAACACATCCCTCTATGTTACTAACTAGCACATGTCCTCTGATAACTCCTAAGGTTTCTCATAATAGACTCAACTTAATTCTAATGAGAATTTTTAAAATTGGGCAATCTTGACCAGCCTATATATGTAACAACATGCTATTTAATTAGAGAAAAATAAGTAAGAACTCTTAGGGCTTTGCTCCATTGATTAGTTAAAGTTCTATCCATCTGTCATTCAGCCAGAAGAAATCAAAATCAGATTAAAATAAGGAGATATAATGGCAGACAGGGAGTGGGCCACTCTCAGGAAAGGTAGCACAGGGATGAGCCTTTATTAGGGATTATCTTGTGGGGATGTGAGGTGAAATGTACTTATTTCTTTCCTCCCATTGCCACTACAGATAGCTGATTGGAAGCTCTTTTTTCAGGCAATGGATTATGTGGATCTTATTCCAGTCTGGATTCAGGCCCAAGTCAGGCGATTGAAAGCTACTAGGTGATCAAGGAGGACAAAAATCAGACATCTGCTCTGTCACAGAGGTCAACCATGGACATGCATAGCATCAGTCCATAATGTCTAATAGATAATCAGTTCACCTTGTTTTCTACAGGTTCACCTGAAGAAAGGTTCCATCACCAGAGACTGGGAAATACAACTACTAGCAGAAAAGGTTTGTTTTAACACTATTAATTTGTCCAAGTGTAGCATGTCCTAGAATATGGAACTCAGAGTACCAAAATATCTGATTATTTTTAATGTAAAAGATTCTTCAAACGAACAATTTATTATAGGGATTAAAACTGGAGTAATTGATGGATTCAGAATACAAAAGGAAGTGAGACAAACATGCATATAGCCCCCAGTTTTGTTCAGCATACACAGCAAGTCTATTATGAGAAATGTGAGTTGGGAAGAAATCATAGTCAGAATGCAAATTGGTGGTGAAGCTTCTAATGATTTGAGATAAGTAGACTGCACCATTTCTCAGACAAAAAGAAAGTAAAAAACAGCAAAACAAATAAATAAAGTTGAACAATAAATACTGAGAAAACAAAAGGTAATGGTAATTTACATGCTTACTGATCTTACGATCAATGAAGGAAAAAATAAAGAAGATGGTCATTTTTGAATTCTTGATTTTGAGATGATTATGTAGGGTGCCAAAGACTGCAGAAGAACCAGTCACTCAGCCTGAACCAAATAAAACCCAATTGTTTTCTTGAGGTGATAATTAGCAAGCAGAAATTTAGGGCATGTGATAGAAGATATTGAGGACATGTGACAAATACAGGTGATGGACCAAAAAGAATAAGGTAGATTGGCAGGAGAAAAGAAATTGCTAGAATGTTCCTGAAAAAGAGACAAATTATTACTAAAAACAGGTCACAATGCTAGGCATTTATGCTGTTACCAGGAATCAAAGCCAACTCAATGGAATCTAACTAATTGGACCATGCATTTAGCATTTTAAATGTACTATAACAACACTCAAGAAAGTGTGCAATGCTCATTGAAAGCTAGTTTAGGATTCTTTTTGTGGTATTTAAACATTAATTGAGCAAGAATGGGCAGGAATATAATGCTTTCCCCCCGGAAAACATCTTTTTCTTTTATGAAATGCCTCTGTACTCAATATTTTTGATTCATGCATTGCATTTTTACCTAGATTAAAAATTATTGCTCTTTGTTTGCATGCCGCTACAGCATTACAAGAAAAAATGCTAATGATCTTAATAGAAGCACTGCTCATTATTTTGTGAAAAGCAACAGATTTGTAAAGCTGAAATGCCTAGGATATTATATATTCATACATTGTAAAAGTTTAGAAATACAGGAGTCCTAGAAGAAAATCATTGTTGCCTACTCCAGGGTTGCTTTTCTAAGAAAACGGGGCATGTAACTGTTATGCAGTTGGTAAATTATTTCCTGGATGTCCCTTTGACTTCATGCTGCAGAAAGAAATATTAAAGCCTCCTGTTTCATCAGTACTTTTATATTTTTTATATATAAAGTCTCTGAAAATTACACTTGTCATTTCACAAAATGTGTGGCAACTGAAAAGCTTTCTCTGATGGTAAATTGTGACACTTCCTATCTTGAGCGGTTTCTTTAGTATAACTCTCTACAACATTAAAGCAGATATTTTCCTGACCTTTTCATTTCTCAAAAACTGTGTTAACCAACAATTTCTACTGGTTGTTTTTTTTTAAACCATAGCTCTCTTGCTTTTTTAACATTTGATAAACTGTATGTTGAAAGACAGCATACAAATCAATATGCTGTATATAAAATACCAAATGAAAATGTGTGTGAGAAACAAAGATATCATATAAATCTTTTATAACACAATTGCATAAGCACAACATTATAAATGAATAGTTGGGAGCTAATGATTACAAACACTTGAGGAATTTGGCCTAATGTGGAGTTAAAAAGAAAATCTGAATAGCAATAGCACTTGGACTTTTATACTGCTTTACAGTGCTTCACAGCCCTCTCTAAGCCGTTTACAGAGTCAGCATATTGCCCCCAATAATCTGGGTCCTCATTTTACCCACCTTAGAAGGATGGAAGGGGTGAGTCAATCTAGAGCTGGTCAGGATTGAACTGCTGGCAGTCGGCAGAGTTAGCCTGCAATGCTGCATTCTAATTTGTGCTACCATGGCTCATTTGTGCTTTTAATCCTAATCACATTTCTAAGACGACGTATGGATTTGCCATGTTTTAAATAATTGTTCAATCCTGTAATAAAATTATGCACATCTACTAGAAGTAGGTTTATCTTAAAAGTCTCAGGCACAATGTTTTTTTTTTGGCCTCGACCAGCTGTTAGATCCCAAACCTGATCAGCTAAATAACCACAGCTTTTATCAAGACAATATTAGCCAGAAAACCTTGAACTGGACGAAAAAAGGAGAGAAAAGCAATGACAGGCCAATGAAATAGAACAGATTTCCCCTTATCTGTGAGATATATTAAATTTTTCTTTCAAAAAGAAAGATGGGATAAATTTATCAAATGAAGAAAAATACTTCAGTATTTGCAAACAGGTTGGAATTTAAGTAATTTTAGTTGGATAAAATATCTTTGCTCCAGATATTAGGGCTGTGTGTGTAGCGCTTAGGATGCAGTCTCCAAAATGTTTTTGAATATGTGAGGATCTGAATGTGGTATCTGTCTGCAACATCTTAGAACAGTTACAGCTTTTCTTAGGATCACAGAGAAATTTAATCTCCAACACATTACTACAAACACCTTACTTGGGCAGTTCTTAAGGACTATTTTAAAGCAGGGGTCGCTAACTTTTTTGACCTCAGGGACCACCAAACTCATAATTTTAAATCCCGCGGACCAGAGACCCTAGGAAACCCCCCAAAAAAGTCTGTAGGAAAATTCCCCACGCCGTTTTCCTACCGATAGATTATTCTTTATTTGGCATCGAAGGATACCATCTCCAGCTCCGTTCTCAGGAGGAGAGAGAGAGAGACTTTTGGCTTCATGCAAGGAAAGCAGCAGAAGTCTTTCTCTCCCACAAAGTCCGCCAGAAATGAGTTTTTGTGAGATTTGTCATGCTGGCGCAGCCTCTTGGAGCAGGATGCCTTGCACGGTCCTAAAGACTTGTTTCTGGCAGAGTTTGGGAGAGAGAAAGAAAGACTTTTGCTGCTTTCCCTGTGTGCAGCCAAAAGCAGAAGCGGAAAGAAGCAGCCCGGTGGCCAGGCAAGGCACGTGGGGCGAGTGGGGCAAGTTCCCCCCCTCTGCCCTTTCCTCCCTTCCCTCACTACCTTGTGTTGTGTGCAATGCAAGCAACGCAAGCCTTGGGTTCCCATGGGCCATGTGGGTGGTGCAGCCTTGTGTTCCCACGCAGCCTGGATTAATTGCTTTGGGGGTGCCATTTCTCTGCGGACCACCAAAATTTTATCACGGACCACCAGTGGTCCCTGGCCAACTGGTTGTCGACCACTGTTTTAAAGCTCAGCTAGTGCAAGATGCAGTAATCAATGTCATGTGTCACCTTTGCTCCACAAGCTGCACTGGTATGTGTCTGGATGAAATTCAAGATGTTGGTGAATATCTTTAAAACCTCCATGGCACGGGGGCCAGGTTGATTATGGGACTGTCTCTCCCCAGTATTGTCTACCCATCCTGTTAGATCTGGCAGGTGAGGCATGTTCCAGGTCCAGTCTGTTAGAGAGTTCCATGTGATGGGACCCAGGAAGAGAGTCTTTTCTGCCCTAGCATTGGCTCTCTGGAATATCATCTCCCCTTCTGATTAGGTTTGCCTTAGCCCTGTTGGCCACTCACAAGGTATTAAAAATCTGGCTTTGCCATATAGCCTGAGGCTCTGCCAGTACAGGTAAACCCATTTTTATGGTTAATCTGAAGATGGGCTGTTATGAATGGTTCTTGGCAGCGATTTGTTTTTAAAATGTTGGTTTTTTTATCCTGCATTTGTTTTAATTGATAGCCATTCAGAGTAAATGAGAGGTGGCCATATAATTTTATTAAATAAATTTGCTATATTTCTGCCTCTATTTTGTATTCTCATAACAACTTTGGGAAGTAGGTTACACTGAGAAATAATGACTGATTCTAAATCATATTCGGTTCATGACTTAGTGATGATTTCAGCTTCAACTGGACTTCTATATCATACTTAGTCATAACATGGTTTGTTTATTATGCTATATAATGGGCAAACTAAGTTTGTAGCTTAGTGCAGCATTCTTATATTTAATAAAGTTTAGATAAGCAAACCACAGATTTATATGTTCTGTAAACCCCATCTTATTTTTGTTAGTCCTAATCCAATGGTGTTCGTTGTCCTGGCAAATTAAGCTATAAACGAATGATGTAGGAGCAGAATACTGGACCAGAAATGGCAGCATTGTTATAATCCACTTGAACTGCTAATTAATTATGTTCTTGTGACATTCCATAAACAAGTTGATGTCACTGGGGGGCGGGAAATATTGAGTGTTGCCCAATGTACTTTCAATAATAAAAGTACAAGAACTTTAGATAAAACTATAAAACACAGGCAGGATGGGACAGGAAAACATCTCAGTCCCAGGTTGTTTAAAGCTTTGGGACTGATACCAAAATCATTATTTGGCTCTGCAAGTAATAAGCATCCCATCATTAACAGGTCTAGTTCATTACTTTAGCAAAGAGGAAGGTTTTAACTTAGAGTAAATGTGTTGCAATTAATTGAATAAAAATGAACACTGTGCAAAGAGTTCCTGCACTCCTTAAAAATTATTTGAAATAAAAATCAGAAAATTTTAAGTAATTTTTCAGTAAACAAGAAAGCATGTTGCTTTGAAGATGCTGTTGAATTAAAAACCCAAATGTTCCTTACAATTGGCAAGGATAATTGGAGCTGCTTGAAGTAATCATTCAACAATATCTGGATGCCTGTTGGCTCCCTAGCCTGCAAGCATTATAAGATACATGACATATTCTCCTTCAGAGGATAACCTGCTTGAAAATAATTGTCTTAAGTTTATCTGTTTCTATTCAATGAAATATTTCCAAATACGTATTCATCATTTGGTGCAAGTAAATTCATATTTCATTCCAACAGTGGCTTAGAAGGCCACATATTAAACTCAATGCACAAAATAGCTTCTCGTAACTCCAAGAGAAAGTAGGCAGTTTCCTTTGTAACCATGACGTAGGCAAGAAGGAAATCAGTTGTAGCTCAACATATGGGTGGGCCTGAACAAGTTAAAAAAAAGATGATAAAGCAAAATTTGGGATGCTTGAAAAATCATTTCTTTGCAGCTGGCGTTCATCCATGTCTCCTGAGACATTTCTCAATGGTTTACTAGGTATCAGTATGGAAGACACAGTTTCACAAAAGGGGTACTAGGATCAGGAATTCCAATTCAAACATGAAACTGGTTTTGAGATGGAGGTGGTTCTTACACAAAAGAAGTGATGTATCCCTTTGTTAATAATTTGGAGGTCACTAATGATTACAATAAATTTTGTCTTCAATGTTCCCCTTATAAACAAGTATTCTTCATCTGATTCATAGTCTATTGAAAGGGTAAATGAGAACAAAAGGTTGAGTTGTTAGTGTTTATGTACCTAAATTAGTGTCTCTAGGACTCAGTAGAGCAAGCAGCTGTGTGCCAAATCACCTAGTGTTTTGTCAGAAATAATAGCTGCCCAGGAAATGATGTCAGGTAGATGACCAGTCTTTGAGGAGAATATGTTAAAAAAAACCCAATCTTTCTCACTAGGTTATAATTTATCTGGAGGGGGGAAAAAGAGTCCATGTTAATCTTTCAGCCCAAAGCAGAGTTTTTCCAAATATTTTAAGGGGTTATGCTTTCCATGCAATACTAGAGGAAGTCGTTTATTGTAGTAGTTGTTACAGCGCTCTCCTCCCTTATCTGCAGAAATATATTTGTTTGACCATTAGAACAATACACTTGGAAGAGTAAAGGGGCAACACAAAGTGATTATGCTATACAGCAGAAAAGTTATGAAGCCAGCTGGAAATTAAGGACAAAGGAGATAGATTTCTCAACAATAACATATGGATTAACAACTGTAGATAGATGTTAAAAATGGTCTTTGTGTGTCTCATTGGCAGTATTAATCCTGTAAGGTTCAGATTCACTCATCCATAGGGTGGTTACATTGGACATTTCCTTTCCTTTTAGCAGTACATTATGTGAAGCAATAATGGTGGCATATCAGTGAGTAAAACCACACTCTATAGGAGCAGATGTACAAATTTCAATAGAACATAATATCTGTAGCTCAGGAATGAACTATAGAGTCAGTGCCCTTTGAGCCTGGATGTTTGCTTATAAACAACGGCTCAGAATTCAACTGTAGAATCTTCTGAGCTTGGTTGTTTGGTTGTAAAACTGGGTGGGCAAGCCATGATATATAAACAGGAGCAGATCACACACTCACTCACACTGATATTACCTAGTTGGGTTGTTCAATATCCCCAAGCAAATAACAAGCTCAAAAAGAACCAAGGACCTGGCAGATGTATGAATGTGATGCAAAAGAATTATTTAGAGCAGCCACCAAATGTTTGCCATTATGCACATTCCTTAGAGTTCTCATTCATGTATCTTCTCTTGATTAGCATTTCTGTCTTTGGCTATCTTTCACCATTTCATGTTCCTCACTAAAACATATGGATATAACACAGAGATTTTCATGGGAAATACTTTACTTAAACAGCCTTGGTGTTGCAGGCTGTTAAACACCTAGCACTTAGCTCCAGCTGCCTGCAATTAGTGCAGGCTCCAATCCCACCAGGCTCAAGGTTGACTCAGCCTTCCATCCTCCCGGGGCAGGTAAATTGAGGACCCAAGATTATTGGGGGCAATAAGCTGACTTTGTAAAAATGCCGCGGGGGGAGCGGGCAAAAAGCCCTAGTAGTAAGCAGGCATATACAATAGAATGAAGGCTATTGCTGAGCACATTGGGTTGTGCTCCAAAGATTGTAAGCCACCCTGAGTCTCCAGAGAAGGGCGGCATATAAATGTGGAAAAAAAAACTCAGTTGTCCCATAAAGAGATTGTTACCCACATTATCATTGATAATTGTCATTAGCTATAATTGCTGTTAGCAGAAAAAAATGTATTTTGTTCTCCAGAAGGAGTAATAGTGAAGCTGGCAAGTTAAAAGATAAAACTTGGGCAAGATCACCTTAAAAAATATCTGAACATTACACCATAATATTTCCACTGTTATTATTGCTGTCACATGTATTTCCTTGGCTGATAAAAAAAACACTTCTGCTATAGATTTATTAAGACAGCTCATCTAGTCCAAACATCTGTGTCATACAGTAACCAACTGGATGCATTTGGGAAGCTCAAAGCATAAATAATTTAGATGGGGGGATAGAAGGGGAACTCATCAAATTTGCAGACGGCACCAAGCTGGGGGAAATAACCAACACTTTAGAAGATAGATTCAGGATGTAGAAGGATCTTGAGAGACTTAAACATTGGGCCCTGTATAACAAAATGCAATTCAGTGATGCAAAAAGTAAAGTTTTACACTTAGGCAAGGAAAATCAAATGTACAGGTATAGAATTGGTGGCACCTGACTTAACAGCAGTAACTGTGACAAGGATCTATGAGACCTAGTGGACAACCACTTAAGGATGAGCCAGCAGAGTGCTGCAGCAGTTAAAAAGTACTGCACTCCTAGAATGCATCAATAGAGGGATAGTATCAAGAACACATGAAGTACTAGTACCACTTTATGCAGGACTGGTAAGACTTCACTAGGAATACTGTGTCCAGTTTTGGTCATCACAATATCAAAAATATGTTGCGATTCTAGAAAGAGTGCAGAGAAGAGCAACGAAGATGATTAGGGGACTGGAGGCTAAAGCATACAATGAAACTGGAAACTGAATATGTCTAGTCTAATTAAAAAAAAGGATTAGGACTGACATAGCAATCTTCCAATATTTGAGGGGCTGACCCAGAGAAGAGAGGGCCAACCTATTTTCTAAAGCACCTGAGGGCAGAACAAAAAGAAACAGATGGAATATCACCGAAGAGAGCCAACCTAGAACTACGGAGAAATTTCCTGACAGTGAACAATTAATCAGTGGAATGGCTTGCCTAGAGAAGTTATGGGTGCTCCATCACTGGAGGTTTTTAAGAAGAGACTGGACAGCCATTTGTCTGAAATGGTATAGCATCTCCTGCTTGAGTAGGTAATTGACTAGAAGATCCCTTCCAACCCTGTTATTCTGGTAACTCCTTTACACTGTTGTTTACTAGAAACCAATATTTGAGGCATGGTGCCTATGAGCATCAGGATCATTAGCCATTGATACCTTAGTCATTTGTGAACCTATCTAATCCCCTTTCAAATCATCCAGAATGGCTGCCATTACAGTACCACAACTGCTGGGTCTTACTTCATAATTTCCATACCCAGCTAAACCTGTATGGGTATTGTATATGGAGATGCTGCACAGGAGTAGGCAGCAAGCCAACAGAGTTTCTGTTCATGTGCAGGTATATTTTAGATCTGTGCATTGATTGGCTTCTTGCTTGCTTTATTTTAAAAAATCTGATATAACCATAATACTGTAATTTAAATCAGAGAGCACTGTACTGAAATGAGATTACTATCATTAAGTAGAGTAGATACCCTCCAGAGTGAGTCTTCTCCAACCTGGGTGACATCTAGATTTGTGGACTTCAACTCCCAGAAGTCTCAGTAATGGTTATTCTGGCTTGGGGCTACTGAGAGATGAAGTCTCTATTCAACTAAGGAAGATTAACTTAGAGCATGCAGGCAAAACCTTAATTAAGGAGTGGGTAGTAACTCCAAAAATGCTTTTGCTAGCCTGGAACCACAGCCCAGATACTTGCTCATTCATTTGTATAGAGGAACAATAATCTACTTGATATTTCAGAATCCTTGTGAAAATATTATGTACTGTATCAGCATAACAGATATTGTACTAATAAATTAAGATCTGTGGGTATTTCCAGATCAGGCTTTTATGCAGCAAGTACACAGCTTTATTCATGGAATTTACAGAGTAACCAGAGAACAATGCTTTCTTGGAAATTCCTATACCGCATTTGATAACTGAAATCTTAATTACCTGAACATGGTTGTTCATAATAACAAAAAAAGAAAGCAGTAGTTGTTGCTCCTTTTAGCTATACAAGTAGTCCTCGACCTATAACAGTTCGTTTAATGAACATCCAAGTTACAATGAAACTGAAAAAAGTGACTTATGACCGTTGTTCATATTTGCAACCATTGCAACATCCCCATGGTCACATGAGCAAAATTTGGGGGAATTAACTCATATTTATGACGGTTGCAATGTCCCGGGGTCATGTGATCACTTTTTGTGACCTTCTGACAAGCAAAGTCAATGGGGAAGCCAGATTCACTTAACAACCGGATTACTAACTTAATTACTGCCATGATTCACTTAACAACCGTGGCAAGAAAAGTTCAAAAAATATCTCACCTAGCAACAGAAAATTTGGGCTCAATTGTGGTCGTACGTTGAGGACTACTTGTGTAAGGCAGTTCAATGCTAGTTAATGGAAGTAATCCAAATGGCTGTTTCTTCGTACAAATTTGAACCAAATAAGAATCATCTAAAGACCTAAAGCTTCAATAAAATAAAGAATAAAAGCTATATATAAAATTGTTTTCCATTCATTTTCAAATAGTACTACAACTTCTGTTCAAAAAACACTGGTGTTCTTTTACTTCTATTTTCATAAGATCTCTTACAACTGGATTATATTGATATTTTTATTATATATTTTAGGATTAAACTGGCCTGAAAGTATTTAAGACCATTATAATAGCTTACGGCATGATAATTAAAACTAGGATAAATCAGAAGTTGTTCTTGGTATGAAATTAGTATTTACTGCTAAAGGAAGCTGGATGAGTAAAGAAAATTTTGTCTAGTCATGGCTCATTATTATGTCATTCTGTTATAATCCAGAACCAGCATATACAGAAGAAACAAAAGTATTCTGAAACCTTAATGGATTTCATTTTGGTCTGGCTGTCCTGTTTCAACAACCTATATTCATTGTAAAGTTAGAAATGTCCTGCTTTTGTTTATAAATATAAATTGAACTAACATTACATGCTCCTTTTGCACTTTGCTTTTATGTATGTTGAGTGCTGTGGGAATTGAACTGAAGACTAAAATGTTAAAACACATTTTTTAAAATGTAATCACTACTGAATAAAAAGGCAATTTCTTCTGAATAAAGGTTAATTTAATTACTGTGCCATGTAAGCTAAGAAAACATAAAAGATTTGCTTAGCTCAAGTTGGAAATTTTCTTAAATAAAAAACAAAAAAGGTACAATGAGTACTCTGTGACCCAAGGAAATGTTGCGTCACTAAGGTAAAATAATGCAATTATATATCATTAGATGCATCATAATGAAATTATGAAAGAACTATTCTTGTTTAAGCACTAATCGGATATTTAATTTAAAAGTTCATTTTTTCCTTATTGTATAACTCTCCTTGCATACTTTAAAAGTGTTATCTTAGGAAAAGATCACATTTTGAAAAATATCAGAAAGAAATGAAACTACACTCCTATCAATAGCTTTAAAACGCATATGTACATAAGATCATTTTAGGTGAGTGGATAGTGATGATTTTTCAAATTAGTATGACAGTTGAAAAGTGAGAGTTTACATGTATGCTTTCTCCTCATCCATCTGAAGGCACAAAAGAATCCAAGTTACCCCATCCCTTTAGCAGCTTCTTAACTATAATTTATATCACAGTTTACATGATCTTTGCTCTTCGGAGATGGAAAACAGCCCCTAAAGGGTTACAAAAGTGAATGCTAAAAAGCTAATGTAATGTAATGATGGCCAATCATACAAACAGAAAAAGCAAACCTTCAGTTCACACAGAAGATGCAAATGAATTTTGTAGTTCAGCCAAGAATTAATGTTTATTTCACTTACCGGCAGTATCCATTTCCTCTTTTATCATAGAGCTAGCAAGCTGCTATTATTCCTTTTCTGTTTTCTTCTTCTGTGCTTTCTTGCTTGCTTGCTCTCTTCGCTTCCCCCTCCCCACTTATAAAGCTCCTGCCAGCTTATTAGACCTTGCCTCAGTTAGTGCACACCCCGACTATAGCAAACATTGCCAGGGAAATTTATCTCTCTCTGCGGATGACAAATAACCATTAGCTCCATTATCAGCAGACTCTGCAAGCCTATCATAGAGATCATAAGATAGTTGAAATCCCCATGATATTCCCTGTGGGGATGCAACGGAAGAGGAGGGAGAATTTAAAATCAGCAGAGCAGCAGAAGCCATTTCCCAAATTCTTGCACCTAAAACTTCCTTAAAGTAGATGCAAAAAAGTCCAAAGAGAAACTCTTGATAGGGATAGGTAATATCCTTGAATCAGGAAATGTGAAACAGCTTTTTTTACTTCGACTTCTGAAAGCTTTCACGATTATGAGATTCTCCTAAGAAAGAAAATGATGGACTGAATTTGGGGTGGACAACAAGTGTAGGAAAACTGACCTAGTGAAAGATTGAGTTGCACCACAATATTAAACCAAAATTGAACAAATCAAGTTGAATCAAATTCAGATTTATTTAAAGACAGTCAATAATCGGCAAGTGAAAAACACAGAAGCAAAGACCAAATACAAAAAAGAAATGCATTAGTTATAAAAAATCTAAAAGCTAAGACCTTAAAAAGAAAAAAAATTAAGCAAGGCGCAATAAAACAACATACTGTAAATCATAAGATACAATAGAATAGTATCAAGATACAATACAATAAAATAGATATTATCACAATACTCTCAATCCAAAACTAGAACATCTGATGCTTTCTTATAGAAATCTCTGCAGATACAAACATAGCAATTCTATCAGCAATGATGGGTTTTTAATGGTGGGATTTTAAACTACCTTTACCTCATAACAAATTTCTCTTTTTGTTAGGATGCAGTAAAAAGAATGCCTGCATATAAATTAGCATGAAAAATCAGTGGAAAAATACAGGCAGTAGAGTTTCTTGTTCATTCTGATGATAAGGAAAGAATCTCCTTTAAAAAAATATTTCTATCTCTAAACTGTTCAGAGTTATTCTGAGGGTGAGATGGATGGTGTTTAAATTTGATAAACAAACAAATAAATATCTCTCCATGACTGAGATCTGACTGTATGTCTGCATACATGTATTGCAGAGGATAAGGCACTGAAATGAGACAAATGAACTGGGCATAAAAACAAATGAAACAAATGACATTATAGATTACGAGATACTGTTTAAGTACCGTAACCCAGGCAAAATAAAAAGAAATTTATGTTAGCTATTATAGGAAAAATGACTGAAAAACATCCACTGTGGTAAAGTCTTTTACAGGTAGTCCTCAACTTATGACCACAACTGAGCCCAAAATTTTTGTTGCTAAGTGAGACATTGGTTAAGTGAGTTTTACCCCATTTTATGATCTTTCTTGCCATAGCTGTTAAGTGAACCGCTACAGTTCTTAAGCTAGCAACATGCTTATTAAGTGAATTGGGATTCCTCATTATCTTTGCTTGTGAGAAGGTAGCAAAAGCGAATGATATGACCCCAGGACACTGCAACTACCATAAATATGAGCCAGTTGCCAAATGTCTGAATTTTGATCTCATGACCATGGAGATGCTGCAATGGTCATAAGTGTGAAAAATGGTTATAAGTCACTTTTTCCTGTGCCGTTGTAACTTTGGTATTGACATTCAAAGTCCAATGAGACATGGGTCCAGGGTATTTATGGGAGCATCTACTGCCGGCATCAAATACCAACCGCCCTGTACGAGCACACAGGCAGGGGCTCCTCAGGGTGCTGTCTGCAACCCAGTGTCATTTGGTGGTATCGCGGGGGAGGGCCTACTCTGTGGCGGCTCCCGTTCTGTGGAACCAACTACCTCTGGGGCTCCGCCTGGCCCCTGACCTCCGCACCTTCCACCATGATTTAAAAACCTGGTTGTTTGAACAGGCTGTGCTGTGCTGACTCCTTGGGTGGGGGGTTGAAATTATAAATGGGGTTTTTTTTAGTTAATTTGGCTTGGTGAATTTAATTTTATTTTAGATAATTAACTTATTGTTCTGGTTTTAGTTGTGAGCCGCCCTGAGTCCTTTTGGAGAGGGGGCAGCATACAAGTCAAATTAATAAATAAATAATAAATAAATAAGCAGTCACTAAATGAATTGTTGTAAATCAAGGACTACCAGTATGTCAATCCATAAATTTAGATTAGAAGTTATGGTTACCTATATTAAAGAAGATATTTCAGATGCCAAAGGAAAGTATGAAGAAAAAAAGGAGAGTGAGGAGGTCAAGTTATTCCAAACTTGAAAACTAAGGTCAATGCCCAACTTGACTCAAAATGATTAAGGGCCTTGAGATATACACTTCATATTACTAAACAGTACATCAAATGAAAGCGACTGGTAATGCACGTATTATCATACCAAACATCGTATTGTTTTTAGAAATTGAAAATACCACAGTATCTGTCCATTACAAGGTATCACAGAAAGTAAACACTTGTTTATTTATTTATTTGTTTATTTATTTATCGAATTTAGGTAAGGCCCATCTCAATTACAGAGCAACTCTGGGCAGATAATTTTCTAATCAGAAATTGTACAATATATCATAAAAATTAATACCATTATATTCACCAGTATGTGTAAAACGATTAAAATCTACAGTATGATGTTTGTTCTGTAGTATAT
Source organism: Naja naja (assembly GCA_009733165.1). Lineage (NCBI taxonomy): Eukaryota > Metazoa > Chordata > Lepidosauria > Squamata > Elapidae > Naja > Naja naja. Next base: position 95,211,232 of record CM019148.1, read on the forward strand.
TATCTGACTTTGAAAGTGTTTCCTCCATTGCGGTACAGATAGAGAACACTAAAAATTAGTCTATCTTTTGACATGAGAATGTCACACAGTGACATTTGGAGTTGTCAATATTAGCAGAGAAGAATGTCACAATGTTTTACTTCTCCCTTCATTATCACAGTGCAGTAAACACTAAAATAGTATTTCTATTTGCAGAATTCTTTTCATTATAATGTTGCAGCGGATAGTAATACCTAGCTGATAAGCCCAGAAGCTGAACAGTGTGAAGATTGCTCAGTGCCCTCTTAGTCAATATGAAAACTTCAAAGCATTTTATCTCATAAATATTAACTCATTTTATCTCATATATTAACTCATTTTATCAAAATCTGGAAGGTTGTTCTAGTGAGGTGGTTACAATCACAATATGATATTCTGCTGTTTTATGATGGGTTTTTAAAAGAAAATACAAAATCAAGATCAATATAAAATATCACCAAAAATAGGGGAATAAATATATTCTCAAAGTCCAAACTAAATCACCATCTATCAATTTTAGGGAGAATTTTAGCAGTTTCTGGTACCCTCATTATTAGCCATACAATCTAAATAAAATGCAGAACAATTGGGAATGACTGCGGGCTTGACAAATCGGGAGAGAACCAAAAGAGTGTTTTCTGTTATTCCTTTTGTCTTTATATAGCAACAGAGCAGTACTCCTTGAACCCCCAGTCACAAACTATAGATATCAGCTTTTTAAAAAGGGCAAACTTGGATAAAGATACTTCCTGAAACACCCACCCACCCACCCCAAAAAACAACCCCGCCTTCTCAGGATATATGTTTAATTGTATTTCAAAAAAAAAAAGGATTTGCCTCAAACGTTTTTCAGGAAAAAAGTAGCGAAGGAGGAATAATTAATATCCAAGCTACCTCTTTTGAGACAAGAATGAAAAGCAACGTTAAAGAACCCAGAAATTTTAGGGATTTCCTTCTTTAGAAATAGGAAGGATCATGTGCTATTTTAGGGATAGAATTTCATTAATAGGTATGTCTGGGCTTGTGCCAAGATTCTTGCATTAGCATTTACACACACACACCCAAGAGAGAGACATGATGCGGAGTTTTTAGTGGTCTCAGTACTTGATTGTTTGCAGATGTTTCATTATTCAACCAGTTAACATCATCACACTGATTATGATTTGTTGCATCTGCAACAAAAATTACAGCAAAAAGTTGTACTCAAGTCTACATGTATATGAAATTACTTTTCCCAGCATTAGAAAGACTGGTTTTATAACCACAACATTTTTCCAACAAGTCTTTATTTTCAACATCATACATTAGCAATAATATGGGTTCAATGACAATTCACTTCTCAAATTTCACTATGGAACTGTATGTATCCTGTAATTTACAGATTAGAGTGACCATAGATTTGAAAGGGCTAGATTGAATAATATAAATCTAGACCCTTGAGTCTGTCAATAGGCAAAAGAAACAATAACAATGACAATAACTACAAAAACCAGACAATGTACAAAGTCACAATGCAGTACACCAAAGTTTGAATCACTAGTGTTGTTAAAAGAGTGCAATTTAAAAAAATCAAACCAGACTCTCAAAAAGCTTGGAAATATTTGATTTCAAAGCTATGCCTGTTGGATGGAATACATGATGACAAAAAGGAAAACATGACCTCATTTGCTGGACATCTAGTAACCTTCATGTGGAAGATATAAAGAAAGAAAGGAAATGTTAAATCTATGCCAACTTCCTTGACTCTTGTACTCATCATGATCCCATGTCAGATGGAAGCGCAATAAATATAAAAAAGAGAGGAAAAAGACCATTTATGCATCTTTGCAGCTATAAAAATTGTTGACAATACTGTAAATCATGACAGAATAAGACTACCGTATTTTTCACACTATAAGACGCACAGGACCATATGCTGCACATTAACTTTAGAGGAGGAAAACAAGAAAAAATTCGGCAGCAGCAGCAGCAAACAGCAGCAATCAGCGGCAGCAGTGATCCCTGCTGCCTAGAACAGCTGATCGGCAGTATTCTGGGAGGCCAATCCAACTGCCAATCAGCTGCTCAGCAGTGAAGGCTCCAACTGTCAGGTTTCCAAGTGATGAAATCCATTTAAAAAGAAAAGAACAAAGTCCATCTTCCAAGACAATTTCTTTTATTTAGTGGCACCTGCTGAGGGCATCAGCATGGCTGAGGTATTTGCCCAGGCAATATGTCAGTGTGTAAGAGTATGCTGCCAAAAAAAAAACCCACCTTGTCATTTGAGGGAAGAGTATTTGAGGAGTCTGTTTATCCCCAGCGAATAAGCCTAGTAAGGGTTTATGATCTGTTATAAGTTCAAACTTATGTCCATAAACATACTAATGGAAACGTTTAATGCCAGTAATGGCAGCAAGGGCCTCACAATCTATTTGGCTGTAATTGCATTCTGCCGGAGATAGGGTCCTAGAGAAGAACGCTATAGGGGCCTCAGAGTCATTAGGCAGTCTGTGACTCAAAACCACCCCTACTCCATATGGAGAAGCATTGCATGCCAACACTAAGGGTAAACATTCGTTGAACTGTATGAGAACGGAGTCTGAAGTTAACAAGTCCTTCACAGCCCTGAAAGATCTAGCCTCTTTCTTGCCCCAAACCCAAGGAGATTTTTTGTCTAAAAGTCTGTGTAGGGGTTCAGCTACTGATGCCTTGTGAGGAATGAAAATAGCATAGAAATTCAGGAGGCCTAGGAAAGCCTGCAGTTCCATTTTGTTGTTTGGAGTGGGAGCGTATTTTATGGCCTGGACCTTAGCCCAGCAGCATTGATCACCCCAGGAACTCCACCTTAGGTGCAAATTGGCACTTGCTCTTTTTTAGTTTCAAACCTGTTGCCTGGAACCTCTTGAAAACTTCCCTTAGGCTGCCTAATAGTGACTTTTCATCTCTAGCTGACACAATAATGTCATCAAAGTATGGAACGACTCCAGGGATACCTTGTGAGAGTCGTTCCATTAGGGACTAGAATATCCCAGGGGCAGCACTTTAATGCCAAATTGTAGCCTATTACATCTGAATGCCCCTCTATGTGTTACTATAGTTTGAACTTCCGCAGTGGCAGAGTCCACTGGCAGCTGTTGATACGCTTGAGCCATGTCAAGCTTTGCAAAAAATTTTCCACTACCCAGTGAATGCAACAGATGTTGCACCACAGGAACTGGGTACGCGCTTTTCTGTAATGCTAAATTCAGGGTTGCCTTATAGTCTGCGCACACCCTGACTGATCCATCAGCCTTGAGTGGCGTGACAATTGGAGTCTCCCAGGGGGCATGATCTATTGGCTCTAATACCCCTTGTGATATAAGCTTATCGAGTTCCGCATTGATTTTTGGGCGGAGTGCGAAGGGCACTCACCTGGCTTTCAATCTCCTAGGCATAACTGTAGGGTCTAAATTCAGAGAAATAGGTTTACCTGTATATTTACCTAGGTCATTGTCAACACGCTAGCAAATTCCTTTGTCAGTGTGTCTATGGTGTCAGTACTTTGACCATTTGTGGCATGCACGCCACTTATGGCCAGACCTAGGGATTCAAACCAGTCCAGGCCCAGCAAGCTTGGCAAAGCCCTTTCCACTACTATTAATGGGAGGCGGCTCTTGAATTGTTTGAAAACTACTGTCACTTTAGTGAGACCCAAAATGGGAATTGTATTCCCTTGATAGTCTCTTAATGTGAGGGAACAGGGTCTTAATCTTTTCTTTGCCATTTTAGGCACCAATCTTTTGATTGTGCTCCAGCTCACCAATGACAAAGAAGATCCTGTGTCAACCTCCATTTGACAATCCTGTCCCTCAATTTTTACTGAAATTAAAAAAAAATTCTTTAGTGATAAATTTGTTTGCCCTACTCTGGAGTTGAAGTGGCAATTATCCTTTTGGATGGTGAAACACTCTTCCCGCAATCTAGGAACTTTTCTAGGGGTCCCCTTCATTTGCCCTTGTTTTGCCTGGACTCTGTCATCAGGCAGAATAGCCCTGCACTTCCTAGCTAAAAGGCCCCTCTTCCCGCAGTGCTGACAGTTTGCAGTTCTAAACCTGCAGGCTGCTCGTGGATGGTTACCTCTGCACCCTATGCAGGATTGTGCCTGGGCTGTTTTTGTGGATTGCCAATATTTACCTGATGCAGTCTTCAGCCAGTGGATGTCATCATCCTCTGGTACGTCTACATCTTCCTCTGTAGCCTCTTCTTGGTGGACAGCTAAGGTTTTTCTTCACGAAACTGGGCTGCTCGCTCCATGGATCTCTACCGTCGATTTGTTGGACAGCTCCGCAGCACAGGCTTTGTCCAATGCCGATTGTAGCATCAGGTCAGGCTTTGCTAGCAGTCTGCGCTGGATTCGGAGGTCTTTTAGCGCACAGACTAACTGATCCAGCAAGGCATCATCCAGCTCTTTAAACTTGCAATGGAGAGCAGCTGTTCGGAGACCCACCATAAATTGATTTACAGCTTCCCCCTCAGCTTGCTCGCGCTGGTGAAATGCGTGCTTTCGGGCAATTCGTGAGGGAGTGGGAGCATAATGGTTCTTAAGCTTGGCCATTAACTCCTCCCAAGTGACAGAATTCAGAGGCTGAGGTGCTAACAGAGCTCTAGCTGTGTCAAACATTTGTTTGCCACAGAAATTTAGGAACAGCACCGCCAGCTGCCTGTCAAATCCACCAGATCGTTTGCCTCTAGGAAACAGTCAAAACGCTCAATATATGACTGCCAAGTTTCTGTGGAAGCATCAAATGGCATGAATGAATTTAACGCTGCCATTTTGAACAGCTTCACAGACCCTTGTTCCTTAGGCAGGTGGCTGGTGGACTTTATCGAGCTCCCTCAGTGTGACTTCGCTCTTTGAACGCCCTTCTGGCTTGTTTGGCTCTCTCTGCCACAGTGATCAGCTCTTTTGGTTGCCGCTCAGGGACTTCAAGCTCACCTAATGCCTCAAGGGTGGACATCCCACCTTTGTCGCCAGTGCTTCATACTTGGAACGAACGCACAACAGAATGAGGCAAGGCAGCTAAATTGGTTGCTCAGGCTTTATTGAATTTGCACACTAACAGTGAATAAACGGCTCAGCCGTGAGGCAACAGCTGTTGGCCTGTTTGACAGCTCCTTATATAGTCAGCTGTCAAACTGTCAGCCAATCAGGTTGCAGCTGGGCGCCCCCTGCTGGAAACCGGACCAGAAGGGGAACTTCAGAACATAGCATTTAGGAAAGCATCAAATTGGCAAAGTCCATGGTAATTCGGGATCTGACACAACCCGGAATTACCCCATAATATTACAAGTTAGAAACATCCACCAAAAGTCACATTCTCCAACAGAAGTAATTCAATGTTGCTTGATGTCATAAATCTCCACCTCAAGGGGCCTAAGCACGTTTTCCCACGGGAAGAAGAATCACCTAGACAAAACAACTCTCTCTATCTCTACTCCTCCCCCTTTGGGAATGTGGCAAGCCCGAAACCCTTCCCCCAATGACTGCCACTGAGAAAGTAAGAAAAAGAATATATACTAAGCCTAACTAAAATGGTTACACATATGTCAATTTTGGGCTTAACAGCAGCGTTCCCCGGCTGTGGTGAATGGTGGCTGCAGCAAATGCCACTGTCACCGCACCAACTCCCTTCCCCCCACCGCAATATTTGTTCTAAAAGATGCACAAACATTTCCACCCATTCTTTTTGGGGGGGTGAAGTGCATCTTATAGGGTAAAAAATATGGAAATTAATTAATGCTAAAATAAATTACCCCTGCTATATGTGAAAGCCAATAAACATTTTATTTATTTATTTATTTATTAGTGGGACTTGTATGCCACCCCATCTCCGAAGTCTCGGGGCGGCTCACAATTAAAACAACGACAACAATAAATAATTAAAAAGAATTAAACTAAGCAAGCCCCAAAGAATATAATTACAAAATACAGAAATAAGAACCACCCCACCCAAAGGGTCACAGCCCGGATTGGTTAAACAACCAGGTCTTCAAGTCATGGCGGAAGGTGCAGAGGTCAGGGGCCAGGCGGAGCTCCAAGGGAAGTTGGTTCCAGAGGTCAGGGGCCGCGACAGAATAGGCTCGTCATCAGGGGACCGCCAACCGGCATTGCCCGGCCGATGGGACCCCAAGGAGTCCTTGTCTATGTGCTCGCACAGGGCGGTTAGTATTCGATGTCGGCAGGAAATGCTCTCTTAAATAATAAGGACCCATGCCATGAAGGACTTTGTATGTTAAAGTTAAAACCTTGAATCTCACCCGGAGTGCAATCGGCAACCAATGCAGGCAGCGCAGGAGGGGGTAACATGGGAGAACCAGGGAACTCCCATCACCACCTGCGCTGCCGCATTCTGCACCAGCTGCAATCTCCGGATGGTATGCAAGGGCAGTCCTAAATAGAGAGCGTTGCAGTAGTCGAGTCGCGAAGTAACAAGGGCATGAGTGACTGTACGCAGGGCATCTCGGTCCAGAAATGGGCGAAGCTGGCGAACCAGCTGGACCTGGGCAAAGGCCCCCCTGGCGACGGTCCCCACCTGCTACTCCAGCCAGAGCCGTGCATCCAGGAGGACCCCCAGGTTCCTCGCCCTATCCACAGGGGCAACACCACTCCCCTATGGTCAACGGTGGACATTCCTGACTGGACCGAGATGCCGGTATGCACAGCCACTCCGTCTTGGCCGGGTTGAGCCGAAGCATGTTTCCATCCATCCAGATCCGTATCGCATCCAGACAGCGAGTCATCACGGAGAGGCATCACTGATCTGGTTTGGGGTAGAGATATATAACTGGGTATCATCAGCATATTGATGATACCTCACCCCAAAACCATGAATGATCTCACCCAGCGGTTTCAAGTAGATATTAAATAAAAGGGGAGAGGACCGACCCCTGGGGACCCACAAGTGAGTGCCCTCGGGCCAACCTCTGCCCCCTGCCAACACGACAGACCACCCGAGAGGAAGGAGGAGAGCCACTGAAGAACGGTGCCCCTCACCCCAACCCCCAGGCGCAAAAGGATACCATGGTCGATGGTATCGAAAGCCGCTGAGAGGTCTAATAGGACCAGGATGGAGGAAAAGCCCCTGTCCCGGGCCCTCCAGAGATCATCCATCAGTGCGACCAATGACGTCTCCATGCTGAAACCAGGCCGGAAGCCTGATTGGTACGGATCCAGGTAGTCCGCTTCATCCAGGAAAAGTGGAAACTGCCGAGCCACCACACCCTCAAGAACCTTCGCCAAAAGCGAAGGTTGGAGACTGGACGAAAGTTGTCTAACATGGTCGGGTCCAGGGCAGGCTTCTTCAGGAGGGGTCTCACCACTGCCTCCTTTAAGGCGGAGGGAAAAACACCCTCCCTTAAGGAAGCGTTGACAACTGCCCGGATCCAACCGCAGGTGACCTCCCTGGCGGCATAAGCCAACCAGGAAGGGCATGGGTCCAACAAACATGTGGTGGAACTCAGGCGCCGCATAATCCCGTCCACTTCATCCTTGGAAACAGGATCGAACTCATCCCAGAACACACTGGCCAGACTGCCTGTATCCCGTTCCTCAGACCACTGCAAATCAGAGGACAACCCGCTCCAAATTCGAGCGATCTTATCCAACAGATATTGACCAAACTCCTCAGCCCTTCCCAGGGTCCGCCCCTCCTCTGGACGAAGGAGAGAGCGTGTAACCCGAAACAGGGCGGCTGGGCGTTATCTCGGACGCTATGAGGGCGGAGAGATAAGACCTTCTCGCCGCTCATAGCTCCCAGGTAAGTCCTAATATGGGCTCTTAGCTGGGCTCGATCGGCCTGGGAGCGGGTGGACCTCCACCTGCTCTCTAAGCCCCTCCGACGGCATTTCATCTCCCGGAGCTCCTCCGAATACCAAGGAGCCATCCGGGATCCGCAACGTGTGAGGGGTTGCATGGGGACAACCCTGTCGAGGGCATCCAACGCGGCCTGATGCCAGGCGGCCGCCATATCCTCGACAGAGCTGTGGGCAAGGGAAGAGGGAAGAGGCCCCAGTTCCGCCTGGAACCGTTCAGGGTCCATAAGGCGCCTGGGGTGGAACCATCTAGGCGGTTCCTCATCCCAGCAGTGGGGGGCGGCCTGTTGGAAGACCAGCCGTAGGAGATAGTGATCAGACCATGGAACGGGCAAAGCCATAAAAGTGGCTTGCCCTCTGTCACTACGCCACCACTCAGAGACAAAAACTAGGTCGAGAGTGTTTCCCCCCCTGAATTTTCAACGTATGAAGCCCTAGTTTCTTTTCTTGTCTTTTTGGCTGATAGATAAGGGCATATCTCTATTAATAAAAAGGGCTTTCTTAAATGAATTATGAATTCCAAAGCACTAGCATCTTTAGCACTTAGAAGATTGCCAAGAAATGCTTAACAGGAATCTTGGGATCTCTTTAAGATTTTCTTCTGCATATCCATTAACGCAGAGCTAAATTTCCTAACCTTAGATCTCTTCTGATGGAAGCCACCCTGTGAACATTACTGATTTCCTAAGCCCCAGAACTATGCCTGTACTGGCTTTAAACTTTTACTTAAGTAGCAGAAGAATGCAGCCATACAGTTGCATTATGTATTTCCTTGTAATTAAATCCTATGTACTTTAGTAGAGCTTATTCACATGTGAAGAGATTTCCATTTCAAGCATTTAAAGATTTAAATCTGCTTCTTATACAGACTCTGGAAAGCTCTCATAGCACAATTGCCTTTCTACTTTAACCATTGTTTTTTTTCTTTTGTATCTTTGTTTAACTGCAAAGCTAAACTATTTACTAATAATATCGCAAAAATATTGACTGACATGACTTCCTTATCCTCTTTGCAAACATGATACTTATGTATTTGTAATAAATGAATAAATAAATCCTTATATAAAATAAATCCATAAAATGTTATAGTTTGTCATATGTCCATCATTGCAAAATCAAAATGTCAGTAAATATCAACATAAAGGATGACATAGTCATAACTGTAGATTTTTCTGCATATATATGAAACAAAAATAGCAAGCAAGCTAAAGTAAATATAAGCTATAATTCAGATAATTTTAGAAATATAGACAACAAAAGACAAGAATTACAAATTTATTGCCTTTTTGGAAATTATTGAAAGGGGTTTTTTTTTCAACAAAGAATGTTGTCATCTATTGGTTGTATTTTTATCATTTTTCACCTATTATATTTTATGGTAGCTTTCTTATATACAGTGTATATTTCTTTTTGTTTTATTCCATGGATGTTTTAATGTAATTCGATAAGACCACAAGCTGCCAAAAGTCTTTTTTGAGTGTATTAGGGAGAACTCAAAATAAACGAATGCATATATCCTTCTTTTGCATGATGCATCAAATTGCTATATACTGTAATATTGGAGGGCAAATGCATTATAACATTGTACCAGATCTTTTGGAGTGATGTATGTACTTTGAGCATGTGAACATTATGCGTGGAAAAGGGAGAAATGTTTTTTTTTTCACAAACAGAAAACAGAAGATTGTAATTGATATTGCCAGAGCTAGGTGATGCTCAAAAAGAAAGAATCTTAAGTTGCTCTAGAACAAATGTTGGCCATATTATACTTGGCATCAAGGTCTCTGAGTCAATTCCATTTGTCACTGTTTCTTTATACCATTAGGAGGTAATCTAATGTTAGGCCCCGCTATGTGAATATTGGTGCTTCTGTTAAGTATTCTGAAATTGTGATTAACTCACTAACAAGCTGCAATGCAGGTACTATTATTGTTTTGAAGTCTTTGGCAACGATGCAAAATGCACTACATTATAGAGGGTGGGAGACAAAAAGCATATTGTTTATTATACAGTTTTTTTTCCACCTGGCTGCTCACCATTCACAGCATGCCACAGGATTCTCTCTATTTCTGAAGTGATGCTGTTTGGATGACATGTTCCTAGGGTAGTAATCAGGCTAATAATCCACTGTATTCCTTGCTTTTTCCTTCACAATAGCATCCATTAACACTTGTACTTTAACTACTTGTTTGAAGTGAAACTGAAAATACTGTAATTAGCACTGTAACATCCAAGTTTATATTAAAACTCTGAATGTGATGGGGGTACTAATATAACTACTTTACCCCCAAGGTACAATTTTCAGCAGGAGTACCTCCTTCAGGAGAAAACTGAGGCATCCCAGGACACAGTGAAGTTAAATAATACACCGGAAATTTATTTAAGACATTTTTACTAAAGCAAGAACATAGAATGGGTGTGTGTTGTGTTACTACAAATGGAAATGTTGAATAACAAAACTAAAAACATCCTGGCAATCTCAAATAAGTTTAAATTTCAGTTTTGTCCCATGTACAGTATGATAAAGTGTTTTAAGAAAATAGGGGAGACCAAGATAATTTGATAAATAAATAAATACATATAGAACATTTCTACTGTTGTAGAATTCTACAATTACCAAAATAAGTCATATTTGTAGAATAGCTATTGAGAACATGCCTTCATTTCCTGACTTTTTTGACACTTCTCCATTTTGTTTCATTTTTCAGAACTTTTTGACACTTCAACCTTTTTTCTTGCTTTCTCTTGATCCAGATAACCAGTGATGGATCCTTTGATTTCATCATTGAATAACGTTTTTACAATTGTTCCCTTCTCAGAAAAAAAGTATTTAAATATTCTAATCATAATCCATCTGAATATCTGGCTGATTGTGTGACAGACCACAATAATAATAATTCCTAACAATAATAAGCATCAAACATCCACATCTGCCTATCCCAGGTCCTTGGAAAGGACTCGATAGATAAAAATTCCAAATTGGGTCTGAACATCTGGCTGACAATGTGATGAGCCATATAATAATATAGCAACAATGGTGCAATAATACCATTTGCCTGCAAGCAAGATCTGGTAGGAATTCTTGCAAAATAGACAAAGTCATAAAAAAACGGATAAGCTAAAATTTCTGGGATATAACACCCAAGAGTTAACAATAGTTGGTAAGAAAGGGAAAAAAAGTAGATAGTGGACATGGCAATACCTGGAGACCGCAGAATAGAAAAGGAAGAACTGGATAAAATGACAAAAAATACAGACCCCCAAATAAAAAAAATGACTGTGGCAAAAGAAAGCAAAGATAATAGTAATAGGCACCTTGGGTGCAATCCCATCTGGACCACCACTTGAACACTATCAGCATTGACAAAACCACCACCGGTCAATTGCAAAAGGCAGCTTTACTTGGAACTGCTTACATCCTGTGTCAATAGCTTTAACACCATGAAACAACATCTATCTATCCCAGGTCTTGAGAAGGATTCAGTGGGTAGATAAAAATGACCAATCCATTTTAAATTTCTCACTGACTATGCAACAGATCATTATAATAACAATCCCTCAGGGAGGCACTACCTTGATGTGGTTGTGGGACTTGCATACTCTGAGGAAGATGAGAGCTATGCCAGAGGTTCAACTGTTTGGACAGAACTCATCAGGAAAGCCAGATGAAGAGTGTCTCCTCAATAAGCAATATGACAAGATGTAATTTATTGAAAACTTTACCAGGTTGGGAAAACAAAGAAGTTCTGCTATTATAAATTAAGCCCAGTAAGAAGATATCTGAAAAGAATGCACCAGTTCTGGAAGGAACAACATCCAGAATCCAAAATTACAGAACAAAGGCTAGTAGATCAGCATTGATTTATAATATGAAATAAAGTATTCACAGAAGCAGACTTGGAAGAACTGCAAAGGTCTACCTAGGGCAAAGAAATCAAAGTCTTGCCAGTAGTAGCTCAGACTGTAGAGGTAAAGCAGGAGGCGTTGGAAGTAGAGGAATCCAGCAGAGATATAGAATTGTTTTTGTTAAGTTTGCATGAAGAGACAGACGCGGAGTGCTTCAAGCTCTTTTGTTTATTAGTGACTACAGCTCAGAACGGACCCAACTGGCTTTGCTGCGGCTGCTACTTATAGCTGGCAGCCGCAGCTGACAGCCAATCAGAGTGCAGGGTTTTCCCGCACTTTCTAAACCAATCATTTCCAACACTTTACAAGAACAATTCAAACTAAACCAATGATTTCAAACCTGCATACATAACAGTTTTCATTTGAAAACTGTCACCCTCTTGTCTGCCTCAGAAAGAGCACAGCCCTCCAAATAAAGAAGTAGAAGAACTGAAACAAAGAACTGAAATGAATTATAAGAAACCAACATAGCTATTTAAGTTGTTTTCATTCTCAAACCAGACATCATCCCTTCTGCCTTCTCCTCAGAAACAACATTAACTAAACAAAGAAGAATTGAAACAAAGAATACCTGAACATCCAAAACAGTGTAAAAACAACAGAATAAGGTTCCCTGGGTTGAAGTTTGTTCCAAAGAAACAGTCAGCAGAAATAATTAAACATGCCATTACTATAATATCAAACATAAGCACCAGTTCATTGCAAGAAACAAACCAACTAATGTAAAGCATGACTGCAGTTACAATTGAATACCTGGGATGCTGAATCAGTAAAAAAAAAATAAAATCCAAGCAGTGCATCATCTAAATGGAAGATGAAGGTGGAAAATAAGATCAGCAGGCTAAGATCAGATGCAAGCAGTTTAGAACACATGAAAGAAAAGAAGCTGAAAAACTAGACTACTTTATCAAGAAATATCACCTAGAAACTAGGAAGATTAAGGAAGCATTGGAAATAAGAAAGCAGAACATAACTGCTATAGCCAGGAAGATCAGAAGATATGAAGCTTAATCTGCAGATTATAGGCAAAATCTCCAATTTCAGAAATGTTTCCATCAATCCATCAATGGAGAGACTGCAATGAACCAGTCAGCACTTCACAAAGAAAAAACAGTGCAGTTCTGGGCTCAACTATTGGACTACCCAAAGAAATACAACAAGAATTCAGCTTGAATAATGGAGGTGGATAAGAATAAAAAAGAAGGTTTTTTGTGAAGGAGACTATAAAGAATAGTTTTTTAAATTAAAACCATAACAATATAATAATCTGCAAAGAACTAAAGAAACAGTGAATCACCTAATTAACCGCTGCGAAAAGATTGCACAGACTGACCCAAGCAACAGCATGGCAAAGTAGCAACTATGGTACTTTGGAAAATCTGCAAGAAATATAATTTGCCTGCAAGCCAGAACTGATGGGACCATGAAATAGAGAAAGTCATAGAAAATAAAGAAGCTAAAGTATTCCAGGACATAACACCTGAGACTTAACATTTGTTGATAAGAAAAACAAAAAAAGTCTGGATAATGGAGATGGCAATACCTGGAGACAGCAGAAGAGAAGAGGATGAACTGAAGGAAATCAGAAAATACAAAGACCGGCAAATAGAAGTAGAATGCCTGTAACATAAGAAAGCAAAGATAGTACTAACAAGCACCTTGGGTGCAATCTGAAAACATCTAGAACACTACTTGAACACCAACAGCACTGACAAAATCACCAGTCAACTGCAAAAGGCAGCCTTAATTGGAACAACTTACATCCTGGGATGATACTTTTAACACATCAAAAAACATCTGCCAATTCCAGGTCTTGCGAAAGATTAGATAGGTGCCAAATACAGTTTAAACATCTGGCTGACTGGGCCACGAACCATAATAACAATAATGCAGCACTTTGGCCATTTAAAAAGATGGGAGAACAATTTTTGGCAACAAATATTCTTGGCAAATATTTGTTCAATCTGAACCTTGATGGATACACTTTCAAAAGGACTCGTGCTTAGATCTGGCTGGCAGAATATATATTGGCATCACAGGCAGACAATAATGGCCAAGCTTACTGAAGAACATGAAGTTAACAAATCTTTTGCCAGCCCTAGGATATAAGGTGGAGCTATAAAGGTGTCCACGGCGGGTGGTTAAAAGAAAAACGTTGAGCTTTGATTACACTGTCATGTCATCTTTCACTTTTTTTAACCATATCTTACGGATATCCCAGGGTGGCAATGTAATAATGCAAACTTGCTTGCAGGGAAGTTTTAAGTGAGAAATTCTTTTAAACCTTTGAAGCTACATATCTAAATATAAAAGGGAACATATTAGAAAAAGGAAAATACCAGGGAAAAAAAGGAAGGGAAGCAACAATTATGCATACCAAATCCAAAACAAAATCAGCTTAGTTAAAGAAGTTATTCTTATTTGCTGGAATAAAATCTTGGATTTCAGAATATGGCCGGAGTTCATTACAGGGGAGGATAGTTGGAGAAGGATTATTCAAGACTGAACATGGTGATCTGGGTCCAGATTCCTTGGCTGTGATGTATCCTTAGTACAGGTAGTCCTCAATTTACAACAGTTCGTTTAGTGACCGCTTAAAGTTACAACGGCACTGAAAAATGTAACATGACTATTTTTCACAATTATGACTATTTGTAGCATCCCCATGGTCATGTGATCAAAATTCAGGTGCTTAGCAGCTGGTTCATATTTATGGCCGTTGCTGTGTCCTAAGGTGATGTCATGAAGTCCTACACGACATGGGTCCAGAATATTTAAGGGAGCGACTCCTGCCAATATCGAGTGCCAACCACCCTGTACGAGCACACAGGCAGGGACTTCTCGGGGTTCCGTCAGCAAGCCAGTGTTGGCTGGCGGTCCCCCGGGGACGAGCCTACTCTGTGGCGGTTCCCACCCTGTGGAACCAGCTACCCCTGGGGCTCCGTCTGGCCCCTGACCTCCACACCTTCCACCACGACCTGAAGACCTGGTTATTTGACCAAGCCGGGCTGTGATGACCTTCTCGGGGGGGGGGGGTTGCCTTTTAAATTAATTTTAATAATGGACAAATATTGGGCTTGTTTTGGTTTAATTCTTTTTTAACTATTTATTGTGATGTATGATTTTAGTTGTGAGCCGCCCCGAGTCTTCGGAGATGGGGCGGCATACAAGTCCAATAAATAAATAAATAAATAAATAAATAAATAAATAAATAAATAAATAAGATCACCCTTTGCAACCTTCTCACAAGTAAACTCAATGGGGAAGACAGATTAATAACTGGGATACTAACTTATCAACTGCAGGGTTTCTCTTAACAACTGTGGCAAAAAAGATCGTAAAATGGTGCAAAACTCACTTAACGAATGTTTTACTTAGCAACAAAAATTTGGGGCTCAGTTGTGGTTGTAAGTTGAGGACTACCTGTATTGCCACCCTCCTGGATACCTCACCCTGGGAAGATTTGCAGAAAATCATTGTACAGCACAATGGGGCTACAGAATGAGCAGCAACCACAGACAGTGTTTCTAGCTCTTCAGTCAGTTGCTGTCCATAGGTATACCAAATATGCAAAATAGATTTTTTTTTCACAGATTAACCTGCATCAGTAATGTTGCAAATCTGAAATATATGTCCAATTCAAATGCTGTTATAACTTATGAGTTAATCCAAAGAGCTAAGATATATATGTAATCATAATAATAAAAGTTGGCTTTGGATGGCAAACTAACTTTATGAATCTTTTAGACATGTATCTCATATATCAAAATGCACCAAATATTTTTTCTCAGAATGTTCTGAACCTCCAGATGCTTATTCAAAAGGCATACTACTATTAAAATCTGCAAAATGTGTGCCAAAAAATTTAACCTTAAAATGTTACAAGTTCCAGCTTATTTTGTAGTTTATACCTGGACATACAACTGTCCAGCATTACATCTCTTCTTTAGGAATATGCATTTTATTTAAAAAGCCCCCTTTGAGAAATTAAAAATTCAAGCTGGCATTTGATGTTACAGTAAAAACAGTTTACCTATCAGGGTGGCAAATGCTCCATCTAGTGAGCTAATTTTGCACAGCAATATTATAGTATTTTTTAGTATATACTTTAGGCCTTTTTTCTACTAGCTTCTCTTCAGAGATTTGGTACCAACAGCAGCCTCTATAATATCTCTTTATCTGAAATATCTTAAAAGCATTACTAAAAAATGTGAGGAAACATTAGATTCTCACAAGCAGCAATAAAATATGGAACAATGATGCTACTCATTCCACAATAAACCCAGATGTCTATTTGCCCCTACATTTATATCAACAGCACCATTATAGACGCCAATAATTCCACACACAAGATTACAGGTGGCTTCACATGTCCCTTTAGATTCCATTGAGGGCAAAGGGGACAAAAGAACTAATGGATACAAATTTAGTCTCAGGACTCAAAGCAAGGACAGAGTATTATTAGAGCCTTTTAACCTTCCAGGGAGAATGGTGGCTTATGTGGTTAGGACATTGGATTGGAGTTCAGCAAGGCTGCTTTTGAAACCCAAGTACTGCTGCATGGTGGGGTGAGTTCTTGTCACTTGCTCCAGCTGCTTGATGGGGACATGAAAGTAGCCCCCAAGAGCATCCCCTGGGCTACGGTTATGTCACCAGCTAATCCTTTCAACCTCGAAGTGCCTCAAATGGTGCCTCTGACACGAATGGGACAGGATATCTTCCAGAGCACTGTTTTTAAAATCTCAAGATAGCAGTTTCAGAAGAACCAAACTACACCGGCACTATAGACTTGAGAAACTGCATAACTCATATTAAAAGCTTTCACGCCATCACAGAAGATTTTACCAACCACAATGGTGTTTTAATCTGTTACTTAAGGAAATACTTATAATCTGAATCATGTGTATGAATCTTCATAACCACTCTTTCTCCACCACTACCCACCCAGCTCAATGTAAAGCCTGCATCAGTTTAATCTTATCAGAAAAGCTTATGCCTTTAAAGAAATTGTATTAGTATGAAAAGCTATTACTAGACTCCTTCTGACTTTTCGCAGCCATAATACAGCTCTCTTCCTACAATGTCTAGGATAAAATAGACAAAATGGAGATCAAATGAGAATAAACTCTCAATTTTGAACGCTGTACTTCCTGAGCCCAGTCATTTCTTGATTTCAGAAAGAAACAGGAAATTACAAATATGCGCTGGGACCAGTTAAGCCAGAATCTACATGTAAAGTCAATAAAAAGTTCATTGGTACTTGTTCTGTCCCTCTTACCTGAAGTTGTTCTGCAGATAGATTCAGTTTTAGGTAGAAATTTATTATATGGTTGAACAAGAAACTTTATGATATACAGTATCCAGAAAGAGAAAAAGCTGTTGTCTTTAAAGAATATATGCAACCATAAAAAAATATTTTTTAAAAATGGCTAAACATCTTCTAAAATGTAAAAGGTATTTTTGACATAAAGTCAAAAACATCAGGATTAAATACAATAATGTAACTTGATATAATTTGTCTATCATTAGTTTACATTGTCCAATTATGGGGTACTGAATTTGTTTTCCCAATTTGGTTTCTTATACTGTACAGTACATGTGTCATGCTGACTTGAAATTGATGCAAATGTTATCTAATCATGGCAGACCAACTCCTGATTTGAAAACAGCACTATATATTTTAAAATAATTATTTTCAAATGCATCTTTGCCTTTTACACTAGTTTATGTGTATATTAAAAACAGAAAGAGATACTACATTTTTTTGTCCCCTATATTCCAAAGGAAATTTTCAATACAAGTTCTAATAATAGGGCAGTTCTGAATCCCAGACAAATTATGTTATATTACTTGGCTGTTCCCCTTGGGACTACTCGCAATAAAAAGAGTTGTAGAAGTTGAAAAATAGCAGAATTAAAGCTTTTCTGCAAGATTTCATGACTGGGTGTTTGGATGCAGTATCCAGTCACAGAAGTTTGCATTTTTTTCATCATCCAACAAAGTCACTGCACACGTTGATTTCAACTGTCCATAAATGTCAGCTGGAGTATTAAAAACTATTACAAGTTTCCAATATGGAAGCTTTACAGTGGATTTATAAACAAGGTTATATATATATATACATTTAGATATATATTTATATTTATAAATATATATATAAATTTAGATATAAGTTTTCGTAGATTTTCACGGGACAAGACCCAAATACACCAAGACCTACATTTAGATATAAATGTATATAAATATAAATATAAGATTAGCATAATATGTAACCATAGTAAGTACTGTGTTTTGACATCAATAGAAACCTTAAAGCTCACACACCTGCATTCCAAAATTGCAACTCAAGGTCCAGCAAAGATTATACTACCAGAGACTTCTCAGGAAACAACTGAATGGAAAACTGCTGGTGACCTTCTACCGCTGCACCATAGACAGTATTTTAACTTATTGCATCTGTGTATGGTTTGCCAATTTCACAGTGGCAGATAGGACAGCGCTCCAGAGGATTAACATCATTGCTCAGAGGATCATTGGTTGCCCTTTCCACTCCTTGGAAGAGCTTTATAGTTCCCGCTGCTTTAAGAAAGTTCAAAACATTCTTAAAGATCCATTTCATCCTGGGCACCTTTTTTTTAAACTAATACCATCTGGCAGAAAGTACAGAGTAATAAAAACACCGAACCGGTTGTTATACCGCTAGAATCCCACCCCTGAACAAAATCCTTGAGTTATAGAAAAGATTAATATTTGGGGTAAAAGTAAAATCTTTATAGCTTTCAATTTTCTACATGATAAATTATCCTACCAGGATTGAATTCAATCCAGATATGGATCCTTATAAGTCCAAATTTACACGTGGATTTCTGACCTGTTTTTAAATACTATAAATTGGATAAGTACTCAAATAAATGACATAGCAATTTGATGGAATATTTTCCTTGAGTTCTTGTTTTTATCATCAATTTTTCAGTTTTGGATTTATCAACAGGACTATCAGATCTTGATTTCCAGTCATATCCACCCCATTCTTGTATATTTATTTCCTGTACTTAATGGAACCTACTGTGTACCTAGAACAGCATGCATAGGATTATCATTGCCATTTTGTGCAGAAAACCATCTAGACAATATCAATATAAAGCCAACCATTTAATTGGCTAGTCTACTTAATGAGGTCTACATCATAGCAGAACTCTATAGACAGATGGTAGGATATTGTTTTCTATGCGGGAAGTACCAATTATCTGTTTAGAGATGCAAAGATTATACAGAATGATAGACAGATGGATTCTGTGAATCATTGCCAGAATAGCTTTTAAGGCATATTGTATTGCTAACCAGAATTTTATCATGAACAGTTTCTTGCAGCAATTGATGCATTTCTTAGTTCTGTGCATAGTAGTGAAGATTACAGTCAATAGATTACCCCAATATTTTGATGTCATCATGGAAGGAAGGTCACATTTCTCTTGCACAGCAGTTCCAGTGCAAAATTCTAAGAAATATTGTAGAAGGCATTGGCTTACCATTAGAATCCAGCATGTCTATTTTTTGAAGGGATGGAAATCTACTGTTAATATTATCATTACAGCTATATAATGCAGTATAGAAAATTAATAAATAAACTATATATACAAGTCGAATGTCTTCAATTGAAAATGAACTATAATTGTGATACTGCTCCAAAGCAGTGTTTTGTCTCTATTTTAACCTCACAATTCTAATCCATATAAAAGAAGTAAACATTATTGAATTGAAATTGGTTATTTACTAATAGCTTTAGTAGCTGCATTCACATATAATTATAAGCCAGACATGCTTTGTTGAACATGGTTCAACAGTGTAGAATATTGCATTCAACTGTAATGTGTGGAGTTTGCACATATCACACTAAGCAAGAAGCAAGTAAACAACATTGCAGTTTATGTATTGCACAAACCCAAATCAGTTTGGAATTGGGCAGAGTCTAAATTGAATTGAATACAGGAAAACAATGTATAAGAAATAAATCCTCCACCCTTTTATCCAAACTATCTGTCTTCTTTTTCATGTGCTTTAAAGGGGCCTTGTTAAAACTTCTCTTCTATGATTTCCCAATACTGTTTCTTATTTCAATTCCTTCTTTAAAAATATGACTTACTAAGTAGAAATTTCATCATGTTAAAAATTGTTTCTTATCTGCACTTGTATATTTTTACTATGTACAATATACTAGTTTTAAAGTGTCTTTCCCGCCCTCAAAATTAGTATATGATTACGCTTACCAGACAGTACTTATTCACTTGGTCTACACGCTTTTCGAGTCCAAAACAATGTCAATCAGTTATCAGCTCTCCTTTACTTGTTTCTTTCCTAAACTTTTTCCTGCACTGCTGGAGCAGCAGTTAGGGCTTATGATATCTGCTGCTGCCAATTATCTATTTTAAACCACCCCCAACTTTCTGTTTCAGATATAAATAAAGACAGAAGGAGGTTTCCCATTTATCTTCTATAAAAAGTAACTCTCCTTCTGAGAATATCAGAGATCAGAAATGCAAGAAAACCCTATACCTAAACACAAGCTTTGGAAGATTCCTGAGGTAACCCTTCTGGAGGCAGTAAGTAAGGGTTCTTTCTCACGTACTGCTGCAATCTGAGTTGAAATCAAAATGGAATAGGATGCTTTAAAAACAGAAGAAAAAAAAGACTTAACAAAATTGTATGAAAGTGCTTCTCTTCAGCCAGCAGTTTCTTTTTCTGAAGTGTAGGTCTCTATGCAAATGTTTAACAATTAGGAGGAGATATAATTGTAAAGTTGTAATTTTTACACAATCAAGCATACAAGAAGCTCAGCCTTGGAAGTTGACAGGATGATATTAGGATCTGTCACTCTATCTTAATACTACCTATCTTGCAGGGTTGTTGTTGCAGGGGGGAAGGGGAGAGTGGAAATTAGGTCTTATATTCACTTCAATAACAAATAAAAATAGTATCCTATAATGAAAATAACAAGCTCTGGATAACAGAATCTATTAACTGGTCATTAGATGGTAGCAAGAGACAATGAAAACACTAACACATGTCTCTCAAGTGGTTGTCTCCATTTTTGTACCCCAGCTCTCATATGTGGGAGGCATGTGGA
This sequence comes from Naja naja, assembly GCA_009733165.1. Classification (NCBI taxonomy): domain Eukaryota; kingdom Metazoa; phylum Chordata; class Lepidosauria; order Squamata; family Elapidae; genus Naja; species Naja naja. The sequence continues at coordinate 95,232,110 of CM019148.1, forward strand.
GATTTAATGTATACTGTATTGTAGTGATGGTTTTTAAAAGCTAAGAAGGACAAATGGAAGCAAATAATAACCTTGTACAAAGATTTTGGTCTTTTTAAAATTGCTTTGGTTCTTCCTTTGTGCCACCCTCCCAAAAGAAGGTATAGACCAGTGATGTCAAACTCATGGCCCACGGGCCGGATGCATCACGCACTGCCCCTGCCCCCGCCTGGTTTAGCGAAGGTGAAAAAAGTCCTGATACATCACATGATGCCGCCATGACAACGCGAGTTTGACACCCCTGGTATAGACAGATATAAAGTAGGATGCAGCCATATATCCAGGGTGGGATTCTACCGGTTCGTACTGGATCAGGAGAACCCTTTATTCCTATGTTCAGCTCACTCCAAACTGGTTCGCTGCAATGAGGAAGTGGGCCTGCCTGCCCACCCCTGCTCTGTCCTGTGCTTTATGCCTTGTTTAGAGCAGTGTTCACCAACCAGTGGGCCGGGGACGATTGGTGGTCTACAAGAAAATTTTGGTGGTCCGCAGAGAAATGTCACCCCCAAAGCATCCCCCAAAGCAATTAACCCAGGCTGTGTGGGAACACAAGGCTGCGCCACCCACATGGCCCGCGGGAACACTAGGCTTGCGTCGCTTGCATTGCGAACAACATGAGGTAGTGAGGGGAGGGGGAAAAGGGCGGAGGGGGGAAACTTGCCCCACATGCCTGGCCTGGCCACCGGGCTGCTTCTTTCCACTTCTTTCTTCTTCTGCTTTGGGCTATACACAAGGAAAGCAGCAAAAGTCTTACTTTCTCTCCCCCAAATTCTGCCAGAAATGAGTCTTTGGCATCCTGCTCCAACAGGCTGTGCCAGCACAACAAGTCTCACAAAGACTCATTTCTGGCGGACTTTGGGGGAAAGAAAGAAAGACTTCTGCTGCTTCTGCTGCTTTCCTTGCATGAAGCCAAAAGTGTGTCTCTCTCTCTCCCTCTCTCCCCCTGAGAACGGAGCTGGAGGCAGTATCCTGTGATCCCAAATAAAGAATGATCAATTGGTAGGAAAATGGGGAATTTTCCTGCAGACATTTGGGGGATTTTCCCAGGGTCTCTGGTCCGCAGGATTTAAAATTATGAGTTTGGTGGTCCCGGAGGTCCAAAAGGTTGGCAACCCCTGGTTTAGAGCACAGCTGATTCTCACGGCAGAGCAGTTTGATGCGCCTCAGCTGTTTTCTTCACAGAGGCTGCAGTTGAAGGTAAGTATGGGGTTGCCTTTTTTAAATGAGTGGACCGTGTGTTTGGCGCAAACGCGCGACCACCGAACCAGTTGTTATACCTGTGGAATCCTATCCCTGCATATATATCTCTAGCCATGTTTTTGGAAACAGACAGTGCATCTTCAGTTTTTATAAATAAAGAGTAAGAATGTCCAACAGCCTATTTAGTGTAGGCTCTTGGTTCACATCCTTTCCCTCTGCTGTTCCCACTGAAGTTAAACTATTGTTCACAATATAAAAATTTGAAATTAGTTCTTGTGTTCTCTCAGCATGTTAAAAATATTATATAAAGCAATAATCATTCCACTTCTCCTAAGGATTCAAAATAGTATGTTTAAATTTAAAAGGTATCTTCCTGTACCACTATAAGTAGGTCAGTATTATTAAAACAATTAAATGGAATTTGGGCATGTCAGATTTTTTAACAGCTTGTCATGCTCATGGTCTATTACAGAATCCATTAATTTAGAATATGCCTAAAATTTAAACCAAAGCAATTTTTAAAAAAATCACATCTTTGTTCTCCATTCAAGTTTGACCAGTAACTATGCCATTCTTTACTTCACACTCACCCATATAATTATATCAATTCGCTATCTGATTTGCTAGGGATATTCTAGTTTTTAACAGAGTGCATTTAGTTGCTTTAAGAGATTAATTTGTATTTAAGGAAATCTGAGTCTACCAATTAGTTTGCTATTTTTAACCTAACCTGTTAACCATTAAGTTCAACAACCGCACAACTTGCAAATGGTTCAACAAGCAGAGCTCCTTCCTGTCACTGCACACCACATGAAATATTGCTTCTTGAATGCAACCCGGTCAGAGTCACCTTAATAAGGGAGATGGGTGGAATAAAATTTAGTAAATAATAAATTTAATAATAATAAATAGTGTCTCCAATTCCATGTAAAAAGTTCTAAGGCATCTGCCAAGACCCTATAGGAGACACTAATAAATGAGGATAGCAGTCTTCCAATATTTGAGGGGCTGCCACAGAGAGGAAGGGGTCAAGCTATTTTCTAAAGTGCCTGTAGGCCAGACAAGGAATAATGGATGGAAACTGAACAAGGAGAGATTTAACCTGGAAATAAGGAGAAACTTTCTGGCAGTGAGAACAATCAACCAATGGAACAGCTTGCCCTCGGAAGTTGTGGGAGTACCATCACTTGAGACCTTCAAGAAGAACAAGAAGAATAAAAGCCATCCATAATTTTCCGCTACACAAGTTTATTCATCCAATCCCTATACATTTTCTCTTAAAAAAGAAAGGAACAATACAACCAACAACACTTAGAGCTGAATTGCTGGGTAGAGGCTATCCCATGGCTAGTAAAAAGATTAATCTGGAGACTAAAATCAGTGAACAACATTCAGCCCATGCCATTTTTTTCCAGAGATAATTGCAGGATAACCCTGAATTTCTGCCTGCCAAGTAGCAAGGAAAAGCCAAGAAACTCAATCAATCAATCAACCAATCAATCAATCAGAGCAGAGCTGGAAGGGACCTTGGAGGTCTTCTAGTCCAGCCCCCTGCTCAAGCAGAAGACCCTATACCATTGCAGACAGGTGGCTCTCCAGTCTTTCCTTAAAACCATCCAGTGATGAAGTGTCTACAACTTCTGAAACCCTAACTGCCAAGAAAAGGGTTTATGTGAAAGTCAAGGGTTAGCAGATGGGAACCGCCAAATCCGGGACGCCAGAAAGCTCTCTTTGCAACTCTCAGATACTGCGGCCAGTATTTCCGCAGCCCACCTCTGGTCGCCCGCAAAAAAGAGCATCCTCCGGTGACACTCACACACACAAACCCAGCCCTACCTGACCCTGAGAGCGGCGCTCGGAGCAAGGGACTCTTCCTGAGGGTCCGGAAAGCGGAGATATCGCTCTGCGTGCGGCCTCTGGGTGCGGCCTCGGTGGGACGCGGCAACCGGCGAGGCGAAGGAGCAGCCGCTTCGGCTCCAGGGCTCCCCTCTTTCTCCTCCATCGCTCTCGTCTGCTCTCCTCCTCTCGCGGTCCCGGAGCGGTCTGGGCGCGCTGGGGCCTTCTTCCGCAGCAGGTGCAGCACCTTCCTCGAGCAGCCGCCCGGAGCAACCCGAGGGGACCCGCGCGAGAAAAGTTTTGACAGGAAGGGACCGCCCCCACTCACTCAGTTCCCTCGCCGTCAGCCCAGCTGCCGCCGCCGCCGCCGCCGCCGCCTTCATTGCCGGGAGTTGCCGCTCAGTCGTTCTCAAGCGGGCGGCGTCCCTCAAAGTCCCTCGGGGACAGGGAGACCCCCCCACTTACGAGTCGAAAGCCAGAGCCCCAGGCGGGAGAGAGAGGAGGAAGAGAGCCTCCCACGGATCCTAACTTATGCAAAGACAATCGCAGGGAATGGAAATGGTGACCTTTTCCTTCCTCCAGCGCTGAGATGGGGGCTGCGTCCATTTATTTGACAAGAGGCGTGGTTGCCCTTTGATGATCTTTTGAGGATTTGCCCTTGGAATCCCGTTACATGCTTTTTTTTTGAGGGTGGGGGTGTTTTTTAGGCAAGGCATTAATTTTGAATGCGGTGACGGGCTTGTAGGAAACTGCCTTCCAGTAAAGTATCTATGAGCAATAGATAACAGATAATCAAAGTTGGAAGGGATTTTGTCGGTCATCTAGTCCAACGCCGCCCCCACGCCCAAGCAGGAGACCCTAGACCATTTCTGACAGATGAGAGTCCAATCTCTTCTTGAAGGTCTCAAGTGGTGAAGCTCCCACAACTTCCAAGGCCAATGGTTGATTGTTCTCACTGTCAGAAAATTTATCCTTATTTCCAGGTTAAATCTCTCCTTGTTCACATAATATAGATAGTGTTGTGTGTGTATTCCTTGCCTTCTTTCTAGGGCTGAGGGAGAAGGACTAGCCCAAGGCAGCTGGCTTTGTGTAAAGGCGGAACTAGAACTCCCAACCTCCTGGCTTCTAGCTTGATGCCTTGGCCACCACCTTATCATGCCTGACATTAGGTGTCTAGAAGAGACCCAAGCAGCAATTTAATGGCTTGTGTGCTTTATTGAGGTCCTGTGGATCTACCTGAAGTCAGAAATATGGCAAGGTTTTCCAGGATCGGTCCTGGAAGCAGAATTCTGTGCTTCTTTTATGGTCTTTTTGCTTTAGGTAAATGTTAATTTGCCCAAGCCTTTTAAATATGGGTTTTCTCTGTTTGAACCCCAGCTTCATTTCATTTTAATATCTATTCTTACGTTTATTTTTCACAGTCTGCCTTATCTGATTTTTGGGGTTGAGTGTGATGCACTGTATCACTTTTTAGGGGTAAAGAGGATAGAGAAAGATTGCTAATAAATAGATCGGGGATTTTCTGTCTCTGTGTGTGTCATATCACACTAGAATTCAGAATGCTTGACAGTGTACCCATCTTTTGGTAGTTATTAGCAAAAACGGATTTCATTGCATACTCACTATTTTGTCCAATAAAAGCAAACCTGCACTACTTTGAAAAATTGTTAACATTACTACTCAACTGAAATGAAGGAGGGTTTAAGTTGAACTTCATTCATAAAATCTGACTCCACCAGAATATCTTTCCTCAAAAACTGATTATTTATTTAAGAAATATATTCTAGCAATTCAAGTAGTGGACAATAATAAAACTTTTACATATGAAAATAGCCATAAAATAATAAAAGGAATATTGAAACAGAAGCATGTTTTTTTCTCTATCGTATATTTAAATATGTAATAAATACTGCTATAAAGTTACCTTTTTTCCTAAACTTGTGAATAACAACAATAAATGTTTCAAAATGAAAAATACATTGATTCTGTGATACAAAGCCTGGCCATAATCAAACCATGAACTTTAGTACAAAGATATGCAATATCTCTCCTAGAATTATCGGGCTGAAAGGCATCTTGGGCGTCTTCAAATCTGACCCTCTGCCCAAAGCAGGACTCCTTATACCATCCCAGACAAATGAATGTCCAATCTTTTGTTGAAAACCTTCAGCGATGGAGCACTCCCGACTCCAGAAGGCAAGGTGTTCCACTGGTCAATTGCTCTGTCAGGAAATTTCTCTGTAATTCCAGCTAGGATCTCTCTTTAACAAGCTTTCACCTGTTATTTCTTGTTCTGCCCTCAAGTGCTTTGGAGAATAAGACAACCCCCTCATCTCTGTGACTGCCCCTTAAGTACTGGAAGACAGCTATCATGTCACCCACTACTCCTTCTCTTTGTTAGGCTACACATACCGTGTTTCCCTGAAAATAAGACACTGTCTTATATTTTTTTTGGCTCCCAAAAACACACTAGGTCTTATTTTCGGGGTAGGTCTTATATATTTATGGTGCCAAATAGTGGGTGTGAGTGTGTAGGGGGTGGGTGTTTCGCGGGTGCACGGTTGCTCCCTGAAAAGTCTTCCTGGAACTGGAGATTTACACTAGGTCTTATTTTCGGGGTAGGTCTTATATTAGGGCAGGTTTAGAAAATAGTGCTAGGTCTTACTTTTGGGGTAGGTCTTATTTTCGGGGAAACACGGTATCTAGTTCCTTTAACCATTCATTGCATGTCTTCAGACCTGTTATCATCTTTGTTGCTTCCCCCTGCTCTCTTGCTAGGGTATCAGCATTGTTTTTACATCATGGACACTAGAACTGGACAGAATATTCCAAGTGTGGCCTCACTAATGCAGTGTAGAGCAGTACTATTATTTCACATGATCTTGATGTCATCTCTCTGTTGATGCAGCCTAAGACTACATTGGCTTTTTTGGCAGCTGCAGCAGACTGCTGGCTCATACTTAAGTGGTGGTCCAGTAGACACCTAGATCCTCCTCAGTTACTGTTGTTGAACCAGATACTGCCTATTCTATACTTGTACATTTGGTTTTTCTGCCTAAAGGACCTTACTTTTCTCGCCCCCAAACCTCATCTTATCAGATAGGGCCTATTTTTCTAGTTTGTCAAAATCCTTCTGAATCTAAATTCATCTGCTGGTGGTACTGTCTATCCATATTGCTTCTATTCCATATTACAAGAAGTAGACTTTGGTTTACTTTGTCAAATGCCTTAGTGAAGTCCAAGTATACTATATCCACAGCATTTCCTTGATCTACAAATTTAGTCACTTTATCAAAGAAGGCAATACGTTGGTTTGGGACAATCAGTTTTTAACAAACCAATGTTGGCTTCTATTAATCACCTTGTTCATTTCTAGGTTCTCACAAATATGTTGCTTGATGATATTTTATAAGATTTTCCCAGATATTAATGTCAAGCTGACTGCTTTGTAATTTCATGATTCCACTTATTTCCCTTTTTTGAAAATCTTCTGCAAAAAAAATCGAAGATGGTTGATTCAACAATGTTTTAGTTTTGCTAATGACTCTGAATAAATAAGTAAACTTTCTAGTATCGACATATGATATTGTAATGTCTCTCTTATGTATTGCTAATGTATCTGACACTACAATCTTTGGATAGTGAATATAAAATCAATGGTTTCATTAAAATTGCATGGAAAGTGCTCTAATGTCCATTTCCCGAATCAGCAGTTACAGTATAAAACACTTTTATTCTTTTATTTTCTTGTCTTTACTGACAAAATATTCTATACGGAAACTTCTATAGTGTGCCACTAAATATGTTCTATTAAATATTTTGATAACAGAATTTTAGCACTCTTTATTCCTAGTCTATACTACTGGAACATAGTTCACCTTTATCTGTAAGTTTATAAATATTGGGCATCTAGAATTTATCCCAAAGGACAGGGATATCTTCGAGTACTCTCATATCTCATTTAGTTGTTTTTTTTAAAGAAACCAAATATCACAATTTGGAAGTTCAAGCACCTGTGGATGTGTATTACCTCTTCCCCTGTGGTTTTCCCAATAGGAGTTGCTGTCTACCTACAACTGATACTTACCTTGTTATGGAAAACCATAAGGAAATTAATAACCTTTTATGTAGGATCAGGCTTAGCGTTTAATTTTCAGTCAATGTATATACAGTTAACTGCATGTCACAAAATGTGGAACCTAACCAGTCTTTTTGCTTAGTCAATGTTTCTGGAGAAAATTTCTGTGATATGTTGTAATTATGATAATTGTTTCATCTGGGAAATTTCCTCTGCAATTGTTTTTAGGATTAACAGTGCAGTCATAACACAGAAATAAATCCCAGAGCATCCAGTGCAGTCACTTCTAAGTAAGAATTCATAGGACTGGAGCCTAAATATGTTAAAGATGATGGCATTTTGCTTTGTTTGAGATTGTTGATTCTTGAGATTTCCAATTTTTTGTAAAATGGCTGCAAAATAAGTTATTCTGGCATAATTGCATATCTGTATATCAGTCACATTTCTTACCCATGATCTCAAGTGCTGAAGAAGGATAAAATGGCATTCTTAAAAACTATATTCTGCCAAGCAGAGTATTAATATATGTATTTTCTTCTATCAGCAATAGAATATGCTAAAGTCAAGTATATACTCCCAATTAATTGAGAAATTAGATGATTGCCATTTCTGAATTACCGTATTTTTCGCACTGTAAGACACATCTGGACATAAGACTCACCTAGGTTTAGAAGACAAAAACAAGAAAAAAAATATTCTGAATCAAATGTTTGGATCCCAGCCTTCCATAGCCCCACTGAGCAGTGGGCTGGCTGACTGGAAACATCATCATTGCTGCCTCTTCTGGGGAACGCTGGAGCCTACGCCACTGAGCAGCTGATTGGTGGTTGGATCGGCCTCCCAGAATTCCGCCAATTATCTGTTCCAGGCTGCGGGGATTGCTGCCGACGTTCGCTGCTGCTGCCTGTCACCACCGCACCAACCCCCTCCTCCCAGGTACAGAAAACCCCCAGAGGGGGTTTGACACTGTAAAAGGACCTCACTGCCGTGGCCCGGTCTGTGATACAATATTTGCTCCATAAGACGCACAGACATTTCCACCTACTTTTTGGGAGCGGGGGAGTGCATCTTATGGAGCAAAAAATACACTATGTGTTTTTAGGAATTACATGGAAACACTTTTTCCTTATAGTAAATGAAGAAAAGTTTGGCCTACAAAGTCTCACAGGGATATTGGGGCCTTGGTGGTGCAGGCTGTTAATAGCCTAGCACTTAGTTCCAGCTGCCTGTAAATATTGCAGGCTCGAATCCCACCAGGCTCAAGGTTGACTCAGCCTTTCATCCTCTCAGGGTAGGTAAAGTGAGGACCCAAGATTGTTGGGGGCAATAAGCTGACTTTGTAAAAATGCTGCTTAGTAATAAGCAGGCATATACAATGGAAGGAAGGCTATTGCTGCGCGCATTGGGTTGTATCCCAAAAATTGTAAGCTGCCGAGTCTCCGGAGAAGGGCAGGATATAAATATGAATAAAAATAATAAAAAATATTTCTCTTTAACCATCTTATATATTTCATTATAAATAAAATGTGAAAATATCCTTTTGAAATGTTGCTATCTGGTTACTATTTTCCTCTGAATTTTTATGTGTAACATAACAATCAGTCCACCTTTTACAAGGGGAGCTAAAATAATCCCCCCCAACCTCTGGATGCAAACATAAAATCATCAATGAGAAGATCTATCTATGTTGCTTCTAACACTTGACACTGACTTAATGACACATTATCTACCTATCTATTTAAGAATTATTCAAATAATAATTCTCTTGCAGTATAGAGATTCCGATATATTTCTTCCCCAAACTGGATTTCTTTCATCCTAAACTCTTATGCAGCATATGCAATATCATGCATATCTATAAAAAGTTGATAATTTTGAACTCAAAGGCACTTCCACCCAATAAGTGATTTCAGTTTGCAGCCATTCATATTTCTTATGATCCAGAAGAATCTTTGGCTATTCTTTCATTCAGCTGAACATCTCAGAATTGGGCAAGATAGCCATGTCATGCTAGCTTAATTTGTTTTGCTGTGTCCTACCTTAATTTTGGAGCCCTGAAACTAAAAATCATGGTTTATTCAAGTGTTGTTTTTTTACCACAGCAGCACTAATATTATCAAAAGCTACAGTACAACTTTTGTGTATTTTCTTAACAGACATTTGTTTGTTTATTTATGTCAGAAGCATCACAATTAAAATAAGGCATACTATAAAATTTAAAATACAAGATTAAAATATGTACAAACTAAACAGATCTTTCCCAGAAACTAGCAACATTGTGTTCTGTCATGCTGCCATGAGGTCCTCAAGTGTACCTTGATCAGGACACAAAGGGGAGGTATATAGGTATATAATTAACAGGTTATTTTTAATAAAAAACATTGAGGAACATTTATTTATTAGTAACATTTACATCTATCTTTCTGCCCATTGGTGGGAAGTCAGGAAAGTTACAAAAGGAACATCAAGTATTAAGACCCCATTAATAAAAGATCATGAATGTAATGAGACTATTAAATAATAATTGAATTTAAATGAATACTTTATTTGGCCAAGGGTGATTAGACATACAAGGAATTCATCTCCAATACAGAAGCACTCAGTATACTTGCAATATCATAATAAAGATGTAATTAAAGATATACAGGATCCAGAAAACTCTAAGATTGAGTCATTCTTAAATTGTGCTAAGCTCACAAGTTATAGATATAACATATAAACAGTAAGTTCATATGGTTACTACTCTAGATTAACTAATAAGGAAGATTGCTGATCTGCTCTTTCAGGAGGCCTATTAGAAACAAACATTTAAAATGAAACCTGTCAGTTGGCAAAGCAGAGGCTGAATATCATTAGGAACTGCTGGTATCTTGATAGTCACAACATATTTCAGTACCCCTGAGCTACCTTTTCTGCAGTAGTAGATACAGTAATATAAAGAATTATATACAGTTTTAGAGATTCTAGTTACAGGAATTTGACTAGCATAGCTAAGTTTACTGCTATTCATCTCAAATGTTCGCTATATGGGCTTTTTCATAAACAATAGGCTGACTATAAATTTGGGGGAATGTAGTTACAAAAATTTCCTCCTTTGAAAGGTGCTAGGCATATCTGGTTATTTATAGGTAAGTAGTTACATTTGATTCTGAATCACATATGCTGAATCACATAGCAACTGATATTGTGGTATATATAACTTCAAACTTGAAAATAATGAGGAAGTTGTCCTATTGGAATGCTTGAATTAAACAAGGGATAAAGATAAAAAAATCCATTGATTTTTCACTTTGTTTTAAAGATTTTGAGAGATTTCATTTTGACTTATCACAAGTATATGTTGGCCATATATACAAATGAAGCATGTACTAACTGAACACTATGCCCTATAGGCTTTAAAAATCTCCACGACACCTGCAATTCTAACTTATTTATTTCCTTGACTGGAAACCAACAGTTCAATTTTATAAGGTATTAAAAGGTGACATAAAAATTAGTGTCATTTTTACATTTCAACTGTGGAAAGAAGGATTGGAGTATCAAAGTTTAGAGAATAAATGGATTTATTCATTAAAGTATTATTAAAGTATTAAATTTACTTCAGATGATTAAAAAAATTGATCTAAAATATTACGTCATGTTTGTTGAAGCCCTCAAATAATATTTAAAAATGAACATTAGATCCTTGTTTATTTCCCTGAAATTATATCTTATATATTACTAATGTTCTTATTTGGAGATATAAGCTGAATTGAATGGCAGATTATAATTTTTCTAAATAAGAAAAGAAAAATTCTTCCATTCAATCATGTCTGATTCTCAGAGATTGCCTAGAGAAGTCCCTACAGTTTTCCTGGCAGTGTTTTTCAGAAGTGTTTTGCCATTGCTCCTTCCTAGGGCTGAGAATGTGTGGCTGGCTAAGGGTCACCCAGGTACCTGTGTGACAGGCACCTAGTGCTCATGGTCTCCTGGGTTCTAGGCCGCTACCTTAACCATTGCACCAAATTGGCTTTCAAATAAGAAAACAAGTCACAGTTAATCACATAAAACCAATGAACTGAACCAATTGATTCATTGGTTGAGCAATCAACATTAACTACCTGTTGTTGTTTATTTAAAAAAAAGCCAGAGGTCATTTTATCATTATTTGAATAATTGCATTTGATGTTATGATGCATTAGTCATTGGGTCAGTTTCCCCTTTTGATACTAAATAATCAAACAGAAGTCAATGCAAACTAAGGTTAAGGAGGCAATCCCATCCATTAAGAAGCACTCTTCCTTTCAAAATATAAGAGTCTGCCAATCCTGCCGATAGTATTGTATAAGAAAACTATATTCAGACCATCAAAGGCACTTACTGATAAAAGGTACACTTGTGCTGCATTAAACATGAGCGGCTCATCATTCAAAGATAATTGAATGAGCAAGTAAATAGGCAAAATTCACTCAGCTAAAGTTTCTGGCAGGATTCAAAGCTAAAGAATTTTCAAAAGATTAACATGAAACAGTTGCCTGATATCTGATAGCTGTCAGAGCAGATATTCTTCAATACAGATCATTTATGCTCATGTTTCATCATATAGTTACTGTATCATTGTATAAAATGGAAAAGTATGGAAAGATAGGATGGATTTAAGTCTTAAATGATCTGAAAAATCAGCATAGTTGGTTGTGAACTCTAGCAAGTCGTCTCTTAGGAAACAGTTGTAAAGAAAATGGTGTTCTCTATGTATGTAGACTGGAATGGGAAAGTAGCCATTTGAAAAAGAAACTTGTTCTGTCCCAAGTGCCTCTTAGTCTGCCTGTTACTTCAGATCAATATTTTCCCAACCTTGGCAACTTTAGGCTATATGGACTTCAACTCCCAGCATGCTGGCTAGGCAATTCTGGGAATTGAAGTCCACAGTTTAAAGCTGTCAAGGCTGAGAAACATTACTTCAGACCCTCAGCTAAACTATCCTGCTTAGCACTGGGTTTTCCCATGTTTAATAATGCCTATGACAATTCATATCTGAAATAGCAATGCATGGATACCAACTGATCACAAGATAACCCTAAGGGCTCTGCAAGCACCAGATATTCTGGGATTCTTCACTATTAAGATGAAATCGACAGGACTCAACAGCTGTGATGCCAACAAATATCCCTCTAAAACTAGCATCTGCTCTGAATAGAAAGGAACTTTGCTTGCATTTATACTGCACTGTGAGCTGTCCCAAAGGTGCTTTTTTCGAAAGCTAACTGGACTTTATAGTTTTTTTTGTTTGAAATCCTTTTGCTTCTCACCTAAGAAACTTCTTCAGTTCTAACTGACTGATGGGGAATGGAAGGATTTACATATTTTACAGTCAACTGGTCATTTGGTCATTTGAACTGCATATGAATGAGGCACCCTACATCATTCTTTCTTTTGTAAGCACCAGAAAACCTGGCCAGCTATGGTTTACCCTAACCCTTGACATAGATAGCACTTATTTGCTAGGTTTATATTCCCTCCTGTTCCAATTATCTGGAGGATATATATTAAGTTCATTTCTATCTTTCTTCAGGGACTGCAGGAATGGATTATAATTACAGCAATTGCAAGCCAATGGCTCTGCAAAAAGGGAAGATAAAGCATTTGAAGGCATGCCTCTGTATAATTCAGTTTATCAGCACAAATGGGCTTTTGTGTAGGAGGTAGGTAATCCTTCTGAAAGATCATTAGAAAAGAATGTGGTTTCAAAAAGGAGAAGTAAAAGGCAAGTAGTACGATAAGAGAATAGAAAAATCTGACAAATAGGAACAAGAGGGACATTTTAGTACCACTAATATTTTGCCACGCATAGCAATAATTTTCACATTTTGGGCCATTCCCTGGTGATGGGCCACACTGTTTTCCAAAGAACTTTAAGGAAAATGCTCAAGATTAGTTGGATGAAAGGAACTTAAGCACCAAACTGAAAAATATACATACTTGGAAATCTCTTTCGAGAAGATCAGAAGCAACTGTTTATAAACAGTCTACAAATCTCCACGAGGAGATTATGAGATGCTACTAAGACTCATAGAATTAGTTCTGTCCTGCTGATTGGGTGGAAACAAACAATATAGAAAGAAACTATATGAGCAGTATTTCTTTAGGATGTTAGAAACTGGGACAGAAAGATGGATCTCAACCTGAACAGATGACTCCATTAACTGTAGTCTGAGAGAAGCTGACATTTTGTGGGCTGTGGAATCCAATAGAAATAAAAATTCAGGGCAGGAAGCAGAAATATATCATAATTCTAAAAAGAATGTGTTTCATAGATCATGCAAACTTAAACAAGAGATGTTTATAACAAAATTTTGCTGAGGATGGGTGGTAAAAACCTTATGGCTAAACAGCAAAATGTTAGAGACAAAAATATGCATGACATAGAAAGTGGCAGTGAGGCCAAATGACCTTCAAGTAAATACAACAGGGAAATTAGGAAGATGCAATATTCATAGCATCCAATACCTATATACTAATGCAGGCAGGGGGGAAAAAACCCAAGATGAAATTAAGTTCTGAAGTCCTAATGGAACATCTAATGTATTCTTGTCTTGCTGATATGTAATTTCTGAAGAGATGGATTATATAATTTTTTATACTAGATTTAATCCTGATCGATAAGAATGAATTCAATGAGTTTGAAATTCATGGGCTTAGTTGGACATGTATTAATATTAATATTAGATTCCCCCACCACATGACCATAAGGATGCTGCAACAGTTGTAAGTGTGAAAAACGGTCATAAGTCACTTTTTTCAGTGCCGCTGTAACTTTGAATGGTCACTTGACTAAATGAACTGTTGTAAGTTGAGGACTATCTGTACATTGACCCCAGGCCTGGGACCAAAGCTAGGTCTTCTTGAGGACTTTTCAGAGTCCCAGGAGAGAGGCTGGATCCTTATCTTGGAGTGGGGGCACAGAGTAGGCACATTTTCTTAGTCCCGCAAAATGACAATGTTTAATAGTGGTGAACCTGGGGTGCACATACTGTGGGGAACATATCTGGCAGGGAGAATTGATTGGAGACAGTCAGTCCCTGAGATATGCAGTCCCTATGTCATGCAAAGTAACAGCCAACACCTTACATCACACTTGGAAGTCAACTAGCAACCAATGCAGCTTGATTAACAGTGATCACATATAAGCATGACAACATTACTATATTGTTTGTACTGCACTACTGCAAGACAGTTGCTTCTTTCCCTTGACAGTTGAGGTCATTGTGCATGCTTAAGACAATGGTCATCATTTAAAGTTAAATAAATAAAATAGCGGGGAGAATTTAAAAGAAGATACCTAAAATGAAGTTTTCCCCAGTCTGCTTTGTTAAAAACAATCATTCAAGATTCCATACTTTTTAAGATAGCTGTCCTTACAGTTGAAATACGTAGATGCTTATTTTTTTTGCCAGACTTGCATTTATTGGATTTATAAATCATTCACCAGGTTTTTATTATCTTAGAGAAAATTAAATATTAAAAGAAGAGCAGGCATTAAATTACAATAATAGTATAAAAAACATCCGAGAGCCAAGAAGGAAGGATATGAAAATGGCCAATAAAGGTGACTTACATCACAATCTTATACAACGTTAGTAATAACTGAGCTAGTTTGGACTAGTGTTTAAGGCACCATGTAGAAATTGGGAGACCGTGGGCATGAAGCCAGCTGGGAGTCCTTGGGCCAGACACCCTCCCTCAGACCTAAGAAGCAGACAAGGAAGGGCAAACCACTTTTGAAATCTTGCCCTCAAAAGTGCAGGGACGTGTCCAGGAGAGAAGCGACCTGGACTTGAGGAGAAACTTCCTAACAATGAGGACAATTAATCAGTGGAACAGCTTGCCTTCAGACGTTGTGGGTGCTTCATCACTGAGGGTTTTTAAGAAGAGACTGGACAGTCACTTGTCTGAAATGCTATAGGATCTTCTGCTTGAGCAGGGGGCTGGACTATAAGACCTCCAAGGTCCCTCCAGATCTACTCTGATTCAATCAACACTTACTCAAAGGCACAAAAGTAGTGAATACTACCAGAGAAGTGTTACAAGCTATTCTCAAGCTATTCCCCAAAGCCCCTGAAGGCAGGACAAGAAGCAATGGATGGAAACTGACCAAGGAGAAAAGCAACCTAGAACTAAGGAGAAATTTCCTGATAGTTAGAACAAGTAACCAGTGGAACAACTTGCTTCCAGAAGTTGCGAATGCTCCAACACTGGAAGTTTTGAAGAAGCGATTGGATAACCACTTGTCCAAAATGGTATATATGGTTTCTTGCCTGAGCAGCGGATTGGACTAGATAGAAGACCTCCAAGGTCCCTTCTGTTATTCTTTCCCTCCCATTTCTAAACGGTGGGACGAACTTGTCAATACATCCCATCACCTTTCCCGTCGAAGAGGGCGCCTTAACGAGCCTGCAGCCTTACACAAACCACCCTCTCACAAAACACTGTTACCCAACCCGTGTATAATTGCAACCCCACCCCCAGTCCACCGACAAACCCGTTCCGCAGAAAGGCAGAACTCAAAGCTTCGCAGGCGGAAGCAGCGGGTCCGTCGGTCATGTGACTCGGCGTCATGTGACTCGGAGGTGGGGAAGCAGAGAAGCAAAGTGAGAAACGTTGGGAGTTAAGTCCGGGTTCTCATGGCTGAGCCGGACGGTTCACCCCTTCTCCGGCGGGAGTTTCCTCGCTTCTTGCTGCTGTTACCCCCGTTGCTCATCTTCCTCCTGCTCCCCTCAAGGGGCCGAGGTGGCCGCTACGACCCCACTTGGGAGTCTCTGGACTCCCGGCCGCTTCCGCCCTGGTTCGATGAAGCCAAGTTTGGGATTTTCATCCACTGGGGTGTTTTTTCCGTGCCAAGCTTCGGCAGCGAGTGGTTTTGGTGAGGTTCCCCCTCTGCCAGCTCTGGCACGCGTTTTCTCTGACTTCTCCCTTGTTTTACTACCCGCCTCGGTTATTCGCAACTAGCAGTGTGTGGTTTAGGATTCTCCTCTGCTCTGAAGACGGGCATAAACGAAACGGGCATGAGTTGTTCTGAATCTCATTGCAATTCCCTCACCCACCCACCCTCCCTTGTGGTAATGTGAGAATCCGGCTCACCCCCTTCTACTCCTGTTCCGAAGCACTCTACAGATCCTGGAGGTTTGGAAATCATGCGTGTTTGCCGAACACTTTTGAAGATTCAGGGAGAGGCACCCATAGGCGTTGTATTGCCTATCCCCGTTTGAAAATGAAAATCTTGAATAGAAGGTTTCCAGCTAACAATCTCAGCTGACTTCATTATTCTTGGGCCTTTGGAGAACTCTGTCATTCTTAGTTCTGGTTAGGCAACTTCTGCTTTTGTTTCTATTTTTAATCTAAAAGTTTGTGTATGTGTGCATGGTAGGGAAGCATCATGTGTATGCAGAAATGCCTGCCTTTGACATAATTTTGCTTGTTCTCATAAGGATAAATAACAACATTGATTCTGAAGTGTAGTTTATGGGTTAATGTTAAGATATGAATAACTCAGTGTGAACACTGGAAGTGGGTCAAAGAGCAGAACTAGAGGTCAAGCCAGGAAGTTGAAACCATTATCAAACCAGGCTCTGCTTGCCTGGAAGGATTTTCCTGCCCAAAGAGCTTTATAATAATATAATAAACCCTGCTGTTAATTACCCAGTCACTTTGCTTTCGAATACACGTAGTTTAAATCAGTCATGTCCGTTTCTTCTGTACTTTATTTCCTAGAGGAATTACTGTCATAGCAGATTGCCTGTACGTGGGGTATGAACAATATTCTGATCCATAATGCAATGGCATAGAGTTTGCAATGCATCAATGTTTATCCATATGACACCATTGTTGTCCAAGATGCACTGGCTCCCTGTAGACTTCCGAATGCAATTGAAGGTGCTGGTTACCACCTTTAAAATCCTGCATGGCATAGGACCATCCACCTCCAATGGTTTCAACTATAGGACCCAGCCTTTGTTGCAGTACCTATGCTAGGAAACAGCTTCCCTTCGAGAATGAATAAACTGATCCTATTGACCTTCTGGAAGGTTGCAAAAACCTGGTTTTTCCCTCAGGCATTGATAGATTGATTATGTGCCATCAACTCAGTATTGTCTTCTAGGAACCATATAAACAATTTTTTCCCATCCTGAAATACCCATCACCCTGAAACACCATCCTTAATATGGTATTCCACATCTTCCAAAGTTACACTTATTGCCACTATAATTGACTCCATTCATCCATATTGCCACTATAACTGACTCCATTCATCTTATTTAGTTCCATGTTTCCCAGCATCCTTCCCCAATGTTCTTGGGAAAGTTAGCAAATTGAACCAAATTATACTCTGCTTACCTCAAACTTTAGATTTTTATATTTAGCAAGTTATGTTTCCAGAATTCTGTGGGCTATGTCTTTGAATTTGATTCATTTAGAGAACGCATCTTGAGATTATCAGAAAAATTATTTTAAAATACACAAAAGCTGTTCATATAGTAGTATGTTCAAGATGTGTAAGAATTTGCTCCTGTATATCTTTGTTAGTCCTTTTGTCATTGTATGCAGATACACGGGATTTTGTTCCTTTGCAGGTGGTATTGGCAAGCAGAAAAAAAGGAACCTTATGTAACTTTTATGAGGAAAAACTACCAACCTGGATTTACTTATGAAGATTTCGCCCCTATGTTTACAGCTGAGTTGTTTGATGCCAACCATTGGGCAGATATTCTGAGTGCTTCAGGTGCCAAATACGTTGTCTTGACTTCAAAACATCATGAAGGTAAAGTGACCATAGTTCTTTTGGATCTCAGTTGCCGCAGTTTAGTTATTTTACCAGATGAAAGGCTTGGGTAAGATATTCTCATTATATTCTAAAGAAAAAGATGACTGAAAAAAATGTTATGATGCTAAGCCAGGATGATGATGAAGAGGATGAAGATGATTCAATGGAAGAAACCAGGTAGCAGAAGTAGATAGCCGTATCTTAGAAGCTAAGTTGAATTGGCTCTGGTTGATATTTGGATACAGAATTACTGGAAAATCTCAGAAGTCAAAAAATTTCATGGAAGAAAGCAGTGGCAAGCCATTTCTGTAACCCTTACATTTCTGTAAAAAAGATTCTAGTTCAATATCTTTACATCCTTCCAAAAAGCCAAAACAGCTTGGCATGTGTGATAATTTGTAAAGGATGGAGGTATATGTCATGCTGGGCCCAAAATAAGCATATTGTATGCTTAGTATGATGTATTAATAGTAAATAACTTATATCTTACACTTTCTCCTATGATACTGCAGAGAGGTCAAAATTATATAGGACAAGCGATCCTGTATCATCTAGTTATAACTTGTATCAGTATCCAAATTTAGATCATCTTGTTGAAGATGCCTTATACAATGCAGTCTCATTCATCTCATATCAGGAGATAACAATGGCAAAAAAAAAGCGAAACTAAGGTTTCCAGAACACATACTGTACACATCCAAAATAGTTAATTCCTAACCATTTTCTTTCTTTGAGCAGGTTTTACACTGTGGGGATCAAAATATTCCTGGGCTTGGAACAGTGTGGATGTGGGACCAAAACGGGACCTAGTAGAAGAGATAGCTACATCCATTAGAAACCGGACAAGGTTACGTTTTGGGCTATATCACTCATTGTTTGAATGGTTCAACCCTCTCTTCCGTGATGATTATGCTAGCAAATTCAAGAAACAACAGTTTCCAAAGGTCAAAACTCTCCCAGAACTTTATGAGATTGTGAACCGATATCAGCCAGAGATTTTGTGGTCAGATGGCGATGGGAATGCTCCAGATACTTACTGGAACAGCACTGGCTTCCTAGCATGGCTTTATAATGAGAGGTATGTGTTATTTTCGTATTGAAATAGTGCATTTTGCCTAAATATTTAGAAGGAAATTGCACTCTAATCATAATACGTTGTATTATTGATTGCTTTCAGCTTGAGTCCTGGTTCACATTGCTCCCTTATTTTTAAATAGTACTAGGATTAGAGTATTGCTTCTAAAATAATTTAATTGGATTCTATGATCTAAAACAGTGATGTCAAACTGAAGGCCTGTGGGCTGGATTTGGTCCTCGGGGTGCTTAGATCTGACCCACAGGGTCGGCCTGGAAACAGCAAAGGACAGGCCCACAGTACCTTTGCCAGCAAAAATGGAGCTTGTGGGGCTGTGCAGGGCTCTATTTTAGCTGGCAGAGGGCTGCAGGAGGCTGCTGTGGCCTAAAACGGGGCATGGGAGAGCTGCATGTAGGCCCCCTGGGCTGTGTTTCACTGGCAGAGGGCTAGCAAGACAAACTAAAAACAAAAAGAAATGTTTCGTCTTTTGAATTTGAATATGCAAGAAGGGACAGGAAAGGGAAAGAGGAAAGAGAAAGAAAAGGAAAGATGGGAAGAGAGCAAGGAAGGAAAAATAAGGAAAGAGGAAGAAGAAAGAAGAAAGAGGAAAAAGAAAAGGAAGGAAGAAAGGAGGGAGATTATAATGAGAGCGAGTGGGGGTGTCAGGGAAGTCCTGCCTTAGCACTTGGCCACCACAGGTGCCCCAGACATGTGACATTGAGCTGGCCATGCCCATCCCTGGCCACGCCCACTCTAGCCCCCTGAGGTCAAACACAACCCTGATGCAGCCTTCAATGAAATCAAGTTTGACACCCCAATCTAAAACAATATTTTGATGGAAAGAAAAAAAAAACATTTCACACGTCACTTAGGAATATTTCTTGTGACCTTCCAATCACAGCCAGCTTTGGAGAAAGTCTGGCCCTCTCTTCAAGGAGCTGCCACATAATTTAATATCTGAGTTACTTGCATAGTTTATACTGTTGTAATGGGTTAGAGCAACTTTCCTGGGCTTTACTTTTTGGCACCAGTTGAAGCCTTATCTTCCCAGCCATTAAAATTTCTTTTAGAACTTCAAACCATTTATTTTGTTGCTGGTTTTACTCTAGTTTTATGTGTTGCATTTTATTACTACTGCATTTTTATTACTGTCCTTGCAGCTTCTTATCTTAGTTTTATGATGCTTTATTCATTATTTCTTTATTTGGCATTTTATGTTCTCAATTTGTAGTGGCTGAAGAAATTCAGATACAGGATGAATTAACAATTTAATGCATAACTCCCTCCTTTCCTCCACCCTGCTAAAAGTCAGAGATTTAATCTAGGGCGTGTTGGGAACTACTGCCTAAATGCATCATAAAGTTGCAACTCCTGCATTTCAATTTTTTGCCTTCAACAAACATTGTTCTTTCTAATTGCAAAGATTTGCAGTTCTACTGTGTTATGTTTATATTTACTGTTTTAACTCTGATTTTATATTTATCTTGTGTTTAAAACATTTGCAATATACTTTTGTATCTTTTCTTTTATGTATATTGAGATTATTTGCACCAAGACAAATTCCTTGTGTGTCCAACCACACTTGGCCAATAAAGAATTCTATTCTATTCTATTCTATTAAAAATAGGCCTCCTGAAGACCAAGTATTAGACAACCAAGAGAACTGGCACTTCTTCAAAATTGTTGGAGAAGCAATGGATTTAAAACTGGCATTTCTAGAAATTCTAACCCAAGAATTTATAATTGTTTTGAGAAACGTATGTTTTCTGGAAATGTGTCAGAATGGCAGTATATTACTTGGCAGAGACTTTCAGAATAGCAAATTACCTGTGTTAAGTTCTTCTTTGCCCTTTGTTAACAGTAACCGTGCTTATGACTATGGATAAATGTACTTTGAGTATTTTCAACCTGAAAACCTCATGTGTATGTGAGAAGTTTGCCTTAATTATTATGTCCCTTTGAACATTACTTTTGCTTGAAGAGAGAGAAGGGCCAAGACTAGTGGTATAACCACACTGCCCAGCATCTCTCACATTGCCACAGGAGCTGAGGTGCAGAATTCCCATCACTAAGCGACAGGGTAGCACAATGTTGTGCTTTACAACTGTATTCCTTAGCAATGGAAATTCTAGCCCCGATCATCTTTGTAACCTGAAGATTATTTGTATGATAGACAAACAGACAGAGACTGATCTGACTGTTTATCATACATTTGGGAATAATGGATCTATTTTTTTAGTTCAGTTGAAGTAAGTTTCCCCATAGCCTGCGTTTTCTCTCAAGTTTATTTCTTATATTCAGTGAAGAATATAAGTGAAGAAATGTGCCTGCAGGCTTGAGTAGGCACCACATACCAACAATGTATTTTAATTTTTCAGCCCTGTTCAGAAAACAGTTGTAACAAATGATCGCTGGGGCACTGGCACAATATGCAAACACGGAGGGTTTTTCACGTGTGCAGATCGATACAGCCCTAAACATCGTTGTCCCGTAAGTGGGAGGACTGTATGACAATTGACAAGAAGTCTTGGGGATACCGAAGGGATGCACAATTAAGTGATTATCTGACTGTTGAAGAGCTCATACAGGTAAGGCAATTGAAAATGGTACCTGTAATTGTATGGGGACTACTAGTTCTTATTTTTCCCGAAAACATTAATAGCTTATTTCAAAAATGTAATTATATATTTAGTTAGAATAACTAATTAACAGAACATCTTACTGTCCTCGTGCATATCCTATATATAGGTCAGGAAGCAATAGTATGGACAGAATATGGTGAAGTAGACTGGTTCTAGGTTGGCAAAGGAGTGAGACAAGGCTGTATCTTATCTCCTTATTTATCAAACTTAACATGAATACATGTTAAGGATAGCTGGATTGGAAGAAAATGAATGTGGTTTTACAATTAGAGGAAGACGTATCAATAATCTGCCCCAAGCTAATGATACTATTCTGATAGGTGAAAACACAAAGAATCTGCAAGCTCTGGTAATAAAAATCAAGAGCACAGTGAAAAAAATGGGACTAAAATTAAAGATGACAGGTATAGAACCAGCCTTAGAATGGACAATGAAGAGAATGAATAGCTTCTGCCTTTTAGGATCAATTATCAACTGTTCCAGATCCAGCAGAAGTAAATCACAGATTTGCATTTGGTAAAGTAGCAATAAAGGCCTTGAAAAATAGGTTCATATGCTAGAATATATCTACAGTTATCAGACTTGTGCAGGCAGTGTTTTTCTCTGTAATAAATGAAGGTCTCTATGGAAGTTAAAATTGTAATTTAAATAAGTAGGCTAGAAGGAGTATTGATATTTTAGAATTTTGGTGTTGTAAAAGACTTAAAAATTCTGTGGTTAATGAAGAGAACAAACAGATGGATCATCAAAAAAGATGAACCCAAAGTTCCCACTTGAGGCATAGATCAGTAGCCTCAGATTGATAGAGTAATCCAAGATCTAGCCTTTGGAGAAATCCATGTTGGGACAGGAGGATGACTAGCAGTAAAGTAGTTGGATTCATTTACAGCAATGGCTTCACCATTGGAAGACCTGAAGGAGTAGGTTGAAGACAGATTATCCTGGATAAAATCTATTTATGTGGTCAATAAGAATCAACACAGATTATAAACTAATTTATAAACTAATTACACCCTACAGTTTGAGAGGTTGCAAAAAGTACTGAAATAGGAATATTTCCCATCTTTTCATTGCCTTCTCATCTTTTCTCCCCAATCTCACTCCCCAATTTACTCTTTCTGTTTTGGTTTGGTTTCTTTGATTTGTACGAGAAACTTTGCAAATACAGGATGTAGGTACTATACAATCTAATTTTGAACCATTCTCTTATTGATATCATATTACAAAATTTAAGCCGGAGTATTATGTGGTCGATTTTCTCAAATACAAAGAGAAGCGAGAATATATTCAGTCAGTTTTTGCTAGCCAATTCCCAAAGAGCATCCAGATCCATTCAAAATCCTGATCTTTTAAATCCATCATTGGCTTAGCTCAATGTGTGATCCACCCTGTACCACCTGTTTGTATAAAGTTTAAGATGCTGTACTAGAAATTTATTTTATGTTCACTCATCAGGTCAATTCCAATAAGAAACAAAGTTCTCACAGCAGAAGGCTTGAGGTTATTTCTTTGAGCAATTTAGTAGTACTAGAAGAAGTTCCTCATAATCCTGAATATGTTATTCTATAACATCATAATTTCAGCCTTGGAAAGAAGCTGTACAAATGCTTAAAATAATATGTTTTTACCAGTTTACTTTTTTATGAATTCAGTGGATTTTTAAACAGATATAGGGATGGGAACTTTGCAGTTGTAATCTGTAAGTAATCTGCTATATGTGTATCCCTCTAGAGAACATAGACCTGTTCTTCAGCAAATGAGCAAAAGGAAACACCAGGAAGTAAGAGAAACTTCACCTATTAGGTAGATGAACAGAGCTGGCCAATAGCGTGAAAGGACAATGTAAAGTACAGAGCAGGATGTTGATAAGCTCATGAATAAGAAGTTTGTAGTGATTTATAGAATTGGCAACTCCACTTGAATAATTGTACTTTGCTTCAACCTACAGCAGTGCACTGGTAGCATTATAACAGAAAAACTGATTTAAACCGGAAAAACTCAAAACAGATATTTTGAATTTTAGAATCTTGTGTTGATAATTTTCCTAAATTGTTTCAGCAACTTGTAGAGACAGTAGCATGTGGAGGAAATCTTTTGGTGAATATTGGGCCCACCCATGATGGTCGCATCCCTATTGTATTTGAAGAGCGTCTGAAGCAAATGGGGACTTGGTTGGCATTGAATGGTGAAGCTATTTTCAGCACTACACCTTGGAGAGCCCAAAATGATAGTATAACATCAGGAGTCTGGTGAGTTTATGAGATCAGTGATCTGGATAATAATAAAATAGCTAAGTAGTCTTAAGCATATGTAAACTGAACAAGATTTACTTGTGAGTAGTCTGGGCCTTATGTTGCAATCATACAGGTAGGGTGATATTTTTAAACTGGGTGAGATTGCACCTGAATTTTTATATTTAGATGGCTGCAAAAGTGGGAGAAAACCAAAATAGATGCTCAGCTGAAGATGAACAGTTACAATTTCCTATTATTCACATTGACCTGGCTTTGAATATACATAAAACTTGCTGGTCGACATTTCATCAGTTGAAAGTGCTCTGAAAACATTAACTTGCAGATAACATAGTTTTTAAAAATTCTGTCAGAAATAAGAATGTGCAGGACTAGATAAAAAGCTGCATTTAAAATTAACTAAATTATAAGAAAACATGCATTTCTTATTTATTTCAGTGTTAGATTTAATGGTAGAAGTGAGAGATTTACACATTTAGATGTTTCCAGTAGGATTGATGATATATGGTTTGGTAGATTATTGGCTAGAGACATCAATTGCTAATGCATACTTGTACATTGTTTGATCGCTAATATATTTTGAAAGAAGTAGATATAAGGGCCATATAAGTGGGAGGGACGCTATTTATTCTGATCCAAATTAATCACTTCCTGAGACTGCTGTTTGCTTCAAGATGCGATTTCAAGATGTGCTTCCTTCCTGATGTAAGATAACAGCCCTAGATTGGTATAATATGTTCCAGAATATGCTCTGGCTCCCATCATCTCCAATCTGCTACTTATTAGGACTTAAGTACATATATTTCAATCTCAGTGTTACTAGCATTTCTAAAAACTGCAAGCTATTAAAAAACATTTTCTTCACACAAAAAATGCAATTTTAGAACATTTAATGATCAAGTATTGGTAGACTATTAGATTATTTGTCTGTGGAAATAATCATCACAAAACTCAATCGTCATTTCATTCTCTCTTCACACATCAGCTCTCCCCATTTGGGACAGCAAGCAGGGCGGCGGTCATCTGTTTTTTGCCCCCCGATTTTCCTCTTCCTCAAAAAAACAAGTATCATACTGTAATTGTTCCTGGCAAGAGATTTAATGTTTAAAAATATCTGTTATAGTTTTATTACTGTTACTTCTCAGAGGTCTTGGAAAGATTTGTATTCTGAAAGACTGAAGATACATAACAGAATACAATATCCCCATCAGGTACACATTCAAACCAAAAGAAAACATTCTGTATGCCATTTTTCTTAAGTGGCCATCTTCAGGAACTCTGTCGCTGGGTGAACCAAAAGCTGTTCTTGGGAAAACAAAGGTAAGTGATTCTGACTGTAGCTGAAGACATCAGAAAATGCCAATTGGCAGCTTCCTTGCAAACTATAGATTCTTCATATTGACCCACTCATACTTCTAATGAATAGGGGCTGTTATGTCTATCTTTTTGGGGTTTGGGGAGCATGGATTTTAAGATTGTTTTTACTGCTGCTTAGGTGGAACTTTGGAGAAATAGTTAGCACTAGCATACAGAACACACTATGTCAGACTGGACTGTGTAAGTACCACAACAAACTCTGATCTTTCAGTAAATCAGAAACATCTGATAATTGATGTAACTGCTCATCTCTGTCAACATGTCCTATTCCACCCTCAAATTTCCTTTCAGAAATCTACATGGGAGACTAGAATGTGTAATAAGTTTCAGGAACCAAATAGTCTAGCCATGAGTGGTTTCATAGCGCTGAGACAAAAACCATAATAGTACAGGGTAGCAATAACAAGTTCACATGATAGAATGACTTCTTTCAAGTACGCTTAAACCAAAAATAGCCAAAACAAATTTTATTTCAGTGGAAGAAGTTCAAAGGAATGGGGCATCCTAGAACTTTATTTGGGTATGTAATTTAGCAATCTCTGTGCATGAAGCTTAAGTCACCACCAAGCAAATGTGCAGAACACTGCTAAATTTACATAATAGGTTTTTTAAACTTAATATGCTATGTGGAAGGTGGATGAAAAAACAGAGTTTTAGACTATCAAATCAAGATAGCATTAGCCTGCCACTACTACTGTGGCTGAGCATGGTATATGGACAGAGATCCATATTTTAGTTCCTTGTTTGTTTTTGTGGCTCAATGTCTGTAGAGATTCTCAGTTGTCCAGGTCATAGTTGCCCCAAAGATGCTTTCTTTCAAAAGGCAACTGGACTTTCTTGTTTTGCTTGAAGACATTTCACTTCTCATCCAAAAAGCTTCTTCAGTTCTGACTGAATGGATTTATTATATTCCTTGCAGTCATCTGGTCGTTAGCTCTCTTTCTGAGAGTTGTTGAAGCCACTTGGAGGTTTAGCTGTGCTCCCAGGGTCCCCTAAATCCTGTAGTCTGCAATTCTCTACCATTCAGTCAGAACTGAAGAAGCTTCTTGGATAAGAAGTGAAATGTCTTCAACCAAAGCAAGAAAGACCAGTTGCCTTTTGAAGCAAAGTACTTTTGGGACAACCATGACCTGGATGACTGAGAATCTACACAGATATTTAGATACCTACTTTGTGATGAACTCCCATTGAACGGTGTGGGAATTTGAACGGATTTCCAGAGGGGAAAAAGCAGACTACAGGACTGAAACACCAATTAACATATTTCTATTTTAAATTGTACTTCAAACAACCCACAATTTTGTGTAATCCATGAAAGCAGCTAATTATTTCTTCTTATTGCACATGAATCCATTTTTCATTTGAAAAGCTTTCTTCCTACTTTCCTCCCATTTATAATAGTTTTTTAAAATTTCAGGTGAAACTAATAGGATACGAAGAATCATTGCCCTGGATTTCTATGGGAGAAAAAGGAATGATGGTGGCTGCACCTCTGTTGCCATTCAATAAATATCCCTGCCAGTGGGCCTGGACTCTGCAGCTTACTAATGTACAGTAGTGACAGAATCTTGCTCTGCTGAATTTTTGTAACTGAAGAAATAAGGATAGATTTAAAATAGAAAATAATTCAGGCACCAATCTTCTTTTCTTCTCTTAATACTTTTAAAGCAAAGTTGATGGAAGAATGCATATAGCAATCACAAAGCTGAATAGGAAAGGTTAAATAAATTGACATTGTCCAGTGAATGCTGAGGTATTGAAATAGCAATAGCACTTATATACTGCTTCACAGTGCTTTACAGCCCTCTCAAATGGTTCACAGAGTCAGCATATTGCCCGCAACAATCTGGGTCCTCATTTTACCGACCTTGGAAGGATGGAAGGCTGAGTCAACCTTGAGCCCATGAGATTCAAACTACAGAACTGCTGGTAGCCAGCAGTCAGCAGAAGTAGCCTGCAGTACTACATTCTAACCACTGCACCACCATGGCTCTTGATAGACAGAAGTATTGAAGTTTATGATGTTAAATATAGCTCTTAATACAATCTATCTTTTATGAAACAGAATACCAAATTGAGTGAAAGAAGTTACCATGGGAGTTTCAGAATTGTTTTAAAATTGGGGCTTAAACCTTTCCCTAACAATATACTTTTATTCTAATTATTTTGATTAGCTCATAGATTCCAAAGAGATCAGAAAATTGTCTACTGGCACTTAGACCTTAGTTTTGAGGAGATAAAATGATCTAGTATTCTGTATACACATTTAAAGCCCTGCATGGGATGGGTGCAAGCTACTTGGACTGCTCCAATGAGACTGGCCCACCTCACACGGGCCAACAGACGGGTTATGCTACAGATCCTGTCAGCTAAGAAATTCTGGCTAGTGGGATCCAGGAGAAAAACTTTATACATGGTTCCTGCCCTCTGGACATTTTACCCCCTGAAGCAAGATTGGCTCCCACCCTTCCTGTCTTACTCTCCTGACTTAGAACCTTAAGACCTGACTCTGCCAGATGGCTTGGGAACTTAAAGGGGAAATTTCACACTGGATGTGTTTGACTAAAACCTAATCCCACCTCTCCCCATGCTTCAACCCCCTCCTTTGCCATCTTGTGTTAATGATTTTATCTGTTGTATTATTTTATAAATGATGATTTTAAATGTTTTTTTAATGTTTTTATGTTGTAAGCCACCCAGAGTAGTCGGATACGAGATAAGCAGCAAATACATTTCATAATAAATAAATAAATATAGTGGTTATAGAAAGTCCTGCTAAACACAGCCCTGTTAAAATGCCAGGTTTTTAAGATGTAAAAAAAAAAATCAGACCAAGATAAATTATTTCAGATTTTTTTTTCTATCTTTAACACATAAGCTGTACAAATTAATTGAAAAGCAAACTAAAATCTTTTCGGGGAGGATTAATAGCTTACAATAACATGGTTGGATAAGGGTACACACCCTCCTATAAGTAGGCTATGTTCAGAATTAACTGATCACATTCAGATTATGGCTAGAATAGTAGTACACAGTAGTAATTAAAGTGACCAATCAAGCCCATTTTCAACTGTTCTAGTATGATTTTTGATATATACTCAGTTGCCTTTTACAGCAAACAACAAACTATTAGTTTAAAGGTGTGCACACTTATGCAACCACGTTACTGTATGTTTGTTTTTTGTCTCTGAAAGATTTCAGTTTTTCAATTGAATTGTACAGCTTGTATTTCGATGAAAGTTGGAAAAAAATCTGAAGTAATTTATCTTGGTCTTTTTTTTAAAACCCTGACATTTTAATAGGGCTGTATAGACTTTCTACATGCACTTCATTTCCAGGTGACCTAGTTCATACTTTAAATACATAGGATGAAAAATAAGTTTTTAATCTAAATGTTTATATGTCTGTGCAGAGCATCACTAGTGAAATTGTCTAAAACAGCTTCAAAAGGAATAAATTCACTTTGAGATTTAGCTACTGTTACCTTGTATTGTTACATTAGAGCTTTTATTATTTGTGTCAACTGATTTCACTGCAGCTTTGCAACTATCTTACGTTTCACTCTATATTCAAAGAACTGGGGATAAGATCTGAACAATAAATTCCTAATTCCATAAACAATACTGATCAGGACAGCATGTAATCTGTCAAAATAGTTTATTGTGATTCAGATATTTTGTAGGGCTCCAAGTAAATACAAATTAAAAATATTTACAAAATGAATGTATACAGCAATAACCATTTATAAACTGTGTAAACACAATTTTTGCTAGAAACAATACATTTCAACTCCAAACTCATACAGCAAGCTCAATATTGCACTTTTCAGATGCCAGATGATCATATAGTAGTAGTCAGTAGTCCCAGTTCAAAGAACCTAAAGCTTTAAAAGCCAACTAGTCACTGCTGGGTTGCTTATCTGCTCCCCCAAGTCAACTTAAGAAAAACATTTTGGTGGTTAAAAAAGAGAAAAGCATAATTACTCATCCACCACCAGAAATATAATAGGAGTATATGATGATCTTTTGATCAAAGCCCCTTTTACTCAGTTGTAATGCAAGAACTGTACGGTGGTTTTGTGCCAAGAGAAACTTCAACTAAAAGCCATTCTTGCTTACCAATGGGATCAAAAATGGTATCAGGTATAGCAGAACTGGTCTTGATTATTTTTGTTCCATCTGCTCACTGTCATGTTGTTTTTCTGATAACAACTGATAAGTCATGGAGTGGGACTGCAGAAATATTTTACTACTCCAGCCTAAAAAAATGACTGGACTTAAGTTTTTCCATCATGTTTTTGTGGTCTTCTGTGCAATTGTAAAAACTGCCATTAATCTTCAGAAACCATCTGCTGACACAGTGCTTATTGCACTGCTGTCATTTTTGTAAACAAGTTATTCAAAACTGACTGCCTCAATGCAAAGGCTTACAGCACTAAGATTTTTTTAAATATTAATAATTACTTTACTCAGCTTTAGGAATTCCAGTATAAAAATTTTGGAAATGAATTTTTTAAAATGTTTGCTTAACAAGGATAGTCATTCTACTGCACTTTGTTAATGAGTTTCATTATCAAAATAGTCACAATAACTGAATACTAAATAGTATCTTCTGTACATATTGAACAGTTTACTTCTCTAGTTGTTGTGGGGTACTGAAGGCTTCATATACATTAGCAGCAAAGTCTTTCACTTGTTCCATCATTAATAAGTCCTAAAAAGAACATTCAGATCAGTTTTTGCTGTTTTATTATGGCGTACCATTTTTACCATGATATCAAGAACAGAAATCGAACCTTTGCAGTATTAGCATATCTACACTAAAGCAGCACTTAAGCGGTGCTTAAAATTAAAATATAATGAAATAGAAGAGATGTAAAACATTTAGGAAGGGGTGGGAATATAAAGGAAGCCTAAAGACTTTTTTCTGTGTCAGAAACATTAGGCCGTCCTCCTTTATTGCTGTCTAGTCATGAGAATAAAGAATAGGCTGATAAAATGTCTCACTTTAATTATGAATACCCTAATCTCATGATTTGAGGTAATATTCCCTATTCCTGTAATTTTAATTTTGTTTTAAAACTCATTGGAATTTAGATTTAGCAAGGATGATATATAATTTTAAAATAGACTAAGTGCTAAACACACTTACCTAAGAATAAATCCTACCAAACTAAGTCAGACTTATTTTCAAGCAGGTTTGAGTAGACTTATTTTCATACACTTTAAAACAAATAGAGGTTTTCTTACCTGAACAAAATGGCTAGGTGTTTCACTGCAAACTAAGTGGATCTGTCCATTTATTATTGGGATTATCTTGGCTAGAGGAAGACTGGCACTGGAAAGACTAGGATAGGGGGAAAAAATACAGAAAAAGTTTTGTCTGCTTAATTACTTTTGCAATATACTGATATCTCAGCCACCATAAAACTGCAAATATTGAATTATCAACAGCAAGAACATATGCAATATAAACAGTTCCTATACAATGCAACAGTAATAAGCAGGTGGGAATTCAAATAGATTGATCACAATTCTTCCATTTACACACTCAGCATTTTTTAATCTCTATGAGCTGAGTATACACATCACAGTTTTTTGTTGGCTTTCAAGCATATTAGCTGACTGCAGTATCCCAATTTAAGAATTATCAGAAGCAGATTCTACTAAAATGTTCAAACAAGAAAAGACACATTCCACATTAACACACTCCTGCTTAAAAAATTTTTGGCAATGGACACACGCAAGAGCCACCATTTATATGTGGTTCTTCCTAGACTGGAACAGAAAAAGTTGCTGGTTTTTCTACATTTTACTTAAATTCTACCTAAATTGACAACTTGCAATAAAAACAAAATGAGAGACAGTAACTAGAAAATATTCTAACTAATAAGGATTGTAAACCATGTAATAGGATAATTCAGTTCGAAGTGGTCATGTTTGTTCAACCAATCTATGCCTCTTCCCTGCTCGGCACACAATGAAAACACTTTCATTAGAACTATAGTGGAAGTTGTCATGATGGACATCTTCCATGCATCTATTTTAAATAACTTTTTCTGATTCTTTGAGAGGATTTGCAAGGGTGTTTTTTCTTGAAATACTACTGTGAAATTGCCATTCAAATTTTGGTGGAAAGAAAAAAGCCCACTATTCTCTAATAACAGCTGGGAGCATTTGTAACATTACAATCAGATTTACCTGTTCACAGAGCCAGTATGGCATGTGTCCAGTTCAGTAGGTCTGAAGAATTCTGCCATGTTATCCAGTAATCGACTGAACCCTCTATTTAAGCAACTGCTCAAAACTCTATTAAAATCTGAGCTGGAATGAAGAAAATATTCCCTGGTATTATTCACAATTCTTGGGGAAAAAAAACCAAAGTTGTATCATGCTGCCTTTTCATGCACAAACTGAACTTTTCAGTTGCAGTTCCCAAAACCATAGGCTATACAACATAGGCTGTACATGTTCTAGGGAATCATAGATGTTACATATTGGAGGACAGAAGTTCCATTTCACCCTCCTATAGCACATATAAAGGAAACAAACTCAACATCATAGCTCAAAATGATTACTTGCCAGTAAACTCATATAGAAACATCCACTTCATTTATCAGCACAAAATGCTAATTAAGGCAATCGTTTCACTTTTCATATCAAAGCTGCCAACAACTATATGCATTTCTCTGTTTTACTGTATGAATCCATTTGCTTGTCACTCAGACAATAAACAAGTTGTTTCAGTACCCAAATTGCAGGCCATTTGGCTACAATAATAATTATGGTTTGGTCCAGCAACATCCACAGGAACCTGCATTTTGGTTCATGCATGCACTTTTTCAATGAATTTAGAAAAGGGTCTGCAATGCTACTGGTGTAAATCTGATCTCCACCCATACCCCTTGTCTGTGATGATAATGATTTACTCAACACAGAAGTGGAAATTAAAGTTTCTGAGGGCATGAAGGAGATGTACGGCATAAAGAATTATTATCTAAATTAATCTATTTATTTGTATAAATTGATCTATTAACATTTCCATTTTTTTCTTGTTTAAGTGTCATAAGATGTTGATGTTTAGCATTAACTCAGGTTCAAGTCCTCAAACTTTGGCTACTTACCTTTCTAACAAATCTCTTGTCTCATTAAGTAACTTAATGGTAGCAACATCTTTTTCTGTAAGCTCATTAGCCTAGAAAGAGAGAGAATAAAGGCAACCTGAATGTTTTCACAATTAGTGTAACTGACTTTATCTGCCTTGAATTCAACTATGATTGTTGTGACCCTACTCAAGAACTGCACTGGAGTAGAGTTTACTGTCTATACTTTATGTTGTCAAAGACACTGTTTGTGACAAATGAGGAAATCATTGGCAAACCACTCCCCACCGGAATTTTCTTTCCCCATCCTAATCTGGAAAAGCTGAAGCCAAATAAAAGATGTTAGATTCAAGGTAAGTTCCAATTCTGTGGAAAACATACAGAATGAACCCCCAGTTGTAGTTCAGAGTCAGACCAATCCCCTGCTGTTAATAACTTGCAAAATACCTGGAAAGCTAAAGGATTCTCTTCATCTGGCATCATGTAATGACATAGCTGAGATTGTGATGCAGTTTCTTCAGATGCAGAATCTTCAGGCTGTTCAATTACCTTTCTAATTTCTCTTAGCTTCTGTTCCAGTTGCAAAAGGGAAAGGGCATGCTTGAGAGAAACACTGCAATGAGAAGAGTTGAACTTAGTTGCCTGCATTCAAACCAAGTAGTTTAGATTTTTAAAAGACCCTATTATACCTCTCAAATACATTCTGCACAGTCTTCTTAATCACGCTTATTAATTCAGTCAAGCCTATGGCAGAAGAGGAAAAGCGATTGAAGATCAATTCCTGATTGAAGATCAATTCTTACTTGTTCAAACGTCATAATATAATTTTAGGTAAAAATGTTTTATAGATAACTTACCATCTCCTAGGAGGTGTTGAATACTTGATAAATATTGTTGTTGAACTTCTGGGGGAGCAAAAAGTGTCTGCAAGAAGAAAGATACCATGTATCATTTCTTCTGCCTAAAGAACACTACTGTCCTGTATATCTTGCAGTAAATCAGAACACAGACTTCTTCACCTCTTCAGTAGCTGCTAAAATTGCTAAGACATTGTACTTCTTAAAGGACCCTGCCATCTTTTAAAGTAGAACAGAACAATTCATTCCCCCTCCCTGCCCCTCTGTTAAAAGCTACGTGAAAGCTATCTTGGAAGCACAGCTGCAGCAAAGGCAGGCAAATCCACAGCCTTCCTGGGGTTCTTGTAGCCACTGAACGCCCAAGATTATGCTCCCAAAATTTGGTAGCAAATTGAAGAACGACACATTTTTTTACAGGTAAAATTAGTGTATTAAACCTCCAATGAGGACCAGATTTGTATAATGGTTTAAGGCATAGGCTAAAAATCAGGAAATGGCAAATTCCAGTCCTGCATAAGGCAGCTGAATGACTTTGAGCCAGTCACTCTCCCTTAGTCCTAGGAAAAAGACAATGGCAAACCACTTGTCAAAATGTTACCAGAAAACAAATGCCTCAAAGACACATAAAAGGTTTCTTTTACTGTACAATATATCTTGATTTCTCCACCTCCCTACTCCCAGTCCAAATGATGAAAAAGCTGAAAATTGTAGTCACATCTTTTTTTTTTTAATTACATTTATATGCCACCCTTCTCTGAAGACTCAGGGCGGCTTACAATTTCTGGGATACAACCCAGTGTGCTCAGCAATAGCCTTCATTCCATTGTATATGCCTGCTTATTACTAAGCGGCATTTTTACAAGGTCAGCTAATTGCCCCTAACAATCTTGGGTCCTCAATTTACCTACCCTGAGAGGATGGAAGGCTGAGTCAACCTTGAGCCTGGTGGGATTCGAGCCTGCAATAATTGTAGGCAGCTGGATCTTAAGAGCAGGCATTTAACAGCCTGAGCTACCAAGGCTTCTTTAATGGTGCCATGGCATCACAACCACATCCTCTGCAGTCCTCCTAAAAAACTGTTTAAAAACAGTTCCCAGATATAAAGGGTGATTGGTGCCAGGTTACAATATAGTCTTTTGAAAGTATTTTAAGATCGGTGTCCCATGCTTTTTGGTCATCATTCCATTTTGGAAAATTAAATATCTCATAAATATTTTCAGCATGGGTCTGTTTCAATGAGACTTAAGCAAGCATAAAAATATACTGGAGTATTCAAAGTATGATTTCCTTTCTGAGTTTTCAACCCAGATATTTATCTATTTGAAAACAATCTACTTACAGTGCCATTTTTGCGAACTGCTGCATTGTCTAAGTAAATGTATCCACCAATAATATTTAATTGGACTCGGAGAAGAACTACAAGCATGCATGTGCTGTACACTGCTGCAATACTCCTTGTAAAACCTTTAATAAAACAAAAAAATTACTATGAAACACTGAATTTATCTTTAAAAATAATATATTTCATCAATAAAATCAAATAGTAATGGTGCTTTTTGGAGACTTAAATTAGGGCTATAATTATATGATTATTTGGGGGGCAAATTTCCATTTTATTTATTTTTCTAAAAATCTCTTTAAAAGAATAGCATAATTCAAAACTCAAACTAATCAAAGTATTAGATTTAGCTAAATAAAAGCCATTATATTCATGGATTTACTGAAGCAAAGGGCTTTAAAAAAGATTTTACTTGAAATACAAAAAATGGAAGAAACAAAGAATATACAGTTCCCAAAAGGATTGCAAAGGGGAAAAATTCAGAATTTTTACATTATTCTATGTAACACTCTTCACACTATTATGACACATTCTAATTACCGGTAATTATGACAATCATAAATTGTGTTTTTACTACTGCAATACATCCTCTTGAACTGAGGTAAATATAACATCATCACGTGCATGTGTTAAGGAGACTCCTGGTGAAATTTCTTCTATTGGAGAGTAGCTGATGCAACAAAACTTTTTAAACATCACAATCAGATGTACAATATAAGTTGAAGGAGAGAGATTTTTGGTGTGAAATAATAACTGAATCTGATGATTTGTTGAGACTGAAGATATGTGTGGCCAGGCAGGAGATACAGGTAACAAAGATGACACCAAAGAGGAAGCATCATGAAGCATGTGCTGAAAAATCTTGCTGAAGGCAAAAGTCAAGCAGAAAATCCCCCAAATGCCTAACACAAAGAAAGGCCAAGTCACTACAGTATAAGCTCTTCTTCCAGTAATTTTGGATGAAAGGCACACTGGCCACTAGAACCACAGCGAGGACAAAGCAACTCCAAGGTTGGCTACAGCTTCTAACATAATACACAGAGGGTGTGGCAGCTGGAATTCATGTCCTTGCCACATCCTGGTGATGGTGATGAAATAACTTAAGCTAAGCAGGCTTTCAACGAAGGCATAAGGCAAAAACATGGCAAGAGTGTCTCGGAGCAGGCAGCTATATTAAATAATAATAATACTACATAACACTCCAGACTTAAAATTCTTGTTAAGAAAGACAAAAAGTGTGGATGTTGCAGTACCCGGAAACAGCAGAACAGAAGGAGAAAGAACTGGAGAAAATCACAAAATACAAACACCTGCAAATACAAGTAGAACGACTGTGGCAAAAGAAAGCAAAGATACTACCAATAGTAAGAGGCACTTTGGGTGCAATACCAAAACACCTGGTGCACCACTGAACACCATCAGCACTGATAAATTTACCATCAGTCAATTGCAAAAGACAAGTTTACTTGGAACAGGGTACATCTTGGGATGATAGCTCTAACACCAAACAACACCTGCTTATTCCAAGTCTTTGGAAAGGACTATTTTCTATTCAGCCAAACTCCCATCCCAACTGCTCTTGACAATAGTGTGAAGAAAGAGCTTGAAGGACACAGAATTAAAACTTCAATTGAGCTTTGTGTTGGTGAACTGAGATTGCTACTTAATTTTAAACGGTGCTATGTGGTAAATGCTGAGGTAGTGGGAGATAGGTTATTTTGTTTTAAACATGACATTACAAACAAGGTTTAAAATGAGAGAAAATAAAATAAGGTGGAAAGTAACTACACATCTAAGGGTAGAAATCACTTATCCAGGAGAGATATCGGAATTCAAAATTAATTGTTGTGGTCCACTGGCAGCCTGTGGAGATGGCAGCAGAGTAAGACAATGGGGAAGAACATGGGGCCAGTCCGGGAGTCTGGGAAGGACTCGGATGAGGGTCCTGTGTCTGATACAGAGATGGGGCCAGGGACATCTGGGAGTTATGTGCTGACTCCAGAGCCTCCAGAATCTGACAGCAGTGAGGCAGAGGAACAAGGGGAGCCTGTTCCCAGTGTGTGCACAGAGATGCCAGAAGGCAAGAACAGTTAAGACAAAAGGGGCCACTTGGGAGTAAGGCTTGGAGGTGATTGGCCCCTCCCATAAGACATAAAGGAGGAGCAAAGGAACAGAACCCTTTACAGGAAGCAACGTTGTTCGCTCTGTTTGGATTAAACCTTGAAGCTCTGTGTGGACTTTGTTTGCCTTTTTACAGTTAATTTGGCACTTTAGTTGTTGGCAGCAATTCAAAGGACAGAAAGGTGGGTGCTTATCTCAAGAGACTGTTTGGGACTCATTACAGGCTGGGAATGAACGTAATTCCCAGTGGTTGAAATAAAAAGAAAGTTGTCTGGACTAAGTGTGTGATTAATTACAGTCTCAGGAAGCCTTGGTCAGAACATTAATTCAACATTTCCACTTAACAAACAGTAAGGTTTACTTTTGAGTAAATGTGTTCTCTTCATGACCAATCATAATGTTCATTGGAATAGTGCTTGAAGCACAGTAACCAGAAAGTTTAATACTGAAGAAAGAAAAGTTTCATTCTATGTATACCTAAAGAGGCTCAATGGATCACAAGCACAATGGTTCATTTGACTTACTTATAATCTTCAATTCTTCCCATATTTCTAATTTATTGGCTGGCCTACAGAAAGAATAGAATAAACACATTTATAATTAATTGAAAAGCTCCATTTCAGTCCACTTCAAACAAAAAAAATTCAAGCATAAAAATATGATGAGGGAGAAAATAAATGCTGGGATTTTGGAAAGTGATACTATAATAAGGAGAATGCTTGCAAAGCACAGTTGAGAGATGCTGTTCCATCAACAGAATGGATTCTTAATCCTACCCATTCTTCTGTGCACATTGGAAAGGAACAGAAGTTCAACTGCACAAGCACGATTGCTCATATAGCACTGGAATAAATCTGTATTTGTGATGCTGAAAAAAATACAAATGTGTAGCCTTAGGTTGCCTTGGTAATAAATATTTCAGAAGACATGTTAAAAAAAAGTAATTTAACCAGAATGCAGAATCATCTATGAGTTTCGTGCATAAAACAATAGCATGAAAAAAGGATTCAGACACTTTAATGGCAAAGTTTTCCTCCTCTAAAGTCAATTCATATAGTACATGATAAGCTATTTAAATCTTACATGACTTTGGCAAGAAAACACTTTAACTCGTTTCTCCAAAAATAAGACCTACCCTGAAAATAAGCCATAGCATGTTTTAGCCTGCTCCTAATATAAGCCCTACCCCAAAATAAGCCCTAGTTAAGGTCGTCAGTGGGGGGACGTACCAGAGGTTGCAAGGGTTGATGGTGTTCGGCAGCAGCCTCAGCTTGCATATCATAGGTGAGTTGATTACCTGTCCAAGCAGCAAGCGGGGGGTGGGGGTGGCATGAGATCCAGACATGCTGCACGGGACGTAGGAGAGCAAAGAGTTGGTGGGCCAGAGCGGGCAAGTGG
Source organism: Naja naja (assembly GCA_009733165.1). Taxonomy (NCBI): domain Eukaryota; kingdom Metazoa; phylum Chordata; class Lepidosauria; order Squamata; family Elapidae; genus Naja; species Naja naja. Next base: position 95,270,224 of record CM019148.1, read on the forward strand.
CTGCAGGATGCTCATCTTTGCGCAGCAGTACTGGCAGCAGACGGAGGCAGAGGCATGGGGGGAAGGCAAGCGATCCTGATGCGCTGCGCAGCTGCGGGAAAGCTGAGAGACGCAAAGACAAGTCTCCCATAGCCACCCACCCACTCCGCCCTACTGTCTCTCGGCTTGCCTGCTCTGTTGCGGCCGTGAACAAGAATGAGAAGTGGGCCGTCGGCCACACTGGGTCCTGCTGGATGGGGCTGCTGGAGCCACTGCAACAAGACATTGGGGCATGATGGTCTGGCTGTGGGGCCCTGAGGTAAGCTGGAGCAGGGCATATGGGACACTTCCACCCCACTGCCTTGCTACAGCAGCACTGGCATGCCATGTGGTCTGCCCCATTGCAGCCACTAGCAAGCAGAAGTGGGCCTCTCGTACATGAAAAAAAATAAGACATCCCCGAAAGCAAGCCCTAGGGCTTAATTTGGAGCCTCCAAAAATATAAGGCCCGGTCCTATTTTTGGGGAAACATGGGTAGAGTGTTTTGTTACAGAAAACAAATTGTTTGTGCATGCTAGCGTTATGTACATACATAATACTAAAACCTAAAGGACAGGCATTCAAAACAAACTATATTCATCTCTTGACAGTTTATGCTTACTTGTTTTTCAGCAGGGAAGTGAGACTCTCAGAATTCAGCTGATACATCAAAGTGTCTTTTAATGTTGGAAGCATTGATAGTACTAAAAAAGAGATGATAAGAATTATTAGAAGGCACGGAGCATCATTAACAAAGTAAAAATAATAACTTGATTATAACAGTGAGGAAGTTACTGTAGAACTGGATGTAAAGATCTCTATAACATAACATTGGTAGAAATATTTAAGGCTTATTTAAAATAGCCTTTAGAAAACTGTAAATATAAGGATCACTGACAGCCCATCAGTTTCAAAAGGAATCTGCTATGTGAGATTACACATTACTGATTAAAAAAAGAGCCCTCCTGAAAATGCAGAACTAGACATACGACTTTCTGAATCCTATTTATTATACTAACCTGTCCGTACTAGTATGACTAACAGTACCAATTTAGTTCACACATAGTATCAAATTACTGTTAAGACTAATCATATTTTGCCTCTGCTCAGTTATGATTTATAGTCAATTAATAATTTAGAAATAGAAAAAATAGCTTACAAATCTGTTTGTATTTGTGGTAGTTATGTTTTGATGAGCTGCCTGAGTTAGCAAACATTGTTCTAAATATTATTTCATCTGCAGCAATTGTTTCATTAAAGAAACAGGAGTCAGATGTTAAAACAAGTACTGAAAAAAGGGAATTTGACAGACAGTGACTTTGATCTCTTTGACAAACAAAATAGCTACACTACCACCTTACCTGTCATATTGCAAGTCCTCTGGTTACTTTCAAAATGATACTGCCTTCTTGCTTGTGCTATATATTCTGCTGCTTCTCTTTCTTGAATTTCTTTCATTTTTTTCTGACCATATTTTCCGAGTACATAAACCCCTACAAAAGACATACATACATATCACACTACATTCTCTGAAATACCAAGCTACTGACAATTTGGGATATGGTTGATCAGCCCAAGAATAATTAGCCCAGAGAAGCATTAAAGAAAGGACTGCATTTGGCAAACCATGGGGTGAAGCTTCTGTATTTAGAAAAAAAAAGATACTTTCTCAAGTGGGTGACAAGATACACTTGGAACAAGAAAGTATTGTACAAGTCTGTTCATGCAATTGTAAATGAAGGAGGTTGATCCAGAACATGTGAACTAATTAAAGAATCTGTCTGAACTTGAATCTCTTTCACCAGCAGGCTCAACATCTCCATTGGGGGAACTTTTCAGGCAAGATAAATTCTTAACTAAGTATTTCTTAATCAAGCACTCTTCTAATGTACAATGTATCAGTTTCATTTCATTATTTATTTATTCTAAGCTGGCAACTTGGTTTCCTTTAATTACACATTCCCATTCAATGAAACATATTTATGGATTCAGAATCTTCTAGTGAGAGGAGATTTTAAACTCAGTGGCAAAAGCAAATACTACCATTAACAGTGCTTCAAGACAGGGTTTGAAACATTGCCTTCACCCAGGCCCAGCAAATGTGACTGTAGCTCTCTGTCATCCTTTCCTTCGTTGTCCTATTTGTACAAGGCCCCATAAATCTGTCACTTATTATCCAGAGCCAAAGGATCAACAGGAAGTTATTTCTTCTTCTTCTACTAAAGATAATGCTCTGGGAATTACAGCTAAATTTACTTGGTTTGTAACTCTTATCTAAAAAGGGGAAATTGTTCAAGCTGATGCTGGCAAATATGAGCTCAGGTAAGCATATGCTTGAATCTTCTGTTCATTATTGCTTGAGTTTATTTTAACTTGGTTTGCTGTAACAAATGATATATAAAGACAGTCTGGAAAGGAGGGAAGTGGGGGTCACTAGGAGGAAACTCTCCCCATATCGACCCCTCGAGCAAGAGGATGGGATTTTTAGCCAACATAGGTGAACATACCGAGAACAAAGAAGAAAATGGGTAAATTAATCAGGAGTTAAGGTGGCAATCCTCATGCACCCCTTCCTTAGGAGAAAGCCCACTCGGCACAGTGGGCTAACTTCTGGGTAAACGAAGCGAAACTTCAGATAACAGATAATCAGAGTTGGAAGGGTCCTTATAGGTCATCTAGTCCAACCCCGCCTAAGCGGGAGACCCTACACACTTAAAAAGGGGCGAGCAGAAAACGTCCTGCAGATTTTAGGGGGGCGGACGCCTCTGGCAGGAAGAGCGCAGGGGGCGCTCGAGATCAGGTAGGTCTGCTTGTTAACAGCTGTTTCTGGACAGCAGAACACGCGAAGGCTCGGAAAATGCCCGGGGGTGGGTTGGGGAGAAACTCACCGCCTAGGAAAGCGCCCAAGAAGAAGCATTTCTTTTTGTGACGCTTCAAGAAACCCCACACGGCCAGCAGCATCACGGCGGCGGCGTCAGACGAGGATTCTCAGTCGAGCCGCCGCTCCGCCCACCAGTCCCCCGCGCGCCGCAGGAAGCCCCGCCCCTCGTCTCCGACGCCGGCTTCGTTCGACCCATGTCCTCCTCGCAATTCGAGTCCCCCTCCCACCAGCAGCTTGGCCGCGGTTCGCCCTTCATTTCGTTCCCCCTCGGATCTGTTCGTCCTGTACTTTCCGTTCCGTAAGCGGCGACGCTTTCCTCTCCAGAGATGGAAGCGGCAGAGAGGTGGCGGGCGAGCGCGGGGGAAATTGAGGCCTGGATGGACAGAGCTGTAGATATGGTGAGGGCTCGCTCTCAGAGAAGCAACCGAAGGGGTTGTGAGCGGAGCGGTCGTCCCGCAAGAAAAAGAAAGAAAGAAAGAAAACAGACAGGTTTCGGGGTTGCGAGCTTTTCGGAGTTGGGAGATACTGGAAGAAAACGCATTTACCGGGCGACATCCACGCATGAATGGTTTGGGAGTTACGTTTTGTGTCGTCCCTCTCTCTCTCGGTCAGATGTCTCTTCCGAATGAGTAGTGGCCTTTTATCATCTTAAATAAGGTTTCCAGGGGATTTCAAAAGAGGGGTCCTTGGTGCTGTCTGAGTTTGGTTATATTCTTGCAGACATTTCTATAGAGATTCTCAGTCATCCAGGTCCCAAAGGTGCTTTTTTCAGGAGGCAACTGGACTTTCTTATTTATTTTTTATTTTATTTATTTAATTTTGTAAAGCATTAGTGGGCTTTTTTGAAGACTTTTTTTTTCTTTGAAGACTTCTCCAAGAAGATTCTTCAGCTCTGACAGGATGGTGGGGAATGGAAGGATTTATATTCCTTGCAGACAACTAGACAAACAAATCTTTCTATTCCCCCACTATCCAGTCAGAGCTGAATAAACTTCTTGGATGAGAAGTTTAGTTTAGTTTAGTTTATTTGGACTTATAGGCCGCCCTCTCTCCCGAAGGACTCAGGGCTGCATACATAAAAACAAACAATACAAAAATTAAAACAATTAAACAAATATTAAATTACAGCCAAATAAACATTCCAAGTTAAAACCCCAATCCCCTGTCAGTCCAGGCCGGATTGTGAAAATAACCATGTGAAGCATCTTCAAAGAAAAAAAAAACCAAGACAGTGCAGTTGCCTTCTGAGAAAAGCGCCTTTGGGACAACCATGACCTGAATGACTGAGAATCTCTGTAGATTTTTAGCTATCCAATTTGGGATGAACACCCTTCGAAAGTTGTAGGAATGGATTGCCAGAGAAAAAAATTGCAGACCTGAGGACACAGATAAACCTCCAAGTGCTTCAACGACCCTCTAAAACAGGGGTGTCAAATTCTCGGGCCGGAGGCATCACATGCTGGCCCTGCCCCTGCTCGGCTTAGCGAAGGGGAAAAACAATGCCGTGATGATGTGAGTTTGACACCTTTGCTCTCAAAAGAACAGATTACCAACTGTCTGCAAGGAATATAAATCATTCCATTCCCCACCATCCAGTCAGAGCTGAAGAAGTAAAACGTCTTCAAAGAAAAAGCAAGAAAGTCCAGTTGCCTCCTGAAAAAATTGCAGACATTTCATTACCCAAACTAGGTAACATCACAGTGCTCGATGATCATTATCCAGATTAGGGAACAACATCATGACTCGTACTGATGATGTTTCCTAGTTTGGGTAATAGCAATAGCACTTAGACTTATATACCATTTCACAGTGCTTTACAACCCTCTCTTAAGAGAATTACAGAGTCAACATATTTATTGCCCCCAACAACCTGGGTCCTCATTTTACCGACCTTGGAAGGATGGAAGGCTGAGTCAACCTTGAGTCAGTGAGATTCAAACTGCCAAACTTTTGGGCAGCCAGCAGTACTGCATTCTAACCACTGCACCACCATGGCTCTTGATAGGCATAACATGGTGGCGTATGGCAAGAAAACAAGCTCAGAGGGCATCGAGGACCCCTCATCTATCAAATATTATTGTATTTATAAAACCAATTTCCCTAGCATCACCTTAGACAGAATGGCAGGAATCTAACCTGAAGAATGATTTGGAAGTGCAGTTCCAACTCTCATAGCTGTATCAATAAGGAAAAGCTAATGGCAGACATCATTGCTTAGAAACTCAAGCATCCAAGGTTTGGCATGGAGATGATAAGAACTTGATCCCTGAATTTGAGGGAGATAGATTTTTACTTTTGCAAAAGAGGCTTCTTCATCCACTCAAAAATATGAATCACCAAATAATTCAGGCAAAACAAAAAGCATTTATTATGAGGGGGGGAGGTCAAGTCCTTAAATAAGGTACAGAAACAAATGATACATTCAATATTTGTAATATGTCAGAAAGCAAGTGATCAGACATTGATTATATGTGAGAATTGAACAATAGAAAAAACCTTGACTCTAGGTTTATGTTCAACAAGTGGGAAATTCATGGATTGCATCACTTTCTTTCCCAGCCAGGTTTGCCTCTTTTTTAAAACTTACAAGTGTATTCAAGGACTTCCAGAATACTCCTTCCTATTATTTAGTTACCAAAAGGCTAGGTTTTGCAAGTAAAAGAAAAAATATTTTGGCTAAAAGAAAAACATGGTTTCGGACTTCCGGTTGGGCGCTGCGTCGATACAGAGTTGAGGAGTGGATCGCCGCTCTGAAAGGATCCGGTTTTTTACTGTTTGGAGGCTTCCTGGAGCCTGTCGAATCCTGGAGGGGTAGGCAAACGAAAGGGGAAGACCTGGAGATCCCGGGGAGGTGTCTCGAGCCCGGAGATTGTGAGAGAATCCCCCAAATCCAACGGCAGAAGAGGGAGATCGCATAGATCGGAACCATAGACGTGGCAGCCCAGCAGCTTGAAGAAGGAGAAGGAAGCAGAGAGTGAAGAACAGCAATTTGAGCAGTGGGAAGGCGAAACTAAAGAAGAGTTTTAGAACATAGATCTACAATAAAAAGGGAATTTGAAACTCAAGACTGAATGGTGTAACAGAGTGGCGGAAACATCAGAAGGAGTATTAATTAAAGAAATGGCAGTAACTTTCTTTTTTCTTGCTGACTAATGGAACGTTGAAAGCGGAGGAGCTGAAGGGTGAGACAACAGAGTTTAACCTTGCTTTGGGGAATTGAAAGTGACTTGTATATTAATAATATTGGTGTTTGACAGTTGAGGATCGGGGGAAAAGGGATGGTGCCCAAGTGAGATAAAGATAGAAGGATTGTAAGAACAGCTGAGAATAAAAGTACAAAAGGAGAATAACTGACACTCCGAAAGATCTAAGGAAAGATTGAGGAAAGAGACTTTGTAAACATACTATTTGTGTGATAATTCTGATAAAGAAAGAAAGAAGAAGTAAAACAATTAAGATTTATAGTTGGAACTGGAACTGTGTGGCAGAAAAGAATAAAGGATCAAGAAGAAGAAACTACAATAGAAAGGAGAATTGAAATGGTGGAAGTGACTTTGCAATTTTAAAGAGTGCATCTTGAACTTGAATTAAGAATTGTAATAAGGTATTTACCAAGCTCTTAGATACGATTGTAATTAACTAATATTGGTGAAGCATAAATAGATATATATGTATTACAATATTAAATATTGGTTAATTTTCTTTGAATAACTGAACGCCTGAAAAAGTGTTGTATAAATATAGAGTATGGACTTTAAATATTAATTGTATATTAAGAAATTTAGACATCTCTAGGGATAAGTAAGTACAAAATTAAGAATTATTTATAGATAAGAATTTAAGGACTTTAATGAATTGGTTGATATATATTGATATTTGATTAATAATGAATTTTCTTTAAGCAGTATAATAGTGAATAAGTTTAATATATTAATAAGATTAATAATTAGAAATGAAATAAGAATTGATTCTGAACTTTCATAATAGAAATTAGGTAATTAATAAGACATACTATATGTATTAAGACTATCATAGAATTAAAAAGGAGAGGAAAATAGTACTCTACTAGGGATAATTGATGGTTGATTGGAAAGGGTTGCTACAGACAGTTAAAATGACAACAATAACAATTACAAGTGTAAAATCAGGAAAGAAAGCCACAACTATGATGTCTTCACCTGTGGGGCAGAGATCTATAGATGCAATGCTATTGGCAGAAAAAATTACTTCAACCCAAAGCTTGCAGACGGTACAGACAACACTTAATATGATGCAGGAAATGATGGTTAAAACCCATGAATTAATAGCAAGAAATCATGAAGACATGAAAACAGAGATGAGAACTGAAATAGGTGAAGTGAAAAATGAAATACAAAATCTGAATACTAAGCTTGGAAAGATGCAGGAAAAAGTGCTAAAAAATGAACAAAAATTAAATTTCGTAGAGGCAAGAACGGAGATAGTAGAGAAGAAATTAGAAGACTCTGAACAAAACTGGAAAGAGCTCTGTGGTGAATTACGTGAGTCAATGATACATATGGAGTTAGAGAAGGCATCATTCCATCTTAGGTTTCAAAATGTGGTGGAAGACAAAAAGGAAGATCTATGCACAATTATGATAAATATGATAGTGGCGGCCCTACAGAAATCAAACTTGGAAATTGAAAATGATGTAGACGAGGTCTACAGGGTATATACTCACTTTGCGAAGAAACATAGACTGCCTCGAGAGGTCCATATTCACTTTGCGAGGAAGTTAACATGAGACCTGCTCTATAGTCAGACTAGGGATGAACCTCTTGTATATAAAGACCACAAAGTGGTCACACTGAAACAAATACCTAGGAGAGTTATAGAGCAGAGAAGGGGCTACCAATTTCTATCCATGCAACTTACTAGAAATGCTATCCCATTTAGATGGCTTACACCAGAAGGGCTCTTGGTCTCATGGCAAGACAAAAAATATAAAATTGACACAATAGAAAAAGCAAAGGAATTTTGTGAACGATATATAGGACCCGAGGAACAACGAGATAGTAGAGACGATTCAAATATGAGGAGTCAAGAGGAACAACTCTCTGAAGAAAAAGAACCGGATTTGCTTCCACAACCCCAAAATCTTAGAGAAGAAAAGGAAGATAACAGATCAAGAAGAAGAGAACCAAGAAACGAAACGAGAAATGCCTTCCACAGGCAATGACAATGATAGAGAAATTACTTTATTCTCAGTCAATATCAATGGCTTAAATTCATCTTTAAAAAGAAAACAAATTTTTGAGAAACTTAAAAAACAAAATGCTGATATAATTTGTATCCAAGAAGTGCATATTTTAGATAACCAAGTAGACCTTTTAAGGAATATAAATATGGGGAAAATGTATTTGGCACTTGCAAATTAAAAAAAAGGTTATTGTAGTATATGTAAAGGATTGGTTGCAGCACAAACAAGTATATAAAGACCAAGAAAGAAGAATGCTATTTATAGAAATAATTATAAATCAGAAAAAAAGTTATTAGTTACAATATATGCCCCAAATACAAACCAGAAAGACTTTTATAATAAACTCCACCATAAAATAATAGAATTTGAATACGACAATGTATACATTGTAGGGGACTTTAATGCAGTTCCAAACAAAGATAAAGATTATAGAAGTGGGGGGAAAAAAGGAAAGGAGAGTACTCCCCTCGTCTTTTCAAAACATGGTAAGAGAACTTAACTTGAAAGATGTGTGGAGAGAATTAAACCCAAATAAAAAACAATACACTTTTTTTTCGAACTCCCATAACTCTTGGTCTAGAATAGATCAGATATGGATGGGCCCTGGGCTAATGGAGAATATTGAAAAGATTGAGATCGTGCCAAACATATGGGCTGACCACAATCCCATACAAATTCAATGGAAAGGAAAGAGGAAAATAGGAAGATGGACATTTAATAGTACCATATTAAGAGATAAAGTATATATTGAAATGATAAAGAAAGAATTAAAAATATTCTTTGAAATAAATAAAAGAGAACATACCTCTCTACAGAATCTTTGGGATATGACCAAGGCTTATGTGAGAGGTTTAACTATTGCATATAACATTAAAAAGAATAAAGAAAAAAGACAACAACAAAGTTTATGGAGGGAGAAACTGAAAGACTTAGAAACAAGCAGACAAAAGAACTTGAATAATTTAACTATTAAGAAAGAAATTGATTTAATAAAGCATAAAATAAATCTAAGTATACAGGAAGATGTGACCTGGAAAATTAAATTGGTGAAGCAAAATTATTTTGAAAATGCAAATAAGCTGGGGAGATGGTTAGCCCACAAAATTAAAAAAGAGCAGGAAAAAAGAATGATTATAGCTCTTCAGGATCAGGAAGGGAAATTATGTACGCAGCCCCCCAAAAAGAAATTGCAAAGGAATTTTTTATGAAATTTTATAAACAAGAGGAAATACCAGAAAAATCTATTGATCAATACTTGAATAAAAAGAACCTACCTGAAATTATGGATGAAGAGAAACAAAATTTGAATAATAAAATCACTATAGAAGAAATTAGAAAGGCAATTGGAACACAAAAAGCAAATAAGACCCCTGGACCAGACGGAATCCCTTCGGAATTTTACAAGGAATTCCAAGAAATAATAGAGGAGATATTGGTGGATTTGTACAGTGAGGCTTTAGAGAATGGTAGGGTGCCTAAATCATGGTTGGAAGCATATATTACTCTCATACACAAAGAACAATCAGATCCCCCAAAATACAAAATTACAGACCAATATCACTGTTAAATGTTGACTATAAAATAATGGCTTCAATTTTGGCAGAAAGACTAAAAAGAGTACTAAATAGAATTATTCATACTGACCAGAATGGCTTCCTCCCTCATAGGCAGATAAAAACAAACACAAGAACGATTATGGATGTATTAGAATACTATGAGGTACACACAACTAGATCAATGGCATTGATATTCTTAGATGCCCAGAAAGCATTTAAAAATTTGAACTGGAATTTTCTCATAAAACAATTAACAGGTATGTAATTTGGCAAAAACTTTATAGGATTTATTAAAACAATCTACAACATGCAAACCGTAAAGATATTAATAAATGGCAAAAGCACAGATGATATAAAGATAAACAAAGGAGTAAGACAAGTTTGTCCCCTAGCCCCTTTATTATAAATATTGGCAGAAGAGATTCTTTTAGCACAAATTAGGCAAAACCAGGAAATTAGAGGATTAAAAGTTAAAAAAGAGGAATATAAACTTCAGGCTTTTGCCGATGATATGGTATTTATACTAGAAGAACCTTTAGAAACAAGCCCCATACTATTAGGAGAAATAGAGAAATATGGAAGGGTTGCAGGGTTAAAAATTAATAAAGATAAGACAAAAATTTTAACAAAAAATTGTACAAAGAAACAGAAGGAAGAATTAACAAATACATTAGGTATCCAGACAGCCAGTAAAGTAAAATACCTAGGGATTTGGTTGACAGCTAGGTGTTCATCGATTAAAAAAGATAATTGTGATAAATTAATATTGCAAATAGTTAAGGACTTAGATAATTGGGTAAAATTGCAGCTATCACTATTGGGATGCATCTCAATAGTAAAAATGAATATCTTACTGAAACGTTGTTGTTCCAGACTGTGCCAGTCAAGTTGGAGAAGAAATTTTTTGTAGATTTAAATAAATATATATCTAAATTTATATGGAAGAAGAAAAAAACTAGAGTTAAATTTAAATTATTGCAGGATGCCAGAAAAAAAGGAGGATTTGGCCTTCCAGATTTTGAACTATACTATGAGGCGGCTATAGTAAATTGGCTTAGGGATTGGGCTAAATTAGAAAATAGGACATTAGAGGGTTTCGATCTCCAACTTGGCTGGCATGCCTTTATGTGGGATGGAAAATTCAAATATCATTCATACTTTCAAAGACACCATGTAAGAAATGTATTGTCTAATGTTTGGGAAAAGATTTTAAAAAATCATTACTTAAAGGTTCCACTGTGGTTATCCACGTTAGAAGCAGTTACGTACCCAAATGTAATGGACTATGAAAATATAGTCAGGTATAAAGATTTATTGTACGATACAGGAGAGCTTAAGAATAGGAACCAAATAAAACTACAAGGAAAGGAGGTAGCATGGTGGCCCTTTTTACAAATCCAAACCCACTATAAAAAAGACAGAGAACAGTTTGGCTTCAATACGACTTTACAAGAATTTGACAAAATATAGTTAGGAGAAGAAAAGAAAGCAATTAGTAAAATATATAAATATCTGTTGAATTACAAATTAAAAGAAGAAACAATTACAGACTCTATGATAATATGGGCTAGAAACGTGGGCCATAGCATTGAATTAGATAAATGGGAACACGTCTGGCAAATAAATTATAAATTGACTCTCTCTGTTGCTTATAAAGAAAATCTATACAAAATGACTCATCATTGGCACTTACCCCCAGCTAGATTGGCTAAGATGTACCCCAACCTACCACCTAATTGTTGGAAATGTAATTATGTACAAGGAACGTACTTCCATATGTGGTGGACCAGCCCATGTGCCCAGAAGTATTGGAGGAACGTAAAGGATTGGATTTTAAATATGACAAAACAAAACTTAAAACGTGAACCTGAAACCTTTCTTTTAAGCATGATACATTTAAAGATGGAAAAAAAATATCAATATTTAATTCTGCATATTATAACTGCCGCCAGGATATTGGCCACAGAATTGGAAATTGATGTCTATCCCTTCAGATGATATGGTAATTAAAAAAATTCATGAATGTGCCGAAATGGATAGTCTAACTAAGTTGTTAAAAAATAAACAAGATAGTGAATATTATGAAATATGGAATATTTGGTATGAGTGGATAAAGGAAACGTAACTTTTGACATTGCGATAAGTCACGGAATAGTTAGAAGACATGTAATTAATATTAAATGATATAGAGAAACTAAAATGTTAAAAGAACGAAGGAGTTATTCTAATAAGGTAGATCACATTAAAGAAAAGGATAAAGATTTTAACCATTGCTCAATATATGTTGTAAAATGTATATATGTATGTATATATCTGTGTTGGTTTATTTGTTTTTTAAATTTATGTTAAATAAATAAAATTTTATATATAACAAAAGAAAAACATAATTTCCTGAACTTTAACAGGAGGCATGGTTGCTATGTTAAAATGCTAACATCACCTTTATTAACAAGCTAACCATGAAGTCTAAAATTCCAAACTGACAAAATGAGTAGAAATATATTTGAGAGGGCTTTGAGTGAATATTCATGTGATGAATAGGATCCTACCCTGGAAAGATGATCCTGCCTCCAAATTACCAGCCCTTGGTTCCTTATTAATATGTGTTTCCCAAAGGTAGTGTTAACCTTAGCAATTGAACCTCACTTTCAATTGTCTAACAAGCTTTGTTCTGGAAGAAGGAACTGTTTATCTTTCCTCAGAACTTTTATCCATATGTCTACTTTTGCCATCTATTACAGTATTTTATTTATTTAATTATATTTTTATCCCAATTTTATTGTTTTTATAAATAACTCGGGGTGAAAATATCCAACACACCTTCTTCCTCCTATTTCTTCACAATCTGTAAGGTGGGTTGAGCTGATTAAGAGTGACTGGCCCAAAATCACGTAGTTGGTTTTCATGGCTAAAGTGGGACTAGAACTCACAATCTCCCAGTTTCTAGCCTGGTGCCTTAACCACTAGACTAAACATATTATCTGCTATATTATATGAGTAGCATTTGCTTTGACTGATTAAACAAAGGCATTGTAAATGAAAATGTAATTGAACCAGAGTAGGCTATTGATTCAGGTATAGCTCAGCCAATAAATCACAGTTGTGTGGCATTTTTCCTGCTGTGTACTAATTTCGGTTTGTTTTTCTTTTGAGAATTGGGGGGGGGGCAGAGGTAAGTGCCAACATATATGTCCTTTATTTTGCTATGTATGTTCCATTCAGTGAGAAATGTTGGTTTCTTATGAGCATTGTTGTATATTATTGTTCTTGTATTAGGAAAAATAGTTGCATAGATAGATCTCATTTATTACTGAGAAGAGAGATTGAAGAGGAAAGGATTATAAGAGAATAAACAGGCACACAGTGATACACATCAAAAAGAATGTGCTAGCACTGGCTGTTTTGCCAATGCATTCCTTTTGATGTGTTTTTCCATTGGGTGCCTGCTTGCTTCCTTTTAATCTTTTCCTCTACAGTGAATGTAAATACAAACATCAATTCCCTTATTAATTATCCTTGCACCTGAGTGAGCATTCCGAAGTGCTGGGGAGCAGGAAAAAAGGAAATCTGAAGTTAAGTCATAAGCACAGTCATAGTCATATGATTTTCCACTTAGTGTCTTGTGTCACTTATTGACCCAAGTTTCTGGTCCCAGACTACTTGTAATAAAGTAAATGCAGCTGGATGCATTGTGCTTCTGAACTTGCAACCTGTGATAAATATGACACCACATCCTTCTTAACAGTGCTGTTGCTAATTGCTTTGTATTGATAGGCTAAAGATGCACTTGAGAATGGTGAAGTACCTGTTGGTTGCCTCATGGTCTACAATAATGAGATTGTGGGGAAAGGAAGGAATGAAGTTAACGAAACAAAAAATGTAAGTGATTTAGAGAATCCTATCCTTTGTACAGCATATATAAATAGAAAGATCCTCACAAAATTCTGGCAAACTACAGTTTTATTGGCAAGAGATGTAGCTTGCCATTGCTTTTGTCATAGGTCTGAGAGAGTTTTTTCTTTTCTTTCTTTCTTTCTTTCTTTCTTTCTTTCTTTTCTTTCTTTCTCTTCCTTTCTCTCCCCCTTCTCTCTCTCATGTTTCCCTCTCTTTTCCCTTTCTCTCATTCTCTCCCTCTCCCTCTCTCTCATTTCTCTCTCCCTCTCTCTCTCATTTGTTTCTCCCTCTCTCTCTTTTTCCTCTCCCTCATTCTCTCCATCATTTTCTCATTTTCTCTCTCTTTTTCTCTCTCTTATTTATTTATTTTTTATTTATTTTATTATTTAATTACATTTATATGCCGCCTTCTCCTCAGGGCTCACAATTTGGGATACAACCCAGTGTGCTCAGCAATAGCCTTCATTCCATTGTATATGCCTGCTTATTACTAAGCGGCATTTTTATAAAGTCAGCTAATTGTCCCCAACAATCTTGGGTCCTCAATTTACCTACCCCGAGAGGATGGAAGGCTGAGTCAACCTTGAGCCTGGTGGGATTCGAGCCTACAGCTTATCTCTCTCTCATGTGCGCATTGGCAGAATACCCTTCTGAGCCCTTACTGGGGTTATTAATCTACAAAGAATGGGAAGAGAACAAGCATAACGATAAGAACAATTGCCAAATCTGGCTTGAATACATGTTTGTTTGTTGTGATGATGAACCATATAACCCTACCCTTTGAGAAGTCTTCAGTGTAGTTAGAGATGATGAAAACTTTGGTGTCCGTGGCAGTTCATTTAAAATAGTGAACTCTTAACTGATTTTATGAGGGGAGAATTTTAACAGTTCTTAATAAGAACTGAGAGCATTTTAAGTCAGGAATTCTGCCAGCTCTCAGGCAGTGATTGTAGTTGCACCCTAGAGTGTTTTATAGCATTTATGGCACCTGCTAAGCATAATCTCTTGAAAGACTATTCACATTAAAATTAATTTGTAAGGTGGTATTGTAACAATAGATTATAGCTAAATGCATTCTATTTGCTTTACATTTGCTATCAATCACATATGTTCAGTTCCTTTTTTTAAGTAGCATACTTTCACATATGCTTTCGATATATTCAAGAATTAATTAAGCCATTGTTTTCAATTTATACTTACAAATTTATGGGTACAAAGCATATCATGAAATATATAAGCTATTTAAAAAAACCAGTAAGGATACAACCTTAAATATCTAGATTGTGCATATTTTGCCAAACAGAAATCATTTCCTATTTTCTAACTATATGTTTTATTAAAACATTTAGATTGATATTACAAATCACCCTTCTTAGAAAGTGATACACTGACCAAGTGATGCAATTTTGGGTTAATGTTCTATGGGCAATATTTTGACCATGAACTGTCTTTTGGATTAGTTGGAAACTACAGGAAATTCAGAATGGAACAATGGGATTACTGAATAAACATAAACAGAGATCATATCCTGCTAGTTTGAAACAAGGTATACTATTAGTTAGCTACCAGGCACAATTCATAAAAGGGGTTGGTTTAAATATCCTTTTTCCTGAATTCCTTCAGGGCTCCTTCACCTGCTTGAATCCACCCAAATACTGCAATTATTTTCAAAACTTCTTTTCAAAATATTCTTCCTGCCACTGGAGGTAAAGGTGCAGGAAGTTCTAGATTTTACTGATGATTTTTATTCTTGCTCTGTTTTTTATTTTGTTGATGTGACTGCAGTTTATGAACTGCTTTGAGAGTCTTGTCAATCTCAAAGGAAGCTGCGTGCGTGTGCATGAGTGACTGCTCCTCGCACAAAACCACCCCCTCTTCCCTACCCAACCCCTGTGCTGGGCTGCCAGCCTGGAAAGGTTAGGGGTGCTGATGTAGATTATACAGTATTGCAAAGAAATGAAAGTAGATGCATTTAAAGGCTTTGGTGGCAAATGCTGCCATAATTGGGGGAGAAACCAGGTGATGTAATCCATGAACCTGCATAAAGCTCATGAGAGCATTTCCTATACTGTCTGTTTGCTTTTTATGACTAGTAGATCAATCTTTTTCTTTACATTAATTGTTGGAAAGGTTAAATAGAAAATACGAAGTTAATCCCTGACAGATAGAGAAAGATTTTTGCTTGTAGCCAATCCTGTTTTTGATCAAACAGCTGTTTTTCTCTTTGTCCTTACCTGTTTCAGACATTGAGAAGGAAAAGGAAGTAAAGCAGGGACACAGCTCCATGCCTTTGTTTTTTTGGGAGGGGGGATGATCTTCATTGTTTTGATACTGAACTACTGTGGCTGTTGCAGGTTTTTTTTTTGTTCTGTTCTGGGATTGGCTTTTGGAATCGCTCCAGTAAAATAAAAACAGAAGGCACTGTATAAAATAACATCAGTGTAGTGAAATAAGATCTCACTTATATTGGTTGTCATTGACCTTCTCTTCCTTACAGTGGAAATTTTTAGAATCCGTTATAAAAAAGAATTGCAACCATTTGAAACTCTTAGATTTGTGTAGATGCTTTATACAAATATAAACATTATACCCTATTCTACTAGGACTTTCATTGTTAGTAGATAGTATGAAGATACTTACATGACAGCCATGAGGATTTATCACTTAGAGTGACAGACTAGGATTAGGGAAGCATAAACTGAAGTCTACTCTCAGCCACCAAAGTTTCCTGAATGGCCTGGCCAGTTGTTCTCTTTCAGCCCAAGAGCCCGCATGGTATACTTTTGAAGGCATTGGATTGACACTATTGTTTGCCCTCAGCCATGGAGGCTTCCTGGGTGCTTTGGAAGCAATTATTGTCTCTCAGCTCAACCTACCTCACAAGACTGTTGTGAGAAAGAATTGGAGGAGAGGATGCTGTGAACATTATCTTGAGCTTCTGATGAAAAGACAGGTTATAAGCCTAGCTAATAAATAAATAAATTGTGACAAATTTCCAACAAGGGTCAGTCTCATGTTTGTTATTTTGTTTTATTTTGCTTATAAAGCAAATTCTAAAAGACGTTGAGTTAAACTCTTGCCCTTGTCTTTTGATACAGTACAACAAGCATCCTCAGGCATAAGAAAATATTTCACTCCATGCTTCAGTGAATTGTTTTAATTGCCTTAATCCAAACAGAATCTGGACTACCTCAGGCAAATTAGTGTTCAGGTTTTGGAAACTATGGATAGCATGGAGAATACAACCGCAGAGCTAAGGAAAACTAACCTTTCTCAATTAGTGACCATACTGTCTTGTAATTCTGAAAATGCTCATCTCCATACATTAGAGGGCAGTAGATTGAGGAAACCTGTCCTAGGCCATTAGTTCCTGTAATTCTGTTAAAAACAAGAGTTATTTTTCCTTATATGTGTGTTCAGAGGTGCTATTCACCCGGTTCGGACCAGTTCTGGCATACTGGTAGTGGAAATTTTGATAGTTCGGAGAACTATCCTTGGGGGGAGGGATGGGTTTTTAATGTATTTTATTGTTGTGTTTTATATTTGGGCTTGTTGGTTTAATGTCTTTTTAAATATTTACTGTTCTGTGTTTTTAGTTGTGAGCCGCCCCGAGTCTTCGGAGATGGGGCGGCATACAAGTTCAAATATAAATAAAAAATAAATAAACTGGCAAATACCACCTCTGGCTGGCCCTGCCCACCTGCCCCTCACCATTTTGTGTCCTATATTCCCTTGTTTTTTAGCTCAGCTGATTCACACGGCAGAGCGGATTGCCGCGCCTCAGCTGAGCCAAAAAACAGCTCATCTCACCAGCGCTGACTCTGGGAGTGGGCTTTGAGTGCTGCGCGCTCTCATAGAAACAGTAGGAAACAATTTGGAATCCCACCACTGTGTGTGTTGCATTTATTTTATTAAATATGTTTGCCACGTATCTTATCATAGTGTAACTGTGGGCGGCTTGTAGTGTTAAAAAGGATAAAACTACACAAAGCATGTATAACAAGAATAAAGTGCTATATAAATTATTAACTCTTAACTAAAAGTTGGGAAGGGTGGGAGTAGGATGAGCAGGAGTGTTTGGATCTGTCATTAATCTATCCATCACCTCCAATGTGACACTCCCCTATTGGAGCACCAGGCCAATTGGCAAAACCAGGTTTTGAAGCTTTTACCGAAGGTCAGGATACTTTATATGCAAAGTAACCCATTTTATGTGGCACCAGTTGTGATTTTTTTTTGCTTTATTCCCATAGGCTACTCGCCATGCAGAAATGGTAGCAATTGATCAGGTCTTAGATTGGTGTCAACAGCACAAGAAGCAACCTGAGGAAGTTTTTACACACACAGTATTATATGTCACAGTTGAGCCCTGTATTATGTGTGCAGCTGCGCTTCGAATAATGAGTATCCTTCTCCAAATGTTGGCCACTTAATCCTTAATATGGAATTCTGTTTCCTCCCTTGAGGAACCATGGAAAGAAGGTCCTCTATGCCAGTGGTCGCCAACCAGTGGGCTGGGGACCACTGGTGGTCCACAAGAAAATGTTGGTGGTCCACAGAGAAATGTCACCCCCAAAGCACCCCCAAAGCAATTAATCCAGGCTGCATGGGAACACAAGGCTGCCCTGCCCACATGGCCCGCAGGAACACAAGGCTTATGTTGCTTTCATTATGAACAACACGAGGTAGTGAGGGGAGGGGGAAAGGGTGGAGGGGGGGAACTTGCCCCACTCACCCCACGTGCCTCACACCGGGCTGCTTCTTTCCACTTCTTTCTGCTGCTTTTGGCTACATGCAAGGAAAGCAGCAAAAGTCTTTCTTTCTCTCCCCCAAACTCCACCAGAAATGAGTCTTTGGGACCCTGCAAGGCTTTCTGCTCCAAGAGGCTGCACTGGCACGACAAGTATCACAAAGACTCATTTTTGGCAGAGTTTGGGGAAGAGAAAGAGACTTCTGCTGCTTTCCTTGCATGAAGCCAAAAGTCTCTCTCCCACCCTCTCCGAGAATGGAGCTGGAGACAGTATCCTGTGATCCCAAATAAAGAATGATTGATTGGTAGGAAAACGGGATGGGGAATTTTCCTGCATACTTTTTGGGGGATTTTCCCAGGGTCTCTGCTGCTTTCTGCAGAGACCCTGGGAGAACGTCAGCAAGCCACCGACAGTCAAAATTCATATTAGTGGTCCGCTGGATTTAAAATTATGAGTTTGTTGGTCCCTGAGGTGGCGACCCCTGCTCTATGCTATTGTTCTTCAACTGGGTATTCAGAGTCATACAAACTCTGAATTTTTATTAGCAAATATTGGTATGGGTGGGATAAAAAAGAAGGTGACATTCAGGGACAAGTCCACATCATCCAGGCTTGTGTGTTATATGAAAATTTGGAATTTTCCTACGACAGGAATACGTTAATTTAAACTTCTTATCTTTAAAACATTTTGTTAAATTTCTGGTTCTGGCTGATGGGATATAGGAAGGAAATTCATCAATATTTCTGTCCTCAATTTATGGGTGAGAGATATCTTTTGGCTGAGCAGGGAGAAATGAGAAATATTTTATCTTGGGAAGTTATCACTTTTGTAATAAGATATCTAAGGAAAGAATGAATGTATGTATTGTAAATGAAAGGAGATTATTATTACTACATTGCTTTTTGCTTTTAATGTTGTATTTTGGGGTCATTGGGAATTGGGGCAGTACTGTATATAAATATAAATAATAATGATAATTTAATAATAATATAAAGTATAAATAGCAATAGAAATTCTGAAAATGGAATACCAAAAAAATGAAATAATTCAATTTTGGCAAGATCTATGGGAATCTCACAAAGATTATAATAAAAATGTTGGATGGATAAAAGAACTTGGAAATGGATTTAGTAAAAATCAAATGGAAGTACTACTGTAATAATAACAGCACAAATGGTTAAAAATCACATGAAAAGGATTAATTAAAAATTGGTGAGAAAATTTAATTGAAAAAGTTGTTGGAAATGAGCAAGTTAAAATATTGTGGGAATTCCAAATGCAAACTGATAGAGTCTTGGCTGATAACACACCAGATTTAACTGTGGTTGAAAAGAAGGAAATGTGGAAAATTGATATGTCAATACTAGGAGATAGTAGAATAGAAGACAAAGACCTGGAGATTACAGGAGTATTGAGATCTGAAAATCAAAGATAAAAGATTATGGTATAAACCTGCTGTGGTGATCTCAGTGGTTATTGGCATATCAAAAAAATATTGGACGGCATTTAGAAAATCTGTGCAAAATTTCCATCTGTCAATCACAAAAAAACCCCACTGATTGGATCTGAACATTTACTATTCCAATATGGTCCAATATCTTAGGTCCTTGGGAAGAACTCAGTATGTAAGAAGGCCAATACCCAGCTAAAAAACTGGCAGCTATGATTCCACATTGTTGTATTGATGATGGTTGGTGGTGAAAAGCTGGCATATCAAAATAGCTGGTCTGTCAAATTTAACAGGATTGTTACTATTAGTATATTATGTATCTGTGTAGGATTTCTTATCTAACCTAGTTAATGCCTTAATTGATCTGCATAAATCCCATTGGTTGTATATGGTTGCCAAAATGAACGGTTTGGAGGCTGTGGCTCAGTTCTGAATATCTCTTCTGCTACCTTAACAGATACAGGAGAACCATTTCAAGTGAGTACTTTATTATGGTGGCTTTCTGTATTTTCATAAGAATGTGATATATCAAAGTGATGTAGCAATGAAGACTTTGCTCTAATGTAGAAGGCCAAATCAACATTTTTGAAGACAGTGTGTACAAATTATTTCAGGATTTAAGCCACCCATTTTTAAAAATTGAAATGATTGACTGGAATGCTATTCTCTAATACGGAATCCTTTGTATGTTCTCTTGCATTCTGTCATTCAGTGGGATATTTTTCATAGTTTAATAAGAAAATAAGATTCATAGTCAAGAGATGTGAATGCACTTAACCATATAATACCAGGGAAATTAAGTCCAGAGGTAGAAAATTGAAGGATATTTATTTATTTATTTATTTATTATTTTATTAATTGGATTTCTAAGCCACCCCATCTCCCTAAGGACTCGGGGCACATAAAAAAATGATACAAATATACAGTTAAAAAAAATTAAATCCAATAGAAACCCAAATTATAATTTAAAACACTAAAAGCAATCATTAAAACTCCCTATATAGCCCGCCCTCAGTCCAGGTCAGCAAGTTGGAACAGCCATGTTTTTTTGTATAACAATTATTTCTTTGTCTATCAAATAGAAAAAGAAAAATTATTTGTTTATTTATGCTTAGATAAACAAAACAAAATTGCAATTGTAGAAATAAAATTGGATTTTAAAAAAGAATCAACATATAAATGTTTTCTGATATTTCACCTAATGATTACATTTTGGCTGCATGCTGTATTACAAGCAGAAATGTTTGCATTTAAAAAATCTTCAAACATTATGGAAAGCAGTCCTTCATTTAACTATATGCTTTTTAAATTTCTTGTTCACTGAAAATATCTTGTTTTATATATGTGTATGTGGTTACATATTTCAAGAAATGACTATTAACTGAGGATAATCTGTGGGTATCATGTCATGAAGTCATTGTGTTGGGTCAAGAGACAACTAGAGAGAAAACAAATTGATGAAAACAGGTTTTTGGCAGAAACACTCCGTGGAACTACTAACCAACAATCCATGATTATCTTTTTACATTTCTTTCAAGGTCGTATTTCTGAGATTTCTTTAACCCAGTTTCATAGTTTCAAGTGTAGTTTCATAAATTTGAGAATTGTTGAGCGACAACACTTGAGTTCGTTTGAAAGAAGCAAATGCACTTCACTTACATGTTCACTTAAATAGTTTTATTTCCAATCATAGCTATCTGAGAAGACTCCTTTAAGAATTTGTGCCAATCAAATGAAAGGGGGGAGAAAGAGTATAAAAATGCCCCCCACATTGTCTCTCTAAATTCCCATGAAGCGTTCTGCTGAAAAAAAATCCTCTTCTCAACACATTTTTTTTGTTCTGTGCTACCTTCTTGTGCTAATCAAAAGTCATGCATGTATCCCTCTTCCTTTAAAAGTTACCTAATAAACAATGTTTAATAGGTGCTAGTCTTATTCTAACACTCCAGCATAGCAACAACAGAAGCTATGTTACTCCCACTTAAAGTTAATGAAGTCTTAACTGGAAAATTCTGCTGATGGGTGTACCTTCACTTAAGATGCATTTTTGAGCAATGTGTTTAATTTCTTTAGTGCATAGCTGGTTATCGATCCGAGGAGGCTGTGGAGATGCTGAAAACCTTCTACAGACAAGAGAATCCAAATGGTAAAAACCTCATATCAGCATTTTAATCCGTGTAGACATTTATAGATTTGAATATTAGTGACCTCAGGTTTTTTTTTCCTTTTTGGCAGCACCAAAATCAAAAGTTCGGAAAAAGGAATTCAGTAAATGAGGGGCTGTTGTAAAGTTACCCAGTCTAGAAGAATAAATCCTTGAATGATCTTTGCAATGCTGACAATTACTGGACTAAATTATTTAGCTCCAGAAGATGGAAAATGACATATCTGTCCCTTTTCAATATGCGGTTGAATGTAATATGCTAGTTATGATAAATTAACAAATACAGTTGTGGGTCAAAATGTCTGGTTTGTTTCCCCTGGGTGCTAAACTGGACAGGTATTATTGAAAGAACAATACCAGCTAAGGTTGAACTCCTACAACTATTGATTTTGAACTCGATCAGAGGTTCAGTTAATTAGGATAATTCATGCTTTGCCAGTACAGATTTGTGCTGACGTCTACTGTCTTGTAAATTATTTGGAAAGAACTTTACAACTTCATTTTAGATTGTATTTTATTTTTTTATTATTATTTTATCTAATTTGTATTTTATTCTGATTTCATTTTAAATTGTATTTTATTCTGATTTCATTTTAAATTGTATTTTATCCAATTCCATTTTAAATTGTATTTTACTAAATTCTATTTTGAATTGTTTTTATCAAATTTTAACAACAATTTATTGCTGGAACTTTGCACTTTGATATGGCCCAAGGGCTAATCAATAAAGACTGTATTGCATTGGAAAGAACTCTTGTATAAAACTCTGTTGTCTTCCAGTTCACTAAGTTATACATGCTGAATCAGGCTTCCCAGGTCACCTGCTACATTGGAATTCTCTTGGGAACTAGTCTGATTAGTATTAGGACTTTATTAAGCTATAATACAGTCCAGGCATTTAGTCATTTTATTCTAGTTGATTCTGTTCTAGTGCTAACAGGCTTTCTTGCCATTTCCTATGTGTGATATATTCAGCTGGAAATACCGAAGATAAGAAGGGGGCCTTCTGCATAAAAACCATGTACTCTTTCACTGAAATAGTCCAAATATGTATAAATATCTGACAATGTCTAATTTGTACCATTTTCTTCAGTGCATCACAAGACAAATTTAGAACTTCCTAGAGGCTTCAAACCTTGGTAAAAAAATATTGGCAATATTAAACTTAACATTGTGATAACTGAATTGAAAGACTTCTACTTATGCCTGATCAGTTGCTGCCATACCTGCTCTTTTCAGATGAATTCCTGTTGTGATAGTAATCACCATTAAGGATCAATTGATTTAGTTATATTTTAATATGTTTGCAATAGAAAACTCCTTATAATATTGAAGGCAGGCTGTTCAGATTAGCAGCATCTATCCAATCTTGGACAGTATTGAAAAGCTCAGTAGGGACATAATAGTTTATTCTTTGGAAATTCCAGTACTGTTGGACTGACTGCAAAGTTGAAAAAGCATTCCAGAAAAAAAAAGGCAACAGAAAACCACTTCTGTAATGTTGCTGAGAAAATAACATGGGTGTAACCATGAAGTCACCAGGAGTCATGGTAGACTTGAGGGAATTTGCTGAATGAATTACCAATGCAGTACTTGTGTACCTATGTTCACCTACAACAGAGGTCTCCAAACTTGGCAACTTTAAGACTTGTTGACTTCAACTCCCAGAATTCCTCAGCCAGCAATGTTGGCTGAGGAATTCTGGGAGTTGAAGTCCACAAGTCTTGAAGTTGCCAAGTTTGGGGACCCCTGACAATAATACCTTATTTGTAAAGGCTACCTTTCCTGAACATACAGGTAACTAAAATGTTATATTCAAATACACTAGTGTTACCCAGTCTTAAATGCGGTCATTTTGATAATGACTGTGTAGGAAGTTAATTATATCACCAAAATACAATATTTGGAAAAGGGTCCTACAGAAGATGGCAGAAGTAATGTTATTGAAGGAATACAGTGTTGTCAACACCACCATTTTTGAGCTTCCATCTTATACCTTCTCTCTCTTCTACACAGCTCTCCAATTCTCCTTCCTTATGCCAGAAAAGTATGTGGAGTTTGTTGATGTTTTGGGGAGAAGGAAGGAACTATTTATCTCATAATTAAAGATCTAATTTAACTAAGTTAGAAGCCCAAATCTTAGCTGACACCTTCTGCATTGTAGGTCCAGGGGGAAAATACCTAGAATATCTGGTTCAACATAAGGCTACTCTGAATCTGAGAAGTCATGGGAAACCACAGCAGGTTTCTATATCTTATGTCAGATATACATCATTTCCATGTGAAATTCCCACCCAAGCCCTGCCTCCGGGACCTTCCACCTACATACTATATGACTAAATCTATATACTATAGATCTGTATACTACCTACAGTGTAGTACATACTATAGATTATCTATACACTACTAAAACTATATGCTGCTAAAACTATTAATTGTTTTAATTAATCTACTATTGTCAGGTTCGGTTAGCTGAAATGGTACATCATAGTGAAATAATTTTTGAATCAAGAAAACCTCAAATCTGCTGCCTTGAATGCATTACTCCTGTGGATGTGAAATTTCAAGGACCTTCTGACCAGGCATACTGGAAGGGTTACATAGTTATGTAGACAGCCCTGCTGTACTTCTGCCATCAGCTGAGACCATGTGATCCTGATGTATCATATGTCCTGCCAGCTTCCCTCAAGCAAAGTCAATGGGAAAGCTGACAGGAAGTTAGAAATCACTCCTACTTTCCACTGCTGTTTTGGCCACCTGTGGTCATTCTGTTTATCTCTTTAGGTAAGTATTACTGAAGTTCATTTGCCACTATAATTACTCTTCCATCATGCTGCACTATCTTTTTCTAAAAGGATGACCTGGTGGGTCATCGGTGGTCCAGTAAACAAATTCCAGGATGAAGGGAATTTCCTGCTTTCTGCCACGATATTCTCTCCAGGATTGGTTGCTATGCAACAAGAAGAAAACAGAGTGCTGTTTTTCCATCTGATTGTGTGGTAAGATTTGTCTGTTGACCTTGGGGAACCACTAAGCTTGGGTGGGGGTAATGAGTCTGTAGTCATTTCTCATGATGACATGCCTGGGACATCCTAGCTTATAAAAGGCAGGCCGTGGAGGTGGTGTTGAGGAATGTAGAGATAATATGGTGAAGGCATGCCAAAACTGTAAAGTGATTTTTTTAAAAAAGACCATAAATATCATTTCATCACTGGGAAAGAAGGGAGTGTAGGCACAACCCCACCTTGATTCTGGGTGGTATTATAGGGAGTAGAGGGTAACTTTGAGAGCTTTCAAGACTTTGTTATTATACTCAACAACCATAGAGTTCCGACAGTCTTTGCACTGTCTGTTTCCTGACCTGGCCCATATCAAAGGGTTGACGGGCAACAAGGAAACACAAAGCCAAAGTTTCAGAATACACACTTGAAAACTTTATTGGATTATTTTTAGATGTATTGTGAGGCACATCCAGAAGAGGACCTCAGTGTTCCAGCAATGAATAGTTCAGGAAGATTGGAAGGGAAGTCTTGCTTTCCCAAAATGTGCTTGCTGAGCAAATAAATAATTTCAGCAATAATCAAGTACTTGCCTGTGCCTTCTGGATTTTAATGTTATGGGTTGTGTTGAACCTTTCCCCCTCAGTATTTTGTTGTTATAGAAATCAAGATCTGTGTTTCTAATACCCGTCATCCTTTTCCCAGCCTGGCTGGCTGGCTTTCTTGATGTAGTAATTTCACACTATATGTGGAAAGAAGGAAAACAAATTGGTAGCTTTTAAGCAGCTGTTCTAGCACTTTGGTCTTCAACAGTTAAGCTTAAAATTATCTCCCGTTGACTTCAAATGCACCAGTAGGAGGACTGGAGCAGGTGACATAGGAGGCGCCAGATCCGATGGCTGTTCTCTCGCCCTCCAACTCCATTTTTGCAAAGCTGGGGACGACTCATAGAGCATTCTTGTCGGAAGTTTGAAATGGTTGCTAAAAAATCTTTTTTAAAACTGTACTCAGAATTGGTCCAGGAGCCACCATGTGTGATTCCAGAAAATAGTTTACCACACTGAGGTAAGGATCGTTAATAAACATATTTATTTAGCCACAGGCTGTATGGTTTCTTGGCTAAAGCTTATTTCATTATTGACTTACAGCCATGCATTTAGTGACTATGCGAAGTTACAGCTGCATTGAAAAAAGTGGCTTATGACCATTTTTCACACTTATGACCATTGCAGCCTTTGATACCCTTGGCCAAGAGATCAAAATTCAGCTGCTTGGAAACTGACTCAGATTTAGGATGTTTGCAGTGTCCCCGGGTCATGTAATCACCTTTGCCACCTTCTGACAAGCAAAGTCAATGGGAAAGTTAGATTCATTAAATAACTATGTTATTAATTTAACAACTGCAGTGATTCACTTAACAACTGTGGCAGTATACATCATAAAATGGAACAAAACTCACTTTACCACTATCTCACTTAGCAACAGACATTTGAGCTCAATTGTTGTCTGTATAGGATCATCTGGTACCTCTTTGTGTTATTAATACAATTAACAGCAAGGATAGGATGGCATTTCTAATGCTTTTGTACCATAATCCTCTTCAGATCCACTCAAAAGCAAACTCCTTTTGGTTAAATATAATTTATTGTCAGGTTAGTGCATGTGTTATAGATTTGCAAACGTGACAGAATTACAGAGTGATAGAGAATATTTTTAAATTGATTAGAGTCACAATATGATGCCTATATTTACTAGTGGGCAGACCAGGTCACAAACCTTTGCATAGCAGGTCTAGTTCTTACTCATAAGAACTATTTTTTAAAAAATCTTTCAGCATAGTCCTGAGTTTTTCTGGTAATGTCTTCATCATATGAATAGAAAGATATGCTCCAACTGTGCATAAATGGATGTGAGCACAAAATTAGGTTCTGTGTTCATAGAGATTTGTCCCCTGAGAAGCATCTATATCAGGGATATCCAACCTTGGTAAGTAAGACCTGTGAACTTCAGCTCCCAGAATTCCCCAGCTAGCCATGCTGGCTGGGGAATTTTGGGAGTTGAAGTCCACGGGTCTTTAAAGTTGTCAAGGCTGGACATCTCCAATATATATGATTGCAGCTAATAGGTATAAATTTTACAGACGCCCCTGATCTATATGATTGCTGTTGTAGATATAAACTTGATGAAATGGATTTTAGACCACATCTGTGGAAAGGTGGTCCCTCCTTTTACATAGCTACTGTATATCTGGGAATGGCTGTACTGTTTTACAAATGCCATCTGTCATAAAGTAAGCAGTGTTATGGAATGAACTTTTTTTTCTTAAAGCAGAGGTAGGATTGAGTGATACAGTCATATCATGCAAGCTTGGGCTGCTTCTGTGCATACTTGCCTAAGCCTTCCAGGATATGTCATCCTCTCCCTTCCTTCAGTGAAATTGAGTGGATCCATGGGAGAGAATCAAGCAAATATTTCTAATTTCGTAACAGACCCTCCTTATATGCTCTAGTGGTGTCTCTTGGATTCCAGATCAAATCATTCCTCTTTTCCCCAGGATCTGGGAGTTTAAACTCATTTCATTTGTAATCACGTCACACATTTTTTTCATTTTTATCATATTATTTCATGGATTATCATTTGCTCCAATATTGAGCCTGCTGTAAATATTTTAACAGATAAAGAAATCAAGTTGATGTTTATCAGCCACTGCCTTGTTCAAAGCTGTTTAATAAATGATGTATTGATTATCATGAGTCAGAAAACAAAATATTTTGCTGGAGCCTATAATCGTAAGAAGATGCCTAAATGGTCCCACAAGGGCTTTATATGTTCATACTTCTGGAAGAAGAAGCACATCATTCCATAAGTCTTGAGTAGTTGCTGGAGCTTTACGTATACTGTTTGGTTGGAAAAGCAGCAGTAATGCCACTCAGCATTTTTGATGGAAAGGGAAAAAGGAGGAAAATGAAATTTACCTCCCTGTTTCCTCCACTTAAACATCTGAACCTGATATTCGAAATGTGCTTTCCGCACAGAGTTTTTTTGGCAGAATACTTTGGTGGGGAAAATAACTATACAGTGTGCAAGCAGGGAAGTGGGGGGAAATCTGTTTTAACAGGAGGGGACAAAGCTGTAATGCTGCTGCTACAGACCAAAGATTCCCTTAGCAACAAACTTCTGCAAAAATAAACATTTGGCTGCTGTGTTTGGTATTGGTAGCCAGCGTGACGTAATGGATAGAGGAACATTAGACTAATTCCCTGCCCTGAAATTACAGTTGCCAGACTGAAATGTCTGCAATCAGGCCATCTCTGCTAAATTAGGGCTGGTTGCATAAGTCTGAAGGGGGCAAGAACTGCCAAAGGTTTTCTCTGGCATCCTAGAATTTATTGTTAAAGATCTATCAGAGCCTCAAGAGGCTTTATATGATCTGAGATGATGTGAAACACTGGTCTGAGAGGAAATGTGTTTCCTGTGTTTCCATAGAGACCCGGGATGTTTTTCAGAGCTGTGCTCTCTTCCCCCTTTGTCCTTAAAATATGTGATTAAATGTACGTGAGAACAAATTCTGACTTGCATCTCTGCAAATTTGACTGCTTGGATTCTTCAAACTGAATCTTTTTGCACTGGGGAGAATCATAGTCCGCAAGGATGTAGCTTTTCTTCACTGCTTTCTGGCTCGGCAGCAATTTGCCAAAAAAAGCCAACCGCAGATAAATCAACCCCTTACTTTCTTAGATCTTAGTTCTGGAAAATACTCCAATATTACCTTGGCAAGACGGTCAGTCCTGGATTTTTAAAAGGGGGAACTAGCCAATGATCATATTTGCCAGTTTCAGATCTTCAATTTTGTCAGCCAATGTTGCTTTAAGTGTATGTATTATAAATCTAGATATTTTTAATGATTAAGAAGACCCCAGATAGATGCACTTTAAAGTTTAGTAATCGAATTATTTTTTATGAATTCATATCCAACTCCCAGCTACCTAGATCAAATAGTGAAGCTTTGTAATTAGATTAAAGTGCTTGATAAGTGATCAGAGGACAGCATAGTTTTTTTGGATTTGTGTTTTTGTATTACAGAACAGTCAAAAAGCAATATAATAAAATGTCTTCATCCACACTTCATTTGATAACCTTTGCACTGACAATAATTGGCATCTGCAAACAGGAAGGAAGAAGATAATAGGCATATTTTGGTAAGCTGCCCAGAGTTACAGTGAGTTGGGCAGCCATATAAATTTTTGTAATAAATAAAAGAAAACAAATTGTCCTAAATGACTATTACTCTTTTTAGTTTGAAACAATGCTTATTCCAGAAATATTTCCAGAATGAGTTTGGGGAAAGGATTTTGGGTTTTACTGCAGTTATGTTATTTCATTGCAGTCATTTGAGTAAGGAGCACAGTGGTTTTCATGATTAGGACCTTGGAATGGAAGTTAGCAAGCCCACGTTCAAAACCTGAATGCTGCAGTGGGGCGGGATTGAGATCCTGGCCTTTGCTCTCCAGCTGGGAACATGGAAAAAGCCCCCTACTGGGCATTCCCTGAGCTTATCTTTTCAACCTGGAAATACCTTGGTGCTTCTGATACAAGTGCAGAAAAAAATGTTCATTTGTGTTAGATCCTGCTTTTTAACCAGTTCTAGTAATCTTACATGGATACTCCATTTTATTGTTTCAATACCACTCTGTGTGTAACTTGCATTTGAAGGAGGAGGATAGGCCCAAAATCAATTAGTAATTTTCATGGCAAGGATAGACTACGACCTGGGTCTCCCAACCCTACTCCAACATCACATCATCTAAAGTAGAAATTTCCAAACTTGACAAAAGACTTGTGGACTTGAAGTCCCAGAATTCCTCAGCCAGCTATCTGGGAGTTGAAGTCCAAAAATCTTAAAAGTTGTCAAGTTTGGATAATCTAAAGCAATAACAACACACTTCTATATTTATAGAAGGGACATTCCATTTCTTTGCAGCAGAAAATCGCCTGACTTTCCCGGAGGAGCCTTTAAGAGACACAGGTAAGTAGGTAGATGGATAGATCATCCCTTAAAAAGAAAATCCAGTCTGCTTTCCTGGGTGATTTATATTTTCATCATTATACAATGCACCACACTGACTGCATTTAAACAATGAGGGTTTTTTCCAATATGTTGACAGAGTGGTATTTTAAGAACATGTCATATTGAAAATGTAAATCACTTACCGAATCCAACTGATTAAAAAAAAATAGAACGACCTATTTACCTGTTTGCAAAGGCTGCTCAAGAAAAGTCAGGTACTTTCCTGCTGTAAAGAGATTGCATGTTCCTTCTAAAAACATCGAAGTCTGCTGTTGCTGCTTTAGATAACAAGTTGATTGAATTAAGGTAATCTGTTCAAGGCCGTTCCGTTACTTGGGCCTACTTTTTCAACAGATGTACACTTCTACTTACACAGTTTTATTTATAAAAAGTATACATGCAGAAGCCTCAACCACTTTTGCCAAAATGTTCAAAATACACAATTACTATAATAATCTGCCTGTCCTCCCTTGCAGAATCATGCCTCCCAGCTGCAGTTTAGAGATAACCAAAATTTAAGGTCTGCTATAAAAAAACACAAGACTATTATTTAGATTTGCTAACCCCCTCATATTACAGAAAGGCTGAGGTCTCAGTCCAGTGCACACATTTTAGGAATAAATCTTGCTGAATTTGGCAGGTCTAAGTTCTGAAAAAGTCAGGTGTTACTTCAAGGCCCAACAGATTTATTACTGTATAACTTTTTGTAGTTATGAGAGTCCATTGTGTTAGATGCATGATATGCTAATCTCAGTTGGCAGAATACCAGAGGAGTAGTGGACATGTTGTACACTTAGGAGGGAAGAGTAACAATGTGCAAAAGTTACAATGTGTGTTCTTGAAGAGTAACAATGTGTAAAAATTACAATGTGTGTTCTTGTCAGTTTTAGCCTTTATAATCTGGACCTTTTTTTCATCATTTGACTCTCATCTATAACTCTACTCCCATTCTTGTATGCTTATTCTTAATCAATTGAAGAAGATAGTTTAGACACCACAGTACATTATCCCTCAATAAGTTAGTCAGTGCTTAAGCTTAAGTGTCAGTGAGACTCCATTGTCATGTTGTTATCTTCTGTCCTATATGGCCCTTTAACAATGTGCCTTCTCTTAAGGTGAAACCTGTCCTCTGATTGTCCTTTCTAACTGGCATTTCCTGGAAGCCGCTAGTTGTTGGTGTCAAATTATTGTTAGTGATTCTTAACCCTAGGGAAGCTACAGATTAGGTTGAAAGTCTTCAAAGGGCAAAACATAGTTAGATGGGCAATATGCACAGTGTCATTAATTGTTGAATTAATTATACTTTCTGGTTACCTGAAGTCTTTGTTGAAAGTCTGTTGATGAGTCATTGTTATAACACAGTAACAAAGCTGAAGTTTCCCCAGCAAACATCATAGGATCGGTCTATAAATTAAGCAAGGGAGACAGTAATGAAAAGTAATACAAACAGTTTGCTAAGAACCACAGTGTTGATCAGACTATTTTAGAAGCTGAGAGGTGCGAGATGTCAGTTGCTTCTCAACCATCATCATTTTTATGAGGGGAAAAGAAAAAATAGAGAAGCACTTTGTCTTAAGTGCAGTCTTCCCATAATCACTTTCTTATAAAAGCCAAGAACTGCAAAATGTGAGAAGTTCTGGAGTATTTTCATTTCTACTTTCAGTGACTCCATGTGTTTTTTTAAATAATGTTTATTGAGAGTTTCAAAAAAAAAAGAATATTTAAAAAAAGAAAAACATGTTCTCACATTTTTGCAACATTTTCATAGCAGTATACATTCCTATTAGTGTCAATTAAAGTCATTTGCTGCAAGTAAATCTATAACTTGTTTCCTAAATCCTTACTTATTTATGCTATTACATTTATAATACAATATTTGTTTAATTATATTACTTTACATATATTCATAGCTATATATACATTTTTCCTTATTTCCATTTTCCCTTGTTGTTTGTTTAATCTATTTCACTAGATATCTTTACTTCCTTTTTATACAACCATTTGTACCACATATTCCAAATTGTGAAAAACTCCCCCTCTTCCTTGTTTTTTAGTAACATGGTTAGTCTAACCATTTCTGCACATTGGTGGATTTTATTAGTTATTGCCAGGTCCGTGGGTATCATTGTTGATTTCCAGTTTTGGGCAAAGACTATCCTTGCCGTTGTGATGATATGTGATATTAGATGCTGGTGTTTTTTGCTCCAGACTCCACATGTTTTTATGTGAAAATAAAACAGAACAAATCAATCTTAACGGCAAATGCTATTTGATGATAACACTTGAATTCATTAGAAGATGCTGAAGCAGATGAGGATGGTATAAACAAAGTTTACAAATCAATTTGAAGTAATCTTTCTGGGGTCTTGTAAGGGAAGAGAGCAGTAAGACAATTGGAAAGTCATTTTTACGAAGCATTTAAGAATTTTATAACCTTGGCTCATTTTTTGCCTTTCCTATGACGTCTACACATTTGGAGAATTGTAAGCTTGTTTTTTGTTGTGCTTGAGAGACTTTGGATCAGATCCTGCAGAACTTCTTCCACTTCTAATGAGGTTTAAAAAGAATGTGAAGTTTATGAATTCTCATCCTGGTCTGTTGCTTACAGATGCTTGCTTTGCTGTTTGTTCATTTTGTTTTCCAACATGTGGCACATTCTTTATAGATCAGCATATAAAGTTGAGATGTGTTTTAGTCATGAGTTAGGACTCCCACATAAGGGCTGCAGTTGTTGTCCCCTTGTGCAGATTTTTGCAGTCCAGTTCTAATAACAGGAATATCTACTCTTACAAGAAAATAATTGCTGGAAGTTATTTAAAATATGTTTCAAATTTTCTCATTAGTTATACATCTAACCAGTCATTATAGCTTATTGTAATATGTTATTAAACTGATATCCATTCTTAGCCTGCCAGTCACATCCAACTTATTATTTATTAGATTTATATCACCTCTCTCATTCAAGAACTCAAAGTGGCATATACAGTACATCTTTCTCCATTTTTTTCTCTACAACAGCAATCTTGGGTTGGGTTCAGAAACAACATTGAACCCAAAATCACTCAATAAGTTTAGCAGTTCAGCAGAGAATGAAGTTAAAATGCATTTTGGCCCATTGTACTGTTCAGAACCAGAGCACCAGTACTTCCACTTACTAGATTTTACTTTACAGAATTCAGTGGTCATCTGGGCAGGGAAAAAAGTGCCAAGAATCAACTTATCGGTGACAGAGGAAGATATAAATTTAATAAAAAAATCAATAAACCTTCTAGATCAGGACTGTCAAACTCACGGTGTCACAGCGGCATCACGTGATGTATCAGGACTTTTTCCCCCTTCGCTAAACTGGGCATGGGCGTGGCCAGCACATGACGCATCTGGCCTTTGGACCACGAGTTTGACAGCCCTGTTCTATATGATAGCTCAGTCATGGTAGCCATATTGTCATGCAGCTAAATTTAACCCTAGCTAAGTTTTTCAATCAAACAAAATTATTATTAACTCTTCATAAAAATATTAGCTTATCAGGTCTTTTCCCTCCATACTGTATATCTTCTTGCTCCTTTTTATAGTAATATAGTAATATTATGCATTCATACATCCTATTAAAATAGTTTTGTTTTACCGTGGTAAATAATCGGCCTTAGCCATAATTGCTAAGCAGTTCTAAAGCAATAAACTACTGGTATGTGCTAAGCCAAAACTCAGTAAGTTGTGTTATGGTTCATTCATTATTCAGTCAAAATCTTTTCTACAAAACTTAGCTTGCCCTGAATAACAGAATTAGTTATGTGTAGCAAAGCTATACTTGGGATATTTTGATAACCAATGGTTGGTAGCACTTTTTTTTTATCATTGCCTATGTTGGCTGGAGCTTGTGGGAGTTGTTCAAGGGGATCTGAAGGATCATAGGATTCCAAAGCCGACTCTACTGATTTAGCACCTGCTGGTCTACAGTATTACCTTGTCTGTCTTTCTATGTATCCATCCATCCTAGGTGAAACTAACCATTGTGGAAATTACAGTTCATATCTTAGCATTATATGTGATTCAGGCAAATTGTAGCTTATTTATGTACATTAAATAGCTCTTTTGTTTTGGATGGGATCTAAGCTCTTTTCTTTTGCAGCTTGCTTCTTTCCCTGATCCTGGGGGATTAATTTCTCAATTATTCCTCCTCAGACTGTCTAAAATATATGCCTTGCACTCCTGTCCACACCCTCTCCAGATTTACTTCCTTCTGGAACACTGTTATTCACACCATTTTCAGGGTCATCCAAAAAAGATTTTCCAATTTCTAATCTCCCTGGCAGAACAGTTAATAGAGCTATCTATTAAGGAAAATCTGCCTGGAAGAATGAGAAATCATTTTCTAAATTACACTGGGCAATATCTTCATTTTTTGTATTTTCATGGGGTTCATAGATTAAAAAGAACAAACTCCAATTTAAAACTGAAAGGGGAGGGGAAATTGTGCAAAATTTTATTTTTTGAAGAACTTATAGGTGGTATTTTAAAACTGTAGCATGCACATTATAACTGACTGCCATTATGTTGGTGTTTATGATTTTTGGTTCTACTGGTTTTATAAGATTTTTTAGAGCTTCAAGCTGGACCTTGGAAGAGTCTGACCACCAATTTTATTGGAAAAATGACTATTATATTAGTAATGTTTGCCCTTCTTTCATTCCTGAGAACAAACACACACACACAATTCAATACATTTGTGAAGTTTAGTAGATTAGATTGCAAGCAATATTCAGTGAAGTCAGTTTGATTTGGAAAAGGACCCACAAGCTTAAAATAATAGACCACTGAGAGGACTTTACACAAAGTTATCTTGAGCAAGAAGAGGGCTGTAGCATCTAAATGGATTCTTCTTGGGTCTCTGAATCCAAAGGAACTTACCTTATAGAAAAAAAGGAAGCAACGTTAATCCTAGGTTTTGTGGGCCCCTTTTTTAAGCATTAGGCTTAAAAGTGTTCCTGGAGACTTGCAGACAGAAATCCAGGGAAAGTTCTGAAGTCTTCATCTGAAACCTTTTCTCCTTGCAGCTCATCTGTATTCACCACTGGCATATGTTGCTGGAGAGAGTGGATTCCACTAGCTGTCTTCTTTTCAACCCAGCTCATTCTATATGGAGTTACTTATGGAAAGGGAGCAATTAGCTGTTGAGCTGCTAATTGGTTCAAGGGACAGAGGTCACAGGAGGCCTGCCTGGAATGCTCCGCATTGGTGGTTGATTAGTAGGCCACAGACGTTAAGGTACTGGATGTGTTGACCTTTCAGGTCCTGACCTCTTAGGGCCTGCCTGTGACAAGGATTGCCTTTCCCACTATGAACCTGTTGGGCTCTTAGGCTGAGCCTTTTTGAAGATGCCTCTGCTGTCATAAGTTCAACCAGCGGCATGCAGGTCCCCGAGGCTAAAGCATTCTCAGGGCACAAAGGCTAAGGGCACCCTTAAGCCAGGGAGCAATGCAGGGGAAGAGCATTTGCCAAGGGCTAGTGTTACTATTCCTTCCGTGTCTTTAATCATTTGCATTGCTTTTTTAAAAATTCTGTTAGCTTCTCCAAGTGCTCTTTTGAGGAGGAAAAACAAGGCATAATTCAAACCAAGCAAATAAATAAAGATGTACAATTTCTAGAGACAGCCTTTGGAAGAGAGGGCCTGCTGACGCTGTAGAAGAGTCCTGCTTGGCTAGGAGAGCCGAGGGAACATTCTGTTTTGGGGAGGGGGGAAGGAACAGTGTTAGAGACTGATGTCGTACCCAACTTGTCATGTAGTTGACAGAAACAATTAGGCTGGAGAACACGATAAAGCCAGACAATAACAAAATAGAGCCAAACCCTAGTTGCCTAATTCAGAAAAATTGCCTGTTTTTGAATCCAAACAATTTGGACAATGTGTTTTGTGCAGACTGAAAGTGGTGGAGGTTGTAGGGGGAAATAAGTTCATTCCTTGAACAAATCTCTTACACCACAAGCAATTCCTTGTATAAAAGCTAGATCTCCTTACCCTTACGCCCACCTGGAGATCAGGAAACCCATGATCCAGTTCTTCCACATCCACAAATATCCATCATACTTCCTTTTGCTAAGAGGCCAAAGCTGCATTATGGTTTAGCTTAGTATATGATCCAACCACAATGGGTGTTGGTAGTGCAGTAATAAATGGAAGGATTGCAGTGATCAATATTGCATCCAGTTCGTCACTGTGCTGGAATGCCCACTGAAGCCTTCTTCCTTGAACCCGGAGGAACTGCAAGTACTCTTTATAGAAACATTTCATCTGAAAATGGGTGCTTGTTTTCCTTATCCCCCCCTCTTCCTTTTTTCCTTTAAAAATTCTGAATGAGGGAATCATTTTATTTTTACTGATTTTTAAGCATCCTTGGAACCAGTCTTAGAGTACTCTTTTTAAAATTCTAAAATGTAGAAGTGAAATGCTGGAACTCTGATTCAAGGACATTTCCCCCCCAAAAAAACTTTGTGTCATGTCCACCATTGTGTCCTGCCATTGTGCTGAGTGGTGAGGGGGGATGGCATGCTTGGGATTTTTCCACTGCTGGAAAAATCCCAAGCATGGGAATTAGGGAGTGGGACTGTCTTCGGAGATGGGATGAACTCCTTCCCAGCTGGTTTTCGCCATCATGAACTGTTATCTGCCTAGCACCTCAGCGTTCTCAAAACATTTTCCCGACATTACATTGGCTGCCAGTGGACTGGCCAGGAGGGTTGGGACTGGGAAACCAAAATAATTGCTTTTGCTTTGTGCGGGAACCTCAGATTCTGCCTGACTTTACTGCATCCAGTTTCTCTTAGTAAAAGTTCTTTTGATTCAATTCAATGGATTCAAGAGTTTTGTTTTCCTGAGGGGGCTGACTGGACCAGGCCTTGAAGGGTGGGGCTTGAAGCCTCAAAAAGTCATCACATGGACATTTAAAAAAAAAAATTATTATTAAATATGTTGCTGGTAGTATATTAGCTAGGTTTAATTTAATCACATATAAATGTAAATAAAATGTAATCAAATAAGCTTTATTTTTTGCCCTGAGCCCAACTACAGTACTTGTTTTTTAAATCTTTCCCTTAGGTGATACTCTGTGTCAGGTGTAGAATATGAAAGCATGGATTGTTTCTATAAATAAATACGTGTCTATATTTTTAATGTGGGGAAGAATGTGACTTCTACCACTATAGAATTCTATATGAAATAATAGATACTGCATAATTGAAAGCATATAGGATGCATATGTATGCCTTTCAGACACGTGTGTTTTGTGTACAAGAGAGCTGTGTATGGCATGGATATCAAACATCTGCCAAGAGAAGAGATTTCCATTCTGCAGCCCTGCTCTCTTCATCTGGATCAGTCGAGCAGCTTTAAGCACCGAAGATTGCTGAAGGCTTAAGAAAAGCTTCCATGCAAATAGTCAAGGACTCGAGAATTGTTTTACTTTGTTTCAAAGAGACAACATTGCTTGGCGAAAAAGAAAAAAAGAGAAATAGGTGGAAAAGGAGCAAGAGACTTTGGATAATCTCTTGCAGATCATCTTGTCATCTACCAGCAAGCAAGTTAATTTGCCTTTTGTTTATTCCTGTGCAGGGGAGAATCCAAAGGACATCCAGAAACCACCCCTATACTTAATAACTGGAGCTGAATTGAAATGCCTGCAACCTCCCACATTTCAGTCAAAGGCTGTGCTGAAATGCCGCTTCCACATCAGCCAGCTGTTCCCCCCTCCTCTTCTTTCCAGTTTGTTTTTGTTGGCAGCCCAGCTGAATCAAGAGAAAGGGTGAGCTTGAAGGCTTGCACTTTTTCTGGCCTAAGAAAAGGCTGACCCTGATGTGGTGTTCTCTTCTAAGGTAACAAAGCAAGTCAAAACTACCAAAACAAAACAACCCCCCTTCAATCACTCACATGACCATAGGACTCTCTGTCAAGGTAAAATAAGATAACTGCAATTGAATTCATTGTGCCATATGCCTTGCTGGGAAAGCAAAATGCAGCTGAACCATGGGGATACAGACACGGGTTTGTTTAAGGACAAAACTCAGGACCTATGATAAGCTGGGGCACTTGGAATTTAAAGTGAGCATCCCCGCTTGACACACACACACACCCTGCAAATATGGAGGGCAGAAAGTCTTACATGGAAAGTGTTGGCAAGTCCTCCTCCTGCTAATTCTGCCTTTGGTTGTGTCTTAACCAGCTTGCATTGAAAAGCAAATTGTAAACATCATCTTTTAAGAGTCCTGTGGGCTGCATTTGGACAAATTTCTCCTTCCTACTCTCAAAGACAACACAACTCACAGCTGCTCTCTGCTGTTCTGCTTTTGTGTTTGCCTTTTGTTAGAAACATCATTTGGATGGTTCCTTTCCCCTCTCTTGATAGGATGAGGAGGGTTATAGTCGGGTTGACAAAAATTCCTCCAAAAATATAAAATGGCAGCAAAGAATTAGATTGGGCTCTCACTTTGTGGCCAGCTAGTAGGTATCCAGAATTTTGCATCTCAGATCTGGTTACCATAACAAGGCAGCCACTGGTGAAATTTCTCCTTTTCTAAAAGAGTTCTGTATCTTGGGTTGGAGAGTCCAACGGTGGCTTCAAATAACAAAAAGTGTATTTTTAGCAAAAGATTTTAACAATAACTCTCAAACTTGTTCACACCTCCAAGTATGCATCCTTTGTCCTAATTTTATTTAACATAATTCTTCCTCACAGCTAGATGGATGCTTCTAACATCCAATTTTAATTTTAATATGCAGAAGTCATACTTGCCTTACACATCAGCAATGATATGTCGCAGTATATATATCAACCCAAGTACAGCAGCTGAAAGCAAGGAAGAGCTGATAATGGCTCTTAAGTGCTTAATGTTCCAAGTTATTCTATTATTTCAATTCGTATAAAGACACCTGTAAAGCTGTTTTCTTCAGAGATACTAAAGGTCTCGGGTTATTTTCAGAAGCCTATTCAAAAGTTTATAAACCTGAAATTTTGTACATTATCTTCATTACTGGCCCGGGAAAAAAAGGGAAAAGGGGATAATTATGCACAGGAGTGGGAGACAGAAAGCATCTCCCAGGTAGCTGAGATGGTTTTCGTCCTGCAGAGAGCTGAAACTTAATAACAGTTGGTTTTATAACAGTTTTTATTTCCTCCCCTCAGGGAGGACAGTTGAAGTGTATTCACGAGAGTTCCACAGCTGAGACCATATAATGGCTTAAGTTAGCAGTGGTAGCTTCTAGTAGAGATCATCTCCATAGGACAAAGGGATCCCAACTGATCTGTGGGAGAACACTGGCTGACTTTGGGGACTGATCAGGATCAGACATGGGTGGGAGATCATCTGGGAATTTTGGCTAGATTGTAAAAGCTTCCCTCCCCCCAGAAAAATCCTTCCAAAGAAAGTGACAGTGACAATCATTTCCATACTGTTGCCAAGAAAACTGCTTGTAACCCATTACCCTCTTTTTTTAATCACTGTGCTTCCAAAGCACCGATGCAATTATGTACAATTAATAGGCAATTCAGTATTCAATGTTCATGAAAACATTAAGGTGTAAAGTAGCAGGATGGTAGATCTAGCAGATCTGTGCTGGAAAAAGCCAGGCAATTGCTTGACCAAAGTAGGCATACAGAAATTCCTTCTAGTGGCCAACTGAGATCCGGTAACCCTAGAGAACATAGCTTGTCAGTTGTTAATTTGGGAAAGGAGGAATGGTATATGTATCTCACATATTTCCTCTCCTGAATCTCCCCATGTTAAGTTGAATTGGGATTTATGGTAGCCTTCTAAAAACAACTTTTCATGGACTGATCCATCTGAAATACATTTTCACAGGACTTGTCTGGAAAAAAAAGGAGATCTATATGGTAAACAGATAATTGATGCTAGCTCTTGCCAGTGCTGATCATCTGCTGAGGTAGAAGAGTGGAATGTTTGATTTGAGAAGTTCTTGGCAATTTGTTCACTGATGTGAAATGCTGATGCCCAATAGGATGTCAATAATGTTTAATCTCTTGATCTTCGTAGAACACTTTCTGTAATATTATATGGATAATTGCCACAAAGCTTCCTCTCCATGTTTCAATATAGACTTTTTGCATTGAAGGCTAGGGAGTAAACAACAAAACCACACCATCCTGGAAGACTACTGTAAATATAAATGCATGGATTTGTTCATGTAAGTTATCAGGAGCTCAGCTCCATTTAAAGGCAAGATTGCTTACTCCTGTTGTACTGCTTTAATTTATATCAGGGGTGTCAAACTCAAGGCCTGTAGGCCAAATCCGGCCCACAGGGCTGCCCTGGAAACAGCAAAGGACCAGCTCACGGTACCTCTGCCAGTGAAAACGGAGCTCAGGAGGGTCATGTACAGCCCTCCTGTGCTCCGTTTCATTGGCAGAGGATTGCAGGAGGCTGTCGCAGCCATAAATGGAGCTCCGTTTTCACTTGCAGAGTGCTTCGGCCACCACAGGCACCCCTGGCGTGATGTCAAGCTGGCCACGCCCACCCTGGCCATGCCCACTCTGGCCCCCAAGGTCAAACACAACCCTGATGCGGCCCTCAATTAAATCAACTTTGACACCCTGTTTGCATTTCATGTATATTTTTCCAGAGGCTTACAAATTCTATTCTAAGGAGCGCTGGGTTCTTTGACGACTAATCAGATAGCCCTCAAGGATAGATTCAATATAGGTAGTCTTCAACTTGCAACCACAACTGAGACCAGGATTTCCAGTCAAGCACCTAAATTTTGATCACATGACCATGTGAATTCTCTGACAGTTATAACTGCAAGGACTCACTTTCTGTGCCATTGTACCTTCTAACTAACCCTGCAAAAAAAATCTAGAATGTGTAACACTGTAAAAAAAATTCTAGAACTTTGTGTTTGACCATTGCTTGTTTTCTGCAGTATCCTATCCTTAGGGCTCACAAGGGTTATCATGAAGTCTAGACATATCCATATATACATCAGACCGCATCAAGATAGATGCAGCAGTATATACATTTAAAATGATGTGCCCAGATAGAATTCCTTGGCAGAAATATTCAAACTAGAGAGTTGTAGTCCACTGAACTTGGAGAGCATTAGGTTGAGGAAAGATGTTCCTGAGTATCAATCCAGAGTATTGCAATGATCATTTACATATGTTGCTTTCTCATTAGGGAGATGAGCTCAAAAGTAGTACTCAAGTATACTTCCTGGGGTTATTTGCAGGCAATGAATTTCAGTTACATAGACTTTCATGATTTCCTTTCTGCACATCGCTTGCCTGCATAACTAGTATTACCTTAAAATACTGTCTTGAATTGTGGAAAGCATTATGAGACAGTCTTGGAGCCCTAAAAAAAGATATGAGAAGAACAGGTAGTGTTAAGAATAATTCTTCGTTGTTCTAAGATTCTGAGAAGATCAGAATGCCAATGGTTATAGGCAAGAAAGTGATACCGCTATACTCCTGAATGGTTTGTGTTAATTCTTGGGGGGAGAAATCTCATTTTCCAGCCACAGATATTTTTGAAAAAAGACTTTGAAACATCTGACTTACGGTAACCTTCTGAAGGCCTGGAACCTTTCCATGGCAGCTCAGACAAGATGAAAATGGCCATTCGTTCTTTACCTCCCTGAAAATATTAAGTCAAATGGAGCTTGGCCAGGCCTTGTGGAGGGTTCAGTAATTGACCCAGATCTATCATCTGCAATGCCAAAATGTATCAAGTGAGAACAGAGAGTCGATAACCTTAACTTTACAATTTCCAAGGTGATGGTATTTGTCTCCCCTTAAGCCAGATTCTTGCTGTTATGTTAATGTCCTGGATAATACACTCCTTGTGCCAAACCATATATTGTGGAACTAGCACCTCATAAAATTGCCTTCCGGTTTTGAAATTAATAGCATTCATTCAGCAGATGGGGGTAATGTCTAAGGAGTTTCTGAAGGCTGCTATTT
The DNA here is from genome assembly GCA_009733165.1 of Naja naja. Classification (NCBI taxonomy): domain Eukaryota; kingdom Metazoa; phylum Chordata; class Lepidosauria; order Squamata; family Elapidae; genus Naja; species Naja naja. The sequence continues at coordinate 95,312,192 of CM019148.1, forward strand.
TCGCTGGGAAGATAATAAAATGTTCTATTTGGAAAAAAAAGTAATTAATAATTGCAACACATATATGATGCAATGATTTGCAGGCATCTTCTCCATTATTTCTGGCCATTTAGAATCCTTGGAGCTTATCTTCTTTCTCCTCCTCCTTGACAGCTCTGAAGATAACCAGCAATGGTGTGTTTTCTTTCCACAGACCTGAAACTGGACAGATCTGTTTTAGCTTCCCTCACAATGTAGCAGGTTTCTTAGTTATCCTTTTATGATTCAGCTGTTGGCCTCAGCCACTTGCAAGTCTTCTCCCCCACCATTGACTTCATGCTTGTTTCCATGGCTACACTGCTGAGCTTTTAAGTTGTTCATATTGTTCTGACGAGAATATTTTAAGCTGCTGCACAAGAAAAAAAAGTTTAATCCACAATTTAGTCTGGTGTGCCTGTATATCCTCTAGTCCCATCACCCCCCGCACCACCACAAAAAACTGAGACCTGGCCTTTCATAAACAGCAATAGCACTTAGACTTATATACTCTTCACAGTGCTTTACAGCCCTTTCTAAATGGTTTACAGAGTCAGCCTATTGCCCCCAACAATCTGGGTTTCCATTTTACCCATCTTGGAAGGATGGAAGGCTGAGTCAACCTTGAGCCTGGTGAGATTCAAACTGTCAAACGGCAGGCAGCTGGCAGTCAGCAGAAGTAGCCTGCAGTACTGCCCTCTAACCACTGCGCCCCCATGGCTCGATGCTTGAAGACCTGGCTCTGCTGACTTGCTAGGACCCAGAGAAGAGAATGCTGCCGTGGGCCTGGTTAGAATCCTGAAGCCTTCCCACACCTTTTAAATTTTAATTATTTTATTCTTATTTTTAACTCCCTCCCCAATTAATTATTTATATATGCCTTTTGTTTTTATGTTTATTTGCACACCACCCAGAGTTGCTCTAGGAGGGGGATGGATGGTTTCTAAATATGATATACAAATGAAATAAAAGTATTTGTGACAGGCAGTCTTGCAAGGGCTACGAAACAGCACGCACAGCCAATAAACAGATCCATGGATGTACCTTGCATCACTTTTTATGCTCTAGCAGTAGCTGGTGCCCATTTATTCAATTGCATTTATTTCCATTAGTCTTGCTGAACAGGATTCTCTGCAGCTGTAGTATGCCAATATCCAGAAGGCTAGTTTTCCTGGACTGGTAGTAAGGTGGCCTTCCTTAGCGGCAAGTTAGCAGAGTGATCCTCCACAATTATTGAAACATGATGTGCGCAAGAACTGCAGGTCCCATTTTTCTCTTTTATTGTTTTCCTTTGGTTGCCTTGTTTGAACTTTAAGCAAGGTTCTGTCTAAAAATCTGTCTTGGCTTTGAGTTGCCTGGTAAGTCTGCAAATTTGTCATTTGGACTGTTTGCATCTCAGTTAAGAAAGAAAAGCAAGTCAAATGCCTGCATTCTCATTATGGAGAGCAAATGTGACTTTGGTTTCAAACAAGAAGCCTGAGGAGGTGTATTTCCCTCAGGAGGGAAATACACCACAATGTTTCCACATGTACGTATGAATGCCAGGATGTTTATTCAGAGACAGCACCCACTGAGTTCAGATTGCAATTGACAGCCATCTGGCCACCACTGAACAAACACACAGAGTTGTGTTGTCTCTTGATTTGGTCAAAAACCTAGTGCAAATGTTAAACACCTGTTGGTTCATTTACATTACAAATGCTGCTGTTCCGGAAAGTTGCAGGAATAGCGTCAAGGTCATTGAGGAAGGAAAATAGTTTTGTTGCTTTGCTTAGTCTGTAGTATTTGTGCAATATCCATACAATTACAGCTTTGAACATTAACAAGAACAATATTGATTTCAAGAAAGATTTCACAGTACGTATTTTGTTAAGGTTTTCAAAAAATGTCAGTAATCAACAACAGTGTATTTCAAATGTTTGCCAAGAAATATATTTTTTACTTGTTGCTTTCAACCTTATTGTAGAACATCAGGCTCTTAAACACAGAAAGAAGACAGAAGCAGCAAGATCCAGGAGACAGTGCATCTGAAAGAGGTTACCATTCAGAAAAGAGCTATGCAGTCTGGGATCAACTTTTTTGCATTTTTTTATTTAAGTGATTTATATGGCCATCCATGTCACAACACTGATTGTTCCACGCTTCATAGCCGGGATTGGCAGAAAAGGATGATAGGTTGTGGCATAGGAGGAGGAGGGAAGAGAGGAAGAAGAGGAGGAGAGACCCCTTATTAGAATGATGTAGACAAAAGCTCATTCAGAAATATGTTGAAAATTGCTACTTTGAGACAAGTCTGTAAAACACTCTAAAATAGTTTTCATGTAGCTCAGCCTGACCCTCCAAAACTTCCAAACCTTAACTGGGCTTTAAAGAAAATGCAGTACTGCGTGGGACCATTATGTCTGGCTTCAGGGTTATCATCCACCTAGATCAGGACTGTCAAACTCCGGCCCATGGCCACGCCCATGCCCAGTTTAGCGAAGGGAAAAAAGTCCCGATACGTCACGTGACGCCACCATGACAATGTGAGTTTGACACCCCTGATCTAGATGGTTGTTTTTGTAATTATCAACAGCTAATTGTGACTCAGTTCATTAGCAACAGTGGGTTGGGATTTGTTTTTGACAAACTATTTCTCCTTTCAGTGCAGCAGTTATGTGTATAGTTGATTCAGAGTTCCTAAGGGAATTATATGTGAATAACAGATCAGAAGTGTTGGGATCCTTAAACGTGTTTGTAAAAGAAAATTCTAAGTGCTAAAACATATGGAATGGGCAAATTGCTGCTTTTCCTGCTTCCTTCTCCATTTCCCAAATGGTTCTTATCCATAGCCTCCTCCCTCCACTGGAGTTAGAAATGCTAGGGCAAATAGGTGCATGTGCCTTTTAAGTATCTTGGGCTACAATTCTTTGCCACTATGTTAAATACATAAGGAATATGGGTACTATAACCCAGCACATCTGCCGTGGAACGCTAGAGCAGAGGTTGGGCAACTATGCTCCCTTTACAACCTGTTGACTTCAACTCCCAGAATTCCAGAACCAGCATGAGTAGCTCAGGAATTCATAGTCATAACGGGGGAGGGGGTAGTTGCCCATTCCTTCTCTAGTCTAGAGAGATCCTTGGGGATGAGGTAGAGCAGAGAAAGGGTTTGTGGGGAAAGGGTTAAGCATCCTGCCTCATTAAGTGTTCCCAAACTTCCCCCTCAAAGCCAACATTTTTATTTTTGGAAAAGCAGTACCAGCGTTTTGCTACCCACAGTTGCATGAAAGCAATAAAGAAGCCATCTTCTTCTAGAGATGTTCTTCAAGCAGTGTTGATTGGATGGAGAAAAAAAAGCAGTAGGAAGCTTAGAGCAGGGACCTTGGGTAGAAGGAAGAAGCCAGGAGGCTTTTAATTGTCCCAGATCATTGCTTTGGCATTGCCATAAACACGATCTGGTCTGTCCAGATTGCTGGTCAAGCGAATCAGTGGGTTGCTGGTGGTGATAATGGCAAAAAGGAGAGAGACCAACGCTTGAAGTTCCAGCTGCTCAAAAGTCCAGTGAGTGAGGGGAACAGGACTTTGGCCTTGGTGTCAAAACCAATTTTGGTTGAATAAGGTTGGCATAATATTATTTTAATATGTCTTGCTTTTCCATTTATTGAATATTCAGCAAAAGAAACAATTACCATGACAACGTTTTTTTTCCTGGCACCTATATAGAACATGCAATTGAACAAGCTTCCCACACAATGTCACAGATTTGCACATTGTAAGCATCTGCATTTATATGTGTAAAAGTATTTACACCTGCAAATTTTGACAGTGGTTTGTGCCAGCCCCATACCTCCAACTACACATTCCTGACAGAAATCCCATACTATGCAAAAATACATCCAGGAAGATTCTGTCTTATACCATTTTAAATGTATAAATATTTAAACTGAAATTGAACATTTTAAGTAAAATTGCTTAGAGCAATACACCTTTCACCATTTGCATTATGCTATTGGTGACACTTTAAAGGAAAATTTGGAGGTGCACATGAAATGCAATTATAATTTGTATCCATAGTACAAGCTGCTGAAACAATCCATGCATGGTCCTTCTGTTTTTATCCATGTTCTGTTGCATAGGGGTATTTTAGAAACAACTAACCAGGAGAAATAAAAATGCAGCTGATGATATTCAGTAGCGTTGATGCAGACATTAAATTCAGGTTTTCTATATATTAGTCAGCAAAAAGATGGTGACCCTAAATAATTGCCGAAAACAAGGATTTCTTTTTTAATGCAAGATTTAGTTGGAAGGAGAAATCGTGTATGCTTGTGAAGGCAGTATTTGGGAACTGGGAACTCAAAAATTTACTAGGGCATATTTGTAGCTTCTTGGGGTTTATTAGCTTTATTTCTGAATGTTATTAAACATTAATTAGGGTTTTTTCCCCATTTGGGACCAGATTGGTTGCTGCTTTAATGATACTTTTAATCACAGATATTTCATATACCTTTGCTCCCAATAAAGTTTTAGATAAGCTAATTGTATTTGGACTTTTTTGGGTGGGGTGTTAAATTACCTTTTCCTAAATTGCTAGCATGATGGAATTTACCTGGAAAGAGGGTTCTACAATTTTTTTATTGAAACATTTCTATACTCGCTAGAATCTGTAGGAAGAATCTTTGAAAAAGCAATTGACAAGCTTGATTAGAATCCAGATATCGGTTGGTGCTGTTTGCTTTATTTTCCAAACTGCTGTTAGTTTTCCTTTGTATCATCTAACTGAAAACAATTTTTATTCAGTTTAAAGCCTTGAACAGCAGAAATTGTGTGTATTTCCATCTTTGAACAGTACCTTTTGCTTCTGATTGAGTGTCTAATGAAGACCAGATGCATGATTTGGTTACACAGATAATTTATTTTCTCCTCTACAACTGATAAATTATATATTCTAGCAAAAACAACAGCTAATTTGCTGTTCCAGAGAGAGCTGGGTGTTGTTCCTGCTGGTCTGCTGCATGGTGTTGCAAAGCCTTGATGGTGCTTGGAACAAAAGGGCAGCTGAGGCTTTGGATTGGATTGCTCCTATGCACCTTGTCACTCCCATGGAGAGATGTAAACAGGAGAAGAGACAGCTAGGGCGCTCACAAAGGACAAACTTAGCCAAACATGGTTGAATATTATGGCCTATCTTGGGGCAGTACTTCTCCATCCTTATTGCATCTTCAGATTGCCCCACCGCAACTCTTTTTAAGGTGATATGAGCCATTAAGGGACTCCGAGGAAACTCCTGTAGGGGCATATGGAGGAATTTGCTCAAAAATGCTCAGATTCGCTTGCAGTTGGATGCTTGCCTTGTTGCAGATTCAGAGGAGATGCCTAGAGCAATAGCAATAGCATTTAGACTTATACACTACTTCATGGTGCTTTACAGCCCTCTCTAAGTGGTTTACAGAGTCAGCATATTGTCCCCAACAATCTGGCTCCTCATTTTACTGATCTCAGAAGGATGGAAGGCTGAGTCAACCTTGAGCCAGTCCAAATCGAACTCCTGGCGGTGAGCAATGAGTTAGCCTGTAATACTGCTTTCTAACCACTGTGCCTTCCCAGCTCTTAGAGGGATTCTTCTCTAGTTATCTCAGGAACCTGTTGGACCTGAGGGAAGTGGTCAAGATCTTTAGGACTGTGAGCTGAGTCACAAGCTCCTTAGATCCATGCCCCTCTTGGCTTGTGAAAGCGGCCCATGAAGTATCATATAACTGGGATTTGGCAGTGATGAATTCTTTGAGTGAGGGAGTTGTGCTTTATCTCTTAAAGATACCTTGGTTCAGGTCCTCCTCAAAAAGCCATCACTATTTTTGCCCAGGATCCCATCCCCACTTTTTGGGAAGGCATTGAGAAGTTGGTTGTGCAGCAATTTCAGAAGATCCTGATGAAGCAGATTATCTGGATCTTTTTCAGTCAGGTTTCAGAACTGGGTATGGAATAGAAATGGTATTGGTCACACTTTTGTGTGATATCTGGCATGGGCAGAATGGGGGTAGTACATCCATCCTTTCCTTACTTCACCCCTTGCAGCCTTCAATTCATCAAACCTGGGATCCTTCTTGATTGGGACTGGGTGGCATGTTGTTGTGCTGGTTCACTTCTTTCTTCTGGGGTCGATTCCAGTTGGTGATGATTGGGGAGGAGGGATCCTACTCCTGTTACCTACCCTGTGTGATGCCACAGAAGTTGGAGCTCTCTATTATTCAACATCTACATAAGATTACTGGGTGAGCTCATCCATCGCCATAGAGCAAAGGTGTAAAACTCAAGGCCTGTGGGCCGAATCCAGCCCATGGGGTGCTTACATCTGGCCCATGAGGCCACCCTGGAAACAGCAAAGGACCAGCCTGTGGTACCTCAGCCAGTGAAAATGGAGCTTGGGAAGGCCACAAGCAGCCCTCTGGAGGTCCATTTTTGCTGGCAGAGTGCTTGGGCCACCACAGGTGCCTCCACATGAGTGACATCGAGCTGCCCACCCCCCCAAGGTCAAACACAACCCTGATGTGGCTCTTAATGAAATTGAGTTTGACACCCCTGCCATAGAGTGAGGTATCATCAGTATTCCTTTGGTCATTTGGGGAAAAGTTGGAGAAACAGAATTGCTGTAATGAAGTAGTTATTTCTATTCAGTGCTACAAAAGAACTGTTCTTATACCTGCTTTGTAAGAGGGAGTTCCCCAGATGTTTATCTAATATTAGAGTCTAGTGGACTCAGTCCAAAAATGTGTGATAAAGATCTATGTAGCACTAGATTGTTAAAACATTAGAGCATTAGGGAAGGAAAAAGGATTTCTGAAGAAATATTCAGGAACTCTGAACTCTGAATGTTAACATTTAAAATGTATTAAGTTTCTAATCTTTTTGTTGCTGTCTACTTTTTTAAAAATGCTTTTACATACAGTAATAGAGAAGAAAACAAAAAACTATAAAGAAAAGACTGGTAAATTATTTGGGAATCCAAGTAATCAGTTCCAAGAACGTTTATGGGTACTATTACATAAACATCTGATATGATGGCAAGGTCTTGATTCTTGTTTTAGTCAAAATTCAATGATACTGATGCTGAATTGTAAAATGAAAATGTAGAAATTATTGACAATTGAAAAGTTCAATTTAGAAAGCACAAAGTATAGCAAAGGTTATTTTATTATGATGGAAGGTCAGTGTCACCCTCAACATAAAATCTTCGACTTGTGTTCATTCTCTGCTTATGGACAGTGCAATGGAAAGAAGGGCAATATTATTCATGTAGTAAAGGTTTAACATTTTAATAAACTCTGTTTTAAAAATATGTGTAAGGACATGATTTCTACTTAAAATGGTGTCTAAACAGAATTAAAAAATCAGTCATATTGAACTGAAATTCACAAACAAGATACATTTGCACATATCTGTATTAACCACTTCAGTCTTGGCCAATTATTCATAGACTAAACATGACAAGTACAAAGGTTAGTCTTAGCTTGGGAAAGCTCAGCTAAAGAATATATTTTTGATCCAGATTTTGTTCCCGTTTTTTTTTTCTGGACAAGAAAGCTTCCGTTCATGGAAAGTGGTGCTAAACTTAAACCTGTATTACTTTAGTATGTTTGACAGATCAAATTATCATAAATTTTTATATAAATCTTTAGAACAAGGCCCTCCAATTATAGACTTGTATCTGGATTGATTTTTGAGAGATTCTGTAAGAAAGCATGAGCATCTCTCTAAATCAGAAAATGAACATTGGATTACCTGAATGTTCCTTTTCTTCTGTGGTGTAGAGAGTCCAGATAGTTTGGGTAATACTAGTTCCTGCTCTGGTGGACTGAGTCTGCGTGAAAACTGTTGCTCCGCCCTTCGCTGTGGCCACGCCCCAGCTTTCGACGAAGCACTTGGCAGACTGGACGTGATTCTGGAGTTGCAAGAAAAAAAAAGAACACACATTATTGCTCCCCCCCAACCCGCACCCAGGCCAGATGAACCAGGATGGGGGCTGGACTCTCTATGCCACAGAAGAAAAGGAACATTCAGGTAATCCAATGTTCATTTTCTTATCTGTGGCTATGAGAGTCCAGACAGATTGGGACATACCAAAGCTAGCCTGTCCCAGGCAGGGCAAGAGTCTGGTCCTACTCACATTGGTGCTCGTGCACACTTTGTAGAACCCTTCTGCCAAAAGCTGCATCAGCTGATGCAAAGGCATCCAGGTGGCAATGGTGAATGAAGGGAGATGGTGAAGACCATGTGGCCACTCTGCAGATTTCCTCAATGGGTGCCTGAGTAGCCCATGCCACCATAGTTGCTGCACTTCTAGTCGAGTGAGCCGTCACTCCTCGAGGCACTGGAAGAGCCCTGCTCTGATAAGCTTTGGCAATGCAGGCCTGAATCCACCTGCCCACAGTCGTTGAAGACACCTTTAACCCTAACGTGCTAGGTTGGAAAGATACAAACACTGCCTCCGACTTGCAGATAGGATGAGTCCGTTGGATGTAGATCCTTAAGGCTCTACGTACATCCAGGGAGTGCCACGCCCACTCCAAATTATGGGAAAGATTGGGGCAAAAATTTGGAAGAATTAGCTCTTGAGCCCTGTGGAATCTGGAGTTAATTTTTGGGATGAAAGCCGGGCCTAATTGTAACACCACTCTATCCAGATGGAAAACACACAAATCCTCCCTAATTGAAAGGGCAGCCATCTCTGAGATCCTCCTAGCCAATGTGATGGCTACAAGGGAAGCCACCTTGAGTGACAGGTGGTATAAATTAATGGATCTAAGTGCTTCAAACAGTTCGGTCATGAACACCTTAAGAACTTTGGGGAGATCCCAAGTAGGGAATCTATGAACCACCGGAGGTCTAAGGTTGGTGGTCCCTTTCAGAAACCTCCGAATAGTGTGGTTTTGAGACAAGGAACCCTTCCTGTGTAAGAACAATACTAAAGAAAGGGCGGCCACCTGTCTTTGTAATGTGTAAGCTGATAGCCCCTTTTTAAAACCCTCTTGTAAAAAATCCAGAATATTGGCCACAGAGGCTGAAGTGGGGGAAATTTTATTCTTGATACACCACTGGCAGAAGACCTTCCACGTGGCTTGGTAGATCCTGGCTGATAGTATGGTCTGGATGGCCCACTCCGAAATATTCAGCCTCCTCAGTGTGCTCCGCTCAACCGCCATGCGGTCAGCTGGAACCACTGAGGTTCCAGGTGGGTTACTTCTCCTTGGTGAAGAGCTACCTTGTGTGATGGGATTCTCCATGGTTGAGTGATCGATAAGTTCACCAGATCTGCAAACCAGGGGCGTCTAGGCCAGTAAGGAGCCAGAAGTATGACCTCCGCCTCCTCCTCCAGTATCTTTCTGACTACCGCTGGCAGCAGCGGGAGAGGAAGGAAGGCATACAGGAGCCCTGAGGCCACCTATTCCTGAAAGCGTTGGTCCCCTCTGCCCCTTGGCTCACAAACCTGGTGAAGAACCTGGGGAGGTGGGTATTGGATGGAAAGGCGAACAAGTCCACCACTGGAAGTCCGAACCTTCGAACCAGCTCCTGAAATAAAAGAGGGGGAATACTCCACTCTGAGGGTTCAATCTTGGCTCTGCTAAGCCAATCAGCTTGCACATTATCCCCTCTGGAGATTCTTTTCTGCCCAAAGTCCCAGGCACTCAGCCTCTAACATTAATGCTTTAGATCTGGTGCCTCCCTGTCTGTTAATGTGACCCTTGGTGGTTACATTATCCATTAGAATCAGGACATGTGTGTGATGTATGCTGTTTCCAAATTTCTTGAGAGCCCAACAAACCGCTCTCAATTCTAGCCAATTAATGTTCTTTCCCCTCTCTAAGGCAGACTTGCGCCAACTGAGACTGCAGATGAGCCCCCCAGCCAGAGAGACTGGCATCAGTAGTGATAACCGTATGGGGTGGCTCTTTGAATAACTGCCCTGCATTCAAAGCCTGAGAAGACCACCATGATAGGGACTGTTTGACAGCTACTGGGATTGTGACCTTGAGAGATGAGTGACTTCTGCCTGCCTTTTGGCGGGGCAATAGAAACCACTGTAGTTTTCTAGAATGAAGTCTGGCCCAAGGCACAATGGAGATACATGAAATCATCTTCCCCAAGAGTTGCAAGAGAAGAGCTAAAGGGGACATATGTGCCCTCACTATCCCCCTCACCATGTACTGTAAACTTTCTGATCCTGAGAGTGGAATACTTTACAAGCCAATGTGTCAATCTTTGTGCCCAGATATATAGTAAACGTGTAGTTGGTGAGAAATGACTTTTTCTTGTTGAAAAGCCATGTTCCTGTAGCATGGAAACTGTTGTATGGAGATCCTTTAGGGACCATTCCTATGAGGATGATTGGATCAAAATATCATCCAGGTAACACTGCACTCTTACAGGGATAATTTTCAAGCGAGCTGCCAAGGCAGCTAAAATCTTGGTGAACACCCTGGGTGCAGAGGAGTGCCCCAATGGCATTGCCCTGTATTGGAAGTGTTTGCCATCTTAGCAGAAGTGTAAATACTCTCTGTGAGCTTGACCAATTCTAATGTGAAGGTAAGCTTCCATTAAATCAACTGAGGTGAGGAAGTCACCCTCCCTGATGCTTGCCAAAATAGACTGCAGCGAATGCATCCGGAAACTCTTGTACATCAAAAATTTATTGAGCCTTTTAAAATCCAGAATGGCTCTCCACCCCCACAGAGGCCTTGGGAACCACAAACAGATGGGAGTAGAATCCCTTACCTGTTGATTGACTGGTACCCACTGGGTGGCCCTAATATCCAGTAGATGGCCTGTTCCATCAGTTTCCTGCGAGATGATTCCTTGGAAACTGGGCAAGGCACATAAAAACTGGGGGTTTGTGATCTAAATTCTAGAAATAGGCCATGTCTAATTGTCTTCAAAACCCAAGCATCGGATGTAGTAGTCTCCCATTGAGCAGTGAAATAACCTGCCCCCAATGGGAGAGTTACTGCTACATTCAGAGGGAGCACTGGAAAAAGCGACTTCCTCCGCCACGAAAGGGCCGCTTGCCTGAAAATTGGGGTCTATCTCTGGCTGCTCTTTCTTGGGGAAGTTCCTGATGGTTGAAGGACTGTCTCTGAGACCCCTGAGCCCCAGAGAATCCCTCTCTTCTGAAAGATGACCTACAGGCATATGGAGCAGCCCTGAAACTGGAGCGCCTTGTCAGAGAGGAGAGGTATTTCTTCTTGTCCCTGGTCTCCACCAGGTGGGGCTCTAAGACCTTCCCAATTTATCCCCTTTTATGGGGGAAGATGCCACTTTCCACTTCCGCTACCCGTCAGCTTGCCAGTTCTTAAGCCAAATCATTCTGCGGGCTGCTATCGAAGTGGCGATGGCCTTAGAGGCAAACCTGGCACTGTTTAGGGTTGCATCCACCATGAATTCAGCAGCAGCCACTAGTTTGTGAATGTTTTGGTGTACCCTGACATCTGAGATGGGAACCCTGTCCTGAAGCTGGTGCAGCCACCTTAAGGAAGACCTCATAAAGAAGGAGGCTGAAGCAGCCTTCACCGCTGAGGCAGCCACCAGGTGGGTACGTTGGAGGGATTGCTTGATCCTCTTGTCCTCCGCCTTCCATGCCTCTTCTGGATCAGCAGGGTTAGAAGAGGAAGAAATCAAAGCTGCCACTGGGGCATCCACAGATGGTACCTGCAAAGAACTGGTGAGTTCAGGCCCCATAGTAAAGAATCGGCATTCACTGGCTGATAGCATGGCAGATGTTCCCAGGAGATTCCATTTGTTTCTTGATGACATTCAAGAATAATCTGGGAATTGGAATCATTTCGGGCCTAACTGCAGGTTCATCAAATAATTGGTCCGGGGGGGCGCACTGTCACCTTCCCCTTCTCTGATATCTGCTCCTGGCCCCACCTGGGCCGTCTTCCCGCATTATTGTTTAAACAATAATGGTCGGAACTTTTGAGCATCAAATATACCTGTGAATGAAAGTCTTTCTGGAGCCATATTTTCATCAGCAGAGAAGTCTAACTCCCTTTAACTTCTTCAGGTGTCTTATAGGTAAGGCTATGTATGGAAGGGTCAGGAGAGTTCCTGTCCCTTAAGGATCCTCTGCTTCTCCCATGAAAGGACCCTTCTATATCTGAGTGTTCTGATACCACTGATTCAGGCTTTTTCATTACCTGGAGAACTTTTACCATCCCTCTTCTAATGGCTTTGGAGATGATAGCCTCCAAATGCACAGGGACAGCTTCTTCATCCTCTTCAGGATTGCGTAAGCCAGCGACTGTAGGAGTAAAAGTCGCCTCAGCCATAGATCTAGCCCTCTTGGGAGGAGGCGGCAATGGTTCCTTCAGGCCTGCTGTTTGGGAATCACCATCATCCTCTGCAGGTCCTTCTATAGTTATTGGATCACCAATAGCTGATGAATTGTCAGGTGACCAGATATGTGGGTGAGTTACACCAGCAGAAGTAGAAGGCCCAGTCTCCAATTGCAATACTGGAGATTGATCAGCAGAATCTGATTCCTCAGGAAGTGGTGATCTTCTGCTTCTCCCCCCAGCCACATGGCATCATTTTTCCACCTGTTTTCCAGGTGCCCTTTGCCTTTGTAAGGTCTCTTCCTCCTCTCTGGAAGGTCTTTTGGGCTCAGGGGCCTTTCTCTTCTGTCTGTCCCTGGATCTGCCCTTAGAAGTGGAGGGACTGTATTCCCTTTCCTGGTCCTTATCTGCCATCCCACAGGGAGTTAGGTTAGAAAAGAAACAGCCAGAGGAAGGATGGATCCTGCTGGGGGAGGGATGAAGTGTTAAAAACACAATCACAATTAAATTTTATCAGTAAGGCCCCATCCAGAATAACAATTGGTCTTTTACCTGTAAACTGGCCAAGCAAGCCTGTATAGGCAACTGCTGGGCTGCAGCCATGCCCTGCTGGTCACACAGAAAATTCTAGGACCTGCGTACAGGTCTACAGGCGCCCACGTGATCACCTCAGTGTTGGAGTTGGAAATGCAACACTGGCAACGTGGTCGATTGTGCCCTCACTTCACTGCCCGCGGCTGCACCTCCCAGCTGGGACTGAGCTGATTGCCCGATCTAGCGGCTGCTTTGCATTGCTGCAAAGCTTTCCCTTGAGCTGATTGCTCCTTGAGCTGCTGCTGCAAGCTGCTACGCTGTGCGCTTTGCAGCTAAGGCAATCGGCTGAAAAATGAAACCAAAGTTGGAAGCTGCTCCATTGCTGCTGCGCTGCTGCGCTAAACAGCTGATTACCCTTAGCAGGCCGATCGCCTGGAGCTGCACCATGTGGCCATGGCTCCATGTGCTGGGGCTGCTGCCCCTAGCACGATCCCCAAGCCCTGTGGGCTAAAAAGCCTCACTCACTTGGCTGCAAGCTCCTCCAAGCCTCTGCTTGCAGTTCAAAACTTTTTTTCCTTTGATTTTATAAGGCTCCACTTGTAATTCAAGTGGAGCTCCGCAACTCATGTCCTGTCCTGACTGGACTGAGTCAAAAACTGGGGCATGGCCACGGTGAAGGGCGGAGCAACAGTTTTCATGCAGACTCAGTCCACCAGAGCAGGAACTGATATTACCCAATCTATCTGGACTCTCGTAGCCACAGACAGGAAAACATAATTGTTTTGCTACCAATGTCCAATACTTTCCCCCTTAAAATAAAAAATAAACTATTCTGAACCAGTTTTTAAAATCAGAAAAAGGTCCAGTTTATAAACAAAAATAGATCTTTTGAAATTTATATCTAGTTCATTCATAATTCTTTACTTTGTACCAGATTTTTTGTAATCTTAATACTTAAAATGTTCCCAAGTGCTTTGCTATTAAATTTACTGAGATTATAGCTGTAATCTGTCTTTTTGTTGAAGAGGGGGACACTGGTGGTCACCCCTCCCACTTATCAGATGGTGGTACATGTAACTGGCTATTTGTACATCCGTTGGTCAGCTGTGGCACACTAAGGACCTCTCCTCACATTAACCTTATCAGCAAAATAAACATGAGACTTCAGGCCAGTAATAAAAATTCACATTGTAGTTACTAGCATCAGTCACTTCCTTGGAAACAAGAAGTAGGAAGTGATAGCTTCAAAGGAAGGAGCGATGTTGCTACAAGAACTCAGAGGATACACTTAGTTAATGAATAAAACAATGAGAAATACAGACTTAAAGTTGCAGCAGCAAAAAAGTGAGTTATGTAAGCCTTGCCATATGAACATGCTTGAGTACTATTAACAAAACTGCAGGCATTTATTTTTTATCAAGCTAAATTTACATAGTTGACACTGAAACCTTAATTTACATTGTACCAGTGAAGTGTTTAAATACCTTGAATTTACAGCATCTGTAAATATTTCCTAATAACCAATATGTGATTCAACTGAGTTCTTTTAGCCGTTGTTGCAAATAGTAAATATAGTCATAAATCACTTACTGTGGAACAAGCCCCATTACAGCATTCTGCTCTCTCTCACTTAGACATAAATAGGATTACATCATAAATTCCTCACTTGTATGGGAAAAACTGTACTATGGTATATAATATTGGGTTACTCTTCGTATTAAAGCTTTTCCATTAACTGTACCAACCCTGCCAGCATCGACGTCCCTTTGCCCTGTATGCTCCCACAGGCAGGGACTCCTTGGGGTGCCATCGGCAACCCACAAGGGGAGGGCCTTCTCTGTGGTAGCACCCACGCTGTGGAACCAGCTCCACTTGGGGCTCCGATTGGTCCCGGACCTCCGTTCCTTCCGCCGTGACCTGAAGACCTGGTTCTTTCAGCAAGCCGGTCTGGACTGAAGTGAAGTGGGATGGGCTTTTAATTGTATTTTAGCTTAGTTTTATTTGTTTTAGTGTTTATTGGGCTTGGAGGTTTAATAATGTTTTAATTTATTTAATTTGTACTGTGTGTTTTTTATGTTGTGAGCCACCCTGAGTCCCTAGGGAGAAGGGCAGCATACAAGTCCAATTAAATAAATAAATAAATAAATAAACCCTTCATTTTGGTACACAAGATGCTTTTCCATCTTGTTGATTGTTACCCGCCTCTTCCTTCATTTTTGTCTTTAAAAACATGCATTTCTGGCTATTCCCTATTATTTCAGGATGTTATGTTTCAGTACTTTTTTAGTTCTTTTCTAGTTCACCTTGGATTTTTTTTTAAATTCACATTTATATGCCGCCTTTCTCCGGAGACTCAGGGCGGCTTACAATCTTTGGAGCACAACCCAGTGTGCTCAGCAATAGCCTTCATTCTATTGTATATGCCTGCTTATTACTAGGGCTTTTGCCCCCCAAGCGGCATTTTTACAAAGTCAGCTTATTGCCCCCAACAATCTTGGGTCCTCAATTTACCTACCCAGAGGGATGGAAGGCTGAGTCAACCTTGAGCCTGGTGGGATTCGAGCCTGCACTAATTGCAGGCAGCTGGAGCTAAGTGCTAGGTGTTTAACAGCCTGAACCATCAAGGCTCTTGGATCTTTTGTTCAGATCTATTGTTGCTAAATATTTTTCTAGTCCAAGAGGCCTAGGACAATCATACCAATGATTTACTAGGATCTTTTCAGAGGATGCCCTTAGATCAGGGGTGTCAAACTCAAGGCCCAGGGGCCAGATCTGGCCTGTGGGGTGCTTTGATCTGGCCTGTAGACCGCCCTGGAAACAGCGAAAGACTGGCCCACGGTGCCTCTGCCAGCGAAAACTCGCGAGGGTTGCACGTGGCCCTTCCAAGCTTCAGTTTTGCTGGCTGAGGGTTGTAAGAGGCTGTTCTAGCTGAAAACGGAGCTTGCAAGGGCCACATGTGGCCTCCCCAGAGCTCTGTTTTTGCTGGTAGAGGGCTGCACGATGCCATCGCAGTTGAAAATGGAACTTGGGAGCCCATTTTTGCTGGCAGAGCCACAGGCACCCCCGACATGAGTAATGTCAGGCTGGCCATGCCGACCCTGACCATGCGCAGCCCGGCCCCTCGAGGTCAAACACCACCCTGATGTAATCCTCAATGAAACTGAATTTGACACCCCTGCCTTAGATGAAAAATCATTATACTATAATAGGAAGTGCTGCTGGCAAATGTGATTGTTTATCAGAGTTACTACCACTTTACTCACTATTACCACGCCAAATTGTAATGGTCTCATCAGAATTTTCCACAAAATTTCCTTGGCAAGTAAAACACATATACAGGTAGTCCATGACTTATGACCACAATCAAGCCCAAAATTTCTATTGTTAAGCGGCAGTTGTTAAGTGAATTTTGCCCCAGTTTATGACCTTTCTTGCCATAGTTGTTAAGTGCATCACTGTAGTTGATAAATTGGTAACAAGGTTGTTAAGTGAATCTGGCCTTCCCATTGACTTTGCTTGTCAAAAGGTGATCACATGACTTTGGGACACTACAACTGTCATAAATATGAGTCAGTTGCCAAGCAGCTGAATTTTAATCATGTGACTAGGATGCTACAATAGTTGTAAGCATGAAAAATGGTCATAAGTCACTTTTTTCAGTACCGCTGAAACTTTGAACATCACTACGCGAACTGTTGTTAAGTCAAGGACTACCGGTACTTTCAAATGTTACATTCAAACGTTATACACACACACAAGTGCTGCTTGTATGTTGGAAGCTATCTGTTTCATAACTGAGAAGTTACTAATTTGAATCAACATGCAGTCCACTTCAAGAACAATTCTTCTGGCATGATTGGAACATTTCAATCGACTCTCTAGTGCACAAAACTATGAAAGTTGCCTGTTTTTCTCCTGAGATCTTACAGCAGGCCTCCCAAAATTTTGAATTGTATTGTTCATTTCTCACACTGCATGCTCATTGCTCCCTCTGTTGTTCTGAATCATTTGGGCACCATAACCAGTCCTAATTCAATTATTCCCATTAGATGCATCTCCATTCCAGTTTTCTTTGTGTAATATGGATTATAAACCAAGTTATAAATAACTACTATATAGCAGTATCCCATGAGTTATTTTTTGTTTAGGAAAAGTTTTAATGAAAAAAAAAGCCTCATGAGAATGAACTTCATCATTTCTTGATGTGGTGGGACCTCATCATGATACCTGAATAGAGAAAAGCATTTGGCCACTAGGTAATGGGAGAGAGGAATATGTTCTTTATTAATATGCAAGAAATTATATGCAAATGTTTCAATTACAAATGTTTTTTTCAGATGATATGATTGGTATCATGAGTTAAACCAACTCCTTGTCTTGAAGAAGTTATATTATTCTTCAATGAATTATTTAAAAAGAGGTTCTAAAAAATGAAGAATGCTCCCTTTTTGTTTTATATCTCGCAGTGGGATTTTTCATTGACCTTTCTTTCTTCATAAATATTTCATAGACAATCCCCAAACCTGAATGCCCTATGCTTCAGGTACATCCCACTGTATCCAGATGTACTGGTAGCAACTCAGAATTCTTTGATTCATAATCAAAAGTCCTGAATTTGTTCAAAGGGGCTTATCCATCCTTTCACAGATGCAGCTTTATGATTTAACCCAAATGATTCAAGTTTAACTTTTCTAATATTTCCAAGTCAAAGACAAAGTAGATCTTTCTTAATTCTTAATGCAGTTCCCTGAAAGACACACACACACACACATTCTCTCTGTGTATAAATAATGTTATATTCAGCACATGAGGTATACCTGTTCCACAATTCCTCCAATGTTGTAGCAAAGGTATCAAGAAGATTATAAAATCAACATCCCGTTTTAAAAAACAAAGTATTTTGAATGCACTGTTAATATAAATGGCCTCTTTGAAATTTCTTTTGATGTTATGAAATGCCATTCATATAGCAGCAGGTCTTCTATTTTCTTCTTTTATCCTGTGTTCAGTCTGATTTAGATTTTCCCTTTCCTTCTTCTATACCTGATCACAAAAACAAACAAACAAAAAAAAACCACCAGCTTTTGAAATGCTCATATAAACAAGAAAGTGAGTATTTTTATTTTTTTCTGCATAATTTGTTTTTAATTTACTGGTCTTCCCAATAGATGAGAAGTGCTGTGTTAGTCTATGGTAAACAAAAATCAGGAGGAGTCTGATAGTTCATTTAGAGTAACATATTTCATTAAAAGGCATAAGCTTTTTACAGCTCACTTTATCAAATCAAGTTGTTGATCTGAAAAGGTGCCTAGCAAGACTCTGATTTTTGAATGTTAATAAAATTCAAAGGTTCCAACCAAATAAAAAAATCAACTACTTTTATTGATACATTTCAATAAAAAATACTTCTTTCATATATTAACCTGCATCCCTTGGAAATTCAGAGAAGTATTAACCTGACCCCTTTTGAGGTACAATGGTAAGACTTAGAATGGTTCATTTGTGAACAAGCTACATTTTAATCAGATTTTAAAAATTAACAATGTATTTTTCTAAAAAGTAAAAAACTAATGTTTTTATATCTTATAAAAGTTATCTCTTTATATCTTATTATATACAGGTAAAACTCAAAAATTAGAATATCGTGCAAAAGTTCATTTATTTCAGTAATGCAACTTAAAAGGTGAAACTAATATACGAGATAGACTCATTACATGCAAAGCAAGATAGTTCAAGCTGTGATTTGCCATTATTGTGATGATTATGGCTTATAGCTCCTGAAAACCCCAAATCCACAATCTCAGAAAATTAGAATATTACATGCAATCAATAAAACAAGGATTGTACATAGAACAATATCAGACCTCTGAAAAGTATAAGCATGCATATGTACTCAGTACTTGGTTTGACCCCTTTTGCAGCAATTACTGCCTCAATGTGGAGTGGCATGGAAGCTATAAGCCTGTGGCACTGCTGAGGTGTTATGGAAGACCAGGATGCTTCAATAGCAGCCTTCAGCTCTTCTGCACTGTTCGGTCTCATGTCTCTCATCTTTCTCTTGGTCAGGTCAGGTCAGGTCTCATGTCTCTCATCTTTCTCTTGGTCAGGTCAGGCGAGTTTGCTGGCCAATCAAGCACAGTAATCCCACGGTCACTGAACCAGGTTTTGGTGCTTTTGGCAGTGTGGGCAGGTGCCAAATGAAGTCAGCATCCCCATAAAGCTCATCTGCAGAAGGAAGCATGGAGTGCTACAAAATCTCCTGGTAGATGGCTGCATTGACCCTGGACTTAATGAAGCACAGTGGACCAACACCAGCAGATGACGTGGCTATCCAAATCAACAGACTGTGGAAACTTCACACTGGACTTCAAGCATCTTGCAGTGTGTGCCTCTCCATTCTTCCTCCATACTCTGGGTCCTTGGTTTCCAAATGAGATGCAAAAGTTGCTCTCATCAGAAAAGAGGACTTTGGACCACTGAGCAACAAACCAGGTCTGTTCTTCTTCAGCCCAGGTAAGACACTTCTGACGTTGTTTGTTGTTCAGGAGTGGCTTGACAAGAGGAATACGACATTTGAAGCCCGTGTCCAGGATCCATCTGTGTGAGGTGGCTCTTGATGCACTGACCCCAGCCCCAGTCCACTCCTTGTGAAAGTCCCCAACACTTTTGAATGGCCTTTTCCTGACAATCCTCTCCAGGCTGCGGTCATCCCTGCTGCTTGTGCACCATTTTCTTCCACACTTTTCCCTTCCACATAACTTTCTATTAACGTGCTTTGATACAGCACTTTGGGAACATCCAACTTCTTTTGCAATTACCTTTTGAGGCTTTCCCTCCTTATGGAGGGTATCAATGATGGTTTTCTGCACAACTGTCAGGTCAGCAGTCTTTCCCATGATTGTGATTCCTACTGAACCAGACTGAGAGACCATTTAAAGGCTCAGGAACCCTTTGCAGGTGTTATGGCTTAATTAGCTGATTAGAGTGGGACACTTTGAGCCTAGAATATTGCACCTTTTCACAATATTCTAATTTTCTGAGATTGTGGATTTGGGGTTTTCATGAGCTGTAAGCCATAATCATCACAATTATGGCAAATCACGGCTTGAACTATCATGCTTTGCATGTAATGAGTATCTCATATATTAGTTTCATCTTTTAAGTTGCATTACTGAAATAAATGAACTTTTGCACGATATTCTAATTTTTCAAGTTTTATCTGTACAATTAATAAACGATAAGTACATTTTCTGCTATTCTTTTAAGTTAAATACTACAACATACTTTTATCTGCAAGTAAACATTCAGCAAATAGTTGATATAGTTTACTCCTTGATCCGAATAGTCTACCATTTCAGGGCTTCTTGCTAACTCTAAAAAGTTTATTCAGGAGGCTTTCTCTGAAATAAATATGTATTGAAATGCAACTACAGTATGAGGCCTAATTCATTTTGATACTGCTATTCTTTTGACTTTTTTGGGGGATAATTTTATTGTGTTGGAAAATCCCAATAATTATGAAAATGATCATCCAGACTAGTGGCTGCCATTGTTATACCGTAGTATGCAAGGAAATGTGACCCTTTCTTTACCCTTTTAATTGTTAGGTGTGGAGAGCTGACTACCTTAAAATTCTAAGAAATTATGGGCTCTTTTCAAAGATGTTCATATTCTGGTTTTGATTATAGCAGGCGTGCAAAGGAATCTGATAGTAATGAAATACATAATACAGAAACAATTGAGGTTGGTTAAAACCAAAAGTTTAAATACAGTGAGCTGTGTATTGCTGACAAACTCAAAACAATCAAAGTGCAGTCAAAGGTTTAAGAAAACAAACGATGACATGGTTCTAGGAAGGCCTTTTGGCTTTGGCTACAGTGGTGTCAATTTCTGGTCTTCTGTTTCCTTTGCTGCTGGAGGAACATTTTCCACTGAGTGGTTCCACAATTATGGTATCCACAATTTTATTTGCCTTTTATAAAAAAAGGTCACCTAAGCTTTGTTGAAAAATATTTCATTGCTGATGAATCCAGTGTTCAAAATCCTAGCATCCAGGCTTATGAATCAAATCTGGCCTAGAGAAAAGGGCTTTCCCCCCCCTCACGTTAGTGGTTTACCTTGAAAAAAATCAACTGCAATTTATTTATTCTGTTCTGGTATTTAAACATAACTCTTGAAAAAGAAAAAAAGTGTCCGGATTAAGAATTTCCATTTGTGGAATTCTTATTTTTGTCATCTTGTTTCCTACAACTAGCATGTACACACTGCATTATTTTAAGATATGTCAAGAGCTCGCAAACGATTTAAAAAACTTATCTGACATGTATATTTCTGAACCTTCTTTCTGTGTGATCTGCAAGAAGATATTGATGAATATTTTCCACATGTTTCACATCATTCCCCAAAATTAATACAATTAATACAAAGTTAATACAGTTAAGCAGTCTCTTTATTGATGCAGTGAGGACACTGCTTAACTGAATGTATTCATGGGCACATTCATGTCATTTTATTAGCAACAATACAAAGGTCGTTTGCTCCTGTCTTCCTCTTCCTTACTTAGACAGATTATTCCCTACTCTTTTATGGAAGCCTATCAATCATGTTTGCCTTCTTAAGCCCAGCATCATTCTGCCACCTACTGAGAGACTTTGCCTACCTCTTTTATGATTACAATTAACCAAAATAAACCAATGTTTATATTTGCTTTTGAGATCTTCAGAACATGCTTAGCTGGCTCCATACATCCTACTCCTATTGTATTTTATGGGTAGGTTGGGGTAAGTATGACTTTGTTATACTGTATAAATCCAGGAGATCCGGTTGACTATTGATCAAATCCAGGAAAAAGGTTAATTCCATAATTAGATTTAGTGCTTCTATGAGCACAGCCAATATCAGGCAAGAAATCAACAAAAATGGGGAAAGGGATAGGAAAGAAGCAAAAAAGGCTAATCAGGCATATGCTTTTAGCTGCGAGTTAGCAATAATTACCTCATTTGCTGTCCAATCCTATTTGTAATAATAATATGTGAAATAATTATTATATTTACATTTAAAGAAATAATGGAGTTACTCTGTAAAAACATTTCAACAGTAATAGTAAAAGTATATAATAAATGTAACTAAAGTATGATTTCGTATTCAAAAAAGTTTCTCCATCTGATACTCACATTTCTGTGTATCCCATATGCAGTTGTTTAGTATTTCACCCAGCAAGTAAAAGATGTTTATTACTACAGTTACAGTGGCAAAGAAGACAATTTTAGCAGTTGAACCAAGGTAATCCAGGAGAGGATATACCCAAACCCCAGTCACATGATATATCCAACAGACCCTAAGAAAAAACACATACAGAAAATACTATTAATAATGATGTATTCAGTTAAAAACACAATAAATAAGTCACTTGTTTTCCTAAGGGCTCAATCCAATGCATGATTGCTCAGAAACAAGTCACACAATGGGGTTTACAGCCAATTAAATTAGTATAGAATTACAGCTTTTACAGACCCTATCCTGAGTAGAAGACAACGGTTCTCTTCCTTCACAGAGCAGAAACCTACAGATCTCTATGCATCAACAGTAACACTATTCGATTTCCAACCAATATATTTAACATTATCAAAGGCAACAAAAAATGAGATATCTGTAGAAAGCAAGGAAGATGATCTCAAAAGAGATAGATCTGATTCATTAGGAAAACAGCAAGGAGAAAAACGTAAGTTAAGTACACAACAAATATATATGGCCCAGATGCCTCCCTAATAACACTGGAGTATAAGAAGGGGAAGAGAAACAGCATAATTAGATTCAAAAATTATGTTTATAGCCACTCTCAATAAAAGTAGTTTTAGCCTTCCCATGGAGTTGATTCTTGATAGTATGGTGGGGCTGACAGCCTATTCAAAGTTGTTGTCTATATCAGGCATATGCAACAGTGATATATTCAGATTTGAAGCCCAAAACTTGTGCGTGGGTACTTGTGTAACACCTGTCTGTAATTCCATAAAGCAGCTGCATATTTTTCTCAGCACTGAGCTCTGAAAAAAGCTATCTGATTTCAGAGACTGCAAGTATTATGTGTGACTTCCCTGAGGCTCTAAAACCCATTTTTGCCTTTGAAGCCAAAGCACTGCACAGATTGGTGGTCTCTGTCTCTTTCTATCCATGCATCCATGCTTCATTCAACAAGAAGGACTGAAAATATTTACGTAAGCTCATTAGAATTTCAATAAGTATCTTTATTTCTTTAATGAAAAAAGTTAGGAAGCCATAATGAAAGAATTCAAGCAATTAAAACAAGATAGATGATAGATAGATAGATAGATAGATAAAAATAGATAATAGAGATAGATAGATAGAAAGACAGATGATAGATTCTATAGATAGAAACAAAACTAGCCATAGCAACAGGAGACTTACATACTGCTCTACTGTGCTTTACAGCACTCTCTGAGCAGTTTACACTGTCGTTATATTGTGCCCAACAATCTGGGTCTTCATTTTACTGACCTCGGAAGGATGAAAGGCTGAGTCAACCTTCAGCCAGTCAGGATCAAACTTCTGGCTTAGGGCAGAGTTATCCTGAAATATTGCATTTTAACCACTGCACCACCACACATAACTTTTTGTGTCTCCCCCCCGCCTTATCCTCTCTTTTGTGTAACAGGATCAGTTCACAAAAATGAACTGATTTTCATAATGAGAAAATAAATCTGGAAACCAATCTGAACCTGCACAGAATGATCTATTTTTATTGTATTTTAGACTAAACACCAGTTTGCAATTGGTCAGGGTACCTCTGTTGTTTAAAAGACAAGTTTGGAATTGCACATTCATAACCTTTGGATTAGATAATACAGATAAAATTGAACAGTTAGCCTGACCAAATTTAATGTGAAACTATGTTCTTTAAACATTGCTTTTTTGGGGGGGAAATAATGTGGTGTATCCCAAAATGCTTTGTATGAGAAACTCTCAGAAAATGTTTCCATCTGCTTCACTATTCCCTAATAAAGCAAGATAGATGTGCTAAGCATATTTTCAAAAAAGCATTATTGAAATCAGTAGAAAATTTCTCATCCCTTTAATTGTGCTGTTATCAACAGAAACCACATCTTTTATCTTAGATGTTGTATTTCCAATAGCAGAAATTAATTCTTACTGATTTATTAAGTTTTACTGCAGAAGCTTTGTATGTGAGTATTCTGATTAATATTAGTTATTTTGAAGGGATGAAGGATAATGAGGCCGAATTCATTTTTTGGAACACTTCTTTAAGATATAGTAATCTTATTCTCTAATTAACATTGTCTCTACGAACAATTTTTCAACCGAATTTGGAATAGATTTCCAGCTGGAAGCAGTACAGGATTAATCCTAGAACCTTTGAACCCTGTTAACTATATCCTTGAATAAATTGTCACTGTTTGTTGCCCTCAACAAACAAATAA
Organism: Naja naja; assembly: GCA_009733165.1. Lineage (NCBI taxonomy): Eukaryota > Metazoa > Chordata > Lepidosauria > Squamata > Elapidae > Naja > Naja naja. The sequence continues at coordinate 95,336,508 of CM019148.1, forward strand.
ACAAAAATTACAAATAAACAAAAGATCATTTTAACAATGAAAAAATAATTGACTTAAATTCTACATCAAATATAAAGACAGAACTATCTATGACTAGCCAATTAGACCAACTAAGATCTGCTGTATACAATTAGTCTCGCTATCTTTCTCTTCTCTGGAAGAGTGGCATTAGCAGTATTCCTGCAATGTCTATGTAGGGAATTGCAAAAAGTAGTACTGCTGTCATGGAAACATTACCTGATGGCCTCTGTTGTAGAGTTCTTTCCTCCTTGAATGCATGCTAACTCAATACTGCACAATAATGGCTTGATCAACCTTAGGCATAAAGCTTCCATACAAGATTATTTGTTATTAACTCTAATGAATGCCTTCAACAGTACAATTGTTGTACTGCTTATTATTAGATATGCAGAAGGGAACATGCATTAAAATTCATTTTAGAGTCCCTTGCTGTAGCCATTTGGTTGAGTCCCTACCATTTTCCGGTCTTATAAAATAACAGGCAATTTAATACTGAATATGCCTGGAAAAAAAAAAGAAATGGTCTGAATTTCTAGTCAAAGTAAGTTATGGAAAAAAAAAGGGGGGGGGATTTAAATGTACACATTTCACTTTTAATATGGGAACACAAAATAAATTTCTTGTTTCTTTGTAAAAGTTAGAAATCATTGCAATTTCAACTTTTGCCTATAGACTAACAACATTTACAGATATGCTAACACTGCAAACTATTTTCAGATATTCAAGAAACCTACTTTGCCACTGGATTATTCCCTGATTTGTGAAAACAGTCTTGGCCTAAAAAAGAAATGCTTTTTGGCAAGTAAGGCAACAAAACCCACATCCTGAAATATTATGGTTTCAGAATCTGAAAGTAGAGGTTATAGCCCTGGAACTAGGAAGGCATATTAGATTTCTTAGAGAACTGATTTGGCTTTGGGTAGAGTGGGGCAACATTGCGATCTTGCATTATTTATACTTCTTCCTGATTCTATAGATCATCCTTCTTCCAAGGACGATTTCCTTCCTTCCTTCCTTCCTCCCTCCCCTTCCCTCTACCATTTACAGACCTCAGCAGTTAAAACAACAAAAAGAATTAACAAAAAGTTCCTCAGCCAAACTGTGAAGATGCAAAGACGCCCTTTTGCAATTCCCCAATTTGTATCTATTAGCTTGAAACTGGCCAATAAATCTCAGAAGGCACAGTTTTGCCTCCATATGTCATCTAATTATGTCAGAGATGAAAAATGCAGCATTAATACTCTCATTTAAAAATTAGAAGTGTTTTTTTAATCTATTCTCTGATGATTTCATTTCTTCCGAAGAGCCTTACAAAGGTTACAGTTTGTACTTTTCCTATTTTAATCAATACAGAAGTTAAAAGTTTTGGGCTTCTTAATCCTGTTTCAGAATCAGATACTAGCTTGAATTGGGCAATGTTTCATTTGCTTTGAGGTAAAGTGCCCTTCTGCATAAATCCACACATTGAGACCCCAGCTAACTCTTGCTCTTGTGGTCTGAATCCACCTTTACTTGAATACACTTCACCTTTGTGAAACTGAACAGTTAAAAATGATGAGAGAAATAGAAAAAATATTTTTAATTCTGTTGATTGGAAAAAGAGAGGGGCATAGAACAAATACCTAAATAATGTCTTATGGAGGGGGTTGGGAGAAAGTCCCTAAAATATAAGCCTGATATAAGTATCAGAAAAACCACAGCGTGAAACTTTTTATCAAAACCTGCTTGGCAAGACTGAGATATAAGTGATTAGATTTTACAATGTGAAAATGCATTCCTTACCATAATATGTAGCAAACTGAAAAAGTGCACACAGCAATCAGTCCATAGGTCCTGCTGGGATATTCATGATGGGTCGTTCTCATCTCAATTAATATAAAGGGTAGAACAGTTGTATGCTACAATGAAAGCAAGATAGGAGAAAACAATTCATACAAGTATTTTGTATAAATTTATTGATTAAATAATTATTGAAATAGCAATAATCATCAGCTCTTTCAAGAACATTCCAGTGGTCCCTTTAGTTCCAGCCATTCATTTTATCTATTGTTTACCCTTGTTCAACTTCCTTCAACCTTGCCAAGCATTCTTCTATTCCAGAGGTCTCCAAACTTAGCAACTTTAAAACTATGCTGGCTGGAGAATTCTGGTAGTTGAAGCCCACAAGTCTTAAAATTGCCAAGTTTGGGGACCCCTGTTCTATTCCATTATCTGTTCCCATCAACTTTCCAAAGTATGTAAGTTCTTACGTTGCTGATTATTTGGCCTTCTTGAAACTAATTATTGTATCTTCTTTTTCTTGCTCTTTCTCAATATCCAGCTTTCTGCAACCATAAGCTGCAGTTAGGTGACTTTTTAGAAATAAAAACTGTTATTTAATATTTAATGGAATTTCTCACCAGCTCTTAAAAATGCTGGTGGTAACAATGCAATAATTAACATAAATTGAAGAACAAATGATATTTCTATTTTATATACACTGCTTTACAATCACTATATTTTTGTAAAGACTTAACCTAAGCAGAACATTAAGTTTCACTGTGTGATTTGTCAACTACTATATACAGGAGCATTAAGTTTTAAGTGGCATTTAGACTCACAGTTGACAACCAAATAAAAACCAGTATAAATACAGATTCAGCTGCAACAATTACAGTATGAAGTAACAGTAGAAACAAACTAACTGGAAAGGAAAGGTAGTAAATAAGAAACAAAGGGCTACTATTGTTCCAAGTACATAAGAATCTTATGTAGACATCTGAGTAAATTAAGCATATATGGGATCAGAGGAAAATAGTCCTCTGGTTCATTGCTAGCTGATTAAAAAAAACAAGAAGCAAGTGGTAAACATCAATGGAGAGCCTTTCATAAGTGACATATGAGGTTAAAAAGAATCTCCAAAGAATCTGTTCTGGAACTGATGCTTTCTAATGCATTTAAAATAGAACTGGAATTAGCAATAAAGCATTGGATATTTAAAGCAAACAAACAAAAAGCAATGAAGAACTTCATAAAATTAACTTTACACTGGGCACTGTAATCTAATTTATATTTCAATATGCAAACAATCGGTATTATGACAACCCTTCCCCCCCCGCACCCTCAATTGCTCAGTGAAAACACACAAACTGGAGTGTTGAGCAGTTACAAGTTTCACATCGAGGATTAGCAAGGAATTAAAATAATACTGCCAATATCATTTTTTAACAAATCTTATGGTGTGAGCACACTTGAAATATTGTGTGAAAAATGTTACTTGTAGAGGTAGAAAAGTTGCAGAAAAAAACATCAAAATGTTTTCTCTATGATGAATGACAATATTTATGGTTTTATAGCTTAGGGAAAAAAGGTGAGAATATGGCAGAAGTGTATAAATACAATGTGCATCCGGAAAAAATGAATAGACAGATATTTATACCTTTCTCATACTAAAATCCAAATTCAACTGAATAGCTAACTATAGATATTCAGAACAGAAGGACACAGTTAATGTGATTTGTCAATGAAAGAGATCATTACAGGCAGTATTTGGATTTATACAAATACTTGTTTCTCATGAGAATGTTAAGTACATTTAATTTCTATCTATGCTTCAAAAATCCAGAAATCCATAAATTAAGTATTTTAAGATTCATGCAATATATAAGATATAAAATATTTTGTTGAGTTATTTTGCTTGATTTCAAAGTCATTATTCTTTTGTTATTTCTACTAAGAAGCTCTTGTTACTAATATATCAGAAATGGAACAGGTGTACAATACATTCATAACAATTTTATTTAGGTGTCCTTTTCTAATTGATACATAGTGATATAATTCAGAATGCTGTATATAATTCCTGATGCTATCCGAGCTGCTACACTAGATGGGCAAGCAGAGAATGAACAGTTCACAATTCATCTACTTTTTCTTCCTATACTTACATTGATAGACTTTTCCCATCAGCTGATGACCAAATATTATAGTAATCAACAGCAGACCAATTGTAGGTTAGTCTGCTTCAGAGTGAGATATGAAAGTTTGATTATGAGCACAGGAAGAACTCCTGTTTGTGTGTTTTCTATAATAGGTACAATTATTTTATTTATTTATTTGATTTGTCAATCGCTTACAAGATAACAGGTGTAAGTATAAACATAGTTATGAATACATGGAATGGATACATATAAGAAAAATAAAAATAAAAAGAATCAATAGGACAGGGATAGTAGGCACGTTGGTGCACTTATGCATGCCCCCTACAGACCTCTTAGGAAAAGGGTGAGGTCAATAGTAGACAGTCTAAGGTTAAAGTTTTTGGGGTTTGGGGAAGAAACCACAGAGTCGGGTAGCGTATTCCAGACCTTGACCACTCTGTTGCTGAAGTCTTATTTCCTGCAGAGAGACTGAACATATAACTAAGGAGAAATTTCCTGTTAGTGAGAACAATTAATTAATGGAATGGGTTGTGCGGGTGCTTCATCACTGGAGATTTTCAAAAAGAGATTGAACAACTATTTGTTCAATATGGTATAATGTCCCCTACTTGAGCAGAATCCTATTTTTTCAATCCTATTCTATATTGACTTTCTGGACACCTGCTACAGACATTCCTGCCCTCATCCTTTGTCAATGTTTAGCAATCTCTCAAACCTCATCCTTTCCACTGCCTGCCCCAAGCTCAAGCATTTGTCCAGGAACACCATATCCTCCAAAATAGACAAGATTTGACTTTTATAATGGTGCATACTTCAAATTGTTTTCAATACCTAACTTTAAATAGGAAAAAATATAAACAAACGTCATCAACCAGAATTCCTGCCTTTCAGATCTCAAGACAAATTATAGTATAAATTGCCACATTGTTCAACTCTCATCCAACCTCCACCCAAATTGATACACGTTTAGAAGTAACCCATGGCTTCAGGTGTTACATGTTTCAATTTCTGTCAGAGTGAAAAAAGAATGAAAAATGAGAAGTTCAGTGCTTAATAAAGAGCCATTCCAGTGGTTCTCTTCTTAACTTCACAATAACTACCAACTGATGGGAAATGAGGCATATTACAGCATCTTCATTCTAGAAAGCAACCATTTTATGCTATTTTAATTTAAGTTAAATGAATGCTATTGTAGCTCATAAGTAAAAAAAATCATGCAATTATCAATATATGCCATAATGTCTGCAACAGAGACATTATTATATCTACTGAACTTTTAAAAGCAAAATTATTTTTGACTTATGAAAGTGGTTACAACACTGCCTCATGCAAACAGTATTAAGTTAATGCTAGATGAAGCTACACTGCCAAGCATGTGCCAGTATAATTAATCAAATATATTGCCTCCAAGAGGTTATCGATTTCTGGTCATGACACATTTTCCTTATGAGGTGGCGCAGTGTTGGTGCTTCAGATGTGCTGGCATGCATTTTTCAGTGACTAAGCCTTAATCCATCTTCCTGGCTCCTTGCCACTGACGCACTGACATCTGCAACTACTCATGTCTGACAATCTCATGCATGAACTACGTGGCTTCAGAGCTGGACAAAATTAGTACAGGAGTTTTTCGGTATACTCTGAGCATAATCAGAAGCAGATAAGGCGACCAATTTTCAGAGGATAACATATCTATTACAAATGTCATTATGTAAAATTATATACATATTATAAGATTGCAGCAACATGAAGTATAATTCAAAGAGTTAAATGTTAAGTAACATTTTGTACAGTGTTAATTATTAATTATTATTTAGCATTTTATGAAAACATGACAGAAGACAAGTAAACATATATAATGCTAATGTAATATATGTGCAAATCGCAAGCCTGGGATAGTATGTTAAACAAACTACAATAAAAACATTAATGTTGAATAATTAACATTAATAATTCTATATGTCCCTTCCCCATGTTCCATATTGTTAGTATACTGTAATATACATATCATGTATCACATATACATACAGTATGTAACATATTAAAAAAACCAATATTTTTGTGAAGCTCCCCAAAATGCCATGTACCCAGTCCAATGCTCATTTCTAAATAGTTCTCCTATGAAATAAAGGAAAGGATTATTATTTTTTATTTGACAGATGAAGATTCCAGAGAAGAACAGATGGGCAGTCAAGTATCATGCCAATGACTGGCAGGACAACCAGTCATTTCAATGGAATGCTTTCTACATGTTATTGTCAAAGCATAGTTCTGAAACAGTAATAGTCCAACCACAATCCCAGATGGATTTATAAGCATTTCCAACTTATCTAGTACCATTACATTACTGGATACCTATGTAAAATTGGAATGGGATTAAACCTTAACTTCTCTGGTCTGTTCCGAAGGTGCTTTTTCAAACGGCAACTAGACTTTGTTTTTCCTTGAAGAGGTTTCACTTCTGAAAAACTGTAGAAGCTTCTAGGATGAGAAGTGAAATGTCTTCAAGGAAAAACAAAGAAAGACCAGTTGCCTTTTGAAAAAGCACCTTTGGGACAATCATGACCTGGAGAATCTCCACAGACATTTTCTGGTATGTAACAACCTCTGGACTGTTTAGTCAATGGTAATGTGAACATGCACATATCAATATCTAGAATTTTGCTTCTCTTTACTTTTAGTAGTTAGCAGAAATACTAGACATTCATCCGAACATTATATAATGTATCCATTATATTTAAAAAAATTAAGTGTACTTAATTTTATATAATGAACCAACATTTTATTTCAAGCAACAGTAATTGGTGTTTTCCTAGCATAGTGTCTTTTTCTGGTTTGTAGGTCTACATAGACCTTGCTTTAACATTCTTTCCTCTAGCTTTTAAGTCTATTAAGGGCAGTAATTTTTGATCTGGTTGTACCTAAATGGTGACCATATAGATATGGGCCATAGCATAAAACTAGATAAATATAGGAAGTATCTGACAGGAAGTCACATATAAGAATATCAAGACCTTCTCTCTTCTGTTCCAGAAGTCATAATGGACAAGAAATAATGAATTCAAGTTATAACAAGGTAAATTTTGACCAACTATTAGAAAAACTACCTAAGGGAAATGGCAGTTGGGCACTAGAACCAATGATCAGAAAGTGTTTGGCTCCCTTTCATTAGAGGTTTTCATGTAAGGATTGGAAAGTTGTATGTTGAAGATGCTTTTTAATCTGGATGCCCGCAGTGAACAGAGGGATAGATTTGGATATCTAAGTAACAGTTTTCAACTTTATGGTGCTATAATTCTAAATAAAAAATTGAAAGATAATTTCATCTTTAAGTAGTTTACACAAAATTCTCAAATGATGACCATTTTTTGACAGCTAGAACTTTAAAAAAAAAAGAACTTCCGGAGTAAAGCTTTATGATGTGCCTTCAATTCATTCTTTGGTGCATTTGATCTAACCCTCTCCATCGATAGGGTGTTGGTCCAGCTCACTGTTATTTTTTTTATATACGTTCATTTGGATTGTATACCAAAAATGTTTTTCTGAGTTTCTATTATCTTTGAAGACTACTGAGAATAATTCTGCCTCTTTTTCTCAGTCCAATCAACATTTACAAAACAAAGAACTTTGCCAAATGTTTTAATATCGCTCAAAATATGAGATACTTGGGAGATATTTGTGAAGGCTTAAATTAAATGTTTTCCAATAACGACATGAATAATAATGATTATCTTGGCAGAGATAATGCAATTTAGTATAAGAATTTGGTCCAAAAATGGTTTAGGATCCCAGTTACTATAGGATGGTAGAATAGCTTTTGAACTTAACAAAAGATCCAAGTAATAAATCTTCTTCAGTTGCATTTATTTTTATTTATTTGATATTGAGGGGAAGGAAGATATTAGTTTTTGGTTCTACTAAAGAAAAAAAGTATACATGTGCATGCACCAATGGTAGAAAAATAACTCATAAACATAATCAATCTACTTTTACTTATGCCTACTTCCATTATTGTTAAAGATACATTGACTTGCACTGACATGTATAAAACAGACTTTGTATAGAAAAAGTGTTATATTAAACATGATGGAGTGATGTTAATATTTGCTTATCACAGAAATCTCATTGGGGCTCATTTTAACTTTGTACTTGTTTAGGTTTAGGTTTATTATTATTGTGTTTTTATGACTATAGTAGATTTAGCTATTATGATATTTTACTTTAATTTAGGCAATTATTATTCATTATATGTATTGTTGCGCCTACTATATGTCCATGTAAAACAGAAAGCAATTAAATTAAAAATGTGAATATGAGAATTGGCCTTCATTATGAACTAATACTTTTAGCGACAAAAGCAAATTATTAGATTAAATAGTTAGGCAACCTATGAACCAGATATCAAATAATGTAGATATTTTTTATTCTTAAAGTACCCTTGCATATTTTCATAAAGGATATTTATTTTGTATTTAAAATATGCTAACATTGAATTCCATGCAGGGACAAAAAGGCAGACGATAATAGTTGTGAAGATTGCATTTGTGGTTAGCCCGCTCTGGGATGTCATGAGGAGACCTCTGCCACTCCCAAAATGGCATCTACTTCAGAGGTGGTATTCAGCAGGTTCTGACCAGTTCTGGAGAACCGGTAGCGGAAATTTTAAGTAGTTCGGAGAACCGGCAAATACCCCTCTGACTGGAGATTTTACAGTATCCTTCCCCTGCCATGCCCACCAAGCCACACCCACAGAACCGGTAGTAAAAATATTTGAATCCCATCACTGATCTACTTCCAGGATGTCACCATGCCTCTCTGGTTATGAAGGCCATATGGCAGATCGATCAGTTCTCCTTCCCAAAAGTGATATTCAAAAAAGGTAAGTGACGAGAGGCAAGGGGGTGGGGGGGAGGGGGTGGGACCCATTGGGGCAGGAAGCAGGCCCAAGACAAAGGATGGGAGTAGGAACACTGCAGTATCCCTGGATTTTGTTCATGTAACCGCAGGGGTAGTGCAACACCTGCCAACTTCAGGTACAGGCAGGTTTGTTCAGAACCACTGCAATTTCTAACGCTTGCTGAATGAATGGTAGGAAGGACTGTTTGAATACCACTTTGCTTTTTAACTAGTATTGTGTCACATGCGTAACATAGAACCCCTCAACATCTATACATAGACAGAACCTCCTAAACGTATTTATTGTAAAAAGCAATTGCAAATTTAATATAGTGTAACAATATTTCCAATATCTTCCAAAGAAATTCCTGGAATGGTTTGTGGATAGAAGTGAATTCAACCAAATGTGGAAGTTGTTGATACAAGTAATACTCTTATGTTGCGAGTTAACAATGGCTTGTACATATTTTTAGTTACTTCCCAAATCATCATGATTTGGCAGAGATTTTTGGTTCATCAAGGCAAAATTCTTAAACTCAATTCAGCAAAGAAATTTTCTGTTCATCAAGGCAGAATCCTGATTTAGAGTTTTTGTTTGTTGTTTGTTAGGAATACTTCTTAATCGCCAATTGAAAAGTTTATGCTCCAGACAAACATCAAGTATTCTTGGTTATTCTTCTGCAACCAACCTAACTTTGTTCAATTACACAATGTGTATTTTAATATGAACAGACTACCTGTTAAATAGAAACTTAATCTGCTTAGCAAAAAGGCCATTAGCTTTAGGTGCAAACACTGATGCTAACTAATCTAGGAGCATGTATTGTTACACCTGCCTGAATGATATTCTATTCTTTTAATAACTATCACTGCCAAATAGGAACAGCCAAAATGAACAGTGTTAAAATTAGCAAACTCATATAAGAGAATCTGAATGGGAGAAAACATGTATGTTTACAAAAATCATAGAATCAGAAAATGTCATTTAAGGGATTTTAAGTCTCTCCTTAAACACATCCAGCAAAGAAGATCCTACAATCTTTATTTCACTGACAAACTGTTGTTACCATTAGGAAGCTTTTTCTAACATTCAAGTGGCCTTTGGCAAGGCTAATGCAGCATTGTCCTTGTTGACCTTTTCTGCTGACATTTCTTGCGTTCAATAAATTCTGAATGAAGCTACTAAAATAAATTTATTGTCTATTGTCTACTGATCATATTAACCCCATTTCCAGGCTGTGCATTTGCACATAAAAGCATGACAGATTTCACTGAAAAACAGTCATAATAATAAAATTTCTTCATAGTCTTCCAATTCAGCTTCCCCAATATATATTTTGCATGAAGATTGAATAAATAGAGGAAAGTAATACAGCCTTGTTTCACTCCTTTGCCAAACTGTTTTGCTATGTTCCTCCCGGATTATGGCTTCCTGACTTATGCATAGAGAACAGTGAGTTGTTCTGAATTTCCAGTTTTCCTAAGCACATTCCACAATTTGAAATGGTCAGAGCAATCAAAGGTCATTCTATTATCAATGAAACACACACTGACTTCTTTCTTATATTCTTTTTTCCCAATTATCCAATAAGCATCAACAATAAAATTTCCTGTTCTTGGCTTTTTTGAAAACCAGTTTTAAAACCTGTCACTTCTCTTTCTATGTAAGCCTTTAATCTATATTTAATGGTCCTATGCATTATTTTGCTAGCATGTGTAATTAAGGACATTGTGTAATAGTTTACACACTGTGTTAATTCCCCTTTTTTGGTATTATATAGACTGACCTCTTCCAGTTCATTGACCATTGTTGCATTCTCCACATTTACTACCATAGTTTGATAACAATTCTTAATGATACTTCTTCTGTTGCTTGCTTTCTATATATATTCCATCTGTTCCTGCAACTTTCTGATTTGGTAATAACTGGAGTATTGATCTAACTTTATCTTTTAATACTAAGTAAGTATGGAATATCTTCTAGAATAATCCATTTTAGCCTACTTTATCATACCTTCCCTAACTTGTTCTTCTTGTGTTTCAAATTTCAATCAAAATTTTAGCAATAATTTTATTTTATTATTTTAGCAGTCATATGTTCATCAGTCTGTTTCAAAATCAGTTTTATGATCTTCAATACCGTACATTGTTTTATCTACTCTAAATCTTTCTGATAACTGTAATAAGAAAACCATTGACAGTTATGCCATCAGTTGCTCTCTTGATGTTATTTTACATTCTCTTTGACAGAATTCTAACATCTCACAGTATAGCAATAGCACTTAGACTTATATACTGCTTTAGTGCTTTACAGCCCTCTCAAAGTGGTTTACAGAGTCAGCATATTGCCCCCAACAATTTGGCTCCTCATTTTACCTACCTTGGAAGGACAGAAGGTTGAGTCAACCTTAAGCCTGGTGGGATTCGATCTGCCAAATTGCAGTAGGAGTAGTTTGCAGTATTGCACTCTAACCACTGCGCCACTGAGGCTCCTTATAATGTATGTTAACCATCTGTGTTTGCCCATTAATCCACATTCTCAGTATATTTACCATAATGATTTCTGAAATCTACATTAATCTTGAATTTATTATAGCACAAATTTGTGGTATATCGATACCAATCAAATCTCAGGTCATATCCTTCTATCTCTGAGTCTTCCATTTCTCAGCAATCTCCACCCTTATCCAAATAAAAAAAAACAAGCTATAAAATACAATTTCAAATCAGGTAAATCCAATCTTCTACTTTCCTTTGGACCTTGTAACACAGAGTGTTACTAAATTGGTTTATACTTGTGATGAAGTTTGGAAATGATCTTTATATATTTCTTTTATCTTTATTATGTTCTTAGCTTTTTTTCTTTCTTCTGTTCTTTTTTCTTGTACTTTTTACTCCTTTCTATTGTCTTTTCTTTCTTTAGTTTGTATTAGATTTCACTATTACAATTAAAATTGTTGAGAAATTTATACATATAATGAAATAAACACCATTTGTATTGCAAAAGATGCCCAGCTCTTCCTTAGTAGCATGTTGAGTGCCATTTTAATCACTTTATATTTCTGTCTGTAGTATTTTCTTGATAAAATACAGGAATGGTTTATCACTGGATTTTTTTGCTCTGTATGAAATTAAGCTTTTGCCACCGTCTCAAAAGTGATCGTCCACATCTTCCTAGATCACTACTGCTCTGTGTAGAAGTCCAGTTGCTTTAGCTTGAAGCTAGGATGACCTTCACACCTTGTATGAACCTGCTGGGAAAATATACCACCTGCATTCTTCACTCATCTCTCCCAGGAACATCCTCTTTCACAATGAAGCAGCATTACAGGGCTTGAGATCATCAAACATCATGCTAATTTGCATATCTGTTTAATAAACCCAAACTTCCTGAATTCACACAGCCTCAAAACTAAATCTAACAAGCCAAACAGTTATTTTTTTAAATTACATTTATATGCCACCCTTTCTGGAGACTCAGGGCGGCTTACAATTTTTGGAGCGCAACCCAATGCGCTCAGCAATAGCCTTCATTCCATTGTATATGCCTGCTTATTACTAAGTGGCATTTTTACAAAGTCAGCTAATTGCCCCCAACAATCTTGGGTCCTCAATTTACCTACCCCAAGAGGATGGAAGGCTGAGTCAACCTTGAGCCTGGTGGGATTCGAGCCTACAGCAGTTGTAGGCAGCTGGAACTTAAGTGCAGGCAATTAACAGCCTGAGCCACCAAGGCCCTTTAACATGATACCCAACTCTCTGGTACAAATGTTAGTATATAGGGAAGGAAGAATTGGAGAGATTAAATGCAGAGTACAATGTTTAAATGACACAATGTGCATTTGGATTTTATAAGCCAGTCAGAATCTATTGTAGTTCTAAATAAATACAATTTAGGGTTTGTTGCTACTAAGATTTGTACACAACTTGTGTTTGCAAGACATTTTACCATTAACAAACCATGAACAGATGGTTTGGGAGCTAGTATTCTTGTATTCTTGTTCAGGGCAGGAACCTGCATAGATAAAATAAGCAACAGGATACTTTATCTACTGCTAATAGAGGCATCAGAAGGATTACAGGCTTTTATCAAAATGACAAAAGCAGTATGATGTCATAATTACCACCTTTTGTATATAATGTATGAAATGCGCTTACTAGTGCAATGAAACTACACCTGAGTTTCTAGATGTAACATCTTGAATATTTAAAATACTTTTTTAGATCAGTTGCTACAGAGGAGACAGAATAAGGAACTGGTGATTCAATTCAACATAACAATTCAAAATTGTCAAAAAATGTTTATTCATTATTTGAAGAAACACTGTATTTTCTCTTTCTAAAACTATATATAGTTCAATCCATAAAACAACTACATGAGGTTGATTTTATGATAATGTGATCTCTGCCTAAAGTGGAGCAATAAAAAAAATCACCATAAGGTGGATTGAGGACAGCATTTTTAGGAATACATATGGTATGCCACGTCTTTCATTCCAAAGAACCAAACATAGCAGGAAGCATAACAGTTTAGGATCATTAGGCTCCAACAATCAACAACAGAACTGCAGTAGAAGGAAATATGAAAGAAATCCCCCCTGCAACGATTAGGACTTGTATTAGGCAAGTACCTGTCAGTAATTAGTAATCAGATTGAATTTAAAATTGTATTTTTTCAGGTTTCTCACAGATGAAAACATACAGGAATAAGAGATTGGATGCTGGAAGGATTGGCAAAGAAGTGGTGGGAAGATTACTAGAACTTTCCTGAGCTTCTCCAGTAGCCTCATAACTCCCCACCTCTATATTCACAGGTGCAGATGACTGAACAAAGCAGTAATTCTAATTTGGCTTCATCTGGATTTCACATTCCTTTTAGCTCAGCCCCCATATGATCTCATCTCTCTGGCCGTATAATGTACAATCAAGCAGTTGCTTCTCTTAAATGCCCCAGGAATGACTTGATGTCACATGTGTTCCCAGATGAAATCCCCAAATAGACTCCTGGGTCTAGAGAAGAATTTTGGCAGGTCAGCCTAACTTCAAATTATTGTAAATAAGAAATCTGGCAAACTGCCTCTTTAAATTCACAAACCACTAAGGTAGAACTTTTTTATTTACATTTTTAAACCACCCAATAAATGAAGCTCCCTACAATAAAGCACACTAAAAACTATTTGAATAAAAACACAGTGCATAATATCAACACCAAATAAACTACTAGGTGAATGTGAGGCTGCCATCCAAAACTAAAACCTTAATTGAAGTACAATTGAAGCCAGCAACAAAGGCTGGGAAATAGAAAGGTTTTCACCTAGTGCCAAAATTATGCTACTATGGGTGCCAGTCAAGCCACTCTGGGGACAAAATTCCCTAAATAGGGTGCTACTGCAGAAAAACTTCCCCCACAAAGGCCCACCTCATCTTCTTTGTTGAGATGACAGGGAGACGATCAGATGATTTTTAAGCTTTGGGTTATATAATGGGAAGAAGGGATAACTTTGCGAACAGGTAAAAAAACCACAACAAAAACAAAGGAAAGAAATTTGAGTACAGGCCAGAAAATGTAACCTGAGTACGTCTTGCAGACAAGGCCTTCTCCAGTCCTGTTCTCTCTCCTTCTCCCTCTCTTATTTTATTAGAATCCAGAATATACATACATGTATGTGTGTGTGTGTGTGTATCTATATCTATATCTATATATATGTATATATGGTATTCAGCTTTGTTCGGGTATTTTCCCATGTCATTATAGTTGTGCTTTTAAACTTGTAGTGATGTTTCGGCAGAATCTCATCTGCCATCATCAGGCTTGTGTATTGGGTTCGTCTGTGTACACAAGCCTGATGATGGAAGATGGGATTCTGCTGAAACGTCGCTACAACTTTAAAAGCACAACTATAATGACGTGAAAAACACCTGAACAAAGTTGAATACCATACATATAAAATACCCACGAAAACTTAAGAAATAAAGGGCCTTGGTGGTGCAGGCTGATAATAGCCTAGCACTTAGCTCCAGCTGCCTGTAATTATTGCAGGCTCGAATCCCACCAGGCTCAAGGTTGACTCAGCCTTCCATCCTCTCGGGGTAGGTAAATTGAGGACCCAAGATTGTTGGGGGCAATAAGCTGACTTTGTAAAAATGCCGCTTAGTAATAAGCAGGCATATACAATGGAATGAAGGCTATTGCTGAGCGCATTGGGTTGTGCTCCAAACATTGTAAGCTGCCCTGAGTCTCCGGAGAAGGGCAGGATATAAATATGAATTAAAAAAAAAATACATATATTTGTTTGTTTAATTTGTTTTATATATATATATATATATCAAATTAAACAAACAAAACAAAAACAAACAAAACAAACAAAACAAACAAAAAACAGGAAAAATATAAGAAAGAAGAAAAAACAAAAGAAGTGAACTCACCCCCTAATTTTAACTTCTGCCTTTCCTTCTATCAAATAATTGCAGTCTTACTCTTTTCCCTTTCTCTTTAACCCTTATCCCCAAAGTCATATATCATCAGTTCCATATTTCAGTAAAAAATCCATACAAAGCTTCTAGTTTTTTTTTAGTCCTTATTTTTTACATTCTCCAAGTGCTATGTGCTGCTGCTACCAGAGAGAAACTAGAGCACTGATGGCTAACCTTTTTGTTGTCACGTGCCAAAAGTGTGTGTGTGCACATGTGCCTGCACCCATAATGCAATGCACACATAACCCCCCACGCTCCCGCCTCACTGCGCATGTGTGCGACCCCATGCATGCGCACATAACCCCCTGCACTCCCCTCACCCCCCACGCATGTGTGCGTGACCTCCATGCTCCCCCCATGCATGCGCACACATCTCCCACATGCACCCCACTCTCCCGCGCATGCGCCAGATAACCAACAATCAGCTGGCTGGTGGGAGGTGCGTGCACACGCGCAGTGAAACTGAGCTGGGGCAATGGCTCATGTGCCGGCAGAGATGGCTCTGTGTGCCACTTCCACCACGCGTGCCAAAGGTTCGCCATCACGTAACTAGAGGAAAAAGATATATAATCTGCTTGTATAATGTGATATTTTCATGATTTCCAATATGTTATGTTAACTACATGATTTATTACATTATCCTTTATTCCAAGGATTTCAAATATTCTAAGTAGTAGTCTAAATTAAACTCAAATGTATTTGATGATAGGTACAGAATCATACAACCCTTGGCCCTGGCTTGCGAACAGTTTTCAGCTATGAGCCTTCTTTGATTGTATTACTAAAGTCAGCACAATTCTAAAAAAGCAATCATTCATTAAAAAAATCAATCTCTCATAAAAATAAATAATAAAGTAGACAAAATATAAAACAATTGTGTATGATTTTTTAAAAAAGGAGGACCAATCTATTTTGAGATCCTGCTCACTGGGTGGCATTGGCCAAAATACTGTAGCTTTAACCATCCCAAATATTCTTTTCTCTCCAACAAAAGGTTGCCCACTCAATACACTTAGCCAGAATCTACTGCAGAATTTGCTACCTTTTGAAATGGCAAATCAAGTCCTAAAATCACCTTTCAATTTTACAGTTTAGATTTTTCTTACCCATACAACTCAAATGTACAGAATTATTATTCTGTAAATTATTAGAGAAGAATGATTAAGCAGAGAAACTCTAAGAAATACTAAAATCTCAGGAGAATGATAATGGAATGGCAAAAAACATCGCCACCCTTTCTAATACTGTTCCAATGTATTACACCACAGAAAACCTCAATGTAGTTTATATTTTATTTGGCAATAATAATGTTTTCTTTTAAAAAATAAAGTGTGTGTTCAAAGGAGTACATGAAAGGATATAGCTGGAACAGATGGCTTAAGGATGCCAGAATTAATTGATGCTTCCTGCTGCTGGAAACTACAGAGATGGAATGTATGGCTGCCAAACTAGCTTAGCTAAGGTATATCTAACAGACCATGAGCTGATACAAGAAGAGAGGGTGGTAAAGAACAGCATAAATCCACTTAAATTACTAGTATCGGTTACAGGTTGCCCTTAATTTAAGAATTGTAAAGCAATTCTAGTGTGACTGCATTTAGGGTGCTTGGCAACTGGCTCATATTTATAAATGATTGCCAAGTGCCCACAATTGTATGATCGCCATTTGCAATTTTCTCTGCCACCTTCCACAAAAAGTCAATGGGAAAAGCTGGCAGGGAAGATTGAAAGCAGAGGGGAAGAATGGGAGCTGGATTTCTCCTTCATGCATGACCGCTTCGCTCACCGGCTGAGATTACAATCCCAATTATTATCATAAATTGATGTCTACCTGTTCAAACAGCTTTTTTACTGGCTCTTCACGTGTACATAAAACAACAGAGCGGTTCTAAAAACCTTTCACAAAAATGGGCATCTTTTAGGAAGCAGCCATTAAGAATAAATACTAAAAACAATCACAGGTAAAAATAGTTTACAGGTCACATGTAATTTAGAAAATACAAGATTTGATGTCTCTAAACAGCACGAAGCAAAAATGATAAAGAATCCTGATTTTAAATATTCATTATCTTTAACTGATTTTCTGAAAGACTCATTGGTGAAATAAATCACAAGTGGTAAAGTTCTGGGGAAGGAATGCTCAAAAAAAGTAAAACCGGCTTAGATTTTAAAAGATATTACAGTAGATATGATCCAAATTTCTATCCTTATAACCATTATTTCTTTTTTACAATAATTTTATTAACATTTACAAATATAAAAATTAAAAACTAGTAGAACTAAGAAAAATAAAAAAGTGCAGAAAAATATTTAAAAAGGAAAATTAAGAAATAGTAAATAATAAATAATAAAACACCAATTAAAAGAAAAAAGATATGAAGAAATGACTCCTCCCTTCATCAAGACAAATACAATTTCAAAATGTACAATCTTCATTAATATTATAATAAAAATTCTCTTCACATATCTCATTGCTCACCTATAAATAAATTTTAAAGACTTGTCATTCAGTTGTAATCAGAAAAAATCTTTATACAAACACTGATTCATTAAAAGATGCAATGCTGTCTATTTTGCATATCTATTTTTAATCATCTATTATCTATGTCAGTCTCCCTACATTATCTATGTGATATTCACAATATATACCAATCATATATGATCATGGAAGCCTTTATTGAAACTCTAAACTTCAGTAAAAAATGTAAAAGCTGCTGCCTTTTTGCAGCCTGCTGTTAAAGCTGCACTGTATTATTTTGCAGCCAAAAGACAATCATTCAAAGCCACAAAATTACATCACTCTCATTAGTGTTTTATTTTTTTAAAAAAGCTTTCTAAACCACTACACAAACCTCATTTGACTTTTATATTGTTCCTTAGAATGACAGCAAGGAAAATATTTTATTTTTTTAGTTTAAGCAAGAGCAACAACATTATATGATTTCAGAGCATTCAAATGCAATGATAACTATGACTATATTTTTCCAGAACATTATTAAAAAATCAAAAACCCCAAATAATCTTATTTAGTTGTAAGTCATAACTAGCTATTTCTGAACTAATCTGGAAATGGGAAAACTTAATCAAATTGCTTATCATATTTAGAGATATCTTTAATATTTTGCACTAAAATAATCCAGAGACATAAAAATGTAGTCTGCAAAAGACTTAAAAGTCCTAAGAAAGTTTATTTAATACTCATTATCAGTGAATGCAAAAAGACTGATGAAAATCTGACTTTTTTGTAACAATTTTATTTTCATAATCTAACATATATAATTTTTTTAATTGATTGATCAGATTAGTATTAACTCTTTGTGAGCATCTAAACATATCTTCTTCAGGAAGATTTGTCCCCCAAGGATCATCATAACTGAATCTATCCCCTTGCTGTTAGGTGCCCTCTTCTTTTCCTTTCCACTTTTCCCAGAATTACAAACTTCTCAAGGCAAATGGGTCTTCACATAGTGTGTCAGAATATGAAAATCTGAAGCCAGGTCATTTATGCCTTAAATGAAAACTATGGATTTATTTTAAATTCCATTATTTGTTTTCTTGACTATCATAATATTCCCAGGAATTTTCTTCAACACCAACACCGGAAACCATCAATATTCTTTCTATCCTGCTTCCACAACATCAACTGTCACTTCTATGCAGTGTCAAAGGAAAAACTATTGCCTACAGATTTCTGACCCTTGTTAAGTAGATGCATCTAATTATGTTTTCCAAAGACTTAATGCCTGTTCTTTTGAATGGTGGTCTACTATACAATTTTTCACTGTTGTTTCTTTTAGGTTGGTAGTTGGTCCTAAAAGGCAATCACATCTATCACTTCAATATGTTCATTGTCAATTCTAAGGCTGCCATTATTATCATTAGTTCAGTCTTTATTTCATTGTAGTTCCTTTTTTTCCACTGTGCTCCTTGTCTTTCATTATAAGAGCTTGCAGATGATTTACATTTTCAGCTGAGCAGTAGATTCACTATAGCAAAGATTATTAATAATTCTTCCTTCAATTTTAAAACCACGCTTGTCTTTTTTTTTTGCAATCTAGCTTCCTTTGACATGCATTCAGCATATACGATGAGCAAATAGGGAGTATACCTTATTTTAACTTAGATTATATCATTCCTTTCCTAATTTGGAGCCAGCCTACTTTGCCATGTTTTGTCCAGACCGTGGCTTGAGGTAGAATTCATGGTACTATAGTTTTATTCATTTTAAAGTTACTTGTTCTAGTGACTCTGTGAAAAGGGGTAATAGTGGGCAAAGACTATATCTTACAAAATCTTGACATACAAAATCTTGAGGACATCTTAATTCTCTACAATGAGGAAGATATGGCGATGAAGTCCCAATTACTGCCAAATTACCTTATATCACAGCAGCATTTTATAGGGAACTTGAGAATTGTAAAAAAAAATGATGCATGGGTTAATCAGATATCCTGCAATTTTCTGTGGGGTGGAATAAGCTATATCATACCCGAAACTGTTTTAGCTTCCTTTGAATTATAGTGCAGATGATCCAGGAATTGTGATCCTGATTATATTGAGAAATGAGAGTTTCCATTCCATCTTATGAGAATATTTGGAGAAAACACAAATAGAATTGGCACTGAAATAATATTCAAAATAAGTGCTTGTTGCTGGATTCTGTGATAGTTGGAAAAAAAACAACAACCCTGATCAGCATCAATGGGGGGGGGAAGGGTGTCTAATTTTAATAATACTGGGAGATTGATGTATGGGTTGGATCAAAGATAAAGATTGCTTAGTACAGATGAATTCTCAGATGAGGAGACAGGGCAAGGCTACCAGATCTTATCTGCCCTTTTACAGCAGGGCTCATGGAATACGATGCTTAATGCTGGCGGTATTCTGATAAGTATATACTAGATATACTGAACAACCTGGGACAGACATTTTGCTGGATTAAGATTTCTGCAAAATTCTAAGCAATTAATAGCATCTCATTCAGAGGAAATGCTTCCCCCTCTTTAATCCTGTATCAGGTAGTCATTTGTATTGCCAACAACTGCAGGGCAACACTGAGCTTATGCACCTACTATGGGTCCTTTGCCAGACACAACAGACATAAGTAGCATCCATCAAAGTGGAATAATTTGTATCACAGCACATGCACTTTCTGAAGGATGACTTCAGGACTATAAATCAAAAGCACTGTAGCTGTAAGTGTGCATCTGTTCCCTGAAGATGTAGCCTGAGACTTAGACATTTACAGAACATGAAGAAATATAATTACTGAGTGAGAATGCATTTATCTACTGTTAGGCACCTGAAAAAGAGGATGACAGGAGACTTATGCAGTGGATGCACTGCACTGTGTACAGGGAACCTGTGTGAAAGTACAGAGACAAAAATGGTAAACTAAGAATTTCAAAATGAGCAGCTCAGTTCCATAGCCATTTACAGTATATGATACACAAATTACATGAGATTAATGAGACTTTTTCAATATAAATGTATTATCTTGCCATTTAAAAACTATGCATAAAATTTAGAAATATGCTACACTTTTGGAATTAGGATGGAGGAGTTCTTTCAGCAGCCTGCAATTTATCCTATAAAGATGCATTGACTTCTCAGAATTCAAGATGTGACTGAAATACAGCACAATGATTAAGATATAAAATGACACAAAGATCAAATGTAAATATGTAAATATATATATGTATGTATGCATATAAATGCTCATATTGTTTAATGATTTTTCTCTAGTATAATAATGTAAAGACTAATATGTATGTCAAAGAAAGCGCACCACGTTCAAGACTTTTAAAATGTTTATCTTCAATAATTTTTTTTTTAAAAAGATGCATTGACTTCAAAGGGACAGAATAGATTTTGTCCTATTTACGTAACCTTTTCCATTGCTCCTGTATTAATTAGTTACATACTTTTCCTTTTTTTAGATTCATATGCTGGTATATATTCATATTTTATAGTTTATATGAAGCTCATACCAAATCAAGTTTGGCTCTTAATTATCTCATAGTGGCAACTCTTTTATTCTTGCCTTTTAACAAAAGAACAATATGGTGCAGACTAATACTCTGTTCTAATGAGTCTCTGGAAAATAATTTAATAAAATGATTGATGCATAAATCCAAACTCCTTAAAATATTCATTGTCTATTTTCTAACTCCAATCTTGTATAATACTTTGGAAAAAAATACCCTTTTCTGTACTAAGCAGTGTAAATATTTTGTCAGTTGTTAAGGATGAGCTAGAGAGCAAGATCCAGCCACACATCCAAATTCAGCAGGAAGACTCAGAATTGCATTAGAACTTTGTTCCATGTTATGTTTGGTAAAATACTTCAGGCACCAGCAGAAATATTGGCTATTCAGGAAAAAATGAGTGCACCCGTTTCCACTTCTGCAGGAGCTTTCAACTGAAATGTTTTTCAGCACCCTTTCATTTGATTGCTTAAGAGACACCATGTAGATGAGAGGTGGGGAATGATGGCTCCTATATGGCTTGTGTGCTTCAATTCCTGGGTCAGGAATTCTGGGAGTTAAAACACAAGTCATAAAAGGGCCATTGTTCCCCACCTCTGATATAGAGATGGATGGATGGATAGATGCAGGCAGGCAGGTGGGCAGGCAAACAGATAGATACAGATGAACATGATTTTATGATATCTGAAGAAAACAAAAAGATTACTAGCTTACATACAGAAATTTGGTTATTGCAAGGTATGAACATAACACGACAGCTATTTTTAAAAAGTAGGTAATTAGTCACAACAGGATATCAGCTTTGCTATTTATTTCATGACTGTCTTATCTGAATTACCAAAAATTAGTAATGTAAAAAAATAGTAACTTAAGAGTACTATTTGCCAAAGATGTACCTAACAGAATAACAAACCAATAGCGATATCATGAATCCCCTCGTCCATTGTAGAATTCTTTGCTGTGTGCATGTGTGTTCATCTTTTAATCAGTCTTGACTATCAGTAATTGCCTTGTCAAGTTCTTAGTAATATTTTAGAAATTGTTTACCATGGTCCTTGTCCTAGAGCAAGGTCTTCAAACATGGCAAATTTAAGACTTGTGGACTTCAACTCCCAGAATTCCTGAGCTAACATGACTGGAGGAGGAATTTTAAGACTTGTGGGAACTGAAGTCCACAAGTCTTAAAGCTGTCAAGTTTGAGGACCCCTGTTCTAGAGCATGGGTATCAAACTTGCACTATCACGTTACCGTCACATGGTGTTTTGTGATGTTTTTTCCCTTCACAGAGCTGGGGTGGGCATGGCTTGCACGTGATACATCTGGCCTGCAGGCCAACAGTTTGACACCCCTGTCCTAGAGTGAGAAAAATGGATACCCCAAATTCACCCAGCTGGCTTTGGGCCTAAAGAAGTAAAGAATTTCTAGCTTAGTGCCTTTAACCATGCCATCATTAACTATGACATAAAACTGGTTCTCTGCTCTATTGATAAGTTAAATCAAAAACTTTTTGTATAAGTAATAAAAATACATACAATCAAATGACAAAGATTAAAATAAAAAAACATAAAACAAGAAAATGTAGTTGACATTTTCAGTTAGAAAACTAACTGAAAACATGAACTATAAAACTTAAATTAATTTTGATGGAACCATTGCCAATAATAATAAAATAGTGAAAGTGAATCAAAAAGTGAATAGAAAAATACAGGAGATAAAATAATTGTAACGAAAATGTGGTCAACAAAAAGAGAAACTAAATGAAATGAGTAATACAAAAGTTAAACTAGTTTTCCTGCAGCAAGTTGGCCACAGTTGGCCATAGCAAGTGAGTTGGCCCATTCTGAACCAAAGTATGAAGGACTGCCCGACCTACGCTGTGCTCATATTTTAACCTGGCCTGATATATGACTGAAATGGGTACAGATAATCTAGGTCCTCTAAGTTCCTTGCAACAACTGACTACCTTCTCAACAGGAAATGGGTCACACACAAACACCCCCCGCAAAAGCTGCTGGTAGCTGTTGACAGATGCTGAGTCTTCTTCCCATCTCCTACAGCTCCTTAAGAGGATCAAGATGCACTATGAGATACATTTCTCAAAGATTCTCACTAATCATATTTTGTTAAAAACAAGAGATTAGATAACAGGAGTTTGGAAACTGGATATTTAAATTTTAGCACTCCATTAACCAGTAAGAATTTCAAGGAGGGTTCTTTTTGGTCTTGCTCATTCTCTGCCTGATTGCCTCTTCATGCAAGGAGATGTCGCCACCTATTTCTCTGATAAGGAAGGAATGCACAGATTGTCTGCCTTGCAATACTTTGCAAACTATCTTCCCAGACACAGAAAATTCTATTACATTTACTCTCACAATTCCTTGATATCTAAGATAAACAGGATTAGCACAAGCAAAATCTTTGGGCTGCTCTGGTGAATGATCTTATCTCATATCTCATTAGGGAAAGTTTTATTTAAATTGATTAATTAATCCTGTTTTTTCCCTGCCCACACTCTGAGCTAAATGAAAGTCGAGAAATAGGAGAAAAATATGACCGTTGGCAACCAACACTTGAGAGAATCAAATAAATAGTGCTTAGGAGTGAATATCCTTCAAAGCCTGGTTTGGGCAGATAGTAGACCAAGGTTTGCATGCAGCTTCTAAAATGTATAGAAAAAATTGAAGTACTTGCTAAAGGATATGGGTGTCCCAGAGCCCAACATACACCTATACTCAATTTGTATCCAGGTACATGATAATGTGATTTTACTATGCTTAATGTAAGGCTATAGAACAATTGGGTTCATGGATATCTGCAAAATCCAACAGTTATGTAACAAAAATGAAATAATGTTGCAATTCAAGCTCTGCCTTTGACCCATGTGTGTGTAATATAACTAGGGGCATACAAAATGGGCAAAGTTTGTATCATGTATCCACCTCCACTCTCTCTCCATGCCTATGAGCTAAGATTTAGTGTATAGTTGGTGACAAACTGCTATACCAGAATTGAACTGTCAATTTTAGTGAAAAGTCTTAATTTGGTAAATGACTTTTAAAAGGTAAATAGTTTAACTTCCTGAAATACCCACAATAGAAAGATGGAATCCAAAGTTGCAAATACATAAATACACTATATGACAAATTATACTACAAATACTCTTAAAGATACAGGCATATTCATAAATACAAGAGACAGAAATAAAGATACAAATCAAAAAGCTACACAAGGCAGTGAAAGATTGGAGTTTTGAAACAGACTGCAACCAAGTACCTCCCTGCCACCCATGCTCAGTGGCCACAAGTTGAGAGGAAATTCCCTTCCTCCCCCCTATTCTTTCAAATGCCAGCAACTGCACAAGATATCTGGGAATTGTGGACAGGTGATGACATATTTCATTTGGTATTGCACAGGTCTAAATCTGAAGCATGAAAGCAGACACTAAGTTATGCTGCTTTTTCTGACCAAAGGGTGTATATCCAAAGATGCATTATATCACATCATACATTTTGAAAACATTCCTTAATTAAAAGCAGAGGATGGCCAAAGCCATTGATTACCCCATGACTTTAAAGTCTAAATGTGAAAGACAAACGAAGAGCCTTCTTGCTTCAAGGCTTGGAATATTAACTTCAAAATGTCATTGAAGATTTGTTGATAAAGACAACACAAATATGTGTAAAAGAATAATCAAACTTTATTCCTCTTTCCTCTTCATTAACCAAACTTTCTTTTTATTCTTAGTACACTTGATAACAGAGATTTCAAAATCAACAGCAAAAACATTGTGCAATCTTGCTGAGCTAGTTTTCAAATGCACTTTTTGTAACACAAAATTTTGTTGATATTTCATTAATGAGGTGAACAACAACAAAATGAATTTAGCAAATAATTTTGACAGAGATGTAAATGAAGAAAAGAGACAACAATTTCTCTTTACAAGTGGTATTGATATACCATTCTTTTCTATTGGTTCTGTCCCTTTGACACTATTTTTATTATTTGTTGTTTGTTTTGTTTTTTATATGATGCCCATCTCTACTTACTATTCATAAGTAAGATACATTGTCAACCTCTGTGTGGTCCCATGAGCTAAGATCCACACTTCTTTGTGCATTTCATCATAAAATGTTTGTTTCACACATCAAGCAAGAACTGAAATCTATAGTTGACAGTGGGAGTAAATTAACTGAAAATGCCAAACTCAATGCTCATGGGATAACTTAAGAATTCAGAATGTCATGGACACAATAAGATAATTTTTCTAGTTCATTAAAAAAAATTATAATACTTTTATATGCATTGATAACTTTCCCAACATCCAGCTAGCCAAAATATGGTAACATTTCTTCTGTATTAGAGCTTAATGGATCCTTGTTTGATTCTAGATTAACTTTAAGCACAGAAAGGAAGTGGAAGAAAATACAATTCAAGGACACAGGAAATCAAATGGGTCAAATGTAGATTGTTTTTGTGTCAAAAAATTTAAGCAACCTATTTTTCTACAGATAAGTCATCAAATGAAAACAACGAAGAACTTTGAAGGTCCTTTTTCACTTGACATAAAAGCTTGTTGTGTTAACACCTGCTCTCAAATTTAAAATACCACTATTGGAACTTCCTTTCATTTTCCTATACAGTAATGTTATTTCCAGAAAAACGAATCTGACATTAATATAGTAATGAAACTATGCAGGTATCCATGACTACTGTTGTGATCTCAGTAGTATCATTTTTACAGCTGTGAATATTTGTAATTATGCCAACTAACCACATTTGAGAAATAACTAATAAAGACTGTCTTATCTGAAAAAGGGCATTTTTCAAAGTAGATGTAAATTTTTATAACTGACAATATTTTTATAACTGACATTTTTATAACTTCAATTTATCATCTCCAAAGTTGATGAATGTTTTCACGATTTGAGTTCAAGACAAGAAGAAGGTTTGGTATGCGTAAATGTCTCAGACACCTCTAATATGGGAAAATGAGAAGCTGAAGCTTAACAAAACTTGCAAGACTCTGTTACAAAACAATACAATAGCCAAAGAATAGACTACACAGTAATACACTGGATATAATGCCTCCAAACTGTATATTATTTACACACTTAATTGAGTTTATAATTTATTTTTCATTATTACTGAAAAGGTAAGAAACTTTTTGTTGTAATATTTGTGTTAATCCTTATTTCAGATCTAGGTGAAGAAGGGGGCTATTTTCAGAACACATCATAATGCAAAACCATGGCAGCCAACAGAACTGAGTGAGAACAGTGGTGAGATTCAAATTTTTCTACTACTGGTTCTGTGAGTGTGGCAGGGGAAGGATACTGTAAAATCTCCAGTCAGAGGTGGTATTTGCCGGTTCTCCGAACTACTCAAAATTTCTGCTACCAGTTCTCCAGAACTGGTCAGAACCTGCTGAAAACCACCTCTGAGTGAGAATTAACTTTGACTGAAAGATGTACAACACGTTGCTGAAATTAGCCACTTATTTACATTTTTTAAAAGAAAAATATTACTCGTCACAATCCTCTTTTCTTTATTTTTAAAGAAGATTTTGAGATTAAAGCATTGAAATTTGATGTCATTTGCACTTTTTCTTTAGATTAATTAGTTCATTCCCTAAGCTTCTGAAAGACATTGACTTATTCACAAAGTCTGCTTCCTAGCCCTTATCTAATGAACATTTTTAACGATTAAAGTAAAAGTAAAAATGGAGATTTTGAGGGTTTTCTCCCTTCATGAAACACAGTATAAATACAATGGAAAACCTACATTCCTTCTTTTTCTCAAAGAATTATAACAATACATACCTATTCCATCTTTCTTATAAATACCTCATCCAAAAGAAGCCACAAAATTTTATTTGGTGATGATTGAATAAATTTAATTTACAGCAATGTACACAATTTCAAGAGAACATAAAACTAATGAGCTCTCAATGAAATTTTATTTAAACTACCAACTTGTAATTTAAAGGCACAATTGACATCTTGGGCTACGTTAGATAGGATATGTTTCATGTCACTTTTTATTTGATAGTTTCACTGGATAGAATTGTATACAATGCAGAAACCTACATCATTAAAACATTCTTGGAACCAAGAATGTTGAACCATGAACCAGTCAAATTTCAAATAAAAAGAATTAGCTACCTAGTCATTTATTAATTTTTATGGAAGAGCCTCATGAAAACTCAAAAGAAACACTGAAATTTTATTGAAGAAAGTTTCATAAATGGGCAGCATTATTTTTGCTTCACTCTTACCATCAGGGCAAAATTTTGTTATAAATTTCTGTATACAAAAATACTAATTGTTAAATCAATTAATAGAGAATTATTCTTTTTACATTCATCCTTATCATCCAAAAAGCATCTGTATTATTTCAAAATGATACCCAGAATTCACTGATTAATTCATAAGTATCAAAAAGGAATCTTTTTATACCAGTGTTAAATGTAATACTTTAAAAATTCTAAAAGAGATTATCTGTCATAGATGTTTCCTTCTTCATAAGATATGAAAGGAATGTAAACATGCTGAAACCAGGAATGCCTCAACTGAATTATACAAAATTTAGTGAGAACAAACCATTAGGACTACAGATGGATCCATGGCAGTAGCTATTTCATTCATCATCTACACTGGCTCCAAATGCAAAATGTATATATCCTTTACTTGAGAAAGAGCACTAACTTTCTGCTATTGTATATTCTGACCTCCAGCCTTTCAGCAGTGGTAGTCCATCTGTGAACAACTTCCTGAGGCCCTTCTTGATCACCATGATACTAATGAGTATCTCAGATTATGAAAATATCTGCCCAAACCCCTGACTTCCTATTAAATAAAAAATTGCAGCTGCTAACATTGACTTTTGTTCTCTGCAGAGGATGAAAGAAAGAAGGAAAGACAGAGATCTTGACTAGTAAATAAAATGTATTTCTAAGGAAAAAGAAGTTGTGAAACAAAAGGCTTGTGAGGCAGGAAACATTATATGGAGTCCTCAACTTGTGACCAGTCACTTAACCACAATTTGAAGTTATTTTAAAAAGCTACTTACAACCCATCCTGGAGTTACAACTGCTGCACCCTCCTCCTTTAATCACATGATTGCATTTTGGGTGATGGACAACCAGCTCTCATTTACAATGGGTTACAGCATTCTGTAGTCATGATTTGCAATATTTTTTCCCAGTTTCCAATAATGTTTTTCCAGTTCCCCATTAAAAAAAGACCATTTGGAAGAATGGATTCACCAAACAATAACGACCATATCATTCACTTTATAACCATGGTGCCTCACTTTATGACCATTGTAAAGATGATCACAACATTGAGTCCAGTCATGTGGTATCTCAACTTATGACCACAATGACTTACTACTGAAATTTTCAAGCTTCATTGTGGTCGTAGGTTAAGGACTACCTGTCATGAAGTTCATGAAAATATGATCACTGTCAAGCCAGTTCGAGCACTCCGTAGAAACAGTGACCATTAGAAGCTGGATAGGGGCAGAATCAAAGGCATCTCAAATTTCTTTAATATTTGAATGTAGTCCTGTTTATACAGAATACATGCATTACCAAGAAACATTCAAAAAATCAGAAGAATATTCTAACTTACCATTATTCCCCAAAAATCATGCATTCGTTTGAGTTTTAAAAAGTAAAGTCTTCCAGTTTTCTAAATGCAATTTTCCCACTAAATATATAGAAGTGGTTTGCCGTTCACCTGTTCTAAGATGTTTCAATTTCCTAATCTAATAACGTAAGATAGCTCCAATATAAGTACTGCCCACGTCTAACCCTATTTAGTTTCTCAGCCAGGTGTCACTAAGGCAATTTAAATGTCATTTGTCTATAAAATAATTCTCATTATATTACACAGGATTTTTATGAGGATTGCTGATTTTTTTTGCATATGTCTTCAATTGAAAGAAATGTTCCTTGCCAAGCCTAAACCCACTTGATCATACTGCACAGTTGTGATTTTGAAAAAAAAAACCTTCACCACCAACAATATGCTAACGTGATGGAATTCAGTTGCTATAGTAGCAAATTAAACAAATAAATGAAATACTTTGGAATGCTTAAAAAGAAATATTTGTGGTCTGATTAAGACACAGTGAATTTTAAATAAGCAGGTTTTAGTTTTTATTAAGGAAGACTTTGTGACAAAAAATATTAGTTAGCAAAAGTGCATTTGTAATGTTTTTGAAATTTCACAAAAAGTACAATTTCCTAATCAATTTTTGATGCTATATTTCAAAAGCACTTCCACCTACCAATATACAGTGCTTTCTGCTAAATTTCGTGTGTTGTGTTTGCATAAAAAGGAAAAGAGACTATGAAAAGGGAAGGGCTGGGAAGGAGGAGAAAAGAAGTATATAGTCTTAAAATGCTGGAACTCTAAACTCATCCACTTACAGTTTTCTTGAAAACTATAATGGTGGACTGACTGTTCTCAGATAAGTCCACCATCCCTTAAACTATTAAAAAGCAGTGAGATACAGATGTTATATTATGCCCCTGCTGGGGTTTTACAAGACTTTCACTTTCTCTATTTTTAGTGTCTTTTATGGTATTAGTCAGTTATATAGATCACTAGGAGGCACTGTGTTACCAGTCTCATCCTTATTGAGAATCGTCAGATGCAAACCTGATGGTTCCCAATAAGGGTGAAATTGGTAACATCATTGTAACTACAAGGTTACAGCACTTACTCTGCACAAAAAAGTTCTCAATTCCTGCTTTATTTCAAACAATAAAAAAATACAATACTTTTAGACCATACAGAGTCACAGAATATCAAGATTCTTGATCATTTTGAAGAACTTAAAACATAAAGATCCCTTAGACCAAAATATAACATATCAGTAAACTTTGATTCCCCACCCCTTCTACTGGGCATTTGCTGCTATAAAGTTAGACATCGTTATTTCTACCCTGCCATCCTCAATTCACTAGTTTTGCTCATGGAACATAAGTTACTTATACCGGTACTGAAGTGAATTTTTTAAAAAAAATTCATATTTATATCCCGCCCTTCTCCGGAGACTCAGGGCAGCTTACAATTTTTTTGGAGCACAACCCAATGCGCTCAGCAATAGCCTTCATTCCATTGTATATGCCTGCTTATTACTAAGCGGCATTTTTACAAAGTCAGCTTATTGCCCCCAACAATCTTGGGTCCTCAATTTACCTGCCCCGGGAGGATGGAAGGCTGAATCAACCTTGAGCCTGGTGGGATTCGAGCCTGCAATAATTACAGGCAGCTGGAACTAAGTGCTAGGCTATTAACAGCCTGCACCACCAAGGCCCTTATAATCATGAATCATGTCTTTATTAATGATAAACAGCAAGATCTGGATTTTATATATTATGAATCTGTACTGATTACTTTATGTTTAATAATAAACTAATAGCTCCATTTATTGATTGATTGATTGATTGTTGGGATTTCTATGCCGCCCTATCTCCCGAAGCACTCAGGGCAGCTCACAACAATAAAAACACACAACACAAAATTTTAAAAAGTATTAAATAACTATCCCAATAAGCTAATTAAAATGAACAAACAACCACTAACCCCCACCCCATCAGTCCAGGTCGGCAAGTTGAAAGAGCCATGTTTTCAGGTCACGACGGAAGGATCGAAGGTCAGGAGCCATCCAAAGCTCCAGGGGCAGCTGATTCCAAAGGGCGGGTGCACCCACAGAGAAGGCTCTTCCCCTGGGAGTCGCCAGTCGACACTGTCTGGCCAACGGCACCCTGAGGAGGCCCTGTCTGTGGGAGCGCACGGGCGATGGGCCGTTGCTGCTGGCAGCAGATGTTCCCGCAAATACCCTGGCCCTAAGCCATGCAAGGCTTTATAGGTAATTACCAGCACCTTGAATCTCACCCAGAGGGCAACCAGCAACCAATGAAGCTCATGAAGGAGGGGTGTAATATGGGAGTATTGGGACACTCCCATCACAACTGGCACAGCTGCATTCTGTACCAGCTGAAGCCTCCGCGTGGTCCTCAAGAGCAGCCCCATGTAGAGAGCATTGCAGTAGTCCAAACGGGAGGTAACGAGCGCATGAGTAACCAACCGTATGTAAGGCATCTCGGTCCAGATAGGGGCGCAACTGGTGCACCAGGTGAACCTGGGCAAATGCCCCCCAGGCCACGGCTCCTACCTGATCTTCCAAACCCAGCCGTGTATCCTGGAGGATGCCTAGATTGCGCACCCTTTCAACGGGGGGTAACACCTCTTTCCCCAAGTCCAAAGAAGGAACATCCTGGACAATCCGAGATGCCGGTATGTACAGCCACTCGGTCTTGAAGGGGGTTGAGTCGCAGCCTGTTCCTCCCCATCCAGATCCATACCGCTTCCAGGCATCGGGACATCATGTCGAGGGCATCACTGGGTTGGTTTGGAGTGGAGATAAAAAGCTGGGTATCATCAGCATACTGATGATACCTCACCCCAAAACTATGGATGTTGTAATAAATTTAGATGTTATAATAAATTATGGTTGGTTGTGATAATAAATACAACAAATTATGTTTGTGATAATAATTCATACGAATCTTCAACTCACTTATTTTCTCTGGCATTCCTCCTCTTCCACTTATGTGAATATTAAAGTTATATTTGAATGCTAAGTTCTAAGTAAACTACAATTTTCAAAACAAGTCAACATAACATGTTAGTGATATAGTTAAAAATTACAGTAAAATTAAACAGAATTTTTCAGATTCAGAAAAAATTACGAGCTAGAGTTAATAAAAAAGGGTAGCAGATAACCAATTTTTTTCTTGCAGCTTTGTTGCAGAAAAGTAGAGTTTAAATCTTACTGTATCTCAATTCTGTCATATGATGTCTTTTGACATAGCTATTGTTTAATTTTTTTTAAATTCATATTTATATCCCGCCCTTCTCCGGAGACTCAGGGCGGCTTACAATTTTTTTTTTGGAGCACAACCCAATGCGCTCAGCAATAGCCTTCATTCCATTGTATATGCCTGCTTATTACTAAGCGGCATTTTTACAAAGTCAGCTTATTGCCCCCAACAATCTTGGGTCCTCAATTTACCTGCCCCGGGAGGATGGAAGGCTGAGTCAACCTTGAGCCTGGTGGGATTCGAGCCTGTACTAATTGCAGGCAGCTGGAACTAAGTGCTAGGCTTTTAACAGCCTGCACCACCGAGGCTCTTTTAATGACATGATTCTTAGAATTGTAACAAGACTCAGCATTCTAATCTTATTTACTTATTTAAATTGTATTTCTCTGTTCTTCATAAAATGCATTCACAATGGTTCATAAATACAATTTTGTTATCTAAGAGTCAGGACAGTTTTTACTAGGGTAAGACCTAAATGAATAAGAATGGTCTGAGCTTTTGGATTTTTAAAAAACTTCTGACAAAGGCACTCACCAAAGCTTTCTGGACAAATATTAGCATTCATTGATCGATTCATTGATTAAAGTAAGAAATAAAGAGTAGGGATAAATGGAGGTAAGAAATATATGGTTTTTTCAAGGATATATATTAATATTTAGTGATTGATGCAGGCATGAACTACTTTGTTCCTAACTGATCATAAATTAAACTAGGAGTAAAGACCAAGTTTGCTGCCATTATTGCAGTCAAATTAAGCAAAATGGTAACAAAATTACAAGTTTTGAAAAAGTTCTGAAAAAAAAATAGGGAAATAAAAATGGCAAATGGAACACAACGTAAAGAACTATAAATGACCCCTGTGAGCTAAAATTTCACATATAAGATTATGGGTTTTAAGTTGGTATGCCTGGCCAGTGTAAAACAGCTCAATAAAAACACTATCAACAGCAATAGCACTTAGACTTATATACCACTTTATAGTGCTTTACAGCTCTCTCTAAGTGATTTTACAGAGTCAGCATATTTCCCCCAACAATCTGGGTCCTCATTTTACCCACCTCAGATGGATGGAAGGCTTGAGCCTGGTGGGATTTGAACTCCCAAATTGCAGGCAGCCGGTAGTCAGCAGAAGTGGCCTGCAG
Source organism: Naja naja (assembly GCA_009733165.1). Classification (NCBI taxonomy): domain Eukaryota; kingdom Metazoa; phylum Chordata; class Lepidosauria; order Squamata; family Elapidae; genus Naja; species Naja naja. The sequence continues at coordinate 95,369,839 of CM019148.1, forward strand.
TACTGCACTCTACACTGAGCCACCGAGGCTCATTATGCTGACTGTCAAGCCTTTCTCTGCTACCATCTTCAAAGGCTTGGAAAAAACCTGTTGCCAGGGAGTAAAAAATCTTCCAAAACATCCCTGCTAATTAGAGGTGATAGACCGTGTTGTTCTTTGCTGTCAATGATGATAAAAATGAGACCCAGAAAGTAATCTAAAAACATTTTTATTTATAAAATAAGAAAACCTAACGGAGTTACATGTTTGCAACCTAATCTCCACCAAGGCATATAGAAGAAGAACAAAAGAAAAGTACAACGGAAGTGACAGGAAGTGAAGTCAAAACTTCTTACACATGCGCAGTAAATCAAAACATTCTTATCTCATTACTATGGAGACAAGATAACACAGTGCTGGCTAGCAGACACCTGCTTGCTAGAATGAGCTTAGAAGCTTGAAAACAGACAAACCAAAAAACAAACAAACACAGTGACACTGACCTAGTATTAGCAGCTGCAAAACCCCCCTCTATTTATGTTTCATTTCAACATTATGTTTGTATTTGTTTCTTCATCTCAAAAAATATACTACAGTGCTAGCAATATTATGAAATATGCAGTCAAAAGATTATTGTTTTATCAAAAAAGGTTACAAGATATATATCTTTAGTTCAGGCAAAAACAGATAAGAGAGAAATACAATAGAACTGAGTATTTTCTTATTGTATCATACAACACAATGATGGCCACCAACTGGCCCAAGATATTTACCCTATACTTCTTCAATTCTCCTTTGCAATGCAAGTATACATGATTATTTATAATTAGACAACTTGTGCCATTTGCTCATCATTTCAGATATAGTTGTTTACCTAAACAGAGAAATAGAATGACCACGGGTAGACAAAAAAGCAACAAAGTGGGAGCAACTTCTGAGTTACTGATGGCTTCTCCACTGAATTTTCTGGTGGGAAATGGGTATGGAGCATCAGAAACCTAACTTTCCTTCCTTCCTTCCTTCCTTCCTTCCTTCCTTCCTTCCTTCCTTCCTTCCTTCCTTCCTCCCTCCCTCCCTCCCTCCCTCCCTTGCCTGCCTGCCTGCCTGCCTTTTCTTCCTCCCTCCCTGTCATTCTATCATTATCTTCCTTCCTTTTCCTGTCCCTTCATAGAATTCCTGCTGGCTTCCCCATTTGCTTTGCTGGTGGGAAGCTTGGAGGAAGAAATAACTGGGGAAACCAGCAGAATGTTGCAAGTGCAAAACTAGCAGGCAGGGGTTGTAGTTCAGGAATTGGTAGGTGGTGGTGACAGAGAGGTGTCATGTAGATCAGGGAGGGCATGTGGGTGGGCAGTGTAGATCAGGAAGGGTATTCAGGGGTGTGCAAGAAGTGTTGTAAGGGTTAAGAAGCGGTGTGGTGGTCATGGGAAGTGCATGGGGAGCAACACAGGTTGGGAGCAGCATCCTGAGATACAGCATGAGCCTAGAAAGATCCACAGGGATTGATTGATTGTTTGATTGTTTTTTATTTTTTATTTTGTCAAGCAATTATTAGATAATAGGTATAAGTATAAATATGATTATGAATACATGAAATGGATACAAATAAGAAAAAAAAGAAACAATAGGACAGGGACCGTAGGCACGTTGGTGCGCTTAGCATGCCCCCTACAGACCTCTTAAGAAAGAGGTGAGGTCAATAGTAGACAGTCTAAGGTTACAGTTTTGGGAGTTTGGGGAAGAAACCACAGAGTCAGGTAGAGTATTTTAGACATTGACCACTCTGTTGCTGAAGTTGTATTTCCTGCAATCAAGTTTGGTGCGGTTAACCTTGAGTTTGTATCTATTGTGTGCTCTTGTATTGTTGTGGTTGAAGCTGAAGTATTCATTGACAGGTAGGACATTGCAATAAATAATTTTATGTACCATACTTAGATCGGACCAAAGGCGGCGTAGTTCTAGGTTGTCTAGGTCTAAAATTTCAAGTCTGATGGCATAAGGTATTCTGCTACAAGCAGGAGTGGAGAACCCTTCTTGTGAAATATTTCTGAACTTTCTCAACTGTATTAATATCAGATACGTAATGCAGGTTCCAGACTGATGAGCTGTATTCGAGTATTGGTCTAGCAAATGTTTTGTATGCTCTAGTTAGTAGTGTGATATTACCGGAGAAAAAGCTACCTAGGATTAGGTTAACAACTCTTAATGCCTTTTTGGCGATGTAGTTACAGTGGGCTCTAGCACTTACATCATTAGAGATGAGTACTCCAAGGTCCTTGACATAATTAGGGTCATCAACAAGGTCTTGACTAATCAGCTTGTATTTTATTTTCTGATTTTTTTTTGCCAATATGTAAGACAGAGACCATTTGTTTGTTGAGATTTGAAGTTGCCATTTGTTTGACCATTCTGACACATAGTTGAGGTCTTTTTGAAGGGTAGCAGCATTGTCAGTGGTGTTGAATAGCTTTACATCATCAGCGAAAAGAACGCAGTTGCTCTTAATATGATCACAGAGGTCATTTACATAGAGTTTGAAGAGAGTTGGTCCTAGAACGCTGCCTTAGGGGACACCACTGTTGACAGGTACAGGATTTGATAGGATTTGATTTCTTTCTCCTTCCTTTTCCTTTCCAGCAGGCGGGTTGGGAGGGAGGGAGAGATTGCAAGACTGGCTGAGAGACTGTTATGGGATATTGAAAATGAAAATGTCATGACCACAACTGCAGCCAGTAGTACTGATGCAGCCACCACTTTGCCAAATTCATACCCTTGTGAGTCATGGTTTGGTTTATCTGATGACTGAATTTTATCTTAGAAATAGCAAGAATATTGTTTATATATTGCTACTATATTAAATTTAATCTAAATCATTTTTCATGATGATGTTGTGGTGAATTGGGATTTTTCTTAGCATGATTTTTTCCCCATTTATTAAATGTGTAAAATTTTAGGACCATAAAAAATAATGCATGTGTAATGTGAATGCATCACACTGTGCATTCTTAGTCTCAATCTTAAAAACAACCAAATGAAAATACATGTACAAAAACCATGTGTAAAGAAGCCTACCTGGTTATTCTTCTGTGCAAAATATGACCATCTGGCCATTTATGTGCCTAAATTCCAATAAAGGATTTAAGATTGTTTTTGAGTTATTGCGCTTCTTGAAGAAAGCAAAACAAAACTTGCAAGAAAACAAGCATATAAACTACAAAGAGAGGATCAAATTGTATATAACACACTGCCATATAATTCCTATAATTATCACGTTTCCAAGCCTGCAAATGTGGGACATTTTTCCACAAGGGATTTTATTTTCTTTCTGCATAATTCCAATAATGGCATTCCTGGCCATTTCTATATAGCATAGCCGTAAAATGTACTACAACATTGTAATTGTTCACAGTTCTATGATTTGTAAAATATGCAATAAACAAGGAATCTAGGATCCTATATATAAAAATTAAATATTTTCACTGCTGTTTCAAACTCCTAATATGACACTTAAAACAACTGCATTTTCATTAGACATGCACAAAAGATGGAAAAAATTGGGCTGCTTTAATAAACAATATAAGGTTATTATGGTCACAGACCTTCAAAATCAATTTGAAGAGTATATAGCTCTAGTTATCTATTTATGACAGCATGTATTTGTTATGCTCTATGAGACTTAATTTCCAAGAGTGGGAAAATAGGATTGTACTAATACTGGTACGTTTCCATAGATAGGAGAGTTTTTAAGGAAAAATGATAAGAATGTGCATGCCTGATCCAATTCAGTTCTTATCTTCCTGTAACTTTCTGGAGCAGTGAATGTTCATGTAATTGATTTATTAAAGTACTAGGTGCAGTCAAAAGCATTCCAAGCAGCTGTCAATCTCATTTTTTCTTAAGAGCACTCAAAAAGGTCCGTGAGGGGCATTCTTAAGATGATCCTGCTCAAGCCTGTCATTTATTTCCTTCAAACACACAAGATGAACTACCATTTTTTTGTCATATATAGACCTATTTTAGAATAATTACATATGGCTGCCATTTTCATTCCTACTTTCCTTAACTGCCCAAAGGTCTTCTACTATCAAACAATTTCACATATTCTGTTTTGTATTGCTTTATGCCTCAAATTTCTTCCATCTGTTCCATTTTTTTAAAATCCCTTCCAAAGATCAATATTACTTCTTTAACAGAATCTGAAACTCTCAATGATTAGTCAAAACTTACAGAAGGAAATGTTATTTTTGTGTTTCCATTGTCTCTTCCATTCCACCTTTTTCTCTCCTGTTTTGTTGTTACTAGCTGTATCACAATTTAAAAAAACCAAATACCAATGCAGTCTTATTCATTTTTATCAACAACATCATTTGGGAATAGAAACTATTTCAGATATATTAATCTATATAAAAATAATTAATTAAATTTAATTTAATGTTTGGACTTGTATGCCACCCTACCTCCCGAAGGATTCAGGGGCTCACATCATAAAAATTATACAACACAAAAGTTAAAATTACTAAAATTGAATTAAACCCAAGCCAAACAAAATTTAAAACAGATAAAACTAGATATGAAAACAAATTTAAAAACCCACCCCACCTCAGTCCAGGCCGGCCTGCTGAAAAAAAACATGTCTTCAGGTCGGCCTGCTGAAAAAACCATGTCTTCAGGTCGCGACGGAAGGAACGGAGGTTAGGGGCCAACTGGAGGCCCAAGGGCAACTGATTCCACAGGGTGGGGACAGGACGAAAGTTATTCAAAATGTCTGGGTCCAAGGCAGGCTTCTTAAGGAGGGGCCTCACCACTGCCTCCTTCAAGGCAGCAGGGAAGGATCCCTCACTCAACTAAGCGTTGACCACTGCCTGGAGACAAGCCACGTGTAACCTCCCGGGCGGCATAAATCAGCCAGGAGGGACACGGGTACAATAAACATGTGGTGGAACTCAGCCTCTGCATGATCCTGTCCACTTCATCTAAGGTCACAGGCTCAAACTCATGCCAGGTAGTATCAACAAGACCCAGCGTTACTCCCTCATCCAACTCTAGCCAGTCGGAGTCCAAGCCGGCCCGGATCTGAGCAATCTTATCCAGCAGATGCTGACTAAACTCCCTGGCCCTCCCCTGCAAGGGGTCCTTCCTCACCCCCTGATTAAGGAGGGAACAGGTGACCCTAAACAAGGTGGCTGGGTGATTATCTGCGGACGCAATGAGAGCAGAGAAGTAAGCATACTTCGCTGCTCCCATCACCACCAGGTAAGTCCTTGTAAAGGCTCTTAACTGGGATCGGTCAGATTTGGACCGATTGGACCTCCAACTGCTCTCTAGGCCCCTCTTACGACTCTTCATCTCCTGGAGCTCCACAGAAAACCAAGGAGCTAACCAAGATCTGCGTCGGGTAAGGGGCCGCAAGGGGCCAACACAGTCGAGAGCCTCTGAGGCCGCCCGCTCCCAGGCGTCCACCAGGGTCTCGGCCGAGCTGTGGGTAAGGGAGGTATGAAACAGCCCAAGCGCTGTCTGAAATCCCTCAGGGTCCATCAGGCACCTGGGACGGAACCACCTGGTCGGTTCCGCCACCCAGTGACTTGGGGTGGCATGCTGGAAGACCAGCCGTAAGAGATAATGATCGGTCCATGACAGGGGTTGAATAGTTGGTAATCCCCCACCCAGATCATTACACCACTGTCCAGAGATGGAAACCAGGTCAAGTGTGTGCCCCCCTCCATGAGTCAGGCCCTGAATTATTTGGGTCAGGTCCATGGAAGCCATGAACTCCTGACCCATGCTCGACATCCCACCCAGAGAGGGTAGGTTGAAATCCCCCAGAACTAAAAGCCTGGGGAACTCCACCGCCTCTCCTGAGAGAATGTCAAGCAACTTGGGCAGGGCCGTTGTCACGTAGCTGGGAGAAAGGTACATGAGCAACAGACCCAACTGACCACCAGGGCCCAACCTCAGGAGGAGAGACTCACACCCACCCATCTGCAGGACAGCGACCTCCCTTGGACACAGGGTCTCCCTAATAACAACTGCCACCCAACCTCCCCTACCCTGGGCTTGAGGTTGGTGGAGCACACGAAAACCTGGGGGGCATAACTCACATAGAGGGACTCCTCACTCTGACCCCAACCAGGTCTCTGTAATGCAAGCCAGGTCCGTGCCCTCCTCCTCAATCAGTTCGCAGATGAGGGGAGTCTTATTCATCATGGACCTGGCATTCACATAAACCAACCTAAGCCCAGGGACCTGCCCTCCCGTACCCCTGGGGGAGTGGGCGGAAACAGGAGGGTCGGAGCGTGCCACAGCTCAAAGATAGCGGGGCGCACTCCCACACTTCGATACGGCCCTCTGTTTCTCCGTCTCCTGCTATTCCCAATCACCGTGGGGATTGTAATCTCCACCTTTTCCTCCAGGGCCCCGGAGCCCCCACCCCTGCCCCCCGCTGTGACCCACTCCCTACCTGGACTGAGATAGAGACTGATTTGGCGGAACCCCCCCAAGTTCCCGCCCGAACCTCCAACCCTCCCCACTCCCTAACCCTTTTAAACCTTTGATTAAAAATTCCAGTAGTCTCCCTTTACTACCCCATTTACATTTAGAACCGTTGATTGCGCCATGCCACCTCTCGGGATCCCAGGATCAATCATCAAGGTAGGCTTTCAATAGTCCCATGGGACTATACTTCAGGGACAGGAGGACATTCCCCAGGGCCCGTAACTCCGCCATTGAATAGGTCTGTACAATCATAAGAGTCATAAAATAATCCATAGGTGGGAGTGGGTGATGGAAAATAGAGCCAGATAACAAAGCCACCATGTCCAGGTACAGACCCCAGCATCACACCATTTCCCACCTCGACAGCCCTCCCACGGCCAGTTGAGGGGGGTACCAGCATCGAAATAAAAGTCCAACCACCGTCCTCTCACCACGGTGAGAAACTCCCAACGCCGGGGCAGGTGGTGTTGGCGAAACAGTCACTGCTGCCCTCTCACCACAGCAGGCTGCAAAACAAGAAACCCCATCGCCCTCACACTGCAGTGGGGGCACCAACCCCCACCAGCCTGAACAGATGGAAAGGAGGGAAAAAGGAGCTCCAAGTCAGTGGTCTTCTGGCAGCTTCTGGGCAGCATCTAACACTGGGCTCCAGCAGGGCAAACAGGCAGCAGGCAGCAAACAGGCAGCAGGCCACAGGCAGCTTCTGGGCAGCATCTAACACTGGGCTTCAGCAGGGCAAACAGGCAGCAGGCAGCAAACCAGCAGCAGATAGCAGGCAGTAGACAAACATGCAGCAGGCAGCAGACAAACCAACCAACAAAACCTGGTTTGGTTCAGCTGCCAGCTTGCGCAATCATGAAGGCGACCAGATCCCCAGGCCGGGCCTCTCCAATCACACCCAGCCACACACCACAAACGGCGCTTCTGCCGGGCTGTCCTCAGACCACAGGCCTTGGGCCTTCCACAGGGGCTCTACATTGAACTCCACTGGTCTCACACCCTCTGCCCTCTGCCCGGCCTCCTACCAGGACAGTCCCGTCAACCAGCGCCGCCGTCCGCCAACGCCATCACCGTGCTCCTCCTCCTCCTCCGCTGCCATCTCCACTGCTGGATGCCGAATGAACGAAAACCGTCCCCTCGCTGCCATCGGTTGCCCACCGCCAGCCGCTGGTCACAAAGAATCCCACCAAACCCCCAGGTAACAAGCCCGGGGGTTAGGTAAAATTATCATGTATTCTTAACCTCACTTATCTAAAACTTCATCCCACAAGTATATAGAATTGCAACTGAATGAACGAAGAATGAATTGCATTCATTCAGTCAACTAGACTGGGGCTCATTTTAATCTTTTCATTAACCTTATCTGGACTTCTAAAAATCAATTATCTTATTTATGTATTTTTTTCTATTTTAGTGTTTTTCTTGTTATGCAAGTTTAGAAAACTAAGCAACAGAGCAGTACATTTTAGATAATTGGTATCAGGCATAAATGCCTGCTTAGTTCAAAGCATTTAAAATGTAACACAATTTAAAAATTAATTCCTGTGATTTTAATCACATTTTACAAAGGCCAAATTTATTAAGATTTTCTGCATGAATATATTACTCATGGGCACTGTTAAAACTGGAAGGGGAAATGGGGGATCTTCCTTCTTCATGCTGTGCTTCTTGGAGACCAGCTTTGGAGAGCTGAAGCCCTCTCAGCAGCATCTGAGGCATCCCAGGGAGAATTGGTAGAAAACAAAACACATTTATTTACTAGCAAAGAATTGCCAATGGGTTTTAATCAATCCATGCAGGCATTTCTGGGTTACAATAACATAAATTACAAATGTATGATGCGCCTTACTGGAGAAATATCTTTTTCTCCTTGAATAGTTATGAATGGCAATAATATTTAGGTGATAAGGCAGTGTATTTGTAAATCAACTGAATTTTCTTTCATATAAACTGTTTAAACAAGCACATAAGCCTAAACAGTTCTTGGAGATCAGCCAGAATAGCACTTCAAATCTACATTTGTTTTAAATTATACCTTTTCTAACTACCCATGCCACAGAATTTGCTTCTTTATAGCTGCTGCACATGTGCAGATTATTACACTGAACTATTCCAGTGATCTAAAGATCTGCTTCTTGGTTGGCTTGTGACAGTTCAGTCCCCAACATTTTATAAATGAAGCATGGGTTCCTAACTTCAATACACATTACACTTCCTGACATTGACTGAATAGCGGGGACAGAGAATTAATGGATTCAGAACATTTCTGTCCCCAGCAACCTAAAACTAATAAAGATACCAGTGCATACAAAATACATGTTTGTGCAGGTAAGATTATCAACCTTGATGCCAACCAAAACCAAGCATTTAATAGTGAGTGTGATACCATGTGCATTAATCAAACAGGTGGCAAGAAAGTAGGGGCAGGCAGGCAGAACACAGGTTATGTAGACAGTAAACACAGTGTCAGACATAAAGATCTCAAGTGCCTATATACAAATGCACAAAGTCTGGGGAACAAACAGGGTGAACTCGAACTATGAATACATGAAGGTAAATATGATATAGTTGGAATAACAGAAACTTAGTGGGATGAAACCCATGACTGGAACATACTGGTAGAAGGATACAAACTATTCAAAAAAACCAGACCCCATAAAAGAGGAGGTGGAGTTGCACTGTATGTAAAGGACCACTATATTGCTACAGAAATGCATGAAACCAAAGATGAAAACCTCCTAGAATGCATATGGGTCAATATAAAAGAAAAAAAGAATGACATGGCCATAGGTGTATATTATAGGCCACCCAATCAAGCAGAAAAAATAGATGTCCTTTTTGCCAGCCAACTAACAAACATATGCAGGAAACACACAACAATAGTAATGGGAGACTTCAATTATCCTGATATCAATTGGAAAACTAATTCTGCATCAAGTGAGAAATCAAATAAGTTCCTAACCAACCTAGCTGATAACTTTGTTGTCCAAAAGGTAGAGGGTGAAACTAGAGGGACAGCCATACTAGACTTAATTCTTACAAACAGAGAAGAAGTGATAGAGGAGTTGAAACTGCAGGAACCTTGGGTGAGAGTGACCATGTCATACTAGAATTCAACATAACACAAACACAAGCAACAGAACATAATGACACCAGAGTCTTGGATTTTAAAAGAGCTGATTTCAATAAACTCAGAGAGAACTTGGGAAAGATTCCATGGATGAAAATCCTAAAGGGGAAAACAACTCAAGAATCTTGGGAAACTCAAAAAGTATGATCATAGAAGCCCAGACCAGCACAATACCACTGAGAAAGAAAAACAAGAAATCCAAGAAGAAACCAGCATGGCTGCACAAAGATCTCTCTGGCAAATTGAAAGAAAAAAGGACAAGTACAAAATTGGAAAGAAGGACATACAACTAAGGCAGAATATCAGCAGATAGCCAGAATCTGCAAAGACAAAGTCAGGATAGCAAAGGCTCAGAACGAACAAAGACTTGCAACAAAAGTCAAAGATAATTAAAAAAGTTTCTTCCAACATATAAATAACAAGAAAAAAAATCAAGGAAACAGTTGGTCCACTAAAGAGAGAGGATGGCAAGGAAGTAACAGGCAACAGAGAGAAAGCAGAACTGCTCAACTCATTCTTTGCATCCATCTTCACACAAAAAGAAACTATAGCTCAACCCACCAAAAACATAACTGTAAAAGCACAGATCAGAAATAAAAGTTAAAATAAGCAAAAAAAATAGTAAGAGAACACCTGTCTGATCTTGATGAAAACAAATCACCGGGCCCTAATGGATTACATCCCAGAGTTTTAAAGAAGCTGGCAGTGGTTATCTCAGAACCACTGCACCAAATCTTTCAAAAATCTTGGAGCACCGGGGAACTACCAGAGGACTGGAAAAGAGCTGATGTGGTTCCCATCTTCAAAAAAGGAAAAAAAAACAGACCCAGGAAACTATAGACCAATCAGCCTAACACCAATACCCGGGAAGATACTGGAAAAGATAATAAAAAAACCGATCTGCCAACATCTAGAAACAAGTAAAGTAATAACTAGCAGTCAGCACGGGTTTGTTAAGAACAGATCATGCCAAACCAATCTTATTTCATTCTTCAACACAGTGATTAAATTAGTAGACCAGCAAAATACTGTGGACATAATATATTTAGATTTCAGCAAGGCATTCGACAAAGTGGACCACAACCTACTTCTTAGTAAGCTAGAAGAAAATGGAATAGATAGCACCACCACTAGATGGACTCGCACCTGGCTGGCAAACCATACTCAACGAGTAGTCCTTAATGGGTCTAAGTCTACATGGAGGGAAGTAAGCAGTGGGGTGCCACAAGGTTCAAAGGAAAGCTGAAGTAGTATCATAATCCTAACCCTTGCAGGGGACTTTGGCCCAACCTCTTTGAGAGCAAAAGTGTTGCCTGACAGATAGATATGTGAGGCAGAATCTCTCTACCAAGCAGCGCTCTCATGGAGGCTTGATGAAAAAGGTCTGTCTTGAAATCCAAGGAGATATTTCAGGATGGCTAGTGGCTTGCAACCTTCCCTGCCAACATCTCTGCTCTTTCTGGTTAAGCCAGTAGGGAAGATCGCAGATAGCCATCACTTGATCTCAGGGCACCCAAACATCCAGATTGCAATCAAATATCTGTGGAGACACTGCAATGGTCATACGTTCATGTGTGGGTCATAAGTCCCTTCATTCAGGGTTGTCGTAATTTCAAATGGTCACTGAATGAACAGTTGTTAAATGAAGACTAGCTATATAATATAATAGTATGATTTATGTTGATTGCTTATTTAGTATCCATGACTATCACTAAGTGTTGTATCTAATGTTTTATGGTGGATGTATTTTTACAATGACTATGATAATGATCTATCACTATTGTTGTATGTATGCTGAGACAAATTCCTTGTGTGTCTAAACAGACTTGGCCAATAAAGAATTTTATTTCTAATTCTCTGCAATTTCTATAGGATGGGATGGGGGATTCTAAATGCTGACTTAATATATAAATAAATAAAATACATCCCCTTGGAATCTTTCGCAAAGCCTTACCTAACATCACAGATTGTGATTTGCGACTTACAACCACAAAAGGGATCAAAATTTCAATTGTTAAGCAAGGCAGCTGTTTAGTGAATTGAACCTAATTTTATGATTTTTGCCAGAGCAGGGGTGGGATGCTACCGGTTCTGCCTGGTTCTAAAGAAACGGTAGCTCTAAAGAGCAGCAGACACCGAACTGGTTCTGTGTTTGCTGCTGTTTGGCCCACCCGCCTGCCCGGACTCTTACTTGTCCTTTATTTCCTGCTTTTTCAACCTCAGCTGCTTTGCGCAGCACAGCTGAGGTTGAAAAAGCAGGAAAAAAGGCTTTTCAAATGCTGCACACCCGCACGCAGCTGTCCAGGTGGCACAGCTGATGTTTTTTTTAGACACGCGCGTAAAACGTAGTCACCAAACAGGTAGTAACACCGGTTGAATCCCACCCCTGTGCCAGAGTTGTTAAGTGTATCATTGCACACAGTGAATCAGTCATTAAGTGAATCTGGCTTTCCTCTCCACACTGACTTTGCTTGTCAGAAACTAGGTAAGATCATAAATAGTGATCACATCACTCCAGGATGCTATAACCATTTTAAATACATGCAAAGTGCCTGAATTTTGATCATGTGACCATGGGGATGCTGTGAATGTTGTAAGTGTGAGGACTAGTTGTAAGTCACTTTTTCAGTGCCACTGTAACTGAATGGTCGCTAAACAAATAGTTGTAAGTTGAGGACTACCTGTATTTCTATTTTGAACCACAGAAAGTTCTTGTGGGAGGAATTAAGGTGAAAAAAAGGGATTCCATGCCTCTATGAATCTGAGACACTGTGCAGAAATATACACTTATGTAAGAAGCTAATTGTTAACATATTTTTAAATATTTGTACTAAGAACTTAAATAGTTCTTAACATTGAGAAACAAAACACAGCGTAAAAGTATTTCAAAATGGAGTAAAGATATTCATTTCAGACAGTTAATACATGAAATCATGAATACATTAAAAATATTCAGTAAACAAATAAAGTTTTCATAATTTTTAACACAATACCTTTTCTTCTACAATATTTAGAAAATTGGGAGGGAGGGAAAGGAAGTTTTTTTAAATGTCACCATTCATGGGACTTGTGCTTGTTTCAGCAGCACATATACTAAAATTGGAATAATGCCATTAATAGGAACTAACATATTATGTATATTTTATAAATAATCATGTTTGAAACTTGGGAGATTCAACAGCTGTCTAATAACTTTGTGATTTCGTATTTGCCTGTGGCCTTAATTTTGGCAAAACTAATTCCCTACTAATAGTAAGTGACAATAAGCTGTTATAGAAAAGTTACTCCTTTAAAAAAATACCAGACATTTTTCTGCTATTATGCTGTAGACATCCATGGACATTTCATATTATGAATTTCATTATCTACAGATGAAAAAAATGATTTTTCCCTTAATATTTTTTAAAAGAAATAAACACTGTTTTTATACTTACCATTCCATGATTCAGCCAAGTTGGTATAAAATTATCAAGGAGCTTGGGGTAAACAAGTTCTCTGTCATAGATATAGATGCTCCAAAACATTAGCACAACAAACTGGGACAAAGAGAAAAGAATACATATATATGTTTCCAGGTATATAAAGTCACACTTTTATTGTGAAAATTACATTTTATCAGTATCATCCACCAACCAGTTACTACTGTTCTGTTGTGTATACTTTTAATGTACAAAGTAGTTTAAATCTAGGTTGGCTAGCTTATACATATGCAGGGAGTCTTCACTTAGCAATGGTAATTGGGACTGGCAACCCCATAGTTAAGGACAACTGCCATAGCAGCAATTTAAGGTGTCATTGTTAAGCTAATTCCACAAGGCCGCTAGGCACTGCATCACATGATCTCCATTTGAACCTCCTGCCAGCTTCTCAATTGACTTTGCTTGCTGGAAGTTTGCACTGAAAATTACAAGTGGTGATGATCATGTGACTGCAGGATGCTACTACAACTGTGATAATTGTGAGCTAGTTGCCAAGTATCTGAATCACTATCACATGACTGTGGGGACATTGCGATAACTGCAACTATGAGGACTGATACTAAGTCTCCTTGTCCAGGGGTGTGGTAAAGTTGAATGACTGCTGAATGAATGGCCACTTTTTTCAGTGTTGTTGTAACTATGAATGGTCATAAATCGAGGATTATTGTACCACTATCTCTGTTGTATGCAATTAGAGTAATATTTTGGACTATAGTAATTTCCTCTAAACCATGAATAACTCATTAGATTCAGTCCTTTAGGGTCATGCATGAACTAATTGAATCTTAGCAGATTCATCCCTCTAAACAGAAATACTTGAAGTACTGAACTATACCATACTTTGCAAGTATCACAGTTTATTCTTGCTCAATGCAATTTACAAACAGAGTAGCCATGAACAATGACTCTGAGAAATATGTGAACCCTATATATTCTAATGTAAGATGCTGAGTTGTCGACTTGAGATATGCATGACAGCAGCACACTAGCAATAGCAATTACACTTAGAATTATATATCACTTCATAGTGTTTTATATTTATAGTACTTTCTAAGTGGTTACAGAGTCAGCATATTGCCCCCAACAATCTGGGTCCTCATTTTACTGAACTTGGAAGGATGGAAGGCTGAGTCAACCTTGAACTGGTGAGAATCAAACTGCTGGCAGCTGGCAGTTAGTAGAATTAGCCTGCATTATTGCATTCTAATCACTGTGCCACCACGGCTGTGATTATAAAGATGTTATAAAAAGGGAGTAAGTACAATGCTAGACATACTACAGATAATCATTTACTTACAATTGAATTGGAATTGGAATTTCCGTTGTTAAGCAATGGAGTCTACTTAGGAATGGCAATCACCTTAGGCTTGGTTGCCATCATTAGTATCACTAGGCGAGGCAACTTCCTGCTGGCAACCTACAATCAGTCTGTGGAGAAGCCTATGGGAAGTTGTAAGTCCCAGGCCAAGGTGTATGAGAGGCATGGCATGGTTAGAATTCACAAAAGTGCAAGGAGTAGCAAGAAAGGCATGGTGTGGTTCGAAGAGAGTGTGTGAAGGAGCATGTGAGGCATAGTGAGGGTCCAGAAAGGTATGCAAGACATATGGGCTGGATCATGGAAGAGAAAGTGCATAAAGATGCAAGGGAGTGAATGAGAAGTGCTACATGTCAGGGAGGGTGTGCGGTGACAGGCACTATATAGATCAAGGAGGATGTGCAAGGCACAGATTAGAGAGTGTGCACAAGGATGTGTACAAAAGGCACTGTGTGGGTCAGGGAGGGTAAGTGAGGGTATGTAGGTGGCTGGTGAGTGCAGAGACCCTGGAGAGGGTGTGGGGGACATTTAACCCTGGTCAGAGAGATTTAACTCTGCAACTTGTGACTTTCCCTATCAAGACTCCCTGATAGGTAAGGATTTTTGCTTATTTCTCCAAAATTCAGTGTAACATTTGAGGGTTTTCTAGTTTCAACTACTGAACAACCTCTAAGTTTTCTGTGGACTTCAGATCTGGAGTCTGACTTTGTCATTCTAAAGCACTCCATTTGTTCTTCTCCTGTTCTCTTGCGGCCTTGCTTGAATGTCTGCAATCAGTGCATGACTCATTTATGCTTTAGCTTGTGATAGGTTAGCTGATATTAGAGAAGTTTATGCTCTAAGGCAGAAATCCATTTAAGAGCTGATGCAGATGCATATACACCATACTTGTCATATTTTTCTTTAAAAAGCAGTGTCTTTTCCTGTCTTGCACAGTAACTCTATGATCCTAGGAAAGTAGGTGTTTGAAATATTGCATCCTTAAATCAAAAGTATATTTTCCTGTGATCAAGCCAATATTGTGAGAGCAGAGGAAGATAAACAACTGATAGGAGGTGATGACAAATGTGGAAGGCATATCAACACAAACTTTGAAATACAGCAGATCACTACTTAATATTATCCTATGGAATTTTCTACTATAAAGCAGAATTCATATTTTCTTTAATGATGGCAGGTTACACCAGTCCTGAGGCAGCAAGGCATATTCCATGTACCATGACAATATCACTTCCATGCCTAACAGATGGTACTTTTTATTGCAGTACTTGGTTTCTGCCTGACATAATGATACCTGTATAGTCTGAATGGTTCTACTTTTGATTCTGGAACATTAATCCAAAAAAATTGAAGGATAGGGTCATCTATGTGCTTTATGGGAAACTATAGAACAGTAGCCATGTTGTCATTAGTGAGTTATGGCTTCCACGTGCTATTTTCCCATGAATCTTATTTTTATTAGTGTCTTCCGTAAATCAAATCCACAGCCTAGTTAATCAGTTAACCCTGAAAATCCCTGGATGTTTTCCAGGGTTTCTTTGTGACTTCCTGAAAAAACGTTTTGATAACTCTTGGAGTGATGTTGATCATTGTCAAGATTATGTCTCTCAATTCTGTATCAATGAAATCTAAGATTATATTTCATTCAAGAGATCATTTAAGATATTTTTTTTTATTTTTTTATTTTTTTATTTTTAATTACATTTATATGCCGCCCTTCTCCGAAGACTCAGGGCGGCTTACAATTTTTGGAGCACAACCCAATGCGCTCAGCAATAGCCTTCATTCCATTGTATATGCCTGCTTATACTCTTAATTAATGCTTATACCTCTTAATTAATATTTAATTATATTAAACAAAAGCATTAGAAAAGAAACTTTCAGTGCTAGATTTCAAAATGTAAATCTGATATTAATGGCTGATTTTAAAAAGCTGTATTTGAATACTTTTTGAAGCACAGAAAGCTTATTGACCTTGCCTGTGAGGTAAAAGACAGGAAAAGACAGGAAATTCCATCTGTCCCATTGAAGTCGGACAATGTATGCAAAATTGGTTGCAACCATCTGGTGCTCCAGATGGCCAGAACTTCTTTAATGAAACAGGTAGGAAATTATTCTAGTTAGCCAAATTGCCTATTCAACATTTCTTAAAACTCAATAGCCTATCCCATTGCCTAAAAATGTAAGTGTTCCAACTTACAATCGACATAATTATTAAAAAATAGATTGGATCAGAACAATTCCTTAAGATGTATCAACTCTAGGAATCTAGAAAAATGTAATAAAACAGAATATGATTTTCACACATTCTCTTTGGTCCTCCTCCCTTGCTCTTGAAACCATTTTTATTCCCCAAGCTTTTTATTGATTCGTTGCTAATTTCCTATTTATGATTTTTTACTTATATTTTCATTATTTGTTCAATTATTTTAACATAGCTTTCTAAAAATTCACTCAGACATCACTGCCCCCAAATTACAATGATAGTATTAAAACATGTTGTTGTTTTTTTAAAACTGCACCTATGAGATTTTATGGCTTCATCTCAGCAAGTAGAAAAGGACTTTTCATGCAGCAAAACTCTTTTAATGGACAAAAGCCTTCTGAATACGCATAATGAATGAAATTGATATTTCAAGATAATACAAAATTGATATACAAAGTGATACCTTGGTAACTATATACAAAGATGATTGATATACAAAGTTATGCAGCTGTCCCCAGTTCAGTGACTGTTCAAAGTTGGGATGGCACTGAATGAGTGGTACTTAAACCAGTACTTGAAGTTTTGGATATCACAGCATGGATACAGACAAATGATTGGATTTGGGCATTTGGCAACCAGTTCACACTTTATCGTGGTTGCATCATCCCACAATTGTGTGATCACAATTGGTAACGTTCCCTGCCGGCTTCCCAGAAACGAAGTCCTAGAGTTCTTGTAATTCATAGCACCCATTCCATCAGCCTGCCCTTAATACCATACACTGACCTGCAGCAACCTCTCTTCTTGCAGCCCTCACCAACCTGCCTATGCTCCATACTAGCCAGCCATAGACTCCACCACCCTGCCTGCAGCCCCTGCTGGTCTCCCCACACTTCTTTAGGATTATCAATACATTTTAAGGAGAAATTAGAATCAGGCCCTTCAATCAATCGTATGTTCAGCAGTTATGAGTGTGGAAAGTTTGCTTTACTTAGAATTCTGGCTATTCATTAACCAAGTCTGATCTTCACAATACAGATATATAGAAGAATGACTTTAACAAAGTCACATTTCTGAGGAAACAGCTATTGAGGCTCACTCGGCTGTAAAAAGTTACAAAACTATTTCCAAAGCATTTGGACTCCACCAGTTCACTATCAGGAAGATCATGTACAAATGGAGGCCATTCAACATCAATGTTATCCTTCCCAAAGATCACACCAAGAACAAAACATGTAATATTCCAGCAGCTTTCAAAGAAACTCAGAGTAAGATCTAAGGCAGGGGTTCCCCTAACCACCTGGGCCGCAGCTCTTTATTGGGTTCCGGCTACAGTCCATTCAGAATTGGGCCGCACAAGCAGCCGCATTCATGCACGCACAAATGAAGCTGTGCACGTGCACGCACAGCTGTCCCTCACACAAAACCATTCCCTCTTCCCCCCTCCCCGCATCAGGCCGCCAACCCAGAAAAGTCGGGGATTGCTGATCTAAGGAACTAAAAGCCTCTCTCACATTGGCAAATGTCAGTGATTATGAGACACGCACCCCAATTCAGAGGACATTGAACAACATTGAACATGAACAACAATGGTGTGCATGGAACAATTGCATGAAGAGAGCCGCTACTCTCCAAAAAGAACACTGGTGCCTGTCTACGGTTTGCAAAATACCATGTGGATAAGCCAGAAGGTTACTGGAAAAGTGTTTTGTAGAAAGATGAGACTAAAACAGAAAAGTTCTGGCTTCAATGAAAAGTGTTACGTTTGTCAAAAGGCAGCACTATTTCAGTCTAACAACCTTATCCTATCTGTGAAACATGCTGGTGATAGTATCATGGTTTGGATCTGCTTTACTGCCTCTTGAGGACTAGGAGAACTTGCCATCATTGACCACGAAATATCAATGGAATGGGATGTGAACCATGAACTCTGAATTGTACCAGAAAATTCTACAGGAAAATGTCAGGGTATCTGCTGTGAACTGAAACTGGAAGTGAGACACGTAGCAAGACGATGACCTTAAATAGGTAAGTTGAACAACCAAAGAATGATTAAAGCAGAAAAAAATAAATATTTTGGAAAGG
This sequence comes from Naja naja, assembly GCA_009733165.1. Taxonomy (NCBI): domain Eukaryota; kingdom Metazoa; phylum Chordata; class Lepidosauria; order Squamata; family Elapidae; genus Naja; species Naja naja. The sequence goes on from CM019148.1 coordinate 95,388,522, forward strand.
CCAAGTCAAAATTCTGACTTTAATCCTATAGAAGTGACCTGAAGAAGGCAGTTCATGTGAGGAAGCCCACCAACATCCTTGAGTTAAAAGCTGCTATATATAAGGAGGAATGGACTAGAATTCCTCCAAGCCAATGCACGGGACTGATTAATAATAATTGGAAATGTTTAGCTGCAGGGGAGCATACTAGTAATTGAAAGCAAAGGTTCACATATTTTTGCCACACATAAATATGTAGCTTTGGATAATTTTCCTCAAAGAATAAATGAACAAGTCTAATGGTTTTGACTCGTTTGTTTTAAGACTCTTTAGTTTTAAGACTTGTTTAAAGAACCAATCATGTTTTAGGTTATGATGCTGAAATTTTGAAGATTAAAAACAATTTTTAAGTATTCTATGCTATTTTGCTATTTTTTGCTCTTACAAATGCACTTTAAATTGATTATCAGTACTTTTAATTGTTTTAATCATTATTTTTATATTACAAGTGTCCCTACATGTGAATTTGGAGGCATATAGAGATAAATTATACATTTAAAGCAGTCCTATATTGCCCACTGAACTTATGCACTAAACATTTTTTGTTAATATAATTACAATGAATGAATAAATAGAATTAAATGCAGTAAATAAACAGCACATTTTAGTATATAAAATTGCACTGATGACTATGAGCTTTCCTTTAAATAACTGACGTTTTAAAAACAGAATAAAAGCCAAGGGTGGTATATTCTCAATTGGAAGGAAATTCCTTTCTTTTCACGGTACTTACAACCCCAATGGGAAAAGCTAAAACAGCCATCATCCAGTCACGGAGGGAGATGAGTTTTCTTAGTTGCCTTTCTTGTTCTTGGCTGTCATTTCCTTTAGTCAGAAGGCTGGAAAGGTCAGTCAGTACACAGATCCCAAAAAAGACTGCTTGAACAACCTGCATTAGAAATATAAACATATTGAAACACAAATATCTCAGTCTCACTAATATCATTTTTATCTGCAGATGGTGGTGGTGATATTTGGCAGCACCTGGTGACCTGGTGGTGGTGACATTTGGCAACAGTGAATTTATTTAGCTTTTTAAAATGCTCAGGCTACATATTGTGCAGGTTTACTCTGAAGCCTTGCTTCATAAAAAAATAGGAGGAACTATCATCTTTACTGTCCAGAGTAACCCTGGCTTAATAGTCAAACACCGTTTCAAATATGCAATGAAAATGTATTATTCTCATTTTCTGCTCTACCAAGTGTAAATGCATTTCTTTATACGGTGATGAAAGGGCTGCTTAGCAAGCATGGAAAAATAGACAGGATATGTGCACTTATCCTGAACTCTTCCTCTTCAATTATAGTATTATTGCCAATTCTGAGAACAAGGGGCAGTCTGGCATCATTCTGAAAAAAATATCTGTCTCTGTGGATGTTTTTCTCACTTAATGCACCAACATTTTATTTCTGGTCCCCACTGTCAGCATCTTTGCACTTTTGCCATATATGAAAAAAAACCATAAAAATCACCCTGACATCTACTTAAGTAACCATCACATTCTATTTTAAAAAGCTCTAATTTATATGCTTAACTGCTGTTTTTTCTTCTTCTGAACTGTATGTACAAAATCCAGGGGTGGGATTCTACCAGTTCGCACCTATTCGCTAGAACCGGTTGTTAACATTCTAAGCAGTTCGGAAAACCAGTTGTTAGAAGAAATTACTGGCCTAATCCTGTAAGGAGGGCAGGAAGGAAACATTCTGGTGTTGCTTACAGAAACTGCCTCTCCGTTAACCCTTATTACATTCTTGGCAGGACTAGACGTCCTGTCTCAGGAACATCTCTGGAGTTTTTCCCCCCTCCTTTGCTGGTACTTTGCTTGTGTCGAGTGACCATTTAAAGTTACAATGGCACTGAAAAAAAGTGACTTATGACCATTTTTCACACTTACGACTGTTGCAGCACCCCACAGTCATGAGAGGCCAGGTGAGGAGATGTGTGCCTCGATGTGAGTGATATTGAGTTGGCCACACCCAGCCAATAACATGACCACCAAGCCATGTCCACCCAGTCACATGACCACCAAGCCATGCCCACAGAACCGGTTGTTAAACATTTTGAATCCTGTCCCTGACTAAATCTGCCCTTATTACTTTCCATGTCCTGTTTACAAGACAGGACATTTTTATCCATTTAGCAAATATGTGTTTATGCAGAATATATTTTTACTATCTTTTTTAAAGTTTAATTTTGCTTGACTCCTATTCAACATATACAATTATTTTGAATTAAAATATATATTCATATTACACACAATATTAGAGTTGTGATTAATGATATATCTAGGCCATCTGCCAGGCATCAATTAATACTTGAAAAAGCTATCAACAAGCTAGGTAAACTTTGGCTTAACTTATTGAACAAGCAAAGAAATATTTATCGCAGATATTTATACTAAGTTGTACTTATGGATTAAGTTTACAATATCATGAAAACTCTACCATGTTTTAAAATAAATAGTTCACTCAATCAAAAGAGAATGATTTAGAGAAGTCTCTGATAAGTAGCAGACAAATTATTTATGTGAAAATTCTAAAATATACATAATATATCACATGGCCCAAAGCAAAGTGGCTTTTCTAATTAATGCTAAGTAAGATTAGGGCAATATCTTGCCCTATTATGATACCCCTGTGACATCATAATGTTAGATCTGTAACTGTTTGAATATTTTATTATTTATTAATTTTTCCTTATCTTGTTATATTCAAATGATTCTTGGCTGTATTTTCATATATTTCTGGAAGCTTTATAACTTTAGGGAGACAAAGGATTTGGATAAAACTACATTACTATATAGAAACAACATATCCATGTTGTTACCAGGAGTCAATACTCAATGGTGGAGTAGGGAAGTTAATTTAACTGGTATTTGCAACACACCAGCGGTACACCAATTCAAGCAGTACATTAGTGTTGTGTGTGTTGTTTATGTTATAAGACTTTTTGCTTGCCTTTCTGACCTTTTTGGAATAAATCACTTATTATCCTCTTGCTCAGTTATTTTTACCCAATTTTCATCTACCAAATTCAGCTTGTGGATTATGTGTCAATTTCATCCTGAGCTCCTCTATTAATTTATTAATGCAGATCTTAATCACTATAAACCATAAATACACCATAAGGTATGAGTAAAATCATGTAGTCATCCTTGTACTATTTGAATAAATATAAAATAGTAATAAACAAGAACACCCTATTTGAATAAATATAAAATAGTAATAAACAAGAACACCCATAAAGCTTGAGACCACTGATGTCTGAGACACTATATCAAAGTAACTTTAGAAACAATTAGAGAAACACTAAAGATGTCATATTTCTAGACTCTTAGCCTTGGGAGTATGATAAGGAATTCCTAAAGCCATTCACAAAGAATCTACAGCATTATGACTCCAAAAATTATATAAGTTTTGACTGTTCATCCTTAATTAACCCAGTAATTTTTGAAAATACAGTTTCCAGCAAGATTTCCCTTTGAAATGCTTTAAATTTATTATTTTTGTCCATCCAATAAATTTCAATTTTGTGTTTGTGTTTGATATCTCTGAATTTTAGATCTATACTTTGTACATCATCAGGAAATAAAATTTTGTGCATGTATTTAATTAGCCAGACGAAAAAAATGCAAACACAGTAGTAAATAATTTGGACTCTGACAAAATTCAGTTATGTCCCCAGTTCTATAATAGCAGAATGCATGCAACTGAAATCAATGGTGAGATTCAAATTTTTTTACTACCAGTTCTGTGGGCATGGCTTGGTGGGCATGGCAGGGGAAAGATACCGTAAAATCTCCTGTCAGAGGTGGTATTTGCCACTTCTCTGAACTACTCAAAATTTCCACTACCGGTTCTCCAGAACTGGTCAGAACCTGTTGAATACCACCTCTGAACTGAATAGGAAAATGATACAGTAATATTAAAATGATATAATTTAAAAACAAACTAAACTGAAATCTCCATAAGGATTTACTAGGAAAAAAATCATTTGGTCTTTTTTATAGATTTAGAAACAAAACAAAATCTATTTGCAGAGACAAACTTAATGCAGAATGACATGAAACATGAACCCAAATGACTCTCAATCCAGCTTTGTAAAATGGAAGCATCTTGCACAGTAGATAATACCTATCCTCCTTAATGTATTTCTGGTTTGTTTGTCTATTTGTATCCTGCCTTTATTATTTTTAAAAATAACTGAAGGTGGTGAACAGGTCCAATGTACTTTTCTCCTCCTATTATCACCACAACAATCCTCTCCCTGTTTTTGAGAGCAATAGGTCAGAGAATATGGAGGTCTCAAGAAACCAAAAAAGATAGAGGAAGAATTATCTCAGAGAAAAGAAAGATGAATAAACTTACGGAAAGGGAACTAAGTGGTATTTCCCATTTACTTGAAATCTATCTTTATGAATACATATATTCCCACCATCTGGTAGCAATCTTATTAGTACTACTTCGAAATTATCATCAGCTTAAATATCTACATACATACATGGAAAACAAAGTATTATAATTGACCATGATTACATTAATTAATAACAGTGATAATATAGAACTAGTTGGGCTGTTCATTTTGTTTCACCTCTAGGAAGAAGGCAATGGCAAACAATTTCAAAAATTGTGCTAAGAAAACTGCAAGGGCTTGTCCATACAATCACAAAGAGTCAAGAATGATTTTGACTCATATTTATTGATCGTATCAGAATAGTTTTGATGTTTTGAATTAACTTTATTAATATTTAAAGACAGTAATAGCAAAAAAAAGAGCCAGAGCCAGATTGGTGTAGTGGTTACAGACCCTAGGCTAGAAACTGGAAGACTGAAAGTGTTAGTCCTGCCTTTGATATGAAATCAACTGTTCTAATTAGAAATACAATATACAATACAAGAAATACAATTAGGAATATAATATACTCCATTTAGAATACAAGTATATATTAAAATGCCTGAACACATTATTTGAGAACTGAGATTTGAACTAAATTTTACTTGTTATGTATGCAGGTTTAAAGTCATTGGTTTAGTTTGAACTGTTCTTGTAAAATGTAAGAAATGATTGGTTTAAAAAGTGCGGGAAAACCCTGCACTCTGATTGGCTGGCAACTGCGGCTGCTGGCTATAAGTAGCAGCCGCAGCCCAGCCAAAGTGGGTTCGTTCTGAGCTGTAGTCACTAATAAACAAAGAGCTTGAAGCACTCCGCGTCTGTCTCTTCATGCAAGCTTAACACTGGCAACGAAGGTGGGATCTCCCTGAAGAAGAAGGCAACGCGGAACAGAAGAAGAGAGAGATGGCTGCGCTGAACACCCCCCCAGCCCCGTTCGATCCGATGGCAGAAGACTGGGAGACGATGCAGATCGTTCCAAATGTATCTGGAAGGAAATGATCTTGCTGACATTTCCGAGAAGCGGAAGAGGGCGGTCTTTCTCACGCACTGCGGTCTGGCAGTTTTCAAGATGGCGAAGGCATTGATGGGAGCTGCAGACGTGAAGGTAATGGAATGGCCTGACTTAGAAAAGTTGTTAAGAGCCCATTATGCCCCACAAGTATCGTGCCTCATTAAGAGACACGAAGTTTTACCGCGGGATCAAGGGGAAAGCAAAAACGTAAACGACTTCGTGGCAAGTTTAAGAGACATTGGGGGTGCATGTGAATTTAACAATTTAGAAGAGGCCATGCGCGATCGATTTGTTCTGGGCCTTAAAGACAAGGTGCTTCAGAGCAAGTTATTACTAAGATCTAAGATCACGCTGAAGGAAGCAATAGAAGAGGCCTCTTCAGCAGAAGCTACCAAGTCCTCAGCAGCAGCCATGAAGAAAATTAACAAGGCCACAAGCCATCCTGATGTGGAAAAGTCCACAATAACTCATTGTGAGCAAATAGATTCTGAGTCAGACTGTAGTGAAGTGGAGGAAGGAATTTATAGACTCAGAATGGAGCGGAAAAAGAAAGACCTGGGAAGAAAGAGGCAAGATTTCTACTGCAGAGGTTGTGGGGAAGCCACCCCGACTGAATGCAAGTTCCTAGATACCATCTGCCTCCTTGTGAAAAAAGAGGACACCTAGCAAGAGTCTGCAAATCATCCAGAACTCCACCCAACAGAAGGAAGTTTCCTGACAAAGAATTCAAGCCCAACAACCTCGGTGAGAAAATGGGGTGCAGCACAGAAGCAAAGGGGAAGAATGAAACTCATCAGACAGTTCTTCTTCTATCAATAACAGAAAAATGCATGTCAAGGTACTAATTGAAGGAAGGCCTTGCCAAATGGAAGTGGACTCAGGCTCCTATTTATCTATGGTGTCATGGGACACTACTCACAGACTACTCCCAAACGTTCAGAAGAAGCATTTCAAGAAGCAAGCACTGACTCTTAAAGACTACCAAGGGAACAAGATTCCAGTAGTTGGAACAAGAGAATTCAACGTGAAGTTCAAAGGCCACACCAAACGCTTGCTCCTGACCATCGTGGACAAGGATCGCCCAAGCTTGCTGGGACTTGAGTGGTTCAAGCCACTAGGCATCGAGGTGACTGGCATCAATCACATGAGCAACACTGAATGGGAGGAGGCCTTGAAATCTGAGTTTCCAGAGGTCTTCAGCAAAGGATTGGGCAAGTATATGGGGACCCCTATCACTTTCAATCTAGATCCCAAGGTGCCACCAATTCGCTTAAAGCCCAGAAGGGTCCCATTTGCCTTAAAGGAAAAATTGATGCACAATTAGATAAACTAATAGCTCAAGGAGTTTTAGAGCCCACTGACCACTCCAGGTGGGAGACACCCATAGTCACACCAGTCAAGACTGATGGGTCAGTGAGAATCTGTGGAGACTATAAGGGGACATTGAACCATGCGCCAACAGAGCACATATCCAGTTCCAGTGGTGCATCATTTACTACATTCACTTGGCAGGGGTACAGTCTTTGCCAAATTGATCTGGCCCAGGCATATCAACAATTAACAGTTGATGATGCCACTGCAGAGGCCCAAACCATTGTGACTCATAGAGGTGCTTTCAAATGTAAAAGGTTACAGTTTGGAGTAAGCGTGGCACCAGGCATCTTCCAAAGCCTTATGGAAAGGATGCTCCAAGGACTGCCAGGGTAGTGCCTTACTTTGATGATGTGTTAATCTCTGCTGAAAATGACACTCAGTTACAAGAGAGACTCAGAGAAGTCCTTACCAGATTCAAAAAGCGGGGTTAAAAGTCAAGGAAGAAAAATGCACTCTTAGAACTGACAAGGTTGAGTTCTTGGGCTATATGATTGACAAGCATGGTATCCACCCCACAGATGCCAAGGTTCAGGCAATCAAAGAAGCCCCTAGACCAAAATGTAAAACAGATTTGCAAGCCTTCCTTGGACTCATTAACTTTTATCACATGTTCCTACCTCAGAAGGCAACCATTGCAGAACCACTGCACAGATTATTAGACAAAAAGTCTCCGTGGGTCTGGGGCAGAAAAGAACAATCTGCATTTAACAATATTAAAAGACTAATCACGCCTGATGCTGTACTGATACAGTTCTCTGAGAATTTGCCTGTTGTACTGACTTGTAATGCATCCCCTTTGGAGTGGGTTTTGGTTTTTTTTGAGCCACAGGCTTCCCAGCAGGAGGGAAACTCCTATTGCATTTTACTCTCACCTTGACCAAAGCAGAGAGGAACTACAGCCAACTGGACAAGGAAGCCTTGGCAATTGTTGCAGCTGTCAAGAAATTCCATGAGTATTTATATGGGAGAACATTTACCATTGTCACAGATCACAAACCTCTGTTAGGCATTGTGGCAGGAGACAAACCTATGCCCACTATCCTGTCACCAAGAATGCTGAGGTGGACTGAATTTCTTGCTGCTTATTCATACAAACCCATCCACAGGCCTGGCAAAGACATTGGGCATGCAGATGCTTTGAGTCGCTGCCCACTTCCTTCTCCCACTGAGGACTTTGCTCCTGAGACTTACACCTTTTTCCTAGAAACTGTTGCCAAGCTTCCAGTACACTCTGCTGAAATTGCCAGAGAGACTGCCAAAGACACTGTATTGGCTCCTGTTATAGGCTGGATTAAGAAAGGTTGGCCTCTTCAAGATCTACCTCAACTTGCCCAACCTTTTAAATCCAGGCAAACTGAATTATCTGTATTAAGAGGATGTATTTTGTGGGGTAACAGGGTGGTTATTCCTACAAAACTGCAAAAAGAGGTTTTGGAAATGTTACATGAGGGTCATCCAGGTATTGTCAGAATGAAGGGATTGGCCAGGAGTTATGTATGGTGGCCAGGTATTGACAAAATGGTTGGAACTGGGTTGCACTTGTCCCAACTGTCAGGTAATCAGGCCTGCCCCACCTCTCGCCCCCCCCCCCAGGAATGGGAATGTCCTAGGGGCCCATGGTCCAGGATTCACATTGATTTTGCTGGCCCTACCAGAGGGCACATTTTCCTTATTATAGTTGATGCATATTCCAAATGGCTAGAGGTTATCCCTATGGCATCACCACAACTGAAGCTGTCATCAAACAGCTTAAAAAGCTTTTTGTAACTCATGGGTTACCTGATGTGCTTGTTTCTGACAATGGCCCTCAATTTATATCCAACGTTTTTGAATCATATCTAGCACAACAGGGTATCAGACATGCCCTGACAGCCCCTGGGCATCCTTTGGCTAACGGCCGGGCTGAACGTAACGATTTACCAAGGAAAAACTTCAGCAATTGGGTCCAGGGTATATCACTGAGAGAGTTGAAAAACTTCTCAGTGTTCAGCATTCAAGGTTTTAGTTTTGACATTCAAAGTCCTACATTCCCCAATATCTTTGGACCAACCGGCTGTGACCCTTCCTTGGGGGAGGGATGTCTTTAATCTATTTTATTGTTGTGTTTCATATTTGGGCTTGTTGGTTTAATGTCTTTTTAAATATTTATTGTTCTATGTTTTAGCTGTGAGCAGCCGTCTTCGGAGATGGGGCATACAAGTTCAAATATAAATAAATAAATAAATATCACTCCCAACCCCTCAACTAATTTGTCCCCAGCTGAATTGTTGATGGGTAGGAAACTCAGGTCTCCCTTGATCGCCTTCATCCCACTTACACACCCAATGCACCACTAGATTCCACTAGCAAAATTCGCACATTCACTGTGGGTGATTCTGTTTATGCTAAGAACCTTATGTGTGAACCATTATGGATTCCTGCTGAGATAACCCAAATCACAGGCCCCAGGTCTTACAGGGTACAAACGGAGGATGGTGTCCTCTGGAGCAGGCACATTGATCAGTTAAGATCCAGATTGCCTCAGGAGCATCACTTTTGCTCCTCTCTGGTTCCCATACCTACTGCCTCTTCTAGGGAGGAAGGGGAGGATCATGAGTGTAATGAACAAGCAAGAATCAACCCCATGTGTAACGAGCTAACACGACAGGAACCATCCCAAAACCTGTCACAATACCAACAACCATTTTCACAAATGGAAGATTGCACATCATTACCTGATTTAGGTGCTGACATTGGGTTGGAGATGGATTGGGAGGAGAGACCAGGTTGTAGTAACCAAACAGGTTCTACCATTACTACAAGTCCAAGTAAGGAAATGTCAGCAGACACATTTCCTCCCTCACAAGGTGAGAACCTTAAAACATCTGAACCACATAGGTCTCAATGTACACGTAAGAGCCCCACCTATTTTAAAGAATACATTAGATAGGCTGGGGTTTGAGTATGGACTGAACCTAGTGGGGAGGTATTATGTATGCAGGTTTAAAGTCATTGGTTTAGTTTGAACTGTTCTTGTAAAGTGTAAGAAATGATTGGTTTAAAAGTGCGGAAAACCCTGCACTCTGATTGGCAACCGCGCTGCTGGCTATAAGTAGCAGCCGCAGCCCAGCCAAAGTGGGTTTGTTCTGAGCTGTAGTCACTAATAAACAAAGAGCTTGAAGCACTCCGCGTCTGTCTCTTCATGCAAACTTAACATTACTTTCTGGAATTTTTTTTTCAAATTGAACCTAGAAAAATTCCAAGTATGCTAATTTCCAAGCATTTCAAAAATACACATTCAAGCAATCTTATTATAAGAAGCAGTTATGAATGGTACTTTGGTAGAGGTAACAGTGAGAAATAAGGCACTTCCAGGTTTACTAAAGACATGTAACATTTAATATGCCACTGCCACGTTGAACAAGGCAATTGTCCAAAAATAACTAATTCCTTTTCAAAAGCAATCTCAAAAGAACTCTTAAAATTAGTAAATCTCTTCTGCAGATGAAATCATAATACCACTGTCAAATATTTTAAAGTGTGTTGCTTTGTGACACAAAGCACAAAGCCAAATAAATAAATACTATATTATGATGCATAATGATATAATGTTCAACTTCAAAAGGTAGACAGCAATCTGTAGCACTCTACAAATTTGGTTGATGTCTCTAAAATTGTAGATTTAGTGTCCCTAAGAGAGACAAAAGTGATGTTCTTAATTTGTTGCTTGTTTATTTCTGCATCAAAGCATAAATGTATCATATTAGAATATCTTTGTAATGCAATATTTAAGAATAAAAGGGACAAATTATGTTCTTTTTGGGTAAATTCTAGTGAGCCTCTGAAATCATCCAAAATAAATCAAACCTATCCAAACTCATTTCCATTCATTTTCAGTTTCAGCTTTAATGGTTTTTGTGTTTCTAGTTAAGTACAGACTATTACTTTAGTTTATTGTACATAGCAGTCAAGAGGATGCATTTGGGGATGAATAAGGTAAGTGTAATATTTCTCTCCCAATATTGCTCCTAGCAAGTAGAATGTAAACATGGTAATTTTGATACTGGATAGCTTTTTCCCTTGTGTCTCTACTTCTTTTACCAATAACTCTAATTATTTCCTTTTATTGGTGGTAAATTGCTGCACATGTAGCTTTAATAGACAATTCTACGCAAAATACAGAAAATTTCACTGTTCACTTATCTACAGCATGCATAATTTTCTGCATTTTATTGTACTCCTTTACTTGCCTTCTTTCTTAGCTAGACAGACTTAAATATTGTGTTTAGCAAAATGCTAGTGGAGATTTATAAATTTCAAAACTCTGAAAATATGAAGAAAGATGTGCTAAAAATAAAATTGTATAATTTGGTTATGATGAAAGGAAGAATGCTATCAAATCAGAAGATTTCTCGTAAGTTGCAGATTTGTTCACGGCAATTTACACTTCTTCAAGCAAGTATGTAAAATTGGTCTATCCTGTTGAGAAACCATTATTCTAGTAAAGAATACAATTTATTAGACATTAAACTCTACAGGAAAAACCCAGTCTGATACTCCCTTCATCATATATTTGTTTTCTGCCCTAAGCATTTATGAAGGCTTCCAATGTATTGTTAGAATATTAAAAATAAGGTACAATAAAGTCTCCACTGATCTGAGCTTGACTCCCTATGACTATTGAGGGATTCATGCAATTTTCTTGATAATGATTTGGAAGTGATTTGCCATAACTTTCTACTGGGATGTATTTTTTACTTTCCTCTCTACCTACAGCTCGGATACCATCTGTAGATCACCCAAGTACCAGCTAGTCTCGATCCTATTTAGCTTCCAAGACCAGATAAGGTCCAAAATGTGCTGTCACCAATTGAGAAAACAAAAAGTTATTTTTATGAAATGTAGTTATTCCCCCCCACTTTTCTAAACAATTTAACACAGATCACTTTCTCAGCAAGAGACTGCATTATGTCTAACCTCAAATAATTGCAAAAAAGACATGACGTCAATACAAGGCCATCATGGTCATCTGCAAGCAGTTTTTTTCATTCTTGAAAAGATAGAAATAATGCTGAGGAAATGGGTTTGTTTGTTTGTTTATCCCTTCTATTTATATAAGCTGGCCAACTCACATAAATGACTCTGGGCAACTCACACAATTAAAAATAGAAAACAATAAATAGTAGTTACAAATAAATAACCGAAATAAAAACCATCAAAATCAATTAAAACAAGTTTAGGTCATATTTTAGCATACAGATTGAAAATTCAAAATTTTAAATATTGCTGCAAATCAACTATCCAAATCTTGAGTCCCTGTGATGCAAAAGATTGAGCTTAATTTTAATATTGTACTTTGGGTCAAGGAAGCAAATTCTTTACTTTTTTAATTTATTCTCATATTCAATGTTACTGTACCCAAGGTGGAAATTGATGAAGTAATTATTATTTGAAGAGGCAGATTAAAACACTGGAGTTATACTTGACACTTTTATATCTATCAAGAAGAGTCATGAACCACTGTTATGACTTCTGATTCTCAGATCTTTGGAGTGACACTGAAGATTCTGAGGATGAAAATTAAACTAGATCTTTAAGGGAAAGATACTCTATTTTAGTGAGACCATCTAAACTGGAAGATGTTATTGTGCTCTCAGTCAAAAAATGAATTGTGAACAAACCTTCCTCCTCTCGCAATTCTTAATCCTCTAGAAGAATTCTCCAGCACTACATATAATGGAAAGTGCCCTATGCATCTATTGTTTATAGTTATATAGGTGTTCCATTTCTATTTCTGAAAATGTAATGTTCTGACTAGGGGGCACTCAAGCAGCAAAGCACAAAACAGGAAGTCAGATCAACCAATCAGCATGCAGGACGCTCACCTTCACACAACATGCAGTTGGGATTTGGGAGGTGTTTGCGTCAGCCCATCTGCAGCTACCTGCAACCTAAAGTTACCCAACAACTCTTTTGCAGCGTAAATATGCAGCGACAGCTATGGGCAGTTGTGGGCAACACAAATTCAGCCTCTAGACTATAAAATGAGGCAAGGTTCTTTAAAACTTCTGGTAGTTCCTCCACAATGGGCAGAGCTGACTATGGCAGCATAAATAATAATTCAAGTACTTTAGTGTGGCTGGAATGATATTTTTATGTGTTCCTACTAGGAGAAAGCATTGGCTAGTAACAAACCCGTACACTGGGAGCCATAACAAAAAAAATATTGACCAGCACTTAGAAAACTTGAACCAAGTTTCCAACTGTCAATTGCAAAAGGTCATTCTGCTTGGATTCACACAAATATGTCATTATGACATCACACAAATATGTCATTATGACATCATTATGACATCCTAGGTCCTTGGGAAAAACTGAAGCACATGAAGGCCAACACCAGCTAAAGAACTGGTAAACCGTGACTTTGTGCTATTGTGAACAAATAATAATCAAACATAGTTAGAATGTAAGTGACATTTTAACTTGGATGTTCATGAAAAATGCAGCAATTCTAAAGAAGTGGCAATTCTAAATAAAAGAAACTAGCCAACCTTTTTAAATTGATGAACTGCTTCTTGGAAAGCACTTTGCTTGTGGAATAATATAATGCACAATATCCCAAAGCTGCTTTTTTCAAAAGACAACTGGACTTTCTGGTTTCTACTTTCCTAATGTACAATAATGCCATTCATTGGGGTTGCTACCCTCTCAGCAGCTACCTATAATTCTCTTTCTCCTTACAAAGCTGCAGGTATCATTTTTGGAGAAGTGCCTTGAATCTCTATTGCTAAATGCGGGGGAACCAATAATCCTAATATATTTCATTCTGTTCCCTAGCACTGTTCATGTGCGTAGTCAATAAGCAGACGTCTCCAGATGACAGCCGTTGCGATCGCGGTGCCTTTTTCTTCTTTCTTTAAAAACGACGGTGCGAATGAACAACGTCTTCCTTCACAGCACCTCCCCTTCTGGCGTCCCTTTGAAAGCGCTGCCCGTCACCAGTCCTTCCGTGCAAAGGAGGCTTCGTCCCCGAGGCAAAATTTTAGCCGGGGAGCGCAGCCAGTTTCCTTGCCCGGGACATGGGATCGCATCCTTCACATCCCGAGGAAGAGGAGGCGGTGGCGGGGGCAAGGTGACTTACCAGGTTAATGAAGGTCAGAAATTTCCAGCTGCCTCCATAGGTCTGGTGCGCTGGCATGTCAATAGCCTTGTAATTGCACAGGATGGAAAAATAGGAGAGGAGGATGGCGACCCGCAGCACCTGCCCGGGCACGAGCGCCATGTTGTGACTCCTTCCTCCCCTCAATTAAGGCCTGAGCGCAGAACGAACCCGGAGGCTAAAACCGACGGGCGCGCGCTCCGTTGGCGGTTCAGGGCGCGCGGCGTCAGCCGCTCTCAGAACGCGTCGAGCCTGAGAAGCGGCGCGCGAGCAAAAAGGTCCGCGCGGGGTCGGCGCCGCTCAAGTGTTCCCCGCGGGAGATGAAAGCCACGCGAGCGGAGGTATAGACTTCTGGCATGTAGATCCACCCACAGTACCCCACTTCCGGGGTGATTTTGGACGCCATGTTTAATATTGCCCAAGAGAGAGAGAATTGCCCATAGGTGTCTCCCGCCTCTTCCTCCTTCAGGCAACAATGCAAACTTGTAGGAAGGTAAAAACTAATGCGTCCGTAGCTTCCATTGCTTCCGCGCACTTGCATTTGCTTTTACTCCCAGCGAAGCACAGAAGGAGCTTCGGAAAGTTGGGGTTTGAAGTACGTATCGTCATTCTGTGCACTTGAACGGTGTTCTGCATCGAATTGGAGACTGCGTTTCCCGCTTGGCTTTCCCCTTTCCGTATAAATAGGGGAATAACAGCACAACTTAAAGTCTGTAGAGATTCTAGTCATCCAGGTCATGGTTGTCCCAAAGTTGCTTTTTCAAGAGGCAACTGGACTTTCTTGTTTTTTTTTCTTTTGAATACGTTTCGCTTCTCATCCAAGAAACTTCTTCAGCTCTGACGGAAATGGAAGGATTTATATTCCTTGCAGACAGCTGGTCATTTGCATCCTAACTTAGAGAGTAGCTGAAGCACTTGGTGGTTTATTTGTGTCCTCAGGGTCACCTGAGTAGTGCTCCTGGTTCCTGTAGTCTCCAATTTTTTTTCCCTTACGAGGTCTTTCCTGTTACGAAGAAAAAACAAGAAAATCCAGTTGCCTCCTAAAAAAGCACCTTTGGGAAAACCACAACTTCCGCCAGCAGAAGGGGCTGATGCCCCCAGCCTGCTCGCAGTCATTGAAACACATCTACACCCACACAGCTATGTTGCATTGCACGATCAACTGCAAGAATGTCCTTTATTTTTATTTTTCCAAAGAAATGAGGTTGTCTGTTTATAGCTTGACTAAATTTCTGGGGTGTTTTTCAGATTTTTCATAGGGAAAACATATTTACCTGCACCTCACTTTTAAATTCGGGTTGCACTATCCAAAGAAGGAGGAAGTTTCTCTCAAGGTCTTGTCAATGGGTTTGAACTTTAGAACATAGCAGACAATACTAATATACAATTATTTCTGTTCAAACTCATCAAAGACACAATGAAAAAAATTCTAGTGAACATTTTGAAACCATAATAAAATAGGGAAAATATCTGTCAACAAAGCCCAGAGTATTCCGGAGTATCAACCTGTTACAAACCAGACCAAGAACCAAAAAAGTTGAATACAATTCACCTATATGTAGGTAAACAATTCAGATTTAAAATCAGTCCTGTGTAATGAACTCTTATGGGGATCCAGTTGTAATTCAGTATTCACTTTAAATTTTTTTCCAAAGTGAGCTGAAAATAATAGAATGAAACCTCACAGAATCAAATGCAAAATCTTTCACTTGGAAAACAGAAATCAAATGCATATGTATGAGATGGGATAATTCTATATACTATAGTACTTGTGAGAAAGAACTTGGAACAGTAGTTGATTATCAGTTTAATGTAATTAGAAGGGTGATGTGACTGCAGAAAGACAAATGAAATTTTTGGCTGCATAAAGAGAAGCTTTTAAAGTAGTTTTTAATAATGAAAAGTAAGTGTTGCATTATTCTGAATTGAGCAGATCCCTTGAGTCTGGTTCTGAGCGAACACACTTTAAGGAGAGTTCAAACAAATTTGATATTGAACTATTGGCAGTGTTTAGCCTTGAGAGGGGGAGAATGGTATAGGAGGGAGAAATATATCACACTTCTGTTGGAAGAAATATCCATCTGGGTTTAATTCCAAGTGGGAAGAAAGCAGACGTGGTATTCAGCAGGTTCTGACCAGATCTGGAGAACCGGTAGCGGAAATTTTGAGTAGTTCGGAGAACCGACAAGTACCACCTCTGACTGGAGATTTTATGGTATCCTTCCCCTGCCACACCCACCAAGCCACACCCACAGAACGGGTAGTAAAAAACTTTGAATCCCACCCAGAAGAAGTTTCTTAGATGTTCTCTGTTGTCTTGGGCAAACAGGACAATCATATTTTTTTTCTTTTTAGTTAATCTCCATAGAGATAACTCATCCCACTGTACTCCTGATATTTTCCCACCACTGGAAGAAAGACACTGGAAACATGGAGACTGCTTGGAAAGATGATTTTAATAATGGAACAGGACCACATGGTTTGAAGTCCTGGGCAAAATGGAGCACATGGGTGAGAGTTGGAGAGGGATTATACCCTCTGTTGGGCTTTGAACTTGCTTCCTGTTCCTGTGGCAAGAAATGTATCCTGATTGGTTGTCAGACTCCCATGGGGCAATGCAGGGGTAACTCTGTAGGTTGTCTTGAGCCCCAGGTTTGGTTGAATTTTACTGGGTGATACAATCTTCCCAGGGGCCATGTGGTGAGATGGGTAGAGGGCTAACGCTATCATGTCCTGAGGGCCATGTCTTAATCCCATCACCCTGGAGCTGAAGTGGGGAGGGCAGGGAACTGCAGGAACATGTCTTTAAAAACATGTTTCTCTTTTTCTCATCCAGGGAAATATAATATTCTGCCTTTTTAATATTTCCTATACTAATTTATACTTTTAGGAGAGGGATGTGTGTTAACTTTCTACACATTTATGTGAAATAACGTTACAGAAGAATGTCAGGATCTCTTCTCTATTGTTCCAAAGTGTAGGAGAGGAAATAATGGATTTAACTGTCAGAAAGAAAGATTTTGACTGAATATTAAGAAAAACTTTTAAAACAACTTATTAAAAATATATTTATCATGATCAACCACTGATTACTTAATGACTGTCAATTTTCATTGCTTGCAATTCTTGTATTGCATTAAATTATGAGCTAATATTTCCCTTGTCCATCTTAAATTAATGTATATATAATACTTCTTTCTGAAATATTGTATGCTACATGCATCTGGTGAAAGTGATTAACATCTTAAAAACTTTATAAGCAACAAAAAATGTCCTTAAATTGCTGAATTGCTTCCGGGTTGAGCTCTCTCGCTAATGGGTGGCGGTTTGCGATCGTCCGCGACCGCAGCCTGGCTCTTTCGTCTGAGAGCCCCGATCCTTACGGTTCGGGGCTGAAGCTGCCTCGTAGGGGCGGCAGAGAAAGGGAAAGCTGCCAGATGGAGTGAGGGGAGCCGCATCTCCCCCCTCTGAGTCTGGTCTTTTTCCTCCAAAGACGACAAGAAGCGGTGGTCAATATGGCCACCTTGAAGAGAAGGTCTCAACTGGATTAAGATTTGTGCAGGAGGAAAGAAAGAAGTTGACAGCACAAGAATCGGGAGTATTGGAAGGTAAAATCAACAAAGGTACCCCGGGACTAAGATAAAAACGAGCTTTTAAAAAAAGAAAAAGAAGCAAGTATCAAGTGAAGGAAAAATAGTAAAATATTTTTGACAGCTATAAGGGGCTTCGAACCGGGGAAGGTAGAAGCCGGCATAAGAATTTAAGTTGGAGACTCGAAAAACCCTGAATATTAAAACAAAAGGAAAGGGAGAAGATTTTGTGTGACAGAAAGTGCCACTCAGTGGATAAAAACTGGAATTTAAAGAGGAAGGAAAATATCTTGTTCCTTTGTGGATTGGAATTGTTACAATTTTAAACAAATATTGAAACAAAAAAGCAAGAACTACAGAAGGTGAAAGTTTGAACTTAAATAAAAGACAGACTGCTGGACTAGCTGGTGACATTGATACAGACTCTGGCGGGGTTGAGATTTTAAAAATTTAAAGAAGAAGAAATAAGGAAAATAAAAACTTTTGTGGCCATACAAGGAATTAAAAATGGAATCTAAAAGCATAAAAGAACTACTACAGGAAGTGACTGAACTAATTTGGCTTGTTGTAGAAGACATGGAAATTGCGAATAAAGAACAAGAAGAAGGAATCCTGGAAAGGGAGGAGCCGGCACAAGGGAAAGCCATTTAAAGAGACAATTAACACAAAGATCACTACAAATAAAAGGAAAGGAAGGGCGGTCCAAAAATGAAACTAGAAAGCAATTAAAGGGAACATTAATGGAATTAGGCAAGGTAAAAGGCCAGAAGAGAGCAGAAAGGTAATGAGAGAGAGAGGATTCAAATTGGATGGAGAAGGATAGCAGAAAGAGGAGGAGGGAACAAGAAACAGGAGCAGAAGATAGAAATATGGGAATTATATAATGAAGAAAGAAACTCGTTTACATAGAGATAATGGCTATAGAAGGGGTTCTGCAAGAAGATGGGTAATAAGATATAAATTAAAATATAAAACAATAGAGGGGCTACTGACAATAATCTTTTTTTTAAATGAAGGTACACTCTCACTTTTACTTATAAAAAGGTAAATGTTGATTAGATAAATTGAATTAATTGAAATAATTCTTGAAGATGTTTAAAAATGAGACTTGTCAGTAACCAAGGTTAATTATTTTTACTATTACTTTGAAATTATAAATAAACTTTAAATTGGGGGATATGTGTTGCAGAACCC
The DNA here is from genome assembly GCA_009733165.1 of Naja naja. Lineage (NCBI taxonomy): Eukaryota > Metazoa > Chordata > Lepidosauria > Squamata > Elapidae > Naja > Naja naja. The sequence goes on from CM019148.1 coordinate 95,407,262, forward strand.
GACTGAAAAGATATATAATGTTATGTAGCTTTTCTTCTCTTCTTTTTCTTATTCTACCTTTTGCCTCAAAGGGAATGATTATTATAATGTTATTACGTTAATCACTGAGGTGACACTTTCAAAGTAGTAAAGGGGGTAAGTCTAGGTTTTTTAAAATTCTTTTTGTGTTAAAGCTTGTATTGATTTAGAATTATGGAAAGAATATGTGATGAAAGGGCAAATCTGACGGATAAAAGAAATATGTAAATGATAAAAGAGCATTAATAATGTGAAGATAGTTTAAGGATAGATATGGATAAACTTTATTCTTTATATGATGAGCAAACATATCGTTATTTTTAAAAGAAATATAAATGCTTAACAACTATTTATAATAATTTGAAATGAAATGGGGTTATATAGATTGAGATTAAGATCTGAGACTAGGACTAATTTGTTTGGCTCCTTGTTTGCAAAAAATGGAATGGAAGTAAAAATGGGATAAAATATGAAGTTAAATGTTAAAAATACTATAAAACTATTGTCACATTTGCATGTAAAAGTGATGACCCGGAAATATGCTGTCTACTGAAAAGAGACTTATTTAAATTGTTAAAAATTGAATAAAACTTGTTTGGAAAAAAAATGTCCTTAAATTGCCACAATATCCTTTGTTGTTTTATTGCAGTAAATTAAGTAGTTGCCATCAAATCATTGTTGACTCTTAACCATCTTGGCATGATATAAACACATCTTTAAAATCTCTTGGATCATATCTCCTCCTTGTTTCATGATGCACTTCGATAGTCTCCTTCCTTTATTGCTGTTCAATAATTTCTGATGCTTCAAGTCTCTAAGGTCATCTATCAATAACCAAGTATTCATAAGTTCATTCGTGTCATCAATGATAATATCAAGCAAAATATTTTTTTCATTTCCCCCCATTTTCCAATGATCAGAGCATTATCCAATGATTTTTGTCTTCACATTATATGTCTAAAATATTTAAATTTTACCTTAAATTTTAGTGCTTGCAATGAGGAGACCGGTTAGTCTCAACAATTTTCTCCAGCACTACAATTTAAAGGCATCAATTTTTCTTCATTCACATTTTTAAGTCTAGTTTTCATAGTACTGTAGTATGTTACTTCTGGAAAAAAACTGAAAATCCATTCATATTAAACAAATTAGGAACGTGCATACTTTTTCACATTACTGAGATGGATCAGAATTGGAGCTGGCAGTTCCATAGGAAAAAATAACTTCCCAATACAATCTAACCTGTATAAATTTTTGTATGTACAATAAATACATTTTATTTTTCTTAATAAACATTGATTTTCTTCTATTCACATGGATGTGTTACTTTTATTGTTAGAATTTATGTCCATGTGCATATTTCCTAATACTACCATTTCCTTTTTATCTATTCAAATACCCCACATATATGATGTCATATACATTCAAGTATTATTATTTGCTCAATCTGATTGAGAGTCATTCTTTTTTCTTAGATTAAGTAAAGTAATATGCTATGCTTTGGTTTTAACATTTAAGCAACATGAATAAGCTAATGTCCAAAAGAAGTTTTGTTCCATATCAAAAATCTCTATGAATAATATTAGCACTAAAACCTGCATTTTCTTTTTGCATGAAAGAAATCTAGATTAAAGGAAAATACAAATTACCTGTGTTACTTCTGTGAGCTCCACTGTCTGCTTTCAGAGAATACTTCATTGGATTGTGTTTTGTTTTAATAGAGCAAGTCCAATCAAATGTGTTATCAAATTATAAAAAGATACTATACCTTGTTTTATGGGCACATTCCAAGCAAATGTCTGCAAATAGCCTGTGGTTCAATGGTTCCTCAGATAAGTGAAAGCTTAGCATCCAAAGGACGATGCAAGTAAATAGCTTTTAGAAATCTGTAATGTAATTGTGCAGGATCCTAGTCCTGTGATCTCTTGGAGAATTCACTTTTTATTAAATAGTTTATATAAACAACAGTAGTCTAGGCTGACATTATTTTTCAGATATTCTCTTGAAAAGTACTCAGGTCTGAAAATGTTTATATCAATACTTTTTATTACATACAGTATGCATATGTCTGTATGTGTCTCTCTCTCTGTGCATTCCTTCTCTATATACCTATCAGGCTGTTCTATATCTCAGTCTATTCAGTTCCCTAAATTGTATCAGGTTGAGACTGTCTGGCAGTAGAATGGATAGAATTGATAAATTGTCCTGAATATTCCTTCCTTATTGAAGTTCTCATGCAATGCCATCATAGATCTAATCCAAAAAGTTGAGAGACCCTCCTGAGCAGATTTGAGGGATAGGCTAAGAGAAGAGTAAAGAATATTTCTATTGCACCAATGGAAATCTACTCACATGACAGTGGAGGTAAATTCCTTTCTGCAATATCTGCAATTTGCTGCAGGCAACTTATTACTGGATTTGCAATACTCTTGCTTTCTATTTGTGAAGTTGATTCTGGTTTTACAAGTTTGTACTTGTTAGGGCCAACCTGCTGTATTGCCTTATGGCATGAAAAATCCTCACCTGATTTGGCATATGAAAGGAATGAGGGAATCCTTAACATGACATAAATTATTTGGCTTCTCAAACCAGATTTTGTAAGACTAAAATGTGAATAAAAGCTGGGTAAAATGACTAACTATGGAAAAGAAAAGTCATGTGATACAAGAATCTAATCGTTCTGGCATTCACATCCATTTACTTTGTCCCATTACGAACTTAGACAAGCAAGTTGCTTGAATTTTAAAACAATATGAAAGACTACAAAAGCTATTTACCAAAGGGAATAGTGGATTGAAATTCAACATTGATGCTGCCTTCAACTTTCTGAAATCTATTTTATTTATTATTTAATGATGTTACTTTCCAGAACCAATATTAGAAACAAACAACACTAGACGATTTAAGGGTTTAGGCAAGGATATTGGAGGGAAAGAGTAAGCAGCTCTATGTGAAAAAAATTAAACTTCTGGCACAGAATCACCACTTTGGGAGGCAAACTGTTCCATTGATTGATTTTTCTCTCTGTCAGGAAATTTATCTTTAGTTCCATGTTGGATCTTCTTTTTTGAAGCAGTTGGTAAATACTGTCTTTCTGTCTTAATTTTCTGACAACTCAAAGTATCAGGAGTACAGTGGGATGCGTTATCTCTGTGGAGATTAACTAAAAAAAAAATATGATTGTCCTGTTTGCCCAAGACAACAGAGAACATCTAAGAAACTTCTGGGTGGGATTCAATTTTTTTTACTACCGGTTCTGTGGGCGTGGCTTGGTGGGTGTGGCAGGGGAAGGATACTGTGAAATCTCCAGTCAGAGGTGGTATTTGCCAGTTCTCTGAACTACTCAAAATTTCCGCTACCGGTTCTCCAGAACTGGTCAGAACCTGCTGAATACCACCTCTGCTCTGGCAGTCTCTTTTTGAGGGCCAGAAATGGTCAAATACATAGGATCTCTCAGTACATTACTTTTCAATGGGGAAAAGTTTATCTCTATTCATTAAACATATGCATAAACTTAAATTGCTATGCATAAACTTCTTGGTTTTGAGTATTAAGCACTGGGAGACTCATAATTACAACAGAATAATGATGACAGTCTTTCTTTTGTTTGGAGACTGTGTGAACAATCAGGCATGAAAATTAATCTTAAGGTACTAAGTCCTGCTTTCAGAATAAAATCCTGATATTGTGAGTCATGCCAAGCCTTTCTGTAACTTATTGTTTAAGTAAGATTTGAGACTTTCGGTATGAGTGTGACTAATGTCTGGTGATGAGAAATTTGGGACCCAAAGGTAAGCGTGGGAAATTATATGCAGGAGCTCTAGTAAGTCCTTAAGGGAAGTTGGGAATAGAATTTAAAAGCCTAATGGATTTCAGAATACAGTTACAGGTTATGATTTCAAGAAGAATTTTGAAAAACATAGGATAGCTAATAACTGTCAAGGGCACACCAGTCGCCATATCAAAATATTAATTTGACAGGTGTGAAAAGATTAATTTGAGAGGTGGAAGAGGAAGGCTTCAAAGCTTTTTATATTGCTTTGATAACCAAGGATTCCTTCATCCTAACAACAACAATAACAATGTGTGAGTTGGTAGATTTGTATCATTAGACCTTCCCCCCTGTTCCACATTACCTAACAAGCTCAAAATTAGGTAAGTAGATTTCTTGCAAGAAATGAGGAAGCCATCCTTTAAAAAGAATGCCATCTAACAACATCTAGAAATGAATTCTGCCCTTCATATATGTTAAACTCTGGTGTGAAACCAAGTCTTTCCTCTTGCTTTTTCAAATCAATAACCATATGACTACTGTACTTGTTTGCAAAATGCCTTTCTGTCTCACTGACTTCAATCCTTCCAACTAGCATTCCATTTTACTGAGTTCTATCTTATTTCTCCTATGCTTCAGGATATTATCCATGCAGCTAATAACATTATCATGGAATTTCAAGTACGATACTATTGCAACATGCCTCAAAATTAACTTACAATATTACTTTCAGGATGGAATAAATAAGAATTATCTATTTTGATGGGTCTTATTTATAAACTATTTGGTTGGTTTTGCATTCTTCCTGAAGGAACAAGGATACAGCCTGGGCATGCTATAAAATCTAACATTGGCTTCAATGACTCAGATATGCTTTGATTTGCTTTATCTAGTTAATCAGATTTCCTGGATAGAGAGAGAGAGGCTGGCTACACTGATTCCTATGCTTTAATATCTAAATTGAATATTTATATGTGAGCTGCCCTTGGTGGCTCAGGCTGTTAAATGCCTGCATTTAAGTTCCAGCTGCCTACAATTACTGTAGGCTCGAATCCCACCAGGCTCAAGGTTGACTCAGCCTTCCATCCTCTCGGGGTAGGTAAATTGAGGACCCAAGATTGTTGGGGGCAATAAGATGACTTTGTAAAAATGCCGCTTAGTAATAAGCAGGCATATACAATGGAATGAAAGCTATTGCTGAGCACACTGGGTTGTATCCCAAAAATTGTAAGCCACCCTGAGTCTTCGGAGAAGGGCAGCATATAAATGTAATTTTTAAAAAAAGGAATTCAAATTCTGAATTCTGAATTGAGTATTTAAAACTCTGGGTTATTCAACTAAATCACAGAAGTGTTCTGTAGTACCAGGGCTACTTTTGACCCTTTTGATAGGTTGTAAAGCCGCTTTGGCCATATCTGCTAGAAAAAGAAGGGCCAGTATATCACAATATAAATATATATTCCAATATAGTTTCCTGAATAGTCACATTACAGAAAAATAACAGCAAGAGTCTGTAAAATGCAGGTTTACCAACATGGTTGTTAGAGTTGGTTGGGTGGGTTGAAAATTGGAAGGAGTGTGTCTCCCATATCAACCTCTTTGTGCATAAAGTTTGCAAGTGTCAAACATTCTCTATTCCTGCTTTAAGAGTAAAAAGTGAGCTGTGTCAATAAGATACCCCAATTTTGTTATGTCCTCTCATGGAAAGAATTCCTGATACCATTTTAATAAACATTTTGGTTCAGGATTAAATGTTTATCCTAACACTTTAAAAATACCCTTATTAATAAATGTTTCAAGGTATCAAGCTCCTTACTTATATTAAGTTTTAGGCCAACAGCCAGTGTAATATAATATTTAAGATGTTTCACCAGAACTGGCAAGATCCTAACCCTAACCCTTAGACATTTTACATCAAAATGACCATATGCACATTGTGATTTAATCAAGAAATGCTGCCATTTATACCTGTACAGCAATGTCTGGTTGCTGTACAACAATATACATATCACAATTTTGCATGACACCATCCTTAATGTATCAACACTTGTCCCCTTTGCCTTCCCAAGCAATTGTCCCATGTCTCTACCATGGAAACTTGCTAGATGACTTTGAGTCATTCCCTCATAACAAGCACAAACAACTCATCCTATATGGCAAAAATTGGGGGCAAGTTGGAAGACAGAGCTTTGCCTAAGTTCCTAGAGGAAAACTGGGATATCTTATCTAATCTGGTCATTCTAGGGGCTTTATGACATCAGAGGAATGTATTTCTATTTCATTTTGTACCTAAAACCTTAGACCTCAGTATGCCAAAGCTGGATCATGACATCACATCATTGATATCTCACTATAGGGTTCCAAGCTTATGCAGTCATATATGTCCTCTATATGAAAACAATTCTATATTTTAAGCCACCATGACTTAAAATCTATGTCAAAGAACTGGAAGAAGAAACAGTGAGGCTCTATATTTGACCATCACTTATTTACCAACTTTTTATGATCGGAAGTAGGTTAACTTAGTTATTGGCTTTCTCTTCCTTCCCCAGTATGCATTCTGTCTTTGTCTCAAGCCCTCAAGTGATGGATCTAAATAAAACATTAGTAACTGAGCTAATGCAGTCTTTGACCTTGTGAGAGTAGTCTTTCCCTAAAATGCTTCCAAATAATGAGTGAGAGATTCTGTCTTCTGATTTTCATAAACTTTATTCCCTACTGTTAAAAAGTTTCTTATTTTTTTGCCACTCTATTATGTGGATTGAACCAATCATTACACAGTGCTGGGAGGATTTTAAGTTCATCTGAATTTTTGCATTTGTTCTATGCTCCACATATAACTCTTTACATCATGAATTTATTACACTAAAAAGTCTAAAGTACATTTTGCAAAAAAAAAGTTATGAGTTTCCTGTTACAAACAGCTTTTTAAATCCCCCTTTAAAAATTTCTTTAAAGAGAGAGAATGTAATTTCATGATGTTTTTGCTTGGATTTCTGGACAGGCATAATGCAGCAATAAGATTTTGAAATACTGTATTGTTTTTAAAAGGGAAGTGCTTTATTTCAACCCCACAGCAATTTAAAATAATAATAATAATAAATTACCATTCTGTGTAGGAAATACTCTGACCTGAGGCAGATTTATAAAATAAAATAGTATTTTGAATAGGAAAGAGTTTAATTTCAGCTTTGAAGCAAACCTTGGAAATAAATACAATTATAAGTAGAAACACCCTTGCCTGGAGCATTGAAGTAGTTTTTGGAAATAAAATACTATTCTAATTATAAAGATCCTTGACTGGAGGCAACATTTCATCGCAGCCAACCAAATCTAGATTTATTGTGATTAGCAGCAGATACTGGCTACTCCCAACTGTTTCTCCCCTGAAGATTCATTTGTGTACCAGAGAAGAAGCTCATCTTCATGTCTCTCTTACCTTTTCTAAAGATGGAGAAGTGAGTCCACAAGACCCTGTAAGCATTGACTTATGCTGTGGCCAAACAGGATATTCAGCACCAGCGTGATAGCTGTGATGGGCTGGAAGCAACATTTCTTCTTTGGCTTTTTGACTAGAGAAACTATGGCTCATTTTGAGAAGAATGACCCTGACCAAAAAGAATAAAGTACTCCTTGACTTACAACCATTCATTTAGTGATTGTTCAAAGTTATAATGGAATTGGTAAAAGTGACTTATGGCTGTTTTTCATACTTAACAACCATAGCAGCATTCCCATGGCCCTGTCATCAGAAGTTGGACACTTGGCAACTGGAATGTATTTATGATAGCCACAGTGTCCTGAGGTAATATGATCACCTTTTGCGACCTTCTGACAAGCAAAGTCAATGAGGAAGCCAGATTCACTTAACAACTGGGTTACTAACTTAACCACTGCAGTGATTTCACCTAACAATTGTGACAAGAAAGGTTGTAAAATGGGGCAAAACTGATTTAACAACTGTCTTGCTTAGCAACAAGAACTCAGTTGTGGTTATTATAAGTCAATGATGACCTATAGTTGGTGGGTAAGATCCATCCACTGTAGACTGTGGAATGGCAAAGATCAGGGGTCTCCAACTTTGGCAACCTTAAGACTTGTGGACTTCAAGTTGAAGTCCACAAGTCCTAAAGTTGCCAAGGTTGGAGACTCCTGGCATAGATCATTTGGTAATATGAATTACATTTCTGTATTTATTATAGCAGGGTCTCTCAACCTTGGCAACATTTAAGATGTATGGACTTCAGTTCTCAGAATTCCCCAGGCAGCCCACTGTATTTAGTATCTATTTGATGTTGTATGCATATGCAAATCTCTTCTTTTATTCTGGTAAAACTTAAGTTTTGCCTCAGTTTGATGTTTCTGATGGAAAGCAGCCAAACTCATTATATCGTTCTATTCAAAGAACATGAACCAACCTGGAAAAAAAACCAACAACAAAACCCTTAAGTTTGAATGTTTGCCATATTGTACAGCAATGTTTGTTCATTTTGATAACTTTAAGTTGTGTGGACTTCAATTCCCAGAATTCCCCAACCACCATTCTGTGTCACCCAGACGCTAACTACCATGTTTCCCCAAAAATAAGATGCTGTCTTATAAAAAAGGTACCAGGCCTTATTTTGGGGGGATGTCACCCACTGACTAATCTCAATTGTGCGTATCACCCCTGTGTTCTGTTTCGCTGTCAGAGGCCTTCAGGAACTTCTTCTGCAGCCGGCAAGGCTTTCCTGAAGGCCTCTGCAGCCAATAACTGAGCTCTGGATTGATCCAGAGCTTTGATATCAGCTACAGAGGCCTTCAGGAAAGCCTTGCCAGCCTTGAAGAAGAAATGGGCGGGCAAGACAGGTGTCGGGGTATGTGAGGTCTGGCTACAACTGTCCAAAGGTGAGTAATACGGCAGCTCCCCCTTCCCCCCTCCCCCCTCCCCACCCTAGCTTAATTTTTACCCGTGCACTCTGCATTGGGCAGGATCTTAATTAGGACTTATTTTGGGGGTAGGGTTTATATTGGGCGCACATGTAAAAATCAAGCTTGGACTTACTTTCAGGGTAGGTCGTATTGTTGGGGAAAAGGGTAGATGTTTTTTTTTTAAATCACATTTATATGCCGCCCTTCTCCGAAGACTCAGGGCGGCTTACAATTTTTGGGGATACAACCCAGTGTGCTCAGCAACAGCCTTCATTCCACTGTATATGCCTGCTTATTACTAAGTGGCATTTTTACAAAGTCAGCTTATTGCCCTCAACAATCTTGGGTCCTCAAAAAAACCCAATCTTGGGTTTTGCATTGTAAACACTCATAATAGGAGGATATGAGGGTAACAGTCTTCTTATACTGATTCTCTGGCATATTGTCCCTGGATACACTATGTGGCAAGGAAAATCAGATGTCCCTGGATACACTATGTATCCAGGGACATCTGATTTTCCTTGCCATGTATGATTTTTATATTCAGATACTACTTCTTATCTCATGTCTTTCCAGATAACAAAATCAATTATGCTAAACACTTTCCTGATTGGAAAGCTTTTCTCATTTTGATTACCCTTTTCTGCAGGGAACAGAAATATACGTAGTACAGATAGTCCCCGACTTACAATAGTTCATTTAGCGACTGTTCAATGTTACAACAGCATTGAAAAAAGTGACTTATGACTGTTTTTCACATTTACAATTGTTGGTGATGTGATCAAAATTCAGATGCTTGGCAGCTGGTTCATACTTATGACCGTTGCTGTGTCCTAAGGTCACGCGATCACATTTTGCAATCTTTTGACAAGCAAAGTCAATGGGGAAGCCAGATTCACTTAACAACTGCGATGTTAACAACTGCAGTGATTCACTTAACAACTGGGACAAGAAAGATCATAAAATGGGACAAAATTTACTTAACAAATTTCATTACAGTAATATTGCTTCCCCACTGAGAGTAGACCTTACTGAAATTACAATCAGTGCAAAATTGTCTCAGGATTCAGGCAGCTGCCTTAGCCAAAGGCAGATGTAGTTTATTTTGTTTTACTAGTATTTGATCATAGTGCATTATGGTTGAAATAAATCTATAATTCCTTAAATAAATGAATAAATAACATTGCAGTCTCTATGTACAATGAAATTTTTAACAAAATAAAAAGTAAATTTGATACCAAAACATAAATTTTGAAAATAACTGGTATTTAATCTCTTGAACCTTTTTAATCCCATGAATAGCTTCAAGAGAATTATTGGTTCAAATGAATCTTAAAATTACAGTACCTACTGTATTACATATGAATATTCATATTACATCAATTTCTGGATTTCTTACAGGCTTTTATAATAGCAGGGCATCATTTACAGGTAGTCCTTGACTTATGACAACAATTGAGCCTAAAATTTCTGTTGTTAAGTGAGACATTTGTTAAGTGAGTTTTGTCACATTTTGCCACCTTTTTGAAACAGTTGCAAAAAGAATGTGCATGGCAAACAACCATGTTTGTTGTGCTGTATAGTAGAAGAATCTGCCAAACAACTGGGAATTCTCTTTCTTGCTGTCTTTTACATAAGAACATAAGGAAATCCATACTTTTTAGACCAAAGAGCATCAAGTCAAATAACTTGCTTTCTACACTGACCCACCAGATGTATCTTAGATGTATTTTACATGCAGGACTTGTAAGAAAAATTTCCATATCACAAACTCCCAAGCAATGCATGAATGTATGTAACTGTATGTGCATGTGCGTGTATACTCAGATGCTTATCTACTCATATATACACATGTGCACACACAAATATGGAGAAAGAAAGTGAATCTGCATGGCTATCCTATCTTTCCTGCCATTCTCAATATAGAGAGAATAGAGTAGAATAGAATAGAATAGAATAGAATAGAATAGAATAGAATAGAATTATTTATTGGCCAAGCGTGATTGGACACACAAGGAATTTGTCTCTGGTGTATAAGCTCTCAGTGTACATACAAGCAACAAGTGATAAATCATAAAATACAATCATCATAAATCATAAGACACAAACTCAGTGATAGTCATAGGATACAAAATAAGCAAACAACATAAATCATAATAGGATACTAAATAAAGGCAATTAACATAAATCATGAGATACAACAAAGGTATAATCATAAGAAGCTAAAGAAATAGGTAATAGGAAAGATAAAAAGATGAGAAGGATAATAGGTCACATTAAATATAGCTGGAATGAAAATAAAAAACCAGATCACGAAGTATGAAAACAAGCACATAAACTTTCATAAATACTTCCCCAGTTCTTCTGTTGCGTAAGTGTATTACTAAGTACAACAGACTACAGTAAGTTCTGTTAAATACTAATTTCTTCTACATACAGAGCCAGAATTTCACACAGAAGAAGCCAGATTATGAAATGTTCAGGATAAAAAATGTGAAATTTTCCAGTGTGATCAACAATTAAAAGGCATACTGAAATGATGAGGTCTTCTGGAAGTTTTGGCACAGTGTATGGTTGGCACATCAAAGGTTTGGTAGTTATGTTTGCTATATTCACAGAGATATATAAGCATAATGCCCTGTCTTGGATCTCTGTCTGAAGATGGAAGGATGGAAGGATCTTTTGGAGCTACAGGAAAAATGGTGCAGCAGGCTTCAGGAAGTAGGGAATATTTTTTGCTCATGAAAGGTTCTACTGGCTCTACCATTAAAAAAGGATTGGAATAATTCATGTAAATCATAGGGACCAATGGCTATTAGATTTGATGGGTAGCTGCCATTAAAGACAGATGGGAGACCAGTAGGTTTCCTTGTGCAATAAGTTGGCCACTATGAGAACAGAATGCTGGACTAGAAGGGCCAAGGGTGTGATCAGGCAGGGTGTTGCTCATTTTTTTCATGTTATGTTCTTACCTTTAATCAATGGACAGATACAACTGAATCCAATTGTTTGTGTAAGTGCTTATAAAAGCTCTCCCTCCCTCCCTCTCTCTCCCAGACACACACACACTACAAAACTTAGTATTAGACTTGTTTTTATTTTATATATCATATATTAGGCCTTTCAAAACTCTCATAAAGTCCAAGAAATAAAACTAATTCTAATATTTTCAAAGTATCACTTATTTCATTTTTGCAGCATTGCACTTCAGAGGTAAAGATGATTAGAACTTTGATATAAAGAATTAAGCACGATATACAAAGTGTTCTAGTTAAGCCCAACAGTGAATCAAAGATTCACACCAGCATACCAACCCTCTTTGCATTGGCAAGTTTTGTCTGGAGCAGGATATAGGTGCTAAGAATGTCTGCTTCACACACCATAATTGCTGTTAATTTCATTCCTCTTAAAAAAAGAGAGAATAAATCTGAGAAATCACAGAGTGCTATGGTTTTCCAGCTTATTTGCTGATAATAAGAAGAGTAGTGCAGTTTTCATGTTTCTTCTTTGTATTTCTTAGAAAATGCAGGGACAACTTGTACGTCCACATAAAAATTGGCCCACAAGAACAGCTGGATATGAAATGTTGGAAATTTATCGTTTCTGCAGATCACTGTTAGTATATGGGAAAGTAACCTGCATATGGGGCCAATAGGAAAACATAAACTAAATATCTGCATTAGTGTGTGTGAATTCAAGAGAAACAAAGATAAAATGATACATTGGGTTGAAGCACTCCAGATGACCCATATGCAGTGCTCCCCTAGGATAATAAGTGGCTGAGAGTTGTTTTGGGATCTGTCTGTCTAAGTAAGTAAGTAAGTGAGGGAGGGAGGAAGGAGGGAAGGAAGGAAGGAAAAAAGAGAAAGAAAAGAAAGAAAGAGAAAGAAAGAAAGAACCTGGACAGTTGAATTTATAGTTCATAAATTGGGGCTGATAACCCATATAAAATTATACTAATTTTAATTTTAGATTAACTAGAATTGTCAAAATACAGCACATGGACAGAAATTATTAGCATATAAAATGCACAAAGTTTACTTTGGCTTAAGTGTTTTAGGTGGACTAAATTATTTTCTCTTAATCTTTATAATGTAAGTAGTTGTACTTAATGTTGATAGATTAAGATCCGCAATACTGCATTAAAATGGAATAGTATTTCATATTCATGCTCCTACAAAATATTTTCCTTTGAAGTATCTATTTGTGGAGTGTGGAGCATTTCAGATCTTGTGCAGAGTTGCTATAATCATTCCTGCTATATTGTTTTAAAATAACCAGAAGAGCAGAAATAAAATCCTGAATGCTGCTGCTGGGAGAATAAACATTGAGGAATGATATAACTTATTATCTTGTTTATTGGTTTAATGGAAATATTCACCTGATTAGATCTTCCAGGATTTTACTTGCACCCTTATTTGTATTTACAATTTTGTTGATGTGCTTAATTTAGTTCCTATAATTAATACCCATTGGTTTGTGCATACAAACCCAAAACTTATATGTGACAATGTGAACTTTGTACATTATAATGCCCCTAATAAGAGATGCTTTAGAGACTTGGTAACAAATTGATCAAGACAGTAACAGATGCCATCTTATACTAGTTGTAAGATGTGGCAAAATACGCTGTTGTAAGGTGGTTTCCACTTATTTCCACATGCTTCTTGTTTGCTTTCCATATTGAACATTAATCCAGGTTTTCTATCCTATATAATTTTTCTTCCATACGGTAATTGTCTTGCCCCTGAAGCTAACCTCTTGCATTTTTTAAATATCAATATAGTAGTAAATGACCAAATTAATTTTCCCCTTTATCAAATAATCTAATTTTGATAAAATAAATGTTTAATTCAAACTGTGGGTGGTACTTAAGAGATCCATTTATCAGAGATTCTGAGGGCTTTTAATGTGTGGCAGATATTGAGGATGGCTTTATGCAACTGATCGGACAGCTTCCATTCAATATGCTACTTAGCCAGAGAAGGAAAAATAATCTGACAAACAAAACATGTATTATGCAAATGAAACAGTTTTTTTGGATGAAAATGATTTTCTTATTAAAGTTTCAATATTCATTACTATACTTTTCTTTTTCAAAAATGTAATTTTATTAAACTTATCAAGTGATAAAATGAAAATGAGAGTAGTGAGATAATGAAGAAGGGGAAAAGAGGATAGTGTAGGATAAAAAGGGAAAAAAGAAAGAAAATCATTATCTTCTGACTCTTCAGTGAAGTGGACTAAAAATAGTATTACAGCCTCAACTTTTTATTTCTGCATATTTAATATGTATTGGTCCTTTCCATAGCGACAAACTTGTCTAATTAGCAAATCTCAAAGTTTTTTTTTCTATCTAAAGCACAAATCCAGAAGCGGTTTCCAAGTAGAAACAAAGTCAGATGTATTATTTTCTTTGATTAAAGCCTCTTTGCTAATTCATCAATTTTTCCGTCAATTCTTTCATTGTGGGAATTAATGTTTCTTTTCATTTTTGTGCATAGAGCGTTCTCACTGCTGTCAACATTATAAAAACACAGTTCCAGATTTTTTTTCAAGTTCTTTGTCTGTTAAGCCTAAAAGAAAAGTCTCTGATTTATAATTATTGTTTTCTGAGAACTTTAGCCATTCTTCATTTTAGATGCCACTATCACCACTGGTGTATTAATGTCAAATAGTAATATATATTGATATGTTGATGAATTAAAATGGCAGATGGAGCAGACCTGCAGTGTAGAGTGCCTAGGTATGGCTGTGGAGCTGTGTGGAGAAGGTTTTTCCTGAGTCAAGGTGTCTCTCCCAGCCTTTAAACTTTGCCCAGATCTTCCCCTACCTTCTCCAGTTCGCTACTGTCCCCAGATCCTTACCATGCCAGCTTCTAGAGATTTGCAGATCTAGCTGAGACTGAACAAATGAAATGGTGGCTAATTGGAAGACCCAACGAATCCATCTCTTTGGTTGCTAAGCAGAGCAGGGCTGGAGTAGGCTGCAGCGGGCAGTGAATGTGGTGGAACAGATAGATGAGTGAAGCTTCCAAAGCCAGTTGAAGGGCTCCCAAGAGAGTTGCCCAGCAAGGTGCTGAACCAGGACAGGACAGTGACCACAATTGTGGAAGTGATGAGCGACACAGGGAGCCTCCCTTGGCCCAGCACTCTTGGCACTCCCGCTGGTTTACAGAGATGAGGAAGTTGAAAAGGTTTGAGAGGTGTTTTGAATGCCACTGGACAAAGATGAGGAATCAGTATGATTGATCATGAAATCAAAGACACTATTAAGACCTACTTTTTCTGGTAAGAGCAGCAAAACATCAGTATTTCTCTGCTCTTATTACATACGCAGACAATTGCCCAGTGGCTCTGTTCAAGGTTACCTGGACTCCCCTGAATAAGGGGGGGCATGCAATGGTTTACTTTCAGGGCTCTGCTGAGAAATTTTTGGTTCACCTAGTGCAGTGATGGTGCACATGCATACCCAAAATGCAAGACACGTCCCACATGCATGTGTGCACTGCTCCCCCGCATGTGCCTACACCTCATGCATGTGTGTACACCCCCGCATGCACCCATGGCCCCATGCATGCACTCTGCCTCCGCACACGTGAGACAGAGACCCGAAGGCCAGCTGGCTGGTGGGAGGCATGCACGTATGCGCAGTGGAGCTGAGCTGGGGCAATGGCACGTGTGCCCACAGAAAAGGCTCTGCATGCCACCTGTGGCATGCGTGCCATAGGTTTGCCACCATGGACCTAGTGGATAAAATTGCTTTGATCCATTTCATTTGGAGAGCAAGTGTGGTGCAGATCCTTTGGAGATGCCTGGAAGCAAACTTACCTAGTTATCTGGGAACAGTTTGATTCTGTTGGACCCAAGGAAATGGATGGGGTCTTGGGACTCTTAGCATGGCCACCTGTAAATTATATCTATGTTCCTTCTGATTGGCCAAGGCCAAGGTAACCTGTGGGTGGATCTTAGCAGTGGTTAATTCCTCTGTGAGAGAGGGAGTGTTCCTGGCAGATCAGTCATAGCTAGAAGGGCGTTTGCTCATCTTCATGTCATGCATCAGAAAGGACAAATGTCTTCAGTATCAGTATGGGATATTTATACAAGCTATTCCCAAACAAAAATAGTTGAATCCCTAATATTGGCCTACTTGTAGCAGAAGAGATGCCATAGTTGGCATTTCAGTCAAGTAGATGAGAATATGTGCACGCATGATTGTATTTATGCAGTGTGTGAGAAACTGATGGAAAAAGAATCTAACTGTACGTACACTATGTAACTTGCTCCAGCTAATTTCAGTATTGCAGCTCTGAACTTCAATATTATACTTCTCTAGTTCACAAAATAGTTCCCTATTAATATTGCATTACCCTGAATTTAGAGTCTATGAATTTTCTAACCAATCTTGCAATAATCTAAAAATGTTGAGTTATTTCACAAACATCCTAGAGCAAAACTGAGGAGCTTTATATTGGTACAAGTGAAGACTGGTTAGCTTACTTTCCCCATAAGAACGGAATGTTCCAGAGGTGGATGCCATCATCAACAGCACCTCTTTTTAATCTTCCCAACTATTGCTCAAAAGGCACTTAGGTTTTCATTTATTAATTTATATGCTACCCATCTCACTGTCCAAAGTGACAGCACATTTTTAGTTTGCTTTTAAATTTCTGAAGCTTAGATAGCTTGGATAGCTTGGATACCTGGCCAATTAAGGCCTCTTTAGTATTTTATTTTATATATTCTTCTGGATAGCTCTTGTTTATATTTAGCATTTCTTTTTTAATGTATGATGCTGTTATGTTTAAAAATATTTATTCAGCATTAATTTGTTGAATATACATTGATGCATTGTGTAAGTTTCATTATGTATTTGTTCATTCTTGAAAATAATACTTTAAATTATTGTTTCTGAATGTATTGGAGTTTGAATGTTATCCATGTCTTTTGAAGTTAACAATGAAAGATACTAAAAATGATTTATAAAAAGAGTATTGGGTAAAGTCATAATAAGTCACAAGATGTCAAAAGTAATATTAAATAATTGAATAGCCTTCTACATTAATCACCAAATTCTAAGTGGAACCATATGATTTTTGCAATTTTTATGAAGGCTTGCAAGTTGGGGCCATAGGTGTCTCATGGGCTGATTTTTTTCACAGTGTGAGGGCATTCAAGTTACTATCTGAATGTATAAACAGCCACTGAGAAATTCTGGAGAACCAAATAGGCATACTATTCTTGATTAATACCAGTAGTGAACCCCTAAATCATTCCCTGGTTTAGCTGGTTCAATAGTCACAGTCCTATGTTGAATCTAGAAGCTGGCCGAAATAGATCCAGTGAAGCAGTGCCATCTCTCAAATGTCTAAATTTGACACATCAGTTTTAGCACCTTATCCAGGAAGTTAAAGATACTGATGTCTTCTTTAAAAGGCTAACCAGAAAGCTGTATTCTTGTGGTATTGACCATTTTTGTAGTCTACACATTGGTTTTCCACATCTGGCTGCTTTTAACAGAAGGTACAAAGATCTATTGGGCAGGTGATAGGCCTGTGGTCTCCTTGCAATGTCAATCTCACATTCTTGTACTATACAAACTAAAAGTTAGCTATGTAGCTCGAGTAGATAGTACTGTAAACACATTCCTCTTTCACTGATGTGACTATGAAGGCTATTGGAATAGACAGGACCAATCCTGTCTGTATATAATTATTCATAATGGACTTCTGAGGTTTTCAATGCTTTGCCCACTGAGTGTCTTTGAAATGGGCTTGTGAATACTTGAGAGAAATGTGTTGATTACCAGAGCAAATGAAATGCTAGTATTTCATTGAGATTTAAGGTTTTGGTAACAACTTATAAAGCCCTGTATGGCTTGGGTCCAGGGTACTTGCAAGAACGTCTCCTTCCGTTGACAAACACCAATCGCCCTGTGTGCTCCCACAGACGGGGCCTCCTGGGGATACCGTCAGCTAAACAGTGTAGGCTGGCGGCCCCTAGGGGTAGGGCCTTCTCTGTGGGGGCGCCCACCCTCTGGAATCAACTACCCCTTGAGTTGCGCTTGGCCCCTGATCTCTGCTCCTTCTGCTGTGACCTCAAAACATGGCTATTTTTGCAATCCGGCCTGGACTGACAGGGGATCGGGGGTTTTAATTTGATTGTTTATTTGGCATAATTTAATATCTTTTTAATTTCTTTTAACTTTTGTATTTTCTGTCTTTTATGTACGCCGCCCTGAGTCCTTCGGGAGAGAGGGTGGCTTATAAGTCCAAATAAACTAAACTAAACTAGTAGATAAAGAAGAATTTTTATCTCAATCTCAAACTGCCATAGTTTGTGTGACCTGCTAGTTACTTTCAGTGTTTACCATTGGACTCAATGGTTTTTTCGCCATCAACTTTTTACCATTCAGTACCATGAAGAGAAGAAAGTTCTGTCATTTGGAGGGATGCTTTTGATGTGACAGAATCAATGCCGCTGATCCAGTGGTGCGATTCAACCAGTGTAACAACTGGTTTGGTGAGCGCGCACTGAGTGCGCATGCTCTACATTTTAAAAAGCCTATTCTGTCCTCTATAATTGCTGGCTGAATGTATAAACTCCACAAAGCATCCATACAAAGTCTTTTTATAGGTTCATCAGGCATCCTCAATATAACTTACAGTTACTTCGAGATTCATCTCAATGTCCAACTCTTTGCATAGCTGACTTTCTGGTGTAATCTTTTATCCCTTTCATTCCACATCGCAGGAGCAGGGGTAGAGATGCCAGCACGATGCTGGGTTCAGACAAGAGTGAAAAAACCTCCCCCCAAGGGTTGATTCAGTGACCAATCAGGATTACATGTGGCCACATGACGTAGACTACATTTCCTAGGATCCCTTAACTATATTTACCATGATGCATTCCCTTAAGGGGACAGCTCCCAATTCCTAACTAACTATCCCACTTCCCATTAACTATAAACTGTCTGGACAGCACAAAGCCCGTTTTCAACTGAATTCCTTACCTTCTACCGCAGCCCTGGTGACTGAAACAGCTGAGGCATGGCAAACTGCTCTGTCGCGTGAATCAGCTGTGCTAAAAACCATGAAATAAAGCACAGCAGAGCAGGGGCGGGTGGTGGGGCAAACACCCACCGGAACTACCAATTCGCACAAACCAGTCTGAACCAGTAAGAATCCCACCCCTACAATGATTACCTCTTATGGCCCTGAAAGACCACCTCTAAAAAAATCTTTCCAGGTATGTCAGAGAGGAGTAGCACACTACCTGAAAATACCATGGCAGCAAGCAACCTAAATAGGGTCCTTCAGATCAGCAATAGAATTGTATGCCAATCCAGTAGACCTTTGTGGTTCCATTTTCTACCTGGATCTAGCTTTCATTATTTTGAGCTGTCTTGTTTTTAGTTGCTTAGAAGAAATTTAAAGCTGAAGAAATTTGGTATACCTTCTTACTATCCCATCTCTTGATTATTTTGTATTCTTACTACCTCCCATTCAAATATGGATCATATTTCTCTGATTTACTATATATTATATGAATGATATAATTTTTACAGGTGAGACATCTTCCCCAAATTAATCAAACTGTGGGAATGAAGTTGAATTAATCAAATATGTTTAAGTGTATATGTGTATTTTTCTTTCAGAGTTTTGATGAACAATTTGCAGTAGTTTATGTGTTGTTCTTACATATATATAAGAAATATACTCAAATCTATCAACCAAAATTTGCTTTTTCAATATCCATATTGAAGTAAAATTAAATAACTCTTGTGCTGTTTGTTTTCCTTCTTTTGATTAATTGAAATGTCTTATCTTTGCAATGTTCTGTTTTCTTTCATTTGTGTCATTTTTAGATTATTTTAATTCAGGCGGTCTGTCCAGTTTTGGATTTTATTGGTTTTTATGGATTTTTTAGAAAATTGTTCTCTGCCCAGAATTCATTACAGTTAGATCAGAAGTGGTATTCAGCAGGTTCTGACCAGTTCTGGAGAACTGGTAGCGAAAATTTTGTGTAGTTCAGAGAACTGGCAAATACCACCTCTGACTGGCCCTGCCCCCATCTATTCTCTGCCTCCTGAGTCCCAGCTGATCAGTTGGGTCTTCTTTGGTTGCCCTGCACAGGAGAAGGCAGCTGGAAAGCAGGTTAGTGGGGTCAGGTGGGAATGAGGATGTTACAGTATCCTTCCCCTGCCACACCCATCAAGCCACACCATGCCCACAGAACTGGCAGTAAAATGTTTTGAATCCCACCACTGAGTTAGATGGCTGTAATAAATTTAAATAAAATAAAAAACCAACACATCAAACACTGAAGTTATTTTCAAGACTAGTAAAATAAAGGAAGTATAAGAATGTCTGGATGTGAATCTACTTCATTATATGTTATTGTATTTATTCTGTTATTTTACTTTGATTTATAATCCTTTGCATGCAAGTGTGACAATCAAAGCATGTGCAGGTAGTCCTTGTCTTACAAATATAATAGATGTTTTGGCCAAAACTCAGGCCAACCAACAAGCAGAAATAGCCAAAGCTCAGGCCCAAGTGGAGTTACTCGAATGACAAAGAGAGATGGCAGGAAAACAGCATGGGCCACAGCATGGTAGAAGGCAGCCAACGCTGCCTCCCTCACCTTTGACCTTGAAGAGTTGGGAGAAGAGAACCCAGACATGTGGGTCAAGGCCTACGTGGATGAGCAGCACTCGCTACGAAACGAGCAGGTGGAACCGCCTCAGTTGCCTAGCAGTCTCCCACAACCAGGGGAGCATAGGAGTGAATCTCAACTGCAGACTCTAAACCTCAGTCACACAACTGATGTTGTAAGACCTAAAATACAAGATTCACTTCCCACCAACCGCAAATCTTCCCCAACTGATGTTGTATGACCTAAAGTCCGAGATTCTCTTCCCAGAATCAGCAACCTTACTCCAACGATTCATGGCCTGCTAGGCAAGCACCTTAGCCCACCAGTGATCACGATGACTTCTCGACAAGTAGACATGCAACCAACGACACCTGCCACACTCAATCCACAGGCAGTACCATTCCAGCCACAACCTCCACACTACCTGGGCTCACAGGTACAACAAGATAACCACGGCCAGCCTACACAGCAGTGTGAAGCTCCACTATCGTCTCTGGAATGGCAGGACGACATCCTCCATAAGCACTGGGAGGAACACTACAACCCTTCATTGACATACAACCCAAACCCACCCTCTACATCAATGCCCCTTACGCAATCCACCTCTACAGATGATGCAGACTACTGGAGAGAGTTGGGTCTCAGGAGAGGAAGCTAGATTTGGCCAACGGGGTATACAAATTCTCTGATGAGCCAGGCGGCGAATATCTCCTCTGGAAGAAAATTTTCCTGCGCACCATTCAGGATGCATGCCTGAAACCCTGAACAGCCTCAACAGATTTCCTAAAATTCCTATCGACAGGCCTCACCTGGTCATGGAACTATCTGTTTATACAACTGAAAGCAGCATAATGGGATCCATGGTTACCGGGACTCACTTGTCTTGACCATGTTGACATGCAAAACAAAATCGTTTGGAAACTCCCACAGGTGCTAATTGAACAGTGGCTCCAGTTGTCTGATGCTTTCATGGCCAAGGGTCGCCAAAACTATATACCCTTTACCATTCTTGAAGAATTTGTGGCCCACCAGGCAACAGCGTGCAACACCCCCAGGGCCCGCAGACTCAGAGCTGTTAGTCCTCCCAATGAAAAAAGATACAACAGCAACTATATACCGTACATAAGCCCTACAAGGGGAAAACCCTTCATGGTTGTCCATAAAACCGAGATCAACTCCTCACCCATAAAAAGTTTGGACGCTAACTCGTCACATACAACCCACTTTAGATCTCCAATGACAAAGAGAAGCCAGTTTTGTCCTTTGCACCACACTCGACACTCGCTGAACAAGTGCCAGGGGTTTGCAGCGAAATCCCTGACCCTACGGCGAGAATTGATAAAGGAGTACCAATTCTGCTGCAAGTGTTGCGAATCCAAACATCCGTCCAAGTACTGCACAGTGACTGAGGTTTAGAGTCTGTGGTTGAGATTCACTCCTATGCTCCCCTGGTTGTGGGAGACTGCTAGGCAACTGAGACAGTTCCACCTGCTTGTTTCGTAGTGAGTGCTGCTCATCTACATAGGCCTTGACCTGCATATCTAGGTTCTCTTCTCCCAACTCTTCGAGGTCAAAGGTGAGGGAGGCAGCATTGGCTGCCTTCTGCCATGCTGCGGCCCATGCACTTTTCACTGCCATCTCTCTTTGTCATTCGAGTAACTCCACTTGGGCCTGAGCTTTGGCTATTTCTGCTTGTTGGTTGGCCTGAGCTTTGGCCATTTCTGCTTGTTGATTGGCCATTTCTGCTTGTTGGTTGGCCTGAGCTTTGGCCATTTCTGCTTGTTGATTGGCCATTTCTGCTTGTTGGTTGGCCTGAGCTTTGGCCATTTCTGCTTGTTGGTTGGCCATTTCTGCTTTCTGCCGTTATCACCTCTGTTGTAATACGTAAATCTGCCTCTGCTACTGCAGCTTCAATTTGAGCTTCTACAGGTTGTTCAGCATAACTTGCTGCTTTGGAGGCCTTAGATGTGTCGCTGCGACGGGAGGATGCTCTGGAAGGATGGTGAGACCCAGCAGCAGAGAATTGGCATGAGACACTGGAACC
Source organism: Naja naja (assembly GCA_009733165.1). NCBI lineage: Eukaryota > Metazoa > Chordata > Lepidosauria > Squamata > Elapidae > Naja > Naja naja. Next base: position 95,429,664 of record CM019148.1, read on the forward strand.
TGCTTGTGACCTAGCCAGTTTGGGATGGAGGGAGGAGGCTTTCTTAGAAAGGTGGAAGGAGACTGCTTGTGATTGAAGACGTATTTCGGATGTGGCCCTCTCCCTTGCTCCTTGTTCCTTTTGAACCGCATCGAGGAGCGCTGCCTGGAGGGTTTTGCTTTCCTCAATGCAGTCTTTGCGTTCTTTGTGAAACTCCTCGAAGCATTGGACGTGTGTTTGGAGTTTTGGGTCACCCAGTCTTGACTGGATGGACTTGAGTTTATCTTTGCTGTTTCTCCACCATGTGAGAAGGGCATCTAGATCATCTAGCAGTGTGCGGATTTGCTCGGGGGCAGCTTGTGTTTTGGGGCATCACAGATCTCTAGTTCCAGCCATGAGTCTGCGTAGCAGCGATATTGCTTCTCCCAATTGTCCCTCAAGTGTGCTTCCACGGGTTCGGTAAGCTTATTCTTTCTGAGGTCGTAGGTTTCATGAGGTCCAGCTGCCTCTGAGTTTTGGGAACTGGGTTCCACATTTACATCTAGGGTGGGTGGAGGGTTCAAGTCCTCTGGTACTTCAGGGACATCTGTCATGGCTGAATAAGTTGCCGTGCTTCAAATTGGCAAAGGTGAATTTTGGAAAATTTAGTAGTTTTCCTTTATTTCGCTAGGGGTGCGGTGCACAGGTAGCAGAAAGTAGGAGTGTCTGCTAGATTTAGTACTTGAGCACATAGGTGGCACGGCACAATATGGCTGCTTTTAGGGTGTAGTGCGTGGTTGCAACACAAGTGGGCACTATAGAAAGCATTGTTGCTGAGTCTGAAGACGTGAGAGCAAAACGCAGGTTTGCCTGTTAGTGTTGCTTGCAACACAAATTGGCACAGTAGGGTGTTGCTGAGTCTGAAGACATGAGAGCAAAACACAGGTTTGCTTGCTAGGTTTGGAAGACATTGCTGCTAAGCACAGGTTAGGCTGCAGGTAGTACTGGAACCTTGCATTAAGTTGCTTAATGTTTCCACAATAATTACAAAAAGGAATTTTCATTGGTTAAAAACTGGTTAAATTTGGGAAAGTTCCTATAGTTTTTATAAAAATTTGTGAACAAGTTCTTATAAAAATTCGCAGACAAGTCTTTGAATCCTCTGGGAAATTTCTCCTAGACCACCAGATGGTGCTGTAGGCTATCAGTTGAGTGGCAGCCTTTCAATTCCAGTTAGAAGGAACAAATCCTTTTAAAAAACAGTCTTCTAAAAAAAGGGGGGGGGGATTCCTACCCTTTTCTATGGAGATGGCTGGCTGCTAGGTAAACTTGCGAATCCACTCACATCTGCATTTGTAAATAGTTTTGAGCCAATGACAATGTACTAGGCTGGCAGTCTGTTTCTATGGTGATGAGGAATGCAAGGTATGCTTATTTTTTGCTTCCTGTGGAAACTTTCTTCATTCTCTTTTGGTTGAAGTGCTAGGGAAAATGCAGTTTCTTTGTTTGTTGCAGGACACAGGAAAGATTTTTCAGACTGTCCTATTGCATTTGTAAAGAGTTTGTAGGTGCTAACTGGGAAAAACCCGGGGTAGATGGGTAATACCTGGCTCCTCCCTTTGTTTTGCAAATTAGTTCTTCCTGAGCTAGCAGATGTAACTTGAGACAAAGAGGCTTCTTTTGTTGAAGAGAGGGGAGGAGAAGTACAAAGGAATAGCATGCACATTTACTCCTGGCTTCAAAATATCCATCTTTATCACAAAATTCAAATTACTTTTGCTTCACTCTACTTCCAAGAATCAAGACAAGTATCTTTCTACTGTTCTACTTATTATGCTCTGGATGGGTATAAAGCAGACAGAGCAACTCCACAAAGCATCTATACAAAGTCTTTTTTATTGGTTCATCAGGCATCCTATCAAGTCACATTTATGACAAGGTTCTTCTTAATGTCCAATCCTTTGCATATCTGAATTGTGGTGTAGAAAGATAATAAACTCTTATCCCCATGATGATTTAATCAGCTGCATGGCAGTGGATCCAGGCAAGAGTGAGGGAACCTCCCCCAACCCAACAAGGGTCAATTTAGTGACCAATCAGGGTTACAGATGTGACCACGACATGTACTACATTTCCCAGGATACCTTTACTACATTTACCATGATGCATTCCCTTAAGGGAACAGCTCTCAATTCCTAACTACCTATCCCAAATCCCATTAACTCTAAACTGGCTGGACAGCACAATAGAGCTTGCTAATTACATTCATAACTTGAGAAATTCATTAATGGGATTGTTAATTGATTGTCATGTTGATCCCTCCCTGATTTACCCAATGCATTTGCTTAATCAAATGCTCAGGTTGTTAAGTGCATGTGAAGTATCACAGGATGAAGAAGACCAGGGGATAGTACTTCTGACCACCCAACGCCTCTCCAACCCACTGAGATAGCTCATGTTCCCCCCTCCACCAATATCCTGTCCCTCTGGGTTTCCACAGACACTTACCTTTTGAAGTTCTCGATGATCGAGTGAGTTGTGTTCTCTACGGCCTCTCTGTTGTTGTTTCTTTGCCTGCATCTTTGCAGGCTCTCCTTATCTTTGCAACAAGTTTTTGATGTGAAGAACGGAGGCTGGGAGGGGTGCATATGTACCACGCTTAGCTCTCGTTCTTTGTGAGGAAAGCCGGCTGAACCCTGCAGCTGTGATTGCATCCTGGCAGGCTCTAGTCATCTTTGCAAAAAGCTTTTGGTGCAAAGAACGGAGGCCAAGAGGGGCATCCACTCCCGGTCTCTGTTCCTTGTGCCAAAAACTTTTTGCAAGGACACTGGATCCTGCAGATATGCAGGCAAAGAACCACGGCACAGAGCATGAAGAGAACACAGAAGATGAAGAGCTCGCTAATCTTTGCAAGATAAGTGAGTTTCCACTGGCCCAGTGCCTGTGGAGATCTGGCGGTGGTGTTTGTGGGATAGAATAGGCAAGATGAATGTTGCAGTGCCTCTGCGTTTGTTCGTAATGGGAACAACTGCCTGTGTTGCAACATTCATAACCTCGGGACTGTGTTGTAAGTTCTTTGGAGGGGGTATGGTGTAACTTAGAATGATCACTAAGTGAACTGTCGTAACTTGAGGATTACCTGTACATAACTCAACTAGAAAAGAATGAAATGAGTGCAGCACAGAAGTTTGTTTAAAAAGCTCATTACAACCCTTGATTGAAAAAGTGCATCTTAACTCATTTTATAATAGTGGACAAAGTGAAAACTGCAATTATCTATGGGAGAAGGCCTACCTCTCTAGAAATAGAAATATCTTTCAAAGGCTTGACACCTAACATGTAAAATTTTAATGAAGAAATTAATCTCTTAGATAATTAAATATTAAACTATTACATACAAAATTACATATAGTGATAATTTCATTAAAGACTAGCAAAATCTATTTCCAAATAGAAGCCTTTTTTTATATAAACAATTAGTGATCCATGTAATAACATAAACATCCTCTTATTGCTAAGCTAATTAATGCTTTCAAAGCCTTCCTGTTCTTTTCAGTGTTTAAAAACTTTTTGGAAATTTGTTTTACACTTGTTTTAGTACATTTACATAATGTACTAAAGCTTTAAACAGTACAGTATAAAATGGTGCTATGGGGAATGTTAAGTATGAAGCTCCCAAACGTTACTTAACACTGTATGGTTTAGAAAACAACTGACAGCAAAATAGTTGACATCCTACATTAGAGAGGTCTGATGGTGTGACCTCATGCTCTTTTTACAGCATTTCCAATCACAAAACAATTTGCTCTTCACCAAAGTGAAGACTGCTGTGAGCAGTTACAAACTGTCCTACAGATTGAAAATCCCTAAGTCTGAGAGTGCTTCTGGAATTCTTCTGTACTGCCAGGACAAATTGTCTGATTAAGCTCTAATTTGAGGTGGTGTTTTTAAAGGGTAATTAAACACTGCAGAAATTGGCAGGGTGTGCAAAAATTGAAAGTAGCTACAAATTATACCAACACCATAAAAACTAGGAGGTATTCTCCATTTCAAACATACAAATAAACTTTTTGTTATTCCTGAGATAAAATAAGTTATAAAACATGGATCAGTGGGTCACATCCATTTCTACCAACCACACCTGTTATAGACATCTATTCCTATTTCATAATAGCATAAAACGTTGAAATGTAGCTCCTTATGGTTTTCAATATTGCAAAATCCAATGATGGTGGGCCTGCACCAAGATACTCTATACAGTTATTTTTGTTGATGTCCAGGTAGGAGGATGTTGCATTTGAATATGAGGGTAGAAGTCATATTAAGCTTTTTGACAGAAGATGGGGAAGCCTTCTAACTAAAAATCAAAGAGAATTTGCTCTCTAATGGGACATGTGCTGAAATGAAACTTGACAGTAGGAATAGTGTGAAAAGTTGGAAGGAATACCAAGAGGAGAACAACTAGATGCCCTGTAAAATTATGCTTCCAGTCAGAGCAAGGTTTTCTGCCAAATTGCAACCCAGTATGGGTGACTGCAGTTATTGAGCTCAGATAGAAATTCTGATTTCTGGTGGTTTTCCCGGGTCAGCACATTACAGTCATATGAGTCGTCGGAGGATCTGTTTGATTCCATTACATCCGATTTTTCCATAATGCGTTCCATCAGTTTTCTACCAGCCTTGGGAATAGGCAAGCACAGCCGACGTCAAACATTTTGACTTTCCATTTGGCGCACAAGGTCCCAAGCCGAACCGTGGAAGAACCGCAACAAGTCACCCTGTTTAATAAGGCTGCGGTTAGATTGTCAGCCGTTAACAGCCTCCCGGGCTTTCCGATCTCCTAACGAGTTTACCACGACCTCCTTTGCTTCCCTTAATACGAAATAAACTCAACCTGTTTTAAGATTATTTTTGTCTGTAAATTCGACATTCTCCAGTACGTATATCAAATAATATGGATTATTTAGGAGATGAACACAACTGAAAATAGTTAATTATACATTCTAAAGCCCGTAGCAGAATTCCTAAGCGAATCGTTTTCCGCCGGGACATGGGCAGGGCGTCTAAACTGTTCGAAGCATGCGAGACATTATACATAGGGTCATATGCAAAACCAGCGACGCTCTGCAAACTGCGGATCAACTTTCCAACGGAATAAAAACGATTCACAGAACAGACGGTTGTCCTAAAGGTTGGAAGCAGCTGCAAAAAGCAAGCTCTAAAAATGCCGCAGGAATGCGGTCGGCGTGGTGATGTGGGTTTTTTTGTTTTTTGTTCTTTAAATGAGGTTCTTCTCCCGGCAGTTAATACGACCTTGGCCGGCCCAGGGAGGTGCAGAACCGGGAAGGAAAGAAACAAAAGGGAACTAGGAGGAGGAGAGGAGGAGGGAAAATGGGCAGCAGAACAGAAGATCCCACCCACATCCTTAAAGGAAATTCTCAAGCTGGGAAGACGCACAACTTTCGCATGACAAGTTGAAACCGGCTCTCCGGGGAGTTCCCTTTGCAGGGGGAGGGAAGAGGAAGCGAGATCTCCCCTGACCGACGGAGGGACTCGTAGCTCCCTCTGCGATCGGGGAAGCCCCGCCTCCTTCCTTCCTTCCCCTCCCCTCCCCTCCCTCTCCCGCTTTGCACGGAGCACCTCTCATACACGCTCCGTCTGTCAAACAGACACACGTTCGAGCCAGGGCTCTCGGGAACTGGATCTTCTGGTTCAGCCTACTTCCCCTCCCTTCTCCGGGACGCAATGGGGGATCCGATGACATCACTGGCTGAGCTCTCCCCTTGCTCTCTCCCCTTGTAACTTCTGTTCTGGGAAGTGGTGCCAGGAATAACCCAGTCCGTCTGCAGATCAGAGAGGCTCCAATCATCCAGAAGGGAGGAAAAATACAAACACTCGCGCACGCAACCGACCACTGCGGCCTCCCGGCCCTCGTCCTTTAAGGCTGATATATTTATAGACATACCTACAGATACACTACACATACGAGTAGTATCTGCGTGCGGGTGTGTATGTACTTGTATATGGCGCGAGAAAGACAGCGCGGGTAGATTATTCTATTTAATCGAGGAGGATAAAAGGAGAAAGCGATGGTCGATCTGAACAGAAACACACGAACCAGACACCCGTTGGCTTGTGGAATACCTGTCGCTATTTAAAGCAAAGCTGCAAGGCACCCCACTCCAGACCCAGGCTTAGTAAGGGCGCAACAAGAAATGACACGGTGCAGGCTTTCCTTCTCGTTGACTCCCAGGTGAGCTTTTGCTGCAAAGATACCTGCCTGCCTGCCTGCTTCCCCCTCTCGTTTATTTCCAATACTGAACCCTTCTCTTCGGGGGAGGGAAAAGACAAGAACTGACAGTTCTTTGGCGTGACCCTGCTCCTTGTTACTGGAGCGACTTTGCCATAAAATAGGGAAGCGGAGAAGGGGTCGGATTGTTTCATTAGTTGTCTGCCTTTCGGGTGGTGGTGGTAGTGGTGGAAAGCAATAGAAAAGCAAGGGCTCGTAGTTATAACCATGCGCTGCCCTGTCTTTTTGAGCAATAATAGGAAAGGTTATTGGGTGACCAAGGGAGTGGTCGGTGACAGCGTCGGCTCAGGGCTATTCAGTTCTCGCGGGGGAGACAGGGAAGGTGTCCGTGTGTGTGTGTGTGTGAAGACAAGGCGTATGTGTAAACCTACTCGTCCCTCGCTTGTCTTGTGGGTAACGGGGCTTGTCACAAGCCGCGCGTCGCAGAGAACGTTTCTCTACCGTCAACGATGCAGCGCACATTTGACTAATGGAAACGGATCTTTCAGAGACCCTTGGCCAGCGTTGTCACATGCTGTGGAAGAGGACGCCACCCCAGGTTCCAGTGTGTGGCGCTTCTTGATTTGCATATTAGAAGTTCAGATCCGGCAACCTGACTTAAAAAGAACCGCCTTCCCTTCCTCCCCCATTGTTTTGTATGTGAATATACACGGTATATATGTGTGTATGTGTGCGTGCGCGCGCTAGCCAGTGCGCGCGAACGAGGTCCTTTGCTCGTGGCCTACTGTTAGGGAATGTGGGGAATACCCAGCATGTAAGTGTATGCAGATTAAGGAGCAAAGCGGGCTTGCGTAATCTCCTCCTGTGGGGAAGAAGTATGTGCATGGTTACTAATGAGCAGATGAAGAGGCGGAGGAAGAGAGGACGCGGAGCTCAGAAAGGAAGGGACGCGGCGCGGAGGTTGCTGCCGCCTGGGTCCGGCTGAAGGCACTGCTCTTGCCCATTTCAAGGTAGCTTAGCGGCGGGGTGGTGAAGAGGGCACGCGCGCAACGCCCGCGCGCGCCGGGGCTGGTTTGCGAAGGGCGGCGGGGGTTTCTGCTTAAGTCGGAAAGCGTTTCAAAGCGCCGGGCTTTCTGTGTGGGGGGCGAAGTGGGGGAGGGGAAAGGGTCGTCCGGGTGACTTGGCAACCTCCTGAGCTGGTTTGGTTATACTTCTTGTGGACTGTGAGGGCGGAGGTGGCATGTGGGAGCCCCCCTGGTGGGGGCCGAAGAAAAAGCGCGTGGCGGCAGCAGCAGCTGTGCGCGCGGGGGAGGAGGGGAAATGAATGTGCACAGGGCGAACGGAGGAGAGAGGTGGGGAGGGGGGGAAGAGGGAGGACAAGCCTAGGAGAAGGATATCTGTGTGTTGCGCCTTTATGTCTGTTCCCTGAAGTGGGTGGAACGTTGGCCCGTTCCGGGAATGTTCCATGACGTGTAAAAGCCACAGGAAGGGGGTTAACAAGGGGCTCTGCCTGCTGCTGTTGCTGTTGCTGCTGCGAGGGCTGCGAAAGCAGATGTGATCTCCCTCTCTCCCCTCTTCTGCATGCTGGCTTCCTTAGGGGTTTGCAACGAAATCTTGGCTCTCGCCTCCGCCCCCCCCCCCACGTTGGTAGTCTCTTTGCCAAGAAATGTTTTTTTTCCTCCTTATATAATCGGTACGCATATAGATGTTTAGATACGATTATGTAACCTACAGACTCTCTCATCCACGCTTGCTCCCTGTAATCTTCGGCCCTTAAATGTCTGTACGGAAGTGTGAAGGAGGGTGCGGGGCTGGAGGAGAGATTGAGAAGAGTCCTTTAAAGATTTGCCTGATATTGTCCTTGGGGAACCTGAAGGGAAGGGAATAAAGCCTGTTCTTGTCCTTTCTCCTTAGCGTTGGTTGCCTCTGTACTTTAATGGTAGGAAATCAACATTTGAAGGGGAAATCCCTGGTCCCCATATCACCTTTTTTTCCACAGATCTTCATGAAATATTTAATATGTTCATACTTAAAATATTTCTCAGATACACCATTGCTGTTCCTTGCCTGGAAAACAGATGAATAATACACAGAGTGATGTGGGAAAAAAAGATGTTATCTTTTCTGTTTTATGTAGCTCTAAGGAAAATACTATACATAAAATTGTTTAGGACTAAGAACAGTGTCCTAGGACTAAGAACAGTGTCCTAGTGTCAGGCTTCATTTATTTGCTATAAGGGAGAAGATCTTGATAGTTACTTTTTTCCACATTGTGCCCCTATATTATATCCTTATATATCTATATCAATATATCCTTATATTTATTATCTTGTAAGCGATTGACAAAATAAAATAAAATATATTACAGGGATGCTTTTGTTCTTCTAAATGATGCATGTTCTCTTTAATAAAATGTGAGACCTGTATGTAATAATTAAGTCTCTATTAATGCATAATGTATTACAAATAAAACTGTTTAGTAGTTTGCAGAATACTTTCGTTTTTTGGCTAATTAATCAGTTGACATTTTTTCCTGAACTTTCTAAAGGGCTTTTATGATTAGATGATTTAATATAAAATATTGCCTGTTGCTATCAGGGTTAGAAAAATGTGCTTAGTAAGCTACCCATTCACAAATTGCTAAAATGATTGGTTTATAGCATTGTATTCATTTCAATGGAATGGCAAGAAAATACGTTTACAACCTTAGTCCTGTGGTATTATGATTGACATACACAAGGAATGGAAAATGTGAATGAGACTCATGTTTTATTTTTGTTTTATTAAAAGAAATGTCTGTGCAATATGTCTCAAGCTTTGATTCCCCCCCCATGGTATTGAAATAATGCTATTCTGTATAATAGAGTGAGTTCTATAAAACACCATAGAGCTTTTGAGTATATATGTATAGGATTGCTCTATCTAGCTCTTTGTCAAAAAACTACCATTCAATAAAGCTTCAACACCTTTAAAATTGATGCCAGTTTGCACCATTAGATTAAAAATAAATGTTCTTAAAAAGTCTATTGTGAAGGGAAAATAGTTGTCATTTCATATACTGTGCTCAAATGTTGATAGTGCATCTGCATGTTGCCAGTTTTTTGTATTAAGGAATAGCACTGGAAGTATTACTGATAATAAATGATAGTATGTATAGAATGTTTCCTTGGATCTGATTTTTGCCATAGTTTCCAAAGTTTTTAGTATTTCCATATTGTGTGAAATTTGAAAAATAAAAGATTTATATGGCTTTTTGTTTATAATAATTTGGAGATTAAGAAGTTATAATTGAAATGCTATTATCATTTGTGTTTTAGTTTAGTATTATAAAATCTCAGTTGGGATAGTTTTACCTCTTGAAACAAGGACACAAGATAAATCCAAAAAAAGATTAGACACAGTTCTTGGTAAATCTTTAAAAAACAGTGGAGAAAGGACTGTATGAATTGTATAAAGCCGTGATGGCGAACCTATGGCACACGTGCCACAGGTGGCATGTAGAGCCATTTGTGCAGGCACGCGAGCCCCAGCAAAACTTACCTGCACTGTGCATGTGCATGCCTCCCAGCTGATTTTCGGGCCATTTGTGCCCGGAGGCTTGAGGAAAGCCTCTGCAGTCTTGGGAAGCTGAAAAACGGGCCTTCTGGAAATACTGGAAGTGCCTAAACGGGCCCATTTTCAGCCTCCTGAGGCTCCAGAGGCTTCTGTCGAGCCTCTGGGAGGGCAAAAACGGACTTAAACAGGCCAAAAATCAGCTGGGAGGCGCATGCATGCACAGTGCTGGTAAGGGGGGGGTTGCACATGCATACGCAGGGGGTACATTGCATTGTGGGTGCCGGCATGCATGCGTGCACACGTGCGCTTTCAGCACACCACAACAAAAAGGTTCGCCATCACTGGTATAAAGTGTGGTTTTGTTACTGAAGAGGGTTGTTACTGAAGAGGGTTTAAGACTTCTTATGGTGAAGTCTTAATTAGAGATTCAATTGGGAATCAGTTTTAATAAATGATTCTATCTTTCCAAGAACCCAACCTTGTATATGGCTTTGTTAACTATTGCCACTAGATTGGAATAAACCGCTAGGATTCTCTACTCATCTTTGCCATCATCTAGTGGCTATCCACATTTTTGCAGCCCATATTTTGATTGTAAGCTGCCCAGAGTTACCTTGAGATAAGATGGGTGAGCTATAATTTTTATAAATAGATAAATACTTCGTTGTTAGGCCCTATATACTGTAACATTTTCAGTGACAATTGATTTTGAATATTGGGATGTGATATTGAGGGCAAACTATTTTATGATGGGGAAACTTACAAGAATTCTCCAAAAGCTTTGAATAAGTCCAACGGTGCCCTTCAGATGTGTTCACTGAAGAGAGAAATTATTAAATATATGATCAGTTAAATCTTATTAGCATTTCAAGTTTGTCTTGAACTTGCCCAGTTGTTGATTTTTGGCAAGTCAGCCTGAAAAAGTGATAAGTTATACTATCGGGTATAGATGAAACTGATAGATTTTTCAAAGTGAATGAGCCTACTTGTAGGAAAACGATCTTTATTTGAACAGTACTGGAGTCTTCATCCAATCTGAATAATAGTTGAACTATAGGGTTTGGATTTGTGCAGCATGCCAGGCTAAAATATTGATTGTATATTTGTAGTATTCTATGTATGTACAAATTCAGCTGCATTGTAAGCGCAATCGGATTAGCTTTATTTTAACTCAGAAATTGAATTTGGGTTTTCTCAAGCAGCATCACTTTGAATAATCTCGGTTGATAAATGATTCTAGTGAGTGGCAGGTTTTGTTGAAAAACTGTTGATGAAACAGCAGGTTAAGGAAGTTTAAAAAGTCAAGACCTGGCTGCCAGCTTGAGTTTTTTAATGCCTCCTTCTCTCCTATCCAACTTCCTTGATGGAAACAAACTGTCAATTAATTTAAGAAAGCTCTTATGATATCTGAGTGCCAGAGAATAATTAAATGTGTACTGGTAATATATGGCGACTAAAACAGAATATGAGAGATACTAGAGGTTGAAAGACATGAATTAAAAATACATATTTAAAAAAGTGGGAGAGACTGTCAAAGAAAAATGAAGCAACCTTGTACCACCCTAGAAAGGGGTATAAACATTAAGAAGGTAAAGAGTATCAAGCTGATGAATTGAAAACCTTTTGATTTTCTTACATACACCATTTTTAGAAAATTCATTGAGTTATTTCCTGTGGTATATAAACACAACACAACAAATTAAAGTAGGTTTTTTCTTTTAGACTGTTTTATGAATATACAAATGTGCGAGACAGAACCAATCTTCTAAACATAAACAACATGCTCAGATTCTTTTAACTGAGGGCAACTAAGGAGAGTCCAGTGATAAAGAAAATTTAATGAAGAAAGCTCAGTCTTTAAAACAATATTGGATATGTATAGTCACTGAATTGATGGCACGAGCATGTAAGATATAGTAGCTAAGGGAACGAAGAGTCAGTCCAAATAGGACAAAGGTATATATTTTCATTACTGTTTACAATGTCTTCCCTTTATCACTATGTCCCAAGTTTACTTTAATTCAAGATAGCATTTTCTGTCTCTGATGAAGTGGATTTTGGTAGGTAGAATTATGTCGTAATACATTTGTTAATTTGCAGATGATTACAAGAGATTTTATTTTAGTTTCAACACATTCATGGAACTACCCTTCAAATATTTATTTGATGTAATCAGCCAAACTTTGGCTGGAAGTAACAAAAAGTTTGGCTCAAGTGACCCTGCCTTTCCCAGTTCCATAATAGGTGTAGATGACTAAATGTAACTTATTTGAAGAAATGCTTTCTTAATACTTAATTCAAGCTGTAAGGCTATACAAGAAACAACCCAAAAGGATTTTTAGATTACAACATTTTTACATGTGTGAGATCTGTTTATAGAGTTCTTGTTACTATGAAGACAAAACAAAGCCAAAAAAATTGTATTCATGTGCTGCTTGCTGAGTAACGATGCATGAGTCTGCTTGGATCATCTTGTACTGATAATCGCACTGATTTTCTACTGGTAAGTTAATATAATTTACTTTGTCATTTAATTAAAAAAAACCTTAATAGATATAAATCAGTAATTTGGTAATTTGTAAGTCAGAGTAAGTCCTTGTTTTTACAATCTTAAGAGATTCCTTTGGAATAATGGAAAGATTCTTACGATATGGTGTAGTTATTTTGATGGACAAGTTTTATTGTATAGTGAACACAGAGTGAACTTGTAAAACAGCAGAAAAGAAGTAGCACTGTTTTGTTTGTTTTCCTCCAGTCCAATTTCCTTATTCACCAAACAATAAATTGTAGAAATTATAGAAAAGGTACAAAATGTAATTGTATTTTTTGGCCGAGTGAGGGTATGCAGACGCTATTGGAGCCATGGAATTTACAGCTCCTCCTAATCCTTTGCTTTGCTCGAAGGAAAGGGTGCTGCTTCCATGATATTGGTGATGTTGGTGCTGAGATGGCTTATGAAATGGTGGGAATAACCATGTAATTGTCATTTTATAAACGCAGCAGCTAAAGCTATTTTAAATAACTGGTGCGCAGAGAAAGAGGCTACTGTAGATAGAGCAATATCCTGTTCCAGCCCCTGATATATTAACCACTTGATATCTGATTATTGCTAGGCATTTAGGTCTTTCCTTTTGTTCCGATGAACTACAACTCTCATGGCTTTCTCCAAAGACTTTTTAGTGAACGTTCAGCAAGGAAAAGTTGATAAAGAGAGGACAGTTTGGTTGCAGTGGTAGAAATTGATCCTGATGGCTGTTGACATTTTTTTGGGTGTGTGTATAACTTTACATCATACTAAATATAAAAATATAATAAAAAGCTAAGAACAATAGAAGCACATCTGTTTGTAGTATCTAACAATGGAAAAACCCAAGTCTGCCTCAATTTCTATCGTACATATTGTTCGGATTCCCACAACACTTAAATCATAAAGTGGTTTGTTCCGTTTTGATTCGGTATGTGTGAAACTGAAAAATTCGCTTTGTGATCATCTAAAGCTTGGGAGCATGTTCAAACTCTACAAACTATCATTAATTTTAACCAGTTTGCAATTGGTTAATTATTGGACATTAGATAATTTCAAACGTGTTATGTAGCTGTATGATTGTGTTCCAGTTAATAGTAATCATATATTATAACCTGGAAGCAAAGCTTTTAGTTTCTTTCCCCTGGCCCTACCATGCGGGTCAGAAAACAGAGCTGCCTTTTTTGGGGGACAAACAATTACCCTGCATGCTAGTAAAGAGTTTTATCTTCCTTCCACATGTGACACCCAGTTCTCTCTTTTCTGACAAAGAAGAACCTTTTGCATTACCAGGTGTCTGAGGTTCTTACTTGAAAAGGGCTTTCCTTCTACTCCTCTCATTGTTTTTTTATTTTTTTCCACTTTAATTACTTCTTTGCTTTCGTTTCCTTTGGGGCACTTTTAGGAACATGATATTTGCTTCCTACCAGCAAAAGACAGTAGATAATATCCATATTATACAACAGCACATTAGTGGTCAACCATATAGACCTTGCTCTGTAAAAATAATGCTTCCTACACTGCAGTTGTGTAGTGCATATGCTGGTATGTATTGTTTATTTCGTTTAACTTCAGCTAGGTGGCAGGGTCCAGCTGATTGGCTGATGTCTAGAAACTAAGCAGAGACAGGTCTAGTTAATCCTTGCATAGGAGATCACTATGGTTAATCCTTAGATAGGAGAACAATAAGACATTTCAGGGCTATAGGCCAGAGGCAAGCAAGTACATGTGTATGTGTGTATTAAAAAATAAAAAAATAAAGACCCAATTGTTCAGTGACACCACCCCATTTATATAATTATAATTTACATACAAAAGGGCCATGGCATTATCATAGTTATCCTTTTTTGACCCATCCAACAGATTTTCCTAATGTACACTAATCTGAGAAGCTTAATAAGCCATCGAGGAAGGCAACATTGGGATTCAAAAATTTTTTACTACTGGTTCTGTGGGTGTGGCTTGGTGGGCATGGCATTGCTTTATGGGCATGGCAGAGGAAGGCTACTGCAAAATCCCATTCGTTCCCCACCCCACTAACCTACTTTCCAGCTCCATTCTCCTGGGCAGGGCAACAAAAGAAGACCCAGACGATCAGCTGGGATTTGGGGGGCAGAGAATAGATGGGGGCAGGGCCAGTCAGAGGTGGTATTGGCCAGTTCTCCGAACTACTCAAAATTTCTGCTACTGGTTCTCCGAACTACTCAAAATTTCCACTACCGGTTCTCCAGAACTGGTTAGAACCTGCTGAATACCACCTCTGCATCAAGCTTAATAAGCTGTCAAGAGGAAGGCAACATCAAATCACAGAATATAGCTATGCCGTGTGACCCATGAAATTCAGGTGGAAATGTATTTGTTATTATATTTCTCATATTCTAGTAAGTAGCAGTGTCTACTTATATAGAGAGGGTGCTGATAGAAACCCTTAATTAGACAGTTGTTCCTCTAAGCAAATGTAAAATGTTGTAAGAAAGGTATGTGGGCTGCATAGTTCGAAGTTTTTGGATTATATTTCTTAGTAGCATAAAGGCTCTATTTAGTTGTAAACAAATATGGTTTATTTGTTATAGCAACCAATTAGTATGCCTACTTATTCAATAAATAAGTTTGGTGTAGTCCAGTTTGGGCTACTGGAAGAGCCATTTTTAACGATTAAGGCATCAGGCTATAGAAACCAAGATAGAATGAGTTCCAGTCCCACCTTAGGTATGAATTTGTGTGACTTGAGCCAGTCAACACTCTCAGCCCAATCCACTTCATAAAGTTGTTGTGGAACGAATAGGAGGAGGAAGGAGTATATCATATATTTGCTGCCTATAATTGTGTTGTTTATAAAAATAATAAAGGCAGAATAAACAAACCTAAAAATACTAATTTTATTTTAATTAACCCTGTTTTCTTTATTTGTTGTATAAGCAATACATTGATAAAATCAAGCTTATGACGTAGAACATTTTGTTAATATGAAACAAATTATTTTGGGGTTAAACCTTTTAAATGTGGTAGTATTTCAGTTGAGATATTTTGAAAACTGGATTTATCATATTAGTAACAAACACTAGAAAATGTACCTGATTTTTATTTTTTATTAACTGAAAATTCTGAATTTTGTTTTCCTCCTTTTTTAGGGGACGGGGTAATGCATATATTTCTTGAAGGAACTTTTGTAGTGGTAGGACTAATTACATTTCTTGGAAGCCACTATCACATTTGTACTCATTTACTGTATATTCTTCTCCATCTCACAATGCACTGTATCTGCAGAAATATAAGTACCTTAATTGCCAAGCGTGCAGCCCGTCACACAAACTGTATCAGCAGTTACTTTGAGCCCATGTGGGATTATTAATAAGTGCTTTGTGAGTTACTACTGTGCTAAGGCAATCTATTGTATTGAGCTGGTAGCAGTGATGCCTCTCTGACTGTGATTGGCTGAACATTGTTCATGTTAAGAAAATGAAAGGCGTGGATCCTTTTCACAAAAGAAGGAAAACATGGTCTGTTTGGCTATATTAAAATATTCTATCAGGTAGGCCGAGGACCAGAAAAGTTGTAGGATGTGGTGTTTGAGGACTTGTGATCTAAGCTAAAGAATCTCAATATTTTGGGAGCCAAAGCCAAAAAGCAGACTAGCCATCACATCATAAAAAGGTAAAAGAATCCAGGGTGAAAATTAAATTAAATTTAGAGTTAAGCTTAAATTAAATGTAATAAATATGATTACTCATTTTGACTTTAATTTTTTTCTTTACTGTCTTATTAAAAACAGAATTTGGTGGCAATTTTGAACTGAGAGGGCAAATCTGGAGGACAGATACAACCCTAAGGCCCAAACAAAGCAGTTGGATAATAAAATGTATATAGAGATACTAAGACTTGAAGAGAAAGGAAAAGTGGTTGTGAGAGAAAGAACTAATTTGATTACTGGATTTGCAGACCTTTCATGGTATTTACAGCTGAGAAAAAGGATAGATAAATTTTAAGGCAACTTTTTATTGACTTGAATACTATGGATGGATGGATGGACGGACAGACAGATGACCAGCATTTATATGCCACTAATTTAGCAAGTATAGATGGACTACAATATGCAGTCTAAAAACAATAATAAAGTAATACATAATTCAAGGTGCAATCAATAACATAGAAAACAGTGTCTAATTAACATCTTCCTAAATGAATGCTTTTGGAAGAGGAATGTTTTTATCAGTATTAGAAAAAACAACAGAGTATTGGCTGGCTAGCCTATGGGCTTTAGGAGACATGTTTTTTTAGAGAGGGAGGAGGGCTGTATCGGAGGAGTTCATATTCAGGTTTCTAGTCTCCTGATCCCCTTGTGAGGTAGACAGCCAAAGTATCTAGATCAGGGCTGTCAAACTTCTGGCCCCTAGGCCGGATGTGTCACACACTGGCCAGGCCCATGCCTGGTTTAACCAAAGGGAAAAAGTCCCGATACGTCACGTGACACAGCCGTGATGCCATGAGTTTGACACCCCTGATCTAGAACATGTAGGATAGGCATTCTACCTGGGGGAGGTATAGTGCTAGTAGTAATAAAGGTCCAAGCCACTTAGGATTCAGTATAGGATTATATGGATCTCTTGCTAGACAAGCATCATTCACTCATATGAAGAAATCAAAGGGCATTGTAAATTTTGAAAAACCACCTGTTTGTGTGCTGTGGAATGTTAAATATAACTAGTGGTATTCATTAAGAAGCTGTAATAACAATAACACATGTAATAAACCATGTGCATTATGAAATGTATGTTATTACATTATAGTTCAAATGGTATGACTGTAATGACATCTTTATATTTAACATAAATACTTAAATTCCGTTGCATGTATGCTGGCAGCAAGATATACATTCATGTTTTCCTCTTTCAGCCTCTCCCCATTATGGAAGTCCATGTGTCCTACTATCCCTCATTTTTATTTCTAAATAATTAAGCATACTTGGCATACCAAGCATTATTATGTTAAATTGATCTTTTTGCTTACATCAGTGTAACCATGCCAGGAGAATATTGTGCAACAAGAAACTGGTTTGCTAAAGTGGAGCAGATTGGGGAGTGGGTATAGAACTGGCAGAAGAAAAGGAGATCTGGAAGAAACTAGAAATGGGGTAGAAAAAGTTGGATTTATTCTTCCAGTAGCATATTACTGCTATAAACCCCCATATCCCTTTTCTAGGAAACTGAACAAACATTTTTTCTCAGAACAAAATAGTGAGTTTGACATGAAAAATAGGATGCAAAATGATAGTGGAATCCTCAGGTGAACAGCTTCATTTTGAAGCTAAGGTACAATCTATCGTTTATAGTAATTGCCAACTTGTGATAGGGATTATGGATACACATTTTGTCTGTTTGTTCCTTCCCCATTATCTGGTTTTTTTTCAGGAACTGATGCCTGTGCTTTCATGGATATCAAGTTATTGATGGAGAAATTATGTGCATTCTTGAAATCAATTTATGCATTGGCCTGGGCTATGGATTGAGTCTTGCTCAGTTAAAAATTAACTTCTGATATGAAGACTTTAAGTGTCTTTTCAGTAACTCACTAGTTTCTTAGTTTTACTCTCTTCTGTGCAGCATAGGAATCCTCTTTATGACATTGTTACAGGGGTTACTTAGAATCTATGCAATGTACTTTGGATAGTCAAAGTGCTAAATATTATCATCACTTAGCCTGAAATTACAGAGAGTTAATTCTTTGACTATTTCATTTTTAAAAACTTTGTGGAACTTTATATATGATATCAAGTGTTGGAAATACCTGGTTTAATAAGAGCATTGTGATATTAATATGGTGCAAATTAATTTCTGTGTCTGTGGAATGATGCATTCTTCTCATTGTGTTCCAAATATTTGTATTTTAATTTTAACAATTACAATAATATGCAGATGTTAGATGTTGCATTCACATAATGGCTTCCCCACCTGTATTGCATCATTCAGTTCTTTGTTCATTGTCTGTCCCAAATTAGAACATGTGTAATACTTTGGATTTTTCAGTTTTAAATATCGCAAAGTATTTTTTTAAAAAGAGAGCTATTCAGCTGTTGCAAATGTATATTCAGGAAAGATATTGCTTTAAACACTTGTAATGACAAAGAGATTGGCACAAATCAAGATGGTTAGAGATTGCACTGATGACACTAGCTTGATTTTACAAGTTGCTGACAGTCCTGGCAAAATGAGGTCCATCAGGCCATGAAGAGTTGGAAACACCTGAGTGATTTAAAACAAAACTGTAATTTGGACTAACCAATGCATAGAGCCATATCAGGTCTAAATATTTTT
This sequence comes from Naja naja, assembly GCA_009733165.1. Classification (NCBI taxonomy): domain Eukaryota; kingdom Metazoa; phylum Chordata; class Lepidosauria; order Squamata; family Elapidae; genus Naja; species Naja naja. Next base: position 95,448,262 of record CM019148.1, read on the forward strand.
CAGCTGTGAATTTTTTTGGCATACAAAAGAAAAGTCAGGTCAGATTGAAATAAGCGCAACAGAAATTACTATCTTTCCAGGAATAATGGGAGTGAAACACATGTTGTCTCTTGCTATAGAAAACAGCCCAACAGATTGCAGCAGATACAACTAATGATTTCTTTCAGTGCACAGTCAACGAGAGAGCTGGGCAAAAGTCTCTCCAATGATTTTAATATGAACTGCTTTGCAGTGTTGATTTTAGCTGTCCATCGTAATGTGCGTTGGAGAAATTTTGCATTTTTTTTAACAATGGTGAATATGCAAAATTGGTCTAAATCTAGCTGTCTCGGCTTGATGGCTGTGAACAGTTGGAAATTGCTAGTTCTTGCCTACTTCTCATTATGAGAATTAGGAACAAGTTTGCCATTTACCTATTCTTTAATTCTTTATGCAGTTGGAATTAATGGTAAAATACTATAATATTTCAGGCTGCCACTTTCCAGGTTGTATCTAGAAACAAAGGAATCTATCCTTTGCAACCAGCCCACCTAAAGCAATTTATTAGAATATGAAAATAAAAGGTAAAGGTTCTCCTTGCACATATGTGCTAGTCGTTTCCGGCTCTAGGGGGCAGTGCTCATCTCTGTTACAAAGCCAAAGAGCCAGCACTGTCTGAAAACGACTCCATGGTCATGTGGCCGGCATGACTAAACGCTGAAGGTGCACAGAACGCTGTTACCTTCCCACCGAAGTGGTCCCTATTTTTCTACTTGCATTTTTACATGCTTTCGAACGGCTAGGTTGGCAGAAGATGGGACAAGTAACAGGAGCTCACTCCATTACACGGTGCAGCTTAAAGAGTTGAATTTTTTTTTTAGAATTTAAGGATATATTTTTTAAAATGGCTATTTGTCTTGTATGAAATATTATGCAATATTATGTTGAATAAGATTGAATTGACCTCATATCTTAAAATTAAGTGTTTTTGTTTTGACTTTTAAAAACACTTCATGGCACAGGACTGGGTTATTATTTGAGGGACTATCTCTTCCTGATTACACCTGTCTACCCCGTTGGTTCTGTCTGTTAAAGAGCTACATTTGGTGAGACTAAGGAGCGGGTTTTTTTTTCTGCTGAAGCTCCCACCTTATGGAACAACATTTCCCCGAAGTGAAGTTGGCTCTATCTCTATTAATTTTTTGAAGTGTCTCAAAACGTGATTATGTCATGAGGCTTTGGAGTTCTCAAGGGGGAGTTGCTGAGGTGGCTCTATTATTATGATTTGTTGTCCTCTTCTTGCCTTTTAATCATAACTTTAATATTTCCAACTTGTTAACAGTTTTATTTTTTATTCCACACTGCCAGAATCATGTTCTATGAGATGGGTGGCTATGTAAACATGAGGAATAAACACACAAAGTAAAGATAGGGGATTTCTGTTTACATTTGCTCAGCACAGTTTTGCTTTACAATATCTGCAGTTTGTCACTTGATCCTGGTTGATAGTTCATGTCTGTAAGGCAGGCTATAACAGTGGAGGACAATTTGGATCACATGACACTGTCGACGAAGTGGATTGTGGATGGCAATCCACAGGAGGAATAAATAGACTCTGGGATTATTTACAAGTATGTGTGCTGGAGCACAGAAGACTCCCATATGTTTCAGGTTGATACTGGGAAGACATCTAGAGTTACGGTTTTGAGACAAAGTTTGTAAATAGTGGTAATTCTTCTTTTAAATATGCCCTGAAGATTTAAATATTATCTTCTAAAATTTTGGGAATTTAGAGTGAAAACATTTTTTAATCTATTCTTCTGTAATCTTGAGATACTTTTCATAGCAGGAGCTGCTTGTTCTTATGGTTGTTTCTATTTCAGATGCATCTCTCTTTCCAATTGTATTTCCTTTTCTTTTTAGGTGTGTGGATAGGGGAACTGACAGAAGAGTTTTGCAGCAGATTGGGCACTTGTGTATATAAAAGTTTTATCAAGAAGAACTGAACTTGTGCAGTGGTTGTTTGTTTGGTTTGCTGTCATTTGCTGTTTCTTAAAGCAGCTCTCTCTCTGGTGACCTCTTTCCAAAGCCATTGCTGAGAATTAAAGAATCCTCTGAAGTAATGCAGAATGGAGAATTGCTGCATTGCCATGGCATGCTGAAATGGCAAAACAGTTTGTACTAGACATATTAACATGCAAACAGCTTCTTTTCTCATATTCTAATTCTTCTTTCCCCAAGCTTTTTGCATATATCTATTGGCTTATGAAGGGACATGGTGGCTCAGTGGCTAAGACGCTGAAGTTGTTGATCAGAAAGGTCGGCAGTTCGGCAGTTCGAATCCCTAGCACCACATAATGGAGTGAGCTCCTGTTACTTGTCCCAGCTGCCAACCTTGCATGTAAAAATGCAAGTAGAAAAATGGAACCACTTTGGTGGGAAGGTAACAGCATTCCGTGCACCTTCGGCATTTAGTCATGGTGGCCACATGACCACAGAGATGTCTTTGGACAGCGCTGGCTCTTTGGCTTTGTAACAGAGATGAGCACTACCCCCTAGAGCCAGAAACAACTATCACGTATGTGCGAAGGGAACCTTTATCTTTACCTTTATTTGCTTATAATTTACTCATGAGTAAGAACTGGCTGCTAGAGATTACATATACTCTTTCACAGAAAGTTTTTTGAATGAATTAGGAGTTTCAAAAGTAATCAATTTGGCTTTAACACATTTATTTTTAAAATCAGTCTGTAGTCTATTGCCTATTTGGGAAAAAAAGTCATTGAAAACAGTTGTATCTGAATATAGAGATAATGTAGAAGTTTAAACAGAAGTTAACAGAAGCTAGCATAATGTCTGATAAACAAATTTCAAGAGGTGTTTACTATTTATGTGCAGTTTTTTTTAAGATTCAAAATAAGAAAACATTGAATATGGTAGCTGACACTTTTTTACTGAGTAGTTTGTAACACCTACTTTGATAGGAATAACAGCTTTCAAATGTTTCTTTTTGCTTTTCTACTTATTGTATTATTTTCCCTACTCCTCCTTACAGAATTTTTCTAGGGTAGAAAATATTCTTAGACCTGCTTGGATGAGCTGCATGTTTGAGACCTTCCTACATATCTTCATTATTATTATTGTTAGTAGTAGTAATAAGCAGGCATATGCAATGGAATGAAGGCTATTGCTGAGCGCATTGGGTTGTATCCCAAAAATTGTAAGCTGCCCTGAGTCTTCGGAGAAGGGCGGCATATAAATGTAATAAAAAAAATCTGTGGACTAAGAAAGCCATTTCAAAACCTTTTATCTTTTTTCCCTACTTTAGTAGTTCATGGTCAATCTGAAGAGATGTTTTGCATTATTGTCTTGGTGAAAAAAAAAGTACTTTCAGTTTTTACTGACCATGAGGTATTAGCTCAAAGGCCAAGAAAAAACTCTTGCTGGTGCTGCCTGAAAACTAGACAGTTTAGCAACACAGAACTCACAGATCATTTCAAATAACTTGTTGGAAAATTTAGCTGGCATTGAAGTAGTTGTCCACAGATCCATAGTGCAGTGTTGCTTATACAATAATGATCTGCATGGGACAGTCTCCAGAAGAAATATTTTTTTCAGCTTCATCACAAAAATAATGGTCTAAAGTATGGAGAGGAAAATTTTGAAATATTTTGAAGCAAAAATTTTTGGACTGATAAACAGCAAAAAATTTGTTTGTTACAACTATGCAAAATACATTTGGAGGAAAAAAAGCTGAATATTTGAAGAAAAGAACATCTTTCCAAATGTTAAATGCAAGGTGGCTTTACTGTACTTTAAGATTATTTGGCAGCCTATTTCCCAGAAATATACTATGTAGGTCAGGGGTCTTCAAACTTGGTAGTTTTAAGACTGGTGGACTTCAACTCCCAGAATTCCTCCTCCAGTCATGTTAGCTCAGGAATTCTGGGAGTTCAAGTCCACAAATCTTAAACTTGCTAAGTTTGAAGACCCTTGATGTAGGTGGAAGGAAGAATGGATTCCACTATATATCCATATATTCTAATGTTCCATAGTCAGGAAAGAAATTAAAGCTGAAAAGAGGTTGGATATTTCAACAAGACAGGTCTACCAAGCATACCTCCAAATCAACTATGTTTGCAGTTAACAGGAAAGCAAAATAAAGACTTTGGAAATTAAAATATATAAATGGGGCTGGAAGATATTTGAGTTTCATTAGAAAAAAAAGTTGGTAACCAGAATTTGAAGAAGCAATTGTTAATGAATAATTAATATAAATTAGAGGTAATTATGGAGCTAAATCTGTAATAGTTACGATGTTCTATATTAAGACACTTTCTTAAAGTACCTAGAATTGTTGAGAGTCAGGTTGCAGCCAAGTTGAATAAATTATTATTTAATAATAAGGCATGGTTTGCAAGATAAATATGTCTTCAATAGATGGCATCATAGGAGCTTGTGAGCTGTGTGGAAGAATTAAAAATATGTATAGGAGTCCATACAAACTGCACAGATTTATTCTGTGTCTTCATTAAAGGTGTATGTATGTGCGTTAAATGCCAATATTCACACCTTAGTAACATGATAATTCTAACTCCAATTCTGCTACCTAGGTGAAGTCTGTTCAACAGAATTTTAAAAAGTGTTAAATTAACTTTGTTTGGGTGCCAAAGAAAGCATTTTATGTTGCTTGTTCTCTAGAAAAAGAAAACTTTTGTGACTATACTAGGAAATTATATTGTTACTGAAGAAATGTATTAAACTTGTACACCATTCATCAACTCTAGGACATTTGGAATATGAGCAAGAGAAACATGGATTGAGACATGACTGTTCTGATTGCTGTCTGATTGCTGTCATAGTTGCTTTATTTCTTATATATTCTACTTCTAATAATATATTTTACCCATTCAACCAAGGCACCTTGCTCTCAATAGCAGAGTTAATGACAAGGTTTCAATTTCATCCTAAAAAAATTCCAGCAGTTTTCCCATTGAAGTATGTTGATGACACATTAACCTAGTCAGTGTGCCTTGTTCAATTAATCATGGTTAAAATATACCAGGATTTAGCACAAATTTTAAACCTAACCAGTAGAGAGTTAATGGGAAGTAAGAGCAGGTGATTATTCAGCTTATGCTAAAAGGAAATACTGTGGAATACATGAAAAAATTATAACCTTGGGCAAAAGATGTGAGTTAACAAAACACATTATTGAGTAACCTGATTATCTGATAAGGATCTTAACCCTGTAGGACCTGTACTGAGTTGTGAACATTCTTTTAGTATGTTCCTTATTGCACAGGTAGAAATATATGTACACTATGTAGTAATTGCAAATTGTGGAGCTCATTGGTTTATTAGTAAAGGATTTGTTTCCACAGTTACAGTACAATCTTCATATCTTCTTCAGGGATCCTCTAGATACGGCTAAAAATCTAAATGTTTCTTTAGTAGTATAATGCATTCATTCATCTTCTAATAGTATATATTATTTATACTTAATCAGTAAATAGTAGAAATAGTGAAACAGTATTTCAGTAGCTGGTATCAGTAGGATCAGCCATAGTCAGTTTCTAATTCTGTACAGTTGTGTAAGAGATACAATTTTATATGAAATTCTGAAAGTAAAACTTTCCTGTACAGAAACGTCACTGGAAGTTATTGAGAATTGAGGGCTTGTGCTGTGGCATTTGCTTCCATTTGTTTTCAAGAAGATTCCCTCGTGAAGTGGCAGTGCGGGTTTTGTTTTACTGTACCAAGGAATTTAAAAATTCTTACAAGTAATTATGTTGATTCTGGTTATTTGCTATAATTGCAGATATACAATTGTGCTAGGTTCCAGAGTTTTACTCTATCCAGTTTTGGTTTTTTGGCAGTAGGTTTTCATAGTGTATCCTCTGCGGTTACTCTAATGTGCTTTCTACGCAGAACAGATGGCTTATGGTGAAGGTTTGCAATGCTGACTGATTTTATCCTTTTGATTCCCACAAAAGATGCCACGCTTATCTGCAAGGATTCATTTTTGGTTGTGTTTCACAGGTGACAATAATCTTAAATTATTCACAAGCCTGATTCTAACTATTGGTATCAGAATTACTTGGACTTTCAGGAAAAAGTTGAGTCTGTAGGTGGCCTTTTTTTGAAATTGTCCAAACAAATGTGCTTGTTCATCAATTCAAGACGAAGCAATTAAACATAATGGAAACTATGCTACCAGTGGTTAAAGATAATGATTGAATCTGTAATTATAGATGGGCATTTATTTTCATTGCTCTATTTTCAGTGGAGAGAAACAAAAATTGTACAAGTGCAGAAACTTGGAAAAGCAGACATTGGAGACGTTTTAGTTTCCCAGGGTAGTTCCAGATGAGGTATTCTGGAGCAATTATTCTGCCTCTTATAGATTTTTTATGTTGGAGTATGGAAAAAAAGAATAATTGTGACTTTTCATGTATAAATCTTCCTTGTTTTCTTGCTGCTTCATTTTTTAAGGATAAAATGAGACGAAAGTAAAAAAGTACTGGTTTATAGATACAACTAATAAGCACCCTGAATGAATATATGGGAGGCAGTTTGGGCAATTTCTGGAAAAAACATTTTCTCAAATGCAGACTCCATATTTTCATTTTAAAAAAATCAAGAAACTAACTAGCTTATTTTCAGCACTTGTTAAGTGCATTTATTCTTTTGTAAATTGCAATTGAATTCATTGTACTGTATGCAAATATCTATTCTGGCATTTTGCTTTTCATGATGGTTTATGATATATTTCCGAGAAGTCAACATACAGGACATAAAGGCAGTAATTCTCTTGGGTCATCACATCTATCTTCCACCATTTGATGCATGCTGCCTGTGAATCTGGAGACTGCAGACAAACCTCATCAATAACAATCATAGTTTGACAGTATACATGAATCTGTTTAACCCTTATTAAACCCATCTAGGCCTGTGACCTTCACACATCCTATGGCAGTTAGTTCCCTAATAAATTAATTATGTATTGTGCACTCTGTTCCAAAAAGTCTGGTGGAATTTCTGTAGCTGCCATTTGATAAAAGATTAAGAGCTATAGTCAGAATAGAAAATTCAGAGAGTCTTTTAATTATTTATTCACATATATTTTGGATGGACCTCTGTATATTGAACACTCCAGGCTGTTTACAATAAACAGTCAAACACAATTCCAAGCAGAAAATTAAAAATTGTGTTACTATTTTCTAAAACCAAAGAGGTGAATAATTGTTGAAAGTTCAGTGTTGTTTTTACCAATTATCTAAAGGCTGAAATATTCAGGAGCAAATCCAACTTCTCTAAGAAGAGACTCCCAGTCTTGCAGATGACTATTTCATTCTGTCTAGGATATTTAATACTTAAGGCCTTGAATGAAAAACTTAGGTTCTGATTTAGTATATAGAGGCCCTGGGGATGTAGACCAAATACAGAATAGTGACCTCCTGTAATTATATTGCAATTGGTAAACATAGACTCACATTGGGGAATGAAAGATAAATGAGGACCCAAGATTGTTGGGGGCAATAAGCTGACTTTGTAAAAATGCCGCCCAAAAAAGCCCTAGTAGTAAGCAGGCATATACAATGGAATGAAGGCTTTTGCTGAGCGCATTGGGTTGTGCTCCAAAAATTGTAAGCCACCCTGAGTCTCCGGAGAAGGGTGGCATGTAAATATGAATTTTTAAAAAATGCATGCCATGTTATAATATCCATACAAGGACATTTAATTTTTTCCTTAACATAATTTAATGCAGAAGTGCACGGTCTCAGATCCCAGGCTGATATACTTTCCTGGAATCTTTGGAACATCCTCCACAGATAAAGAAGCAGGCATTAAATTGTAAATCACTTTTGTAAGATGGATAGCTATACAAATTAGATTAACACATAAACAAATAATAATGTTTAAGTAGGATAGAAATTTAAAATATGTCTGAAGAATAATCTTATCAACTATACTGAACTTTAAGTGAAATGAAATTTAGTTCTTCACTTTATATTTTGGAATGTGGTGTTTGCTCAGGAGAAAGTGCACATATACTTGACTAAAAGGAGGAAAAAGATAGATTTTCTTTTAGAGATTGTAAAAAAAAATCCATTCTCTTCTGGCAGAGTGGTCACTTCTGCTAATTATTAGACCGAAGTCTGTTGGTAAGAAGCTATGGGCTCTTCTTCAGTTTGGTTCTTGGAAGAACTTTTGACTTGGCTTGCATCTCATGCTGACAAGCGCCTTCCTATTACGGCTTTCACCTAAGAGCTAAACTGTAACATGTTTGCTTAAATGCAGTTATATCTATTCAACCAATCCAGTTTGTATAGTCAAGAAGACTCTTCTGTGTTGCTTTCTTTCTATACTGAGACAAAAGAAGGATGAACTCAAAATGCACATACAAGTGATCCTACCTCCTCCTTTCTACCCCTTCAAATATCACAACTATAAAACTGGTTTTTCTCCCCCGAGCTGCTCCGAGCATCCAGAAGTGGGAGGTGCTCGGAGTCTCGCAAAGCAGGCTGAGCAAATTCTTACTGGGACGCTCCTCCTCCTGGAATTCCACCACAACGCCCCAGTTTTTTGCTCAGCCTCGTAGCGGGTAGTCGTTTTTGGCCGGAGCAGAAACTTTTTTCCCTTAAATTCTCATCAGTGATTCCTTTCCCTGCCTTTGGCTTCGTTTGTCCCTGACGGCTTCAAATAACATCTAACCGTCAGGGATTGCTAGGCAGGGAGCCAGCACAGCGCTCTGAGGCAGCTGCCTCAGAGGCTTATCTTCCCGATCGCTCACCGGCTGGGAGCGATTGCAACAGCGCTTTGTCAGTGACTCCGGAGTCGTCAGCTCGCTCCAAAGCAGGGCGGCGGCCCCGACTCTTTATCTCCGATCTACCAGGAAGGGGTGATTATTCGCTGCTCCCTCCGCCTCCTTTCGGCTCCAACTGAGCGCGATCAGCTTGTGGCTGATTTTCTTTGAGATCAGCGTGCTGGGGCGGTTTCCCTTTTTGGGGGCCGTGCATGTGTAACTTTCAGGCGGCCATGAGGCGGCGGCACCATTTTGGAAGGCCGCGTGGCGTTTCTCCAGGCCCTTAGCGCGCCACAACCCCGCAAGGTTTCCCTTTTTGGGGACTGGGGACTGGGGACACCATCCACCCCCTCCTTCCTCTTCTCCTCCCTCCACCCTTAGGCTTCCCTTTTTGGGGGCTTGGGTCAGAAGGCCTTCATTGATTTGGCTTCCCTTTTTGGGGGCTCGTGTCAGGCCACATTGATCCCTAAACCTGTTCTCCTGACTGTCGATAGGCCTTTACAGGCCTCTTATAACCCACAGGGAGGCTCTGGGTTTTTCAGTGCTGCAGACCATACGACCATACAGATTGCCCATAGCAAGAATAATATTGATATGTTAATATTGATAATAATAATAATATTAATAGGAAGATTGGATATTATCTCATTCAGGTTATCACTTTAGTGCAGGTCACTAAGTGAGTCAAACACCGTCTTTCTGTTCCACGTCTCTATACGAGATGGCCAGCGACCGGGGGTCTCGATCCGTTATACCAACCTCTACCAGGTCCTCACGGGCAGCGGAGAAGGACGCACATAGGCACCACCAGGCCCTGGAGAAACTGTTGCGAAAGCGCACCAGGGAGTCTGAGCAAGCTCCCCCTTCCCGACTTACCGCCACCCATTCTACAAGCCCCCTCTCGCCTCTCTGGATCTCTCCATCCAAGCCAGAGGGAGCCTGCACAGACCCATCCATCAGGAGGCTCCAGTGTCCGACCTGGCCCCGCGTAGGTCCCCTGAGGTGACATTCACACCCACAGCGGCGGGCCTACGTTCAGATGATGACCCCTAAATACCAGCCAAAATGAGATCATGGATGGAGCTGGCAATAAGGAAAGGCATTGCCTTGGGTGTGCAGCAATCTCTTCGTACCAACCAACCTTCCATTGCACCAGATTGGATGTCCCTGTCGGGCCGCTCCGTGAGTATTGTGGAACAACAGTATTACCCAGCTTCCCCATGGGAGTTTTCTAACCCTTGTATCCCACCACCACAGGGTATACAGGGATGGGGACCAAGGTGACTGGATGGATCAGGACACCAGGTCACTTCACAACCTTGACCAGGACCTTTCTGACCCCCTGGAGAGGGGATGTCCGACGATGAAGGAATTACCCTGACCATCCAGTTTTTACGGGGCTCTTCAAGCCACCCTTATTCAAGTCCCTTTGTTCAAAGGCGAAGAACACCGCCGCCTTGCCAACCTCCCCTCCCACAATTCAGTCCACTGGGTCACAGCAAGAACCAGGCGATCTGATCTTCCACCAACCTACCACAGAAGCCGGTTATTCCCTTCCCCATATGTTCACCGACCTTGTTGACAAACAATGGGCTATCTGCTTCTTATCCTCCCCGACTGGGTCAAAAGGTTCTATAACCTTGCCCCGAGTTTCTAGTTCATTAACACCCCTGAGGTAGATGACCCATAGCTGCCCTGGTATCTTCTTCAGTCATCCCGGGAGGCGGAGGAAGCCCTGAAACCAGAGGAAAGGATAGAGCGATGTCCTGCAGGCCATGCCCCAGTTTTCTAGTTCATTAAACACCCCTGGGTAGATGACTAGCTGCCCTGGTATCTTCTTCAGTCATCCGGGAGAGGCGGAGGAAGCCCTGAAACCAGAGGAAAGGAGAGCTGAAATGGCCTTGCCCAGGCGCGCGCGTCTCTGACGCGTGGGCCATTAGAGGACCCGGCGGCGTCTTTCTTCTGAGTTCCTCTCAGATGGCTTTGCCATCTGAGAGACATAATAGCTTCAATACCGGGCGCATCAAGATATGTGATAATTCGCTGCCGGTTTCAGCAGGCGCAACTTTCAAGCCGTGAAGTTTTCCTCCTGTGCCATAGCTTCCCAGTCTGTGCCAGGCGCCTCTTGTGGCTCCGTCATTGGCAGGCAGATGCAGGCACAAATGCTTCGCCTCTGCACCTATATCCGGGAGCTTTTTGGCAAGGTCCTTGACCCTCTCCTATTGAGACAAATCAAAAAGAGGATCCTCCCCTCTCTGTTTGGGAGGTCGGACCCCGACCTTCACAGCCATTTGTAGGGGCCCCTCTGGTCCCCCTTACCGGGACAATCCTACTCAAGATTCCAGGACTCCAATACAGAGTCAGGGCAACAGTCAATTCTTCGACTTTGCGGGGCAGAGTGAGGGGGGGGGCAGAATAGGGACAGCTCAGGGGAGCTAGTGGCAGGAACTTCGTTGTTCCAAATGATGAGTGGGACCTAGCCCATAGGGGCAGCTTAAGGTTCTTTGCTGACCAGTGGGATTCCTCCACCTCCGATGCCTGGGTGAGGAATACCATCAGGTTTGGTTTGGCTCTTGAGTTCCTCTCCAGCCCACCGCACTTCTTCATGAAGTGTCCCTCCTCTAGAGACCCCACGAGAGCTATCATGCAATCTGCCATTTCCCATTTATTGGAGATTCGGGCCATCAAAGCGGTACCCTCAGATCAACAGGGTCAGGGATTTTATTCCCATCTCTTCATGGTCCCAAGAGTTTGGGGGGAGGAGGCGATCCTGGATCTGAAGCGCTCAACCAATTTCTGTTGTATCGTAGGTTCAAGATGACCACATTACAATCAATCTTACTTGGCATCAGGGAGGGGCGTACTTACATCTATTGATCTTACAGAGGCATATTTGCATATACCGATTCGGCCTTCCCATTACAAATTTCTTAGGTTTTGTTATAATAACATACACTCTAAGTGCATTAGCCCTTCCTTTTGGACTGGCCTCTGCTCCCAGGACCTTTACAAGGTCCTGGCGGCTTCGGCGCTTTTCTCAGAAGCAGACCCGTTAGGCTTCATTGTTATTTGGATGACATTTTGATTTTATCGTCATCCATTCAGCAGTCTAAGGCAGATTCCTTCTCTCACCATTTCCATTCTTCAGTCATGGGTTTTCTATAAATTGGGACAAGAGTCACTTGACACCCACAACTAGACTAATTCATCTAGAGGGTTCTTGATACCTCACAGGGCATGGTTTTCTCTTCACCGACAGGCAGGAAAGTATTAGGAAACTGGTACAGGAAATCAGTACCCTTGAAGGTTCCCCTTATATTGCTATCACAATTATTGGGGAAGATGATCTCTTGTATATCCATAGTTCCTTGGGCCCGCCTGCATGCCAGGGATCTGCAGTGGTTCCTACTGCTGTACCCAGCGGTCGGGGAGGGACAATTCCAGGGCCGAGTCATGGTACCACCCAGCGTGCTTAGATCCTTTCGCTGGTGGACTGCTGCAACAATCAAAAGGGTTGTCCTTTCAGGGATCCTCCCAGAGAGACCATCATGACAGGCGCCAGCCTGTTGGATGGGGGCTCATTATCTTCACCACACGGCTCAGGGACAGTGGACCATTCCAGAAGTGCACAGGACATCAATTGGTTGGAAATGCGGGCGTTCACCTGCGCCTGCGCAGTTTTGTTTCAACACTGCGCTCCAGCCGCGTGTTGGTGCTCACGGACAATATCACCGTCAAGGCCCACTTGAACAAACAAGGGGCACACACTCAAGCGCCTAATCGAGAGAGGCAGAGAAGTTGCTTGGTGGGCGAGAACAACTTCCTCTCCGTCACAGCCGAGCACATATCGGCGTCACCAATGTCTGCGAGCGACTGGCTCAGCAGGGCCCTTTCGACCAAGCGGAATGGCGTTTGCACCCCTCATTGTTTCAGAAAGCAGTCCAGAAATTGGCCTTCCTGTAACAGATCTGTTCGCCTCTCCCCTCAACGTGCAATTACCGCGCTTCATTTCCTGGTACCTGTCCCAAAGGCAGAGAATGTTCCAGCTCTCATCTCCTAAGCTGCCCTTGGCCCTCATGTCTCCCTAGCAGCTTCCCTCCTTCCAGTGATTCCCAGGCCCCAGTTCGGGTTCTCCTGGAAGAAGGGCAATTTTAGTGGTGGCCCCCCATTGGTGCACAAAATCAGGGGTCATTCCCACCTCTCCATCAGTAGCACAGCTGTTGGACTTTCTACAGGAGGGACTTGATAAGGGTTTGTCCCCTAACACTCTGCGCTGTCAAGTGGCGGCCCTGGCTTCAGTTATATCCTTTGGTGATTTTCGTTCAGTTTCTCAACACCCTCAGGTTTGCAGTTTTCTGCGAGGTGCCACCAATTTACGTCCACCAGTTGTCCACGGTACCCAACCTGGGACCTGAACACAGTTCTGTCAGCACTCTCCAAGGCTCCCTTTGAACCCTTGAGAACCGTCAGTCTACAATTCCTGACGTATAAGATAGCATTTCTGGTCGCGATTACCTCGGCGAGGAGAATATCAGAATTGGCTGCCTTGTCAATGCAAGGACCTCTGTGTGTTCCACGAACAGGGTAGTTCTCAGGCCTGATCCTCGTTTGTACCTAAAGTCAATTCTGCCTTCCATAGGGCTCAGGAACTGGTCCTTCCAAATTTCTGTTCTAACCCGATTCATCGTCTGGAGTGGCAATGGCATCATCTTGATGTCGCGCGGCATTAGCATATACGCCTGGCATATGTCCTTCCGGAAAGGCGAGGCCCTTTTTGTTTCCTTTCTCCCTAGGTCCCAGGGTCACAAAGTGTCTTCTTCCACGATTGGCCATTGGCTCAGGGCCTCTATAGCAAAATCTTATGAGGTTCAATCCATCCCTGTACCAGCGGGCATCACGGCCCTCAACAACAGTGTGCGACAACGTCGGCTGCCTGGGCCACTCAGGCCTCGATGACGAGATCTGCAGGGCGGCCACCTGGTCCTCTCCCAGCCCTTCATGCGTAACTATAGGGTGGATGTGTTTGCCTCTGCTGAGGCTTCATTTGCAGGAGGTTTTACAGCAGGTACATAGGGACAGTAGATTTAGTGCCAGGCGGCATCCCTCCCTGAGGACAACTCCAGCTTTGGTATGTCCCACTTCTGGATGCTCGAACAGCTCGGGGAGAAAAGTGTTGGTACTTACCTGATATGCCCATTCTCCATGAGCTGAAGAGCATCAGCCCGCCCCTTTTCCATCTGGGGGGGGTTTGCTCGGCCAATGTTTTGTAGATAGGTGAAGTATAGGCATGTTTGCCATTTCGACTTCGCCAAAACTGGGGCGTTGGGGTGGAGTTCCAGGAGGAGGAGTGTCCCAGTAAGAATTTGCCCAGCCTGCTGAGACTCGAGCACCTCCCACTTATGGATGCTCTTCGCAGCTCATGGAGAATGGGCGTATCAGGTAAGTACCAACGCTCTTTCCATAGTTATTCTGTTATTTTCAAATATATAATTTGGCCGATTTTAGTGAAAATGATCTGGATCTTTTTAATATTACCGTTGCTTAGCTTATTGTTGAATCTATGACATAGCTTCTAGGACAGGGGTGTCAAACTTGATTTCATTGAGAGCATCATCAGGGTTATGTTTGATTTTGAGGTGACATGGGGGTGTGGGGAAGGAAGAAAGGAAGGAATATCAGAAAGAAAGAAAGCCTGCTTTGGAAGCAGGGAAGACTGACAATAAGGCTCCAGCACTCTGCAGGCAAAAACGGAGCCCGGGAGGGCCACGTGCGGCCCTCCTGAGCTTCATTTTTGGCTATGGTGGCCTCCTGCAGCTCCCTGCCAGCGAAAACTGAGCTTGGGAAGGTCTCGTGTGGCCCTCCTGAACTGTTTTCTCCCCCAAGCTGTTCAGAGCATCCAGTAGTGGGAGGTGCTTAGTCTCTTCTTAGGAGGCTAGGCTTAATTATTAGGATGCTCCTCCTCCACAGGACTTCACCCTAGCGCCCCAGTTTTGCTCAGCCTTCGTAGCAGGTAGTTGGGTTTGGCTGGAGCAGAGCAAAGCAACCTTTTTTTCTTAAAGTCCTTTCTAGCTTTAGCTTGCCTTTTCCTATCAGTTGGAGCTCTCTTCGCTCTAGCACTTGGAGTTCTCTTCATTCCCGACGGATTTAAACAACATCAGACCATCGGGGATAGCTAGGCAGGGAGCCAGCGTAGGAGTGTTCTGAGGCGGCTGCCTCAGAACCTTATCTTCCCGATCGCTCGTCAGCTGGGAGCGATCGCAACAGTATTTCCCGTTCTGATCTTCTGTCAACCAGGAAGTCCACGGACTATCTGGAGATCGTAAGCTTTGTTTGAAGGCCACAGGATCGTTCTGGGGCAGTGGCCCCAGAGCCCTATCTCCCCAAGAGCCTTATCTCCCCGATCACCCGAACGCCGCTAATCTCGCTTATCTCCCGCCGCCTCCTTGTTGCTCCGATCAACGAACGCAGTCAGAGAACCTGGCTGCCTTCCCCACAATTTCTGCAACGTGCCTGGGCGGTTTCCCTTTCTGGGGACCATGCACGGATTAATTGAGGGCAGCCACGAGGTGGCGGCGCCATTTTGGAAAGGCCGTGTGGCGCATTTTCCCTTAATCAGGCCCGTGAGTGGTCTACAGCCCCACAACCCACAGTTCCCTTTCTGGGGACTGGGGTCAGCATCCACCCCCCTCTTTATCTACCCTTAGGCTTCCTTTCTGGGGGCCCGGGTAAGGACCCATTGTTTTATAATATTACACTACTGTGGTAGCTGTTGGCGAGGCCTCACAGGAGTTCTATTGAGCCACCACAAGGTAGGCTCTGGGCCTCGCTGTGGTGCAGGCCACACTCTGCACATCCCAACAGACTTACGGTCTATCACAATCACAATATATTAATAATAATAATAATAAGTATAATAAGTATAATAATAATAATAAGTATAATAAAGATTATATTATTATTACACAGAAAGGGGGGAGGTTTAAATAAGGCCACCCGGTCCCATCACAGAACAGGACCTTAAGTGGGCCAACCACCTCATAGCAGTTGCTCTGACAGGCATCCAAATTACAAGATGGCTAGTGGATATGGCTCTTGATCCGTAGTGCCAAAACCTAGATCTACGGATCCTAGCAGGACCTCATGGGCAGCTGAGAAGGATGCCCATAGACATCACCAGGCCCTAGAGAAACAGGTGCGAAAGCGCACCAGGGAGTCTGAGCAAGCTCCTCCACCTCAACCTTCCACCT